>CM057132.1:6212798-6812798 GCA_029964075.1 Patiria pectinifera
CAAGTACACACGCTGTGATTGCATCTAAAAGGGAACTCCCCAAGCTACGCGCAAGCAATATGACTATGAATTCACAAGAATGAATGGCTTATAGAGGTCACAAAAAGAATGACTATCACGGTCACAAAAGGAAGCGACTATAGAAGTGCAAAAGGACAAGGAAACGGACGGGCAGGACGCAACTGGCGGAGAGGGAAGACAGTCTGTCCGTCTGTTCCAGCCAGGCAGATTGTGGGAATTGTAGCATTGTGGCTATTCCACATTATCCAGCACTCTAAAAGATTCTCTTCTGGGGGTGATGTTTTTCTATTGTGAAAATAGTGATGAGGTGATGTGTCCTGAAAGGAACATCACCCCACAAAAGTGAAATAGATTGAACGTCCCATCCATCACGGACGCCCGAGACGGACGGAAGGCTTCACGAAGTGCTTAAGAATTGGCTTACTCTGTAGATCAAGTCAAAGAGAACTTCCACTCCAGTCCCGTCCTAAAAAGGCGGGGTTACTTACTGTGAAGGTGATATCGGTCAATTGTACACCATGCGCTCTACTGGGTCGTAGTCAATGGCGCGCGAGTTGACTTACATTGACATGGCTGCAAATCTAAACCCGGGATGAGTGAGAGTGAAGGTGTCGTGACGCGCGACATAAATCCCTGGAGGATCTGAGATTGGTCACAAGGCCAAGTCATCGGGATCTAAAGGAATTGAGAGGGCAAAAAAGGAAGAGATTAATTATTTAATTTGTGCGACTATATTCTAAAACCTCAGTAAGCCTCAGTAAAACAAAAATATGGATATGATTCCCCCCTTCCCTTTTAGAGGGAGTTTTATGTACTGTCATAATTAGTTTCTTACACCATCGCAGATTTTGTGAGGATAAGAACACTTTGTAGTAGCCAAATTGTTGTGTTATTGTTAGTGCGCCCTCTGTGGACAGCGTGTGAACACTAAGGTCAAAGTTCGCGCACTCTGATTTCTCATCGTTCATAATCACATGTCACACCGATGTTTTCGCTGTTCCACTTTGCCTCGCAAATTGGTTTTTGTTGTGGACAATAAACCATCCTGAATGCAAATACTGTCTGCAGCCTTATAGTACTTGTAGCTACTATAATTGGTGACCCTGGCGGTGGAAATACGCGAAATGGAGTCAAAGGGCGGAGCAGTAAATGTTGCAACTTCGAGGCGGGCACAGCGGACAAATGACTGCGGTAAGCATAAAACTACCGCCCGTATTGGCCTGCCCGATCCGTCGATATGGTTCGCCTAAGTTGAGGCCAGTTTACTACCAGACATATCACATCAAAGCTAGGCCACGAAATTGCTCGAAATTGCTCAAAGTGCGCGATTTGCTACTCGCCCCTCCTGCAGAGAACCCTTACAAAACTTTGAGAGAAGAACTAATCAAACGCACATCTGCAACTGAACAGAAACGCCTTCAGCAACTCCTCAATGGCGAGGTTCTGGGCGACCGTAAACCCACCCAGTTGCTTCGCCATATGAGACAATTATTTGAAGAGCAGCGTTAGCTTGAGAATCAATCCTCCGCCAGCTATTTTGCAGCGACTACCACCCAATGTGCAAATGGTTTTGGCATCAACTGGAGAAAGTGTCAAGTTGGAGCTGTTAGCTGAACATGCGACAAAATCATGGATGTTGCCTTTCAGCAGCAGCCCGTGAAAGTCAACTTGGTTACACCAGTAACATCTGCATGTACCCCGCCATGCCTGCACGCTGACACAACTGGAACTCCTGCGAAGGAAATCGGTCAACTCTCGCTTCAAGTACAAGCCTTGTCCACGCCCACGTTCTACGCAGTCGACCCGTGTCGCTCGCGATCAAAGACACCTACTCCATCCACCGGTCGGCGGCCGCTGATCTCTCTTCCTGGTGTTGGTACCATCGTCATTCAGTGAGCAAGCTCGCAAATGCCACCAGCCATGAAAGTATCCGGGAAATGCAACCGCCAGCAACTAACGGCGACAGGCACTGCTGGCGAAAAGCATGGTCGCCTCTTCCACATTATTGATCGCACGACAAGACAACGCTTCCTCATTGACACTGGGGCAGAAGTGAGTGTTGTCCCCATCACGACTTGAGCATGGCGACCCCGACAAGATTGTCACTTGCAAGCTGCAAATCACTCGCCCATTTCAACTTATGGAGAACGGTCCTCACGTTGGATTTAGGGCACCGGCGAACATGTAGATGGTGTTTGTCATTGCAGGCGTCCACCAGCCCATCATCGGTGCGGATTTTCTCGCCATTTCAACCTGTTGGTGGACATGCGCCATTGTCGGTGTTAGATGCGACCAATATCAGTGTCAATGGTGTCATGTGCAGCCAACCCTCACCTCATCCAATGTTTACAACAGTCGACTCCCAAGCGCCATACCGTGCACTACTAGCCCAGTTTCCAGACATCACGAGACCATATTGCTATGATGACAAGTCAGTCAAGCACAGCGTCACGCACCACATCACCCCGACCGGTCCACCGGTTTCGGCTCGTCCTCGTCGCCTTCGCCCAGATAGACTGAACATTTGCTCGACAAGAGTTTGACCACATGCTGCAACTTGGTATCATCAGGCCATCAAGCAGCAATTGGGCTTCACTCCTCCACATGGTCCCAAAGAAGACCCCAGGGGACTGGAGACCTTGTGGGGACTACTGAGCACTCAACAATCGCACAGTTCAGACATACCCCATACCGCACATCCACGACTTTTCGTCATCGCTGCATGGTGCCAAGGTTTTCTCAAAATCGATCTGGTGCGAGCTAGCCTACCAAATTCGGTGGAGCCTACCGACATCCCCAAAACTGCAGTCACCACGCCCTTCGGACTCTACGAGTTTGTCACGAATGCCCTTCGGAGCTCCGCAACGCCGTGCAAACTTTTCAAAGATTCATTGACAGTGTCATCCGCGGACTCGACTTCTGCTATGCATATATCGATGATCTCCTCGTTGCTAGTGTTGATGCGGAAGAACCTGAGCGACATCTTCTCAGCTCTTCAATCGCTTGTCTGACCACGGACTCGTCATCAGCAGCGAAAAGCCAGTTTGGTGTGGAGTCCTTGGAAATTCCTCGGTCACTCGTGGATTCCCAGGAGTCCGCCCACTTGGGAAAAACCCAAGCCATCCATGAGTTCCCACGACCCACGACACAGCGCAAACTCAAAGAGTTCCTTGGGTTAGTGAACTTCTACCGGAGGTTCATACCACATGCAGCCGCCATCCTCCAACCGCTCACTGATCTCACGACATCCCGGGGACAGTCGAAAAGCCTGCAGCGGACTGACGCAGCTGAAGCGGCTTTTGACAACATTAAGTCAGCTCTCGCTAATGTTGCCACCCTCGCATCCTCAGCCCAATGCAGACTTATGTGTCATGACTGACGCCTCAGGCGTCGCTGTTGGTGCTGTCCTCCAACAAAGAGTTGACAACGCGGCAGCCGATCGCCTTCTTCTCACGCAAACTCAAACCAGCGGAGACTCGATATAGCGCCTTTGGCGGGAACTGTTAGCCATTTACCTGACCATACGCCACTTTCGTGCCATGTTGGAAGGGCGTCACTTTTATGTCCTCACAGATCACAAGCCACTCACGTATGCATTCAAGGCACGCTCCACGCGAAATCCGCCAACTGGACTCCATTTACGCAATTCTACGGACATTCAAGCAGTGAAGGGTGTCGAAAAATGCCCCAGCTGACGCACTGTCTCGGATCCAGCTGAATGCAGCCACCCTCCCATCTGCCATCGATTTTGATGTCATGGCCGACATGCAACAACGTGATGATGAACTGCAGAAACTTCATTACAACTTCGACATCACTCCATCTCACAGACATTCCACTGACTACTGGGACATCGCAGATCGTTTGTGACACTTCTACGGGCACACCACGTCCATTTGTGCCTAGTAGTCTCCATAGAACTGTCTTTAACTCGCTTCATTCCCTCGCACATCCTGGTATCAGAGCAACGCAACGACTCATCACGAGCGATTCGTCTGGCCAGGTATCAATCGCGACATTCGCCAGTGGACACGTGAGTGCATAGCGTGTCAGCGCGCGAAAGTGCCGACACACCCATACTCCACTCGGTGCATTCGCCACTCCTGATGCTCGATTCAGCCACGTGCACTTGGACATAGTTGGACCCCTACCGCTATCAATGGGTACCGCTACTTACTCACCTTTGTGGATCGCTTCACGCGATGGCCAGAGCCATGCCAATCATCGACATAACAGCCGAGACTGTCGCCAGAACTTTCGTTGATAGATGGGTTTCCCGCTTGTGCCCCATCAAAGGTGACAACTGACCGAGGCCGTCAATTTGAATCGGCCCTGTTTCGCGCCCTCACCAAGCTCCTTGGCTGCAAACACATACACACTACAGCCTATCATCCAGCAGCAAAGCGGCATGGTCGAGCGACTACATCGCCAGCTCAAGGCTTCACTTAAAGCGCAAGATGATCCCACAAAATGGACAGAAACACTCCCACTTATTCTGCTGGGAATTCGTTCTGCTGTCAAACCAGACTTGGGCCATTGTCAGCTGAGCTCGTTTTGGCACCACGCTAAGACTGCCAGGCCAGTTTTCGAGCCTGACAGGCGCTGCCCCACTGTTGGACCCAGCAGATTATGTTGACCGGCTCAAGGCCATGAGTCAGCTCCACCCAACACCGCCCAGTCGACAGCAACAGCGAACTGTTCATATGCCGAAGGACCTGAATACATGTACCCATGTCTTCGTGCGTTATGATGGTGTACACAAGCCCCTCCAACCACCCTATAACGGACCATACAGGGTTATCAGCCTCCATGAACAAACACTTTGTCATTGACATTGCTGGTCGCACAGACACTGTATGTATTGATCGGATTAAGCCTGCTTATTTTTGATGAGCATAATTCTGACACTCAAACTCTGTCTCACTCACCTGAACCAGTGATTGCTCCATCTGTGGTGACCAGAGCGCGATCAGGTCGCCATGTGCATTGGCCTAAGACACTAACAGATTTGTTCATTAACATTCACTGGTAGGGGCTCCTGTAGTAGCCAAATTGTTGTGTTATTGTTAGTGCGCCCTCTGTGGACAGCGTGTGAACACTAAGGTCAAAGTTCGCCTCTGATTTCTCATGGTTCAATCACATGTCACACGATGTTTTCGCTGTTCCACTTTGCCTCGCAAATTGAGTTTTTTTTGTTGTGGATAATAAACCATCCTGAACGCAAATATTGTCTGCAGCCTTATAGTAGGGTAAACTGGGGTAAAAACGCCCATGGGGTAAAAACGCCCACTTGACTTGTTTCCACTGCTAGTAAAAAATGACAAGATGAATTGCTCAATGGAATATATTTTTAATTAGTACAATGTAGATAAAAACTAATTATAAAAAGAATTAAATTCATTAACATATTTGAAGAGTACGTAGGTGCTGTTGAAAAAAATATTTTAAAAAGTTTTTAAAATGGCCGTCAAAGGTTTAGCCTATATCGCTTAAATTATTTTATTTTTAAAAGTATCTTATATTTTTATTATTCTTTAGTTTATATATATTGAGAAGGGTTAAAAACATAATTATAAATGATTACAATATTAAAATCTATTTTAATATTTGCTTTACAATGCTTTTTGAGTGGGCGTTTTTACCCTGGGCAAAATCAGGGGTCTCGGGGTAAAAACGCCCAGTACTTTCCTTGATATCAAACTCTATTGCAGCCTCATTTATCTTCAAAAACCTCACTGTTAGAACTTTCTACAGCATTATGTTTGTTGTATGAGTAAGTATTCGCTTTAAGAGTCCCATTACATAAATATTAAACAGTCAGGTGCGGATCCAGAGGGCGGGGGGTCAACTAGCTCTGTCAAAAAACATGCAATGGGTCTATGATATGTGAGCAGATTCACTGATTAATTAGGCAAGACAAATACCTCTTGACCTCTGGATTTTGACCAATCAGCGGGCGCTTTCTACATCAGGTCTTGGTCATTCACCGTTGCGCGTCAT
Organism: Patiria pectinifera; assembly: GCA_029964075.1. Classification (NCBI taxonomy): domain Eukaryota; kingdom Metazoa; phylum Echinodermata; class Asteroidea; order Valvatida; family Asterinidae; genus Patiria; species Patiria pectinifera. Next base: position 6,218,820 of record CM057132.1, read on the forward strand.
AGACAATGGATTAAAAAGCCCTCGTCACGCACTCTGTTACCATGTTGCGATAACGCCCGGCTGTTGTATTACAAAACACTGCATTCGAATTGACCAATCAAACTTTTAGTCCTGATTTGGGAATGAAATGATGTCACAATTTAGTCAAGTTGACTCCGATTGGCTGAGGCGCGAGATCGCATAAATCTGCATGTCTAGACATATCAGACGTTATACAGGAGACTTGGCTCCGTGGATAACAGGTGATACTCAGACTAGCATTTATTAGGGAATGCTCTAGAAATCATGGGCTCATGGCATTTTTTTCAAGAAAAATAACACTTCTATGGTGATTTGAGTGTACTTTTAATAAGTACAAATGACTAGAAATGGCTCTAAGACCCAACTGGACCGGTTTCTGCTCTCATGCTATAATATCAGAGCTTCATCAGTAGTAAGCCAAATCCAGTATTTAGTATTCGGCTAAATTAGTCGTGTCAAATGTTAGGGTGCATAGATACACATAAGTGCATCTAGTAACATTTTGTGTGAACCTTGTAATGAGTCCAATTCCGGTTATTGATAAACCTTGATTTGACAAGTACACCTTTAAGATTTTGGCCTTTTATAGGCAGGTGGTTCGCTGGGAAACAGATTGCATGTATGTAATTTCAGGTGTTCGGAATTAAATGCCAGTCTTTCAGCAATACTTTTGTTAGCTGTTGGGTTTTGATGTGTAGTGTGTAGATTATCTTGAAGACTAGAGGTGGTTCTTTGGTCGTGTTTCATTCATGATGTATTGCTCACAGATTTCAAGTTGTATGTCTTTTATGACTGGCAATTTCCTCTTTCTTGTGGTTACAGAGTAGAAGTTTCTCCATGACGTATTTCTTTCTCTAAGAAATATGTCTTGTTATCTAGAAAATGTGTGTATCTAAGTACCGTAGTTCTCCTTTGATAAATCCTTACATGTAGGTTACCAGTAGTAGGCTAAGCACACATACAAAAATGCCTGATAACATGGAACTATGATTTGGCTAAACGAGATTGAAATAGATTTTTCAGTATTGGCAGGTCTTATCATAACCTACAAGTTTGTTATGGGCGAATTATGTACGCTAATGTTCACTTCCTTCACATAAAAATACCTGTTTCAAATGATCAAGTTTGTAGTTATAATTAACCAGTTGTGTTTGAAAATTTATTTGTATTTGATGAAGTATCCCTCCATATTAAATTAATTACAAAAATATGACTATACTACAGGAAACCTGTGGTATAGCATTTTATAAATGTGGGCGGCGTTTTGAGGCCCGGGTAACGCCCGCCAAACTCCTCCCAAAAGGGGAAAATTTCCCATATCAAAATAATGACCATGATATTATATTTGCACCTGATAGAGGAGACATGTATTGCATAAAACCACACATTTATTTCCTGGTGTCTCCAAGTAGTACTGAGATATTTAACAAAAACCTAAAATCAGGCGTTTTACCCCAGTTTACCCTACTTGTAGCTCCTATAACTTCTGTCAAAGTTGCCTGAAGTGTCTAACATAAACAATACTACAGTGAAATCTTGATAAGTCAAACTGTGATAACTCAAAACAAAAGTAAGTCAACAAAGAATCCATTCCCTTTAGTATAACAATGATATACACCCTGCTTATAACTCAAAACTCTGCTTAAGTCAAATTTTGAACCTGTTCCCTTGAGGTTTGACTTATCAAGATTTCACTGAATGTATAACGCACATATCAACCAAACATTGTACACGCAGAGTGATTATTACCCCTGCTGATAAGGCCAATGAAAATATTCCAAAGACCACCTAAGCTCAATGCTGCTTTATTATAGGCACCACTGGCTAGATCTAAAGCCCAACTAGCCCTCACAGCAGAAATACTGGCATATGGCAAAAAATGGGAAAATAGGCCAAAACAAAACTTTACAAGGAAAAAAAAATGGTCACTGTTTTCATTGCATAAAATGCTTGAATTACGGTTAGAAAAATGAAGTCAACAACGTAGTTCACTTCTTACTTGAGAAAGTCGAGGAAAAAGTCCGAAAGACAAGTGCACCGTTCATGGTGCTTCAATCATGTCCATGAGTCAACCACACAACTCCACTACTCCACTTGCATTCGTATGTGGGGAAAAATCAGGCATGTTCTCTTTCAACAAATGCCAGTGAAATGTTACGTTAATGCTCTCTTCGCTATCCTCGAGATAATGATCATGCTTTTTAAAGCATTGCATTTTGTACAACTAAATCTGAAACCTCCGAAAATCGCACAACATAATGATTTTATCCACTGGATCGTTCACGAGACTACCCGGCAGTGGCTTGCAACAGGGGCGTGGGCGACAGCCTATGGCTTGTCGCCCCCAGTACCCCCCACTGAGATTTTGAGTTTCTAAAAAATTATCATTGATCTACATGCGCCCCCATGGAATGTTCAGCCCCCAGCACCCCCACCCCTGAAAAATTCCTGGCTCGCCACTGCTACCAGGCTTTCAGGTCATCTCGGTCCATGACCAACTCAGTCCCTGACCAGCTCGGTCAATGACCAACTCGGTCCGTGACCAACTCGGTCCTAGTCAACTCGGTCAGTGACCAACTCGGTCCGTGACCAGCTTTCGGTCGAGTCAACTCGGTCGTGACCAACTCAGTCCGTGACCAGCTCGATCCGTGACCAACTCGGTCCATAACCAACTTCGGTCTGTGACTAACTCGGTCCTTGACCAACTCGGTCCGTAACCAGCTTGGTCCTATGGGAAAATGTACACAAAGACCGCATTTTTGTAACAAGGTGATCCCATCCTGATAGTATATTAGGCGGCCAACCCCTTCGCTGAGCTGAGGTTGCGTGGACAATCAAAAATCCACATAGGGCCTACATGTAAAATATTTAAATGCTGCTTTGCCGTTATTCACTACCAATACCCCACTGTCATTTTTTTTTTTTTGAGGGGGAACGGCACCAGTGTGCATCATGGCCATGGCCGGTGGGGCTGTGTGGTCAGCTCAGTAAGCACTGCCACTGGCCGTGCACGTGTTGATGGCCGGTGGGGCTGTGCGGCCAAGCGGCAGTGCTCTTATTTTTGTAAGCTCCACAAGCAATCCTAGGCCCGAGTCGTCCACATGCTACCTAGAAATTGAGGCAACAGAAACTATAAAGTGCGTACAGAGATCTGGTAAAAACAGCACGCGCTTAAGACTGCCTTGCCTTGTTACAAGAAAGTGCAGTCGTTTTGCGCACATTTTCCTATAGGGACCGAGCTGATTACAAACCGAGTCGGTCACAGACCGAGTTGACTGGCACCCATTCCCGTGTTCCCGACCCGGACACGTGCGGACAGCTTCAGTGATGCAGTACGCTAGCGCTGGTAGTACCATATGCACGCATCACACAGTGATTTTTCCATGTTACATGTCAATGTTTAACCTTTTGTCCAGCCGGAAAAGGCTCCAATCAGCGTTATGGTCTGTGTTTCTACCATTGAAACACTCCAATAACGACTAGTGAAAGAGATTAAAACTACGATCGTGATGATTTTAACGTGCCATTTGCATCGACATTGCATCGGCTTTTCATCGAAATTATGATTGAAATAAAATGACATTTCGTGGGAAAAATCGTTACAAAATCAAATTTTGTGGGACACATTGTAAAAAAATCGGAAATTTTGTTGGAAAATTTTGTCGGATTTCCGATTAAAATCGGAAAGGTTTCATCTCTGCTCACAGGTACCCATGTACTCCTGGGTGGGGAGAAGCAAAGTAAATTACCTGAGGACATCAAGCATGATTAGGCCGAGGCATTATACTTACGACTCTGCGATTCACAGAAAAATCCGATGAATCCAGGGGGACAAGCACAAGTAAACGCACCTGACGAACCAAGACAACTTCCTCCATTCTGACAGGAGTTACTTGTGCAGGGATCATCTATGAATAAAGACATAAATATTCGTACATCTTGATGTTGTATATATATTGCAAAGCATAACAGAAAAAAATAACATGTACATCTGCTTCCAATTACATGCCATAGGAAAGGAAATGCCATAGGAAAGGAAGGTTGAGATTTTTTCTTTTCTAGTTGTAGTTGAGGTTTATTTAAATGCAGTGTATTTAGGACATGACCCCAAAAAAATTTCCGGCCCTCTACTTCGCCCGGGCGGATTACGATTTTGCCGGGCAGATTACTAATTCACCCGGGCGGGTGTTATTTTGCCCGGGCGGATTACAATTCGCCGGGCAGATTACTAATTCCCCGGGCGATGCTATTTCGCCTGGGCGATTACTAGTCGCCGGGCGAATATTAGTAGTCTGCTTGCCGGGAGAATTAGTAATCTGCCCGTGCGAATTAGTAATCCGCCCGGGCGAAATAGTAATCCGCCCAGGCGAAATAGTAATCCATGGGCGAAATACTAGGCCCCTAATCCTCTTTATAGGCTTATCAGAAAGTGCTGCCTTTTTCAGATGTCTATTTTTCGTGAAATTTCTGATTCATTTGCACACGTACATTTGCGTATCACAATTTCAACATGAAATTTTACAAAAATTAGACATCTGAAAAAAGCACTTTCTGATTAGCCTATAAAGAGGGTGAGTATGCTTCTAAAATCAAAATTTGTCAAAGTTCAACATGTTTTTGTACATGGTGGAGTGTGGCCTTTATTTGCGGAGGTAGTCCAGTAAATTGGCCACATTTATGGGGCTAGCCTGCTATCATCATCTTCAAGTCGGACTGCAACAAAAGCACGCCACCGTCACGGTCTCCCATGGCCGTCCTGATCTCGGCGTGGCTGCAGAGGCTAGCCCATCACGCCTGCTATAGTATTGTGGCGCAATAGCAGTTTGGTGGTAGCCAGGGGCTATCGCAACCTCGTCCCCAGTGCTTACTTTATTTCCAACCGCGTTTCCAATAGTAAACCCTGGATAGGAAACTTTCTTCCTGTATCCTGATTGGATACGCAATTGGCTAGTAATGGATTTTTATCGTGTACTTGGTGCTATATATTCACAATGTGCAGTACGTGTTTTCGCGATCATTCGTCCACGCAGGCGCGGTTCTACGGGGGGGCTAGGGGGGGGGGGGCTGTAGCCCCCCCCAAATTTTGTCTAGCCCCCCCAAAATAAATTCCGTAAAAAAAAAAATTGCATTCGCAAAAAGGATTGTGATGTACAGGCGAACGGTCTCCCCCTAAAGAAATAGTCGTGACAAGGGTGCATTAGTTAATATAGTGTGAATGATTTTATGATTGTATTGGCGCTCCCCATTGAAAACATGGCATGACCCCCCTGACAGAATTTTGTCAGCAAAAAGAGTGAGTACAGTACAGTCGACTCTTGTTAGTACAAACTCTGTACAAACAAAAATTTGATAAGTTTTGAGATAAAAACGGACCTGTATATTTTTAGGACAAAACCAATCAGCATCTGTTGCCACAAAGCAAGATTTGCACGTAGCGCTCCAGTCAGACAACACACGCAATGGGGAAAAATCACGTTGGGTTGCATACTCTCTCACGTGCTGCTAGACAATGTTGTCCTAGGCCGGCGCGGCGCAGGCTGCCACGCCGGGCGATGTATTAACTTTTACGGGGACCGGACGGGGCAGCCGGCAGCAATTCCCGGTGATTATTTCTCATCATCAATTTCCACATTTGTTTGTGAGAGTATCGATTGTAAATAATTTGATACAACTTTTGTGGCTCTTTTTATAGCTTCTGTAGTGTAAATGGAACTGGTTCAGAGCATTTTGGCTAGAATTTGGAGGCCTTACAAAATTGAAACCGCTGCCGTCGGTGTGGCTTATACGCCGGTGCGGCTTATACGCCGACTTCAAATCTTAATTTGCAGATTTATGCGTGCTGCGACTTGTACGCTGCGTGGCTTATATTCCGAAAATTACGGTATGTACCTGTGAGCATAGAGGATGAATTGTGCACTAATATCGACTGCAGCATGGTTGCATGGCCTGATGAACATGGTAATAATTGTAAACGCTTTGAGATTGTTGATATGATGGAAAGCGCTATATAACCATTGCAACTATTATTATTAGTAGTAGTGAACACAGTGTAGTACAATGTAATACAAGTCTTAATCGGTTAATTACCTTTAAATATGTGAATTCCAAAAGAACTGGTAAAACTTTCTGAGCCATGATTCCCCAAAAGCCTTCCCGAAGCCTCAACACGCTTAATGGTGGATGATGGCCAGCCGGTCCAGTAGATAAAGTCATAATAGACGAAGAGATCATACGCAAAATAGTTGAAACTTGTGCGGTCGACAAGAACAGTCCGACCCTGGCCTAAAAGATCCGAGTATTCGATGCGGGCGGTACCAGTATCAGACCAGTACATCTTTCCCCCTGAAAAACAAGAGGACATTTTATTTAAAGCTACATGTAATATGTTAACGTTTGGGGAAGGGCTTCCTGTGTCGACAAGTAGCACATCTTGGAAAAAAATTACATCATTTTCAATTCCACATATTTCAAAGAAAAATCACTTTTACCTGTCATTTCTTACAAATAACAAGTTCTTTTCATGCATGTCAGGGGAACCAAACAACCTTGCAAGAACCATAAATTTTAAGTCAAAATTTTCATTTTTTAACAACAAACTTGAAAGCGCCTGATGAGCTTCCCCTTTCTTAATTCCTGCAAAACCATCCAACTCATGTGAGTTCTCAAAAATCTGGAAGGCCGTCGTTGTTTTCATTTAGGTAACCAATTAGGAAATAGTCTTCCACAGAGTCATGGTCCTTTCTGGCAATAAGTGTGGCAATCTGTGGTTATCTCAGGGGGTGTGTGTCATTGAAAATATGTCCCATTATGCTCCATGGAACCATTCAAGAAGGAACACATGCACAAAAATTTACCTTCCAAATCAAGGGATATGCCTAACGGCCACTGTAGCGAAGTATCGATGAGTACGCGACGACCTGAGCCGTCTGTGCCAGAGCGTTCAATCTTTGGTGCGGTACCCGAGTCTGTCCAGTACAAATGACTGCAAAACGAGAGAAGAACGAAGTGGGAGTCAGGGAATCAGTCGCCTCCCACCTCAACATAAACCAAATAATTTGGCCCCATGCAATGACAAAATTTGAACTTGTCCAATGTGGTGAACCTCATGTGTGTACCTGTTAGCAGGGTCGACTACAATCCCTATTGGATCTACAGCCCCGAGGGAAGTGTTTGTCAAGTTGAGAACCACTGATCGTTCTCGACCGTCCAAAGTAGCTCTCTCGATCAGATCACTGCCACTATCAGTCCAATACATCACACGATTCTCAACGTCAAGTGTCAAACCATGAGGGCCTACATAGAGAGGGCAAGAAAACTCTCTAATTTGATAGGAAACAAGACCAGGCACTTCAAGCCCACTAATGCTGGTTCCAGAGTACTCAAAATTCTATCTATGTAATAACACGCAAGTCAGAATGTTTGGATGTTTGTCCGGGTTTATTCTTGGAAGGTGCTCTAACTCGGTGGGTGGGGCTCGGTCCAACTTTTAGTTTTTCAACATTTGTTAAGCAATTGCGACCCCAGGGGCCCCTCCCCAGGGGTCCTCTCTCTTACGTACATACAGCGTGTGTGCGTGTATATATTCACGCAGGTACATGAACGAATACAAGTACACACGCTGTGATTGCATCTAAAAGGGGAACTCCCAAGCTACACGCCAATATGACTATAGAGGTCACAAAATAAATGACTATACAGGTCACAAAAGGAATAACTATAGAGGTCACAAAAGGACGGACGGACGGAGGGACGGACGGAGGGCCATCTGTCCGCCATCCGTCCGGGCGGACGGACGGACGGAAGGCTTACAAAGTCTTAAGAATTAGCTTACTCTGTAGATCCGTAAAGAGAACTTCCACTCCAGTCCCGTCTAAAAAGGCCCGGGTTATACCATCGAAGACGACATCGGTCCAATACACCATGCGCTCTACTGGGTCGTAGTCAATGGCACGTGGATGACTTATGTTGTCATTGCTACCGTCTAAGCCCGGGATGAGAGTGAAGTTAAAGGTGTCTGTGGGCGCGACATAAATCCCTGGAGGAGACCAATTGGTCACAAAGACCAAGTCATGGGGATCTAAAGGGAAATGAAGGGCAAAAAGGAAAAGATTAATTTTCAATTTGTGCAACTATATTCCAATTTCTATGATATCAGTCTAAAACCTCAGTAAGCCTCAGTAAAACAAAAATATGGGTATGATTCCCCCAGCCCTTTTAGAGTGAGTTTATGTACTGTCATATTTAGTTTCTTACACCATCGCAGACTTTTTGAGGATAAGAACACTCCTATCAAAGTTGCCTGAAGTGTCTAACATAAAAAAACACTACAGTGAAATCTTGATAAGTCAAACTCTGATAACTCAAAACAAAAGTAAGTCAACAAAGAATCCATTCCCGTCAGTAGTATAACAATGATATACACCCCTGCTTAACTCAAAACTCTGTTTAAGTCCAATTTTGAACCTGTTCCCTTGAGGTTTGACTTATCAAGATTTCACTGAATGTGTAACGCACATATCAACCAAACATTGTTCACGCAGAGTAATACATTATTACCCCTGCTGATAAGGCCTATGAAAATATTCCATAGATAGACCACTTCAGCTCGATGCTGCTATATTATAGGCACCACTGGCTTAATGTAAAGCCCTTAATCTAAAGCAATTTATTGTGTGTTTTGACTGTTAACTTGGAACAACAAATAAAATGACCCAGAATACTTGTTTCAACAACTGTCAACAACTGTAAGTACACAATATCTTTATTAACAACCCTGCTTAGGCAAACAATATGATTCATAAAATCAACTTTTTTTTAAAGACGGGCCTTCAAAAGGACTTTGTTGAATATTTCCAACTTTTAAACTGAGGTTTTATCGCTGGTGATGTTTGAAGACAATTGTGACGACGATTCTTGAAATCGCAGTTTTGGACAAAAGCGGTTTTAGGGTCAATGCATTGAAATGGTGATATTCTTTCAACGGATCAAGCAATTTCAATAATTTTTTCATCTAAAAGTAGTTTATGAAATTGGCTTTCCAGTCATTATCATTTTTGGTGCTACATATTTTTTTAAATATGAAAAAAAATGGGGGGGGGGGGTGGTTTCCGGTATATATGTGCAATATTTTGAACACACAGTACGTATCATGAAGTAACAGCATCGTGCAATACGTACGTTGCATGCTCAGTTGTGTACCGAAGGATGTGTGGTTTGCATACGATGTACATCGCCCTGGCAGTTTGGTTAACAAGGCCCAAAAAAAATAGTTCTGCTTCTGATTACATGGCATTTGAAAATAGGGTACGTAGGTAGGGAATTTTTTTTGCCATTTTTTTTTGTACGATCAAAGGAGGCGTCTGCGTGTAGTCAAGGCTGAAAGGTAGAAAGTGATGGTTTTGGGTTTTTTTTCTCATTTTTCCCATAAACAAAATTAGGGTAGGGGCTGTCAGAATAGGGTAGGTAGGGAAACCGGAAGCAGAACTATTAATTTTGGCCTAAGGCAGCGGGTGAAATTGTGTAATTCTTGCTCTAAACTCAACATTGGCGAGACGGGTTGAGCATATTATTAAAAAAAACTGCAACGAGTAGAATTAACTCATCATATTCACAGAGCAGGTGGGTTCATTTCTAAACACCCCTCCGAAACCGCCCCCCCCCCCCTCATTCCCCACCCCTCCCCACCCCAAACATACGGTTCTGTATACTTACGGCTCTGCGATTCACAGAATGATCCGATGAATTCAGGAGCACAAATACAAGTAAACCCGGTTGAAGAAGTAACACAACTTCCTCCATTCCAACAGGGATTACTTGAGCATGGGTCATCTGTGGCAAAAGAATACCGGTATATGAATATTCATACATCTTCATGAATATCAAGTCAGAAACACACATCAGATCATAACCAAACCACACCCTCTCAGCCGAGGGGGGAGAGAGAGATCTCGTCCATCGAGTGACGAACAATTTTGAAACTCGATACATGCATAGAGCAACTCATCACAAACATACCCAAGAAATTTCATGACTATATAAATTATAAAAGGGTTTTGGAATTATGGCTAATTAATTATTCATATGTACGAATGGTAATTGTGCTCTGTGTACACGACGTATATGGGAAAGTTCAGTTTTCACGGCGCACAGCGCCAGAAAATTTTCGCTGCGTGGCAACCCATGGTCCGATTTTTATGTTTTGGGTATCAAAAGATGCGCAAGGCTCAAGGCTAAAAAGTCATAAACAGCTCGGGTCAAGAAAAAAACAATTTCAAGGCTATCACGGAAAAGTTGGGGGCAGATTCTGCCCCCGGCCCTTTTAGGGTTAAGGTTTGTGAATCCTTACTCTTCTGGAAGTACACGTAGAAACTGCAGTAGAAACTGCATCAACTGATCAATCACCTGTGACTCGACCAAAAGTTACATCTGGCATTGTCTGGTAGTGGTACCTAGTCTCTATTTCTACACATTCTCTTGATAATACTACTGAATTGTAAAGCTTTTGAAAAAGTTGGATATATATATTCTAATTTCTACCACTGAGTACCAGTCTCGTCAGTAGACTTAGGCTTCAAAGTTCAAATTGAAACCACTTGGCTTCACTGCACTCTCAGTCTCACTAGCCATGCTATATAGCCCCATAAATGTGGCCAATTTACTGGACTTTTGACAATATTGATTTTCATATGGTATGAGTATGCTCATGGGTGAGTATGCCTCTAAAGCAAAAATAAACTACAAACTAAGCCTAAATGTGAAAATCAATTTGTCAAAGTTCAACATGTTTTTGTACATGGTGGAGTGTGGCCTTTATTTGCGGAGGTAGTCCAGTAAATTGGCCACATTTATGGGGCTAGGGGCAGCCTGCTATCATCATCTTCAAGTCGGACTGCAACAAAAGCATGCCACACATCACGGTCTCCCATGGCCGTCCTGATCTCGGTGCGGCTGTGGAGGCTAGCCCATCACGCCTGCTATAGTATACTGTATAGTGCTAGTCATTGCTCATAAATGTTGAGAAAAGTTGAGACCTCAAACTTGGCTGGTGAAATAAGGAGGACAGTGCCTTTGCCTCATGAAAATTGTTGAGAATTTTGTCAGCAAAAAGAGTGAGTACAGTACAGTCGACTCTTGTTAGTACAAACTCTGTACAAACACAAATTTGATAAGTTTTGAGACAAAAACGGACCTGTATATTTTTAGGACAAAACAAATCAGCATCTGTTGCCACAAAGCAAGATTTGCACGTAGCGCTCCAGTCAGACAACATACGCAATGGGGAAAAATCACGTTGGGTTGCATACTCTGTCACGTGCTGCAGGAAAATGTTGTCATAGGCCGGCCGCGCCGGGCTATGTATTAACTTTTATGGCCGGGGACTGGACGAGGCAGCCGGCAGCAATTCCCGGTGTTTATTTCTCATCATCAATTTCCACATTTGTTTGTGAGAGTATCGATTGTAAATGATTTGATACAACTTTTGTGGCTCTTTTTATAGCTTCTGTAGTATAAATGGAACTGGTTCAGAGCATTTTGGCTAGAATTTGGAGGCCTTACCAAATTGAAACCGCTGCCGTCGGTGCGGCTTATACGCCGGCGCGGCTTATACGCCGACTTCAAATCTTAATTTGCAGATTTTTGCGTGCTGTGGCTTATACGCCGCATGGCTTATATTCCGAAAATTACGGTATGTACCTGTGAGCGTAGAGGATGAATTGTGCACTAATATCGACTGCAGCATGGTTGCATGGCCTGATGAACATGGTAATAATAGTAAAACACTTTGAGATTGTTGATATGATGGAAAGCGCTATATAACCATTGCAACTATTATTATTAGAAGTAGTGAATATAGTGTAGTACGATGTAATACAAGTCCTAATCGGTTAATTACCTTTAAATATGTGAATTCCATAAGGCCTGGTAAAACTTTCTGAGCCATGATTCCCCAAAAGCCTTCCCGAAGCCTCAACACGCTTAATGGTGGATGATAACCAGTCGGTCCAGTAGATAAAGTCATAGTAGACAAAGAGATCATATGCTTGCATGTTGAAACTTGTGCGGTCGACAAGAACAGTCCGACCCTGGCCTAAAAGATCCGAGTATTCGATGCGGTCGGTACCAGCATCACACCAGTACATCCTTCCCCCTAAAGAACAAGAGGACATTTTATTTAAAGGTACATGTAATATGGTAACGTTTGGGGAAGGGCTTCCTGTGTCGACAAGTAGCACATCTTGGAAAAAAAATTACGCCATTTTCAATTTCACATATTTTAAAGAAGAATCACTTGTATGTGTCATTTCTTGCAAATCACAAGTTCTTTTCCTGCATGAAAGGGGAACCAAATCCTTAACAATCAACAACCTTGCAGGAACCACCAATTTTAAGTCAAAATTGTCATTGTTTTAACAACAAACTTGAAACCGCCTGATGAGCTTCCCCTTTCTAATTCCTGCAAAACCATCCAACTCATGTGAGTTCTCAAAAATCTGGAAGGCCATCGTTGTTTTCATTTAGGTAACCAATTAGGAAAAAAGTCTTCCACAGAGTCATGGTCATATCAGGCAATAAGTGTGGCAATCTGTGGTTATCTCAGGGTGCGTTTTAACCCTAAAGGTGCCAGGTTATTTTGACCATCTCTCAGCCGGGGGGGGGCGGGGGGGGTTTCCCCCCCTAAGATCTCGGCCATCGAGTGACGAAAAATTTTTAAACTCGGCACATGCATACATGTACAGCAACTCTTCCTAAACATACCCAAGAAATTTCATGACTATAGGTCAAAGGGTTTTGGAATTATGGCTAATTAATTATTCATATGTAAGAATGGCAATTCTGCTCTGTGTACACGACGTATATGCGAAAATTCAGTTTTCACGGCGCGTAGCGCCAGAAAATTTTTCGCTACGCGGCAACCCGTGGTCCGATTTTTATGTTTTTGGTATCAAAAGATGCGCAAAGCTCGAGGCTAAAAAGTCACAACAACTCGGGTCGCGAAAAAAATTTTTTTAGAGGCAATCACAAAAAATGTTGAGGGGTTCCGCCCCCCCCCCCCGGCCCCTTTAGGGTTAAAATATGTCCCATTGTGCCCCATGGAACCATTTAAGAAGGAAAACATGCACAAAGATTTACCTTCCAGATCAAGGGCCATACCATAAGGTTGACGTAGCGAAGTATCAATGAGTACACGACGACCTGAGCCGTCTGTGCCAGATCGTTCAATCTTTGGTGCGGTACCCGAGTCTGTCCAGTACAAATGACTGCAAAACAAGAGAAGAATGAAGTGGGAGTCAGGGAATCAGTCACCTCCCACCTCAACATAAACCAAATAATTTGGCCCCAGGCAACGACAAAATTTGAACTTGTCCAATGTGGTGAACCTCATGTATGTACCTGTTAGCAGGATCGACTACGATCCCTACTGGAGTTACATATGCGAGGGAAGCATTTGTCAAGTTGAGAACCACTGATCGTTCCCGACCATCTAAAGTAGCTCTTTCTATCAGATCACTGCCATCATCCGTCCAATACATCACACGATTCTCAACGTCAAGAGTCAAACCATAAGGAACTAAAAGAAATGGCAAGAAAACTCTCTAAATCGATAGGAAACAAGACTAGGCAAGCACATTAAAGCTGGTTCCAGAGTACACACAATTATATTCAATTGATCTACACAATTGGCAAGACAGGGTTAATCCTATACGATAGCACTGCCCAGGTCACAAGCCAGTCAGATAGGCACAAACTGACAAAGAAGAGAATAGGCCGTCTCTCTGGCATCAGGTGATTTTCTCTTTTAAAGGCCTGGGCCTTTTTCACACCAAGATTTTTTGTTGTTTATCTTTGACAGGGGCGGATCCAGACTGCCATTTGCCAGGGGGGCTAGAATTGTAATGAAGGGTCCAGGACCTGCGAGCGCGGAGCGCAAAGCTCTTATGGCGTGGGGTACGGGGCCCGCTCAAGGGATTTTTAGATGCTCTGTGGTGCAATCTGAGGCAATTCCTGGCCACTTTCCACCATTTAGAAAAATTCCATTTAAATTTGTTATTTTTTTGTTCTTTATAAAGTTTGTTATGTACTCAAAGTTGAGAACCATGTTCCATCTCCCTATTTTTTCACAACTTTTTATTTTGGAAAGGGATTTAGGCCACTCGTAGTCTGAGCCTCAGCCATTCGCTGCTGAAGGTACACAAAAGGTGGGGGCAACCCTAGGGTGAGATTATAGCATAGGTGAAATTTGGCCGAAGGACAAATGCGAGCGCGGAGTGCGAAGCCCTTAACGGTGTGGGGTCCGGGGCCCGCTTAAGGGCCCTGGGAAATTTTGGATCGTACATGCTCGGTGGTGCAATCTGAGGCATTTCCTGGCCACTTTCCCCTGATTTTTTTTAGCAGAAGTTTTTAAATTATGAGGGGATATTTTGTTTCATTTGTTTCAAATACATATAGGCCTATATACTCTTGCTCTAATTAAGTGTCTTCTGTATTCAAAGCTTAAAGTTGAGAACATGCACATAATTTGTAATTGTTCCGTGCTCGGTCACATAACTGACATGAATTTAAATATTTCATTACAGCGGATCCATATTTGGGGGGCGTGACAAACTGGCATAAAACGTATCCGAAAAATATTTTAATAGAATCTGAAGTGGCCATTGTTTGATTTTGTTTAGTCACCAAGCCCGGAGCGTGACAACTGTTTGACCTTTATACGCATTGTACGCAGCAGTTGTCCACGTGCAGTCTCATGGACGTATGACGCGCTAAAAAATACACGAAATTAGACTTCATGGTTTAATCCGCGTATCCTGCGGCCATCATAACCCGCACATAAAGTCTTAGGAGGTGTGTGAAAATTGCCACGCCTTTTGAACGATTGTTCTTCCTCAAACTCAAAATGCGTGGCCCGTCGGATCACCGTCCGTTTTTCACTGATAGTATACATTTTAAAATATTTGCCGGGGGGGCATGCGCCCCCTGCGCTCCCCGCTGGATCCGCCAATGTTTGAGCCCAATTTAACATTATCTGGTTACTCCTTGGGTTAAACTGGCATTCTGCAGTTCACATGTTGTTTGTACACCAATTTAAATGATCAAAACAGGAAAACATGGTTTCATTACTGGACAAAACCAAAAATTATGTTGGATATTAAATTTATGAAAAATCCATGTTGGTTTATATTAGGTCACTGAAAAATGATTCAGGCATGCCCAACAAGTTGTTAATTGAAGCGATACTAACTGCTCCCTGCTGGTAAAAGGCATATTCATCTTGTGATAAAATGTCCTAAGGAGATTAAATTTTGAGGTAAGAGAGCTGAAATCCTGGTACGAACTCGGGCAAAAACCCAAATATAAGCTCTACACTCGGGTTTTCTGTTATAAGAGGATTCACGACATGGGCGACACTTACTCTGTAGATCCGTAACGAGAACTTGCACTCCAGTCCCGTCTAAAAAGGCCCGGGTTATACCATCCAAGGTGATATCGGTCCAATACACCATGCGCTCTACTGGGTCGTAGTCAATGGCGACTGGTCGACTTATGTTGCTATGGCTACTATCTAAACCCGGGATGAGTGTGAAATTGAAGGTGTCTGTGGGCGCGACATAAATCCCTGGAGGAGACAAATTGGCCACAAAGACCAAGTCATGGGGATCTAAAGGGAAATGAAGGGCAAAAAAGAAGAGATTGATTATTTAATTTGTGCGACTATATTCCAATTTCTATGATATCAATCTAAAACCTCAGTAAGCCTCAGTAAAACAAAAATATGGGTGTGATTCCCCCAGCCCTTTTAGAGTGAGTTTTATGTTCTGTCATAATTAGTTTCTTACACCATCGCAGATTTTTTGAGGATAAGAACACTCCTATCAAAGTTGCCTGAAGTGTCTAACATAAACAATACTACAGTGAAATCTTGATAAGTCAAACTCTGATAACTCAAAACAAAAGTAAGTCAACAAAGAATCCATTCCCTTCAGTAGTATAACAATGATATACACCCCTGCTTAACTCAAAACTCTGCTTAAGTCAAATTTTCGAACCTGTTCCCTTGAGGTTTGACTTATCAAGATTTCACTGAATGTATAACGCACATATCAACCAAACATTGTGCACGCAGAGTATACATTATTACCCCTGCTGATAAGGCCAATGAAAATATTCCATAGACCACCTCAGCTCGATGCTGCTATATTATGGGCACCACTGGCTTAAAGGGAAAATACAACATTTGCAAACATCAAAAAATAAAACTACCAAATCATTTTGAAATACCTTGCTGGACTGTTAGTGAATGAAAGTGTAAAGCATCCTGTAAAATCATGGCACCTGGTATACTGTCATTTTCAAGAAAAGTGCTATTTTTGTACCAATTTCCAACGCTGGTCGGCCGATCAGCGTTGGAAAAAACTGGCTTTTTTTCAAATACTGGCCCCAATTGACCATCGCACTTGTTTGCAATCGATTACACACACTATGAACGGGTACAAGCCAGCTAGACTGGTTCCCTGACCTTACAATTCCCCAATGTATGTAAACTGCTCTGTTTCTTCTTCAATGGAGTCAGGGAACCAGACTACAGGGAAAATGATTGTTTTTCTTGGTTTTCATAGCATTTTTGAACCCAAAACCTCAAAAAAGTCAGTGTAACTATATTTGCTATATATTTCTAACCCCCCAATTCCATCCATTTCTGAAAATTACAGCAAAAGCAAATGATGTATATATTCCCTTTAATCTAAAGCCCTTAATCTAAAGCAATTTATTGTGTGTTTTGACTGTTAGGCCAAAAAAAAAAAATATTTGTTCTCTGGTCAGAATTTTTTTTTTTTGCTTTTTTTTCTTTCTTCAAGCTTGGATTGTACAGACAAGGTGGGTACTATTTTGCTTTTTTAGTGTCCACATGTACATTGGTGTCCTCCATAATTTGCCTTGGTGCTTTCGATCATTTGCCTTGCTGCAATTTCCCATTCCTTGGTGCTCTTTGGTAAAAAAAATTGAGGAGGTGCAGAAATAGAGGGCGCTGTTGGAGCTACCGCGGAACATTTAAAAAAGAAAAAAAGATAGAAGCGCATGATTAAAATTGACGCGCGCGCTGACCAGAGACCGACTTATTTTTTTTTGGCCTTCACATGTTACAACAAATAAAATGACCCAGAATACTTGTTTCAACAACTGTCAACAACTGTCAATACACAATATCTTTATTAACAACGCTGCTTAGGCAAACAATATGATTCATAAAATCAACTTTTTTTTTAAGACGGGCCTTCAAAAGGACTTTGTTGAATATTTCCAACTATTAAACTGAGGTTTTATCGCTGGTGATGTTTGAAGACAATTGTGACGATTCTTGAAATCGCACATTTTGACAAAAGTGGTTTTAGGGTCAATGCATTGAAACGGTGATATTCTTTCAACGGATCGAGCAATTTCAATAATTTTTTCATCTAAAACTAAGTAAAAGTAGTTTATGAAATTGGCTTTCCAGTGATTATTATTTTTGGTGCTACATATGTTTTTAAATATGAAATCATTTTTTTTTTGCGGGGGGGGGGGTTTGGTTTCCGGTATATGTGCAATATTTTGAACACACAGTACATATCATGAAGTAACAGCATCGTGCAATACGTACGTTGCATGCTCAGTTGTGTACCGATCAGGATGTGTGTTTGCATACGATGTACATCGCCCTGGCAGTTTGGTTAATAAGGCCAAAAAAATAATTCTGCTTCTGATTACATGGCATTTGAAAATAGGGTACGTAGGTAGCGAATTTTTTTTGCCATTTTTTTTTTGTACGATCAAAGGGGGACGTCTGCGTGTAGTCAAGGGTGAAAGGTAGAAATTGATGGTTTTGGGGTTTTTTCTCATTTTTCCCATAAAAAAAAATTAGGGTAGGGGCTGTCAGAAAAGGGTAGGTAGGGAAACCGGAAGCAGAGCTATTAATTTTTTTTGGCCTAAGGCAGCGAGTGAAATTGTGTAATTCTTGCTTTAAACTCAACATTGGCGAGACGGGTTGAGCATATTATTAAAAAAACTGCAACGAGTAGAATTAACTCATCACATTCACAGAGCAGGTGGGTTCATTTCTAAACACCCCCCCAAACCCCCCCCCCCCCTCATTCCCCACCCCTCCCCACCCCAAACATACGGTTCTGTATACTTACGGCTCTGCGATTCACAGAATGATCCGATGAATTCAGGAGCACAAATACAAGTAAACCCGGTTGAAGAAGTAGCACAACTTCCTCCATTCCAACAGGGATTACTTGAGCATGGGTCACCTGTGGCAAAAGAATACCCGGCACATGAATATTCATACATCTTCATGAATATCAAGTCAGAAACACACATCAGATCATAACCAAACCACACCCTCTCAGCCGGGGGGGGGGGTGGGGGGGGGAGATCTCGTCCATCGAGTGACGAACAATTTTGAAACTCGATACGTGCGTAGAGCAACTCATCACAAACATACCGAAGAAATTTCATGACTATATATAAATTATAAAAGGGTTTTGGATTGATGGCTAATTAATTATTCATATATGTACAAATGGCAATTGTGCTCTTGTGTACACGACGTATATGGGAAAGTGGGCAACCCATGGTCCAATTTTTATGTTTAGGGTATCAAAAGATGCGCAAGGCTCGAGGCTAAAAAGTTGTTGTAGTATCGGGTTTCATTGTTCATGGGAACACCCCTTGTTTTATCCCTTGGTGTGACCCAACCCTTGGAGCATGCGCTGAGCGGTCCTCTTATGCCCTTTGACCCCCCAAATCCCGCGCACAAGAACATCATGGAGAACTGACAACAACCGAGGCATAAACACCCGACAACTTGTGCCGTTTTCGGGAACTATTCCGGAACCTAGTGGTGGTTACTGAGGCCTGTACGATCCCTTGACGACCTTCGGAGGTAGTCCAGTCAAAGATAGGGTGAGTCGACCCCGGAAAACACTATAAAGTCATAAACAGCTCGGGTCAAGAAAAAAAATGTCAAGGCTATTGCGAAAAAAGTTGAGGGAGAGGGGGGGCGCATTCTGCCCCCCCCCCCCCCCGGCCCTTTTAGGGTTAAGGTTTGTGTTTGTGAATCCTTACACTTTTGGAAGTACACGTAGAAACTGCAGTAGAAACTGCAGTAGAAACTGCATCAACCATGTCAACTGGTCAATCACCTGTGACTCGATCAAAAGAAACATCTGCCATTTTCTGGTAGTGGTACCTAGTCTCTATTTCTACACATTCTCTTGATAATAGTACTACTAGTACTAATAAACCTAATTAATTGGTCCCGACTGTGCATTTATGTGCACAATGAATGGGACTGATGTTCCCTCTTAATGAAAAATTCTCATATAACTAGCAATTTGGCTAGGTCCGAACGAGTTTCTTATAACGAGACTCGACTTTGTTTTGCATGCTTTTCTACATTTTAGTCTAGGACCGGAATGGGATTGTCAGTTGTCACGTGCTGCTTTATGGAGGATGACATGTTTTGCAAAGCGCCCTCTGTTGATCCACACATGTTTTACAAAGCGCCCTCTGTTGATCGAAACAAAACGTGTCCGAGGCCTTTCGCTCATTCGCTCGTACCCCCCGCCCTGCAAACAGGACGCTGGGATACTCTGATCAACTTCACAGAATCTTGTGAAGGAAGTGCCCTATGACCCATGTATAAAGCATCTGACTGCAGCTGTTCAAGACCGCAGTTAGACACATTCCATACGATTTCTGCGTTTTTATTGCGGACCATGTGGACAAAATTTTGAGCGTCGCATAATGCATTCCGACCGTTCGTGACTCGAAACGGAGCCTGAGCGAGTGACGGGAATTGGAAATTTACAACACAGATAAGTTTTAATTTCCTACATTTAATTATTACGCTTTTTCAACGAGAAAAAAACAGCTCTAAACTGGAAAAAAAAGAGTTGTGAATCACTCTTAACGGCCGTTTCAAACCATGCAGAATCATGACCTGGATGACGCGCAGGTCACTGGTCACGCAAAATCCAACCAATCAGAGCGTGAATTCCTCAGAGTATCCCAGCATCCTGTTTGCAGGGAGGGGGGTACGAGCGAATTTCGCTCGTACCCCCGCCCGTGCAAACAGCAGGCTAGGATGCTGGGATACTCTGATGAATTCACGCTCTGATTGGTTGGATTTTGCGCGACCAGTGACCTGCGCGTCTTCAATTCAAGGTCATGACTCGTTGAAAAGCGTACTAATAATGTGGGAAATTCTGTAAAACTAAATGTGCGCTATCCTTGTGCGCTTTCCTATGGAGCATGATGGTAATATTGCCAGGCTTGAGTGGAGGCTAGTATAATTCAACTTGGTGCGGATTTCGGACTTCACTTCCCTTTTAAAAAAAATCTTCCAGAGCTTCGAATCAAAAAAGAAAAAGAAAATTGCTGCTATACAATTAGTATCCGACTGAAAAATAACATTTCTAAGATAAAACTTAAAATTGTTGGGAAAAAAACCAGACCCTGTCATCGGTAGCGCAAGGAATCGAACTCGAGACCCCCTGCTTACGAGCCTGCATACCTAACCAGTATGCAACGACGGTGCTCGTCAATCATTGCAATTCATAATTGATATATTTGCGAACATGTAGAGAGAGCATAGGAGCGGGCGATTTTTTTTTAACCAGACTCCCTCGTCCAATCAAATTGGCTAGATTGACGAGAAGACGTCGCCAACATACTTCTGACCAATGAGAGACAGGCCACGCGAGCCACGCGTGTTATACGTCACGGATACTTCCTGGAACGCCCTCCCGTCTTATAAAAAATAGGGCATTTTTTCCCCGAAACTGGTGCTACTCCATCTGGAAATGAAGACTATTCCATCATATTTGTTTCTTTTCTGTAATTGACAATTTCCATACGTGATGAAATTTTTGGCATTATGTTTTACATGTATAAGTGTAGAAATTTAGAATGCGGAGAAATACACACTGAGTACTTCGGCCCAAGGCAGCGGCGCAAAGACCAGTGCAGAGCAACAGCCAGTGATGTAAGACATGACACTTTTCACCTCCATATCATTACGCCATGGAAAATTACCGAGAACGGGGCCGGGTCAACGGACACTGTACTGGCGCATGCAGCTTGCAATGTCTTCCCGCTTTTTTTGGTCAGTCACCAAAAAAATGCCTCATAAATGTCACACAGAACCAAACGAGGAAAAAGCGACCCAATATTCTGCACTTTGAGCAATATGGTATCATCCGCCTGCATTTTAGACTACATTTCGAAGAAAGGTGGAGTCAGAAAATATTCATTCTTTTCTTTGACTTTGATCCTTGAATCGCATTTAAGTAAAAAAAAAAAAAGAAGAAGATGTAATGTTATCTGCAATAAGCATAATGTATTGCATTCTGTACATGAGGTTGTATTTTGCATTGTTAAATATTGTGTGATAACATTCTTCAATTCTCTTCTATTAGCTAAAGAAAATTGGAATATCGACAAGTACGAAATAATCATGTGTGTTTGTTGCCAACGAAATCGCGTCCATTTTAGCCTACATTGAGTTAGTCTTTTTTATTGCTGAATAACCTATTGTACGTTGAAATTCCATTCCCGTAGGCGAAGCCCTTTTCATTTAGAGTTATTAGCATGTGAATACCTGCCAATTTGTTTGTCAAAATCATGCACGCGCATTCTTTTTGGTGCGTTGCACTTTTCACGCATTGTGTCAAAAGCTAGCTCATGGTGCGAGTCTGCACGTGAGCCGCTCGTGGCCGGCGCAGTGTGGGCGTGGTATTTAGATTTCGGTGATTCTTATTGGTTGAAAAGTTGAAAGGCCGCGCGCGCGGTATGCGGCCAGGTGCACCGTTTTTGCTACACTTTCAAAGACATTCCAGCAAGGCAGGGGCTTATAGGGATTTACTCAAAAGTTGGAGTAAACACGTTTAGATTTTCGTTGGAGGCTTCCTTGGAATTTGGATTGCCTTTTTGTTATGATTGTATTAAAATTACAGGTTTAAAACTTACCAGTACAAATTCGTACTTTTATGTAATTATGTAAAGATGAAATAAAAAACCTAAACACCATGAAGGAATCAACAACGGAGCCAACGGATTTTATCATAAACCTGAATTTATTCAATGTAAGCACACTATTTTGAGTATTATAGGGCGGCATTCCAATGAACCAAAATCAATTTCTTTTGGACAATGTATCCACGGATCTCAAATTTGTATGAATTGCTCAAAATAATTAACTTTACACCATTAGCTTCAGGGTAACTTGTATATTATAAATACTACTATAAGTTTAAGAGGACAGCAGAAGAAATATATTGAGAGCTGAATTATTATGATTATGATTGTATAAATAGAGATGTTATAACAGATAGCCGACGGAATTATCTGAAACTCAAATGAATTGGAGAAGACCTGCTGTTGCGATGGAGACCAGCGAAATTCGACGTTTGGAAAGGCAAAGTTATGATTGTATTAAATGAAAGATTACGGTTCAGGTTAAGGCGTAGGACTAAGGCGGGGTAGGTTGGGGTATAGGCACATGGCGCGCGTAGGCAGCCGAGCACACCAGCAGCAGCGTAAGGGAGCTTGACCTGGCACAGCCATGGTTTAAAAATTAACTTTTAAAACATTTTGATAAAACAATTTAAAAATTACCTTTTCGGGGCACAGTAAAAATCGTTGGGCAAATCGGGCTTGATCCTTAAACATTTTAATGGTAGTCGATTAAAAATCTGCATCGAGGTAGTGCATTGTTATGGAAAAAATGTTATCAATATTAGAAAATTTCTTTTTAAAATCAATTTTGGTTTTTAAAATAAGTAGACACACGTTACTGAGCTCTAAGCTTACATGGGTTGATGAGCATCCGTCATTAAAAAAAGAAAAATAGGAGGACATCTTTGGGGTAGTTTTCGCGATGTTGGTATGTATGATATCGTCTTCCCGAGAAAGTGTTCTTAGTGATATCTTGTAGGTGAGATGCCGTCTTCCCGAGAAAAAATATTTCCCGGGTTGATGATATCTTGTAAATAAGACATCGTCTTCCCGAGATAATGTCATCACGGGTAGTCGATATCTTGTTTGTAGGGTGAGGTGTTGTCTTCTCGAGAGAAAATAATCTCTGGTCGATGATATCTTGTAGGTGAAATATCCTCTTCCCAAGAAAGAAAACATTTCTTGGGTTGAAGATATCGTGTTGGTCAGATGTCATCTTCTCGAGAACAAAACGTATCTCCGGTGGATGATGTCTTGTAGGTTAGATATCGTTTTTCCGAGATAATATTTCATCACGGACTGGTGATATCTAGGTGAGATGTCGTCTTCTCGAGGAAATAAAATATTTCTCGGGTTGACTTTATCTTTTGGGTGAGATGTTATCTTCTCGAGAAAATGAAATATTTCTCGGGTTGATGGTATCTTGTAGGATATCGTCTTCCTGAAAAGATTATTCACAGGTTGACGATATCTTAATTTTCATATTTTCCGATACCAAATCAGTTAATTGTTTCATTAAAACAGATGATAGATGTCTACCTTCCATGATAAAAAAAATGATTTTATCAACTCATAGTTACTACGGAGCTCTTTAAAATATAATTATTGGAAACAAAATAAGTCTTAATTACTGAATCAAAATCAATAGAACAGCTTTTCTAACTGGAAAATAAAATCAAAATGTTTGTCCGAAGTTTAAAATCTTAAGTTCAAAAAAACTCGATGAGGTTTCCTGTTTTGAGGGATACCAATGAATAAAAATTAAGGCAAGGCTATAAAGGGCTATGTAGCCAAATAAAATATAAAAATTAAAGTGCATAAAGAGCAGGTGGTAATAAAATAATAATACATCCATAAATACAATTTAGGAAGCTTTAACGTGCTGCAAAAAGCGAGCAAATAGCAGCTTGCAAGACAATAAGGAACTTTGGGAGTCGGGGAGGGAACGAACGTATTTAATTTATATCAACGTTATCCTGACAATGCCTTTGCGCATTGGCAATAATAACGCCAGTTGAAGTATGAAGAAAATTCAGTTTGAACGTTTGGGATTTTATTTGAATAATACAAACTGAAGAATCAGCGATGAAGACGGACCCTCGGAGATGTTATCATATCAACAGAAATCAATGTCAATGGCATTGCCTGCGGCTGCATCACAACCATAATTATTAAGTTGGCTGATTATTTTTGTGTGAAGCCGAAGGACTTACCTAGCCTTGAAGAAATAATGGTGTAAAGATGTTCATTATGCATTCCTTTTCAAACTTTTGCGAAATAAGTCTGTAAACTGTTGTGTTGAATAATGTCCATTGGAATACCGCCCTCTAGAGGTTAAAGTATATGATTGAGAAAGACGACACCCTTGATGGGTGCTACTATTGAGAAAAGCGACACCCTTGATGGGTGCTACCATAATCTCACCCTTGATGAGTGCTACTTTTGAGAAGTACAACACCCTTAATGTTACCATTGAGAAGGACGACACCCTTGATGGGTGCTACTATAACACCCTTGATGGGTGCTACTATTGAGAAGGACGACACCCTTGATGGGTGCTACTATAACACCCTTGATGGGTGCTACTATTGAGAAGAACGACACCCTTGATGGGTGCTACACCATGTTCTGTATTGATTTGATTAACACGACACACTTGATGGGTGGTATTAAGGCAACACCCTTGACGGGTGCTACTGGTGAGAAGAACGACACCCTTGATGGGTGCTACTATTGATTAACATAACGCCCTTGATGGGTGATCGAGAAAGACCTCACCCTTGATGGGTTTTTCTATTGAGAAATACGAAAACCCTTGATGGGTGATTCTATTGATAAAGACGATACTCTTATTGGATACTTTTATTCAGAAATATAACGCCCTTGATGGGTGCTACATTGCCAACAAATTAATTCAGAATTATTAATGTATAAAGTTGTAAAACCAGTAAGAAATTATGTTTTGTAGAGAAGACAAAGAGAGTTAAAGATAATAATTATATTTTCCAAGGAACCTTTCCGCACGATTAATAGTTCATCAGACACAATCTCAAACACCAGATGGGAAAGGAATAAAAATCCTGCCGCTTGGATGTGCAAATAAATTTGAAATAATTTGTTTTTTAAAGCCAACGTTTTTTGGTGTCTGTAATGTACGATTCCGAAAATAATCACGTATTCGAAATGAGCACTAGCGCGCTCTCGGTTCGATTGAAACGTCTTTCAAAAAAATAACGTATAAAATTAAAAGGCAAACATCTTCAAATGAAAAATAAATCAATGAGGAGAAATTCTACGAGCGTAAAAGTGAAATCGAAAAAAATTCTAAATGTCAATCATTTTGTTCGATAAGAGTAGACGATGGATATCGACCTGCGGGTATATTTAAACACCAAATGTATCGTTCGTTAGCGATTACGAGTGAGTTCGTGTTGAGTTTGAGCGCGAACAAATTAGTGTCAATCATTAAATTTTGTCAATCATTTGTTCGATTTGTGAATCTGGAGAAAATAAGATATGGACCTGTGGGTATGGGTTGAAACAACAAATATATCGTTCGTTCACGATTAACGGGTTCGTGTGGAGTTTGAGTGCGAACAGATTTAGCGTCAATTATTACATTTTGTCAAGCATTTGTCAATTTATTTTGACCGATTTGTGTATAGAAAGAAAATAAGACATGGACCTGCGGGTATGAATTGAAACAACAAATATAACGTTCATTCACGATTTACAAGTTCGTGTTGAGTTCGAGTGCGAACAAATTTAGCGTCAATCATTAGATCTTGTCAAGCATTTGTCAATCATTTGACCGATTTGTGTAAAGAAAGAAAATAAGACGATGAACCTGTAGGTATTGATTAAAACAAAAAAAATAATGTATCGTTCGTTCACGATTTACGAGTTCGTGTTGAGTTCGAGTGCGAACAAAGTTAGCGTCAATCATTAAATCTTGTCAAGCATTTGTCAATCATTTGACCAATTAGTGTAAAGGAAGAAAATAAGACGGTGTATATCGACCTGCAGGTATAATAAAACAACAAATGTATCGCTCGTTGATTACGAGTTCGTGTTTGAGTTCAAGTGCGAACCAAGTTCGTATTCGAGCTCGAGTGCGAACAAAGTTTGAAAAAAAGTACAAGTAACGTACAAGAACGAAATATGTACACGACTACGAGTGTCTGCAGAATAATTGATAGGGCCATGTGAAATTATGATTGGGCCATGCATGTGTATGATTGGGCCAACTGCTAAACTACGTAGCACCTGCTATCTAGGAAGGATTTGTTTATGTCGAAATCATGATGGGGCCAAGTGTAGTAAATCGTTCTGCTTGTCTTCCAATTTGCACCATCTGTACATTTTTGTTTTATTTTGCCTACTGCTTGACATTTAAAGACAATGATTGTGAGCTGTAGTAGGGTCAATGTTTGTACGGAATATTTTTTTCCGTTTGTAACCATTCGTGTTAGATATTTAGGGCCATGTGTACGAATCAAACTTTTTGAAATTCCACTCGCGTCTATCGTGCATTTTCTCGTTGTTCCATATTGATTGTCATTATGAACACAATCCTAGGGCCATGTGTACAAAACTGTCATCGCCGTTTCGAAGATATTTCTGCCAAACCCAATTTTTCTTGCGTTATCTTCTGTACTTATGCGACAGATTATTTACAGGATTCCAGGGCCATGTCTTACTGGTTTTGTAAAAAAAATCGTTCCAATTCGTTATGCGAAATTATTTAGGGCCATGTGAAGTAGTGTAGAGATCTTCTAGTCCTCCGTTCTGTAGAAATTTCTGCAATTTTCTTGAAAGCTGCTTGTGCATTCATCCCGTCTTGAGTGCGAATCATCGTGCAATATACTCTAGGGTCATGTGTTAAGTATCCATAAAAGCTTAAGCAAAGCTCAAATGTTGGGTCTAAGTTTTCTTGTATACTCTGTATATTCCTCACCTGTTGTAACTTCACCGTGGTTAATGGAGTGAAATACTCTATAGGGCCAGGTTTAAAAATCTACTATATTTGTCCATGTGACAAAAATGTTCTTGGAGATCTATTGTTTAAAAGCTCTACATGTATAGGGCCATGTGCAGATCTTACAGATTCATTGAAACATGTAGCGGTCGTGAAACGTAATCAGAATGATGGTTTCAACGATTCCACGATAATTTTGTGACATGAAATATTATCTGATCCTTGTCGAATTTTGTCTGATGACATGAAGTATTGTTTGTGATTTGTTCTTTCATAATATCCGATTCGCAGAGATCGATAATTGCCTTTTGTGTTAGGGCCATTGTGTCAATTTTGTTTATTGTAAATCAGGTGTAATGACACCTGTAGCGTCGGATACACCTTGTAATCGCTCTGTAAAGTGTATAGCCTGAATTTACAGGATGAAACAATGTGCATTAATTAATTTAACAACCACAACACCAGTGGAGGATTTGATCGATGGTACATTTGAATTCTGATAAGTCCGATCACAGCTGGTCGGCAATGTGAATGTTGTTTCCCTTTGAACCGCGTTGCGCGTCAGTGGATGCGCGTTGCTTTGCGAAAACTGGAATATCATCTTCGCGACCAGTAGGCCAAATTATCTATTTAGAATAAACTAACTAGCTTTCATTCTCAACGGTTGAATCCATTACAGTGGTCAGGAAAGGGGCACTAATTGGATTATTTTCACTGTCTGTATGTAAGATACTTTGCATCAAATCAGGCTTAGAGATCTCAGTAGCGTAACCTAAACTAAGTTTTCTTTTTTTTCTCTATGGTTGTATCTTTATAGTGGTCAGGTAAGGACTACTAATATACGTTTACTTCTCTTTATACCACAGCACCGGTCACAAATTTGATCAGGAATCCACTGTACATTGAAATTACAAAACCTAACTACGCTGGGAAGACTTCTTTTATTTTCAGCAACTTGCAATTAGATTAGGAGGACCGGCAAGCCAGAGTGCTCATGTCAGGAGCTGATGATACGGAGGAACCGGAAGCAGGGAGGAGGAACACCGGACGACTGAAGACCCTGCTTGCCGGGCACCCCATTACTGATTTCCCAGGTAAAAATATTTATGTTATTTTCCTTTCGAACAATGTCTTAGGGTGTTTCAAATTGTTCTGATTATTTTGTCTGCGATTAATGATACCTTATTTTTTTTTAATACGATAAATCTAGAGGAAAATACATGTAATGAGAAATTAGCTAAGATTATGTTGGAGTTTTAACATCTTTTATTAGAATTCACTGAGTTTTGGAGTGCCTGGCTTACAAATTTACAGCTTGCAATGGGTTTCCTCTTGTAGGGAGTCCGGCGAATTTTAGTTTTTTAGGTAAGAAATCTCAAGTTTTGTATCACTGAAAGCAAATTACACAACAAAATCAATGGCGTTTGAATCAGGCTCATAGGTGTTTGCCCTTTGGAGATGCAACAATTTAAATGGACAAATTTTGAGTTTTTATTCTGTAAGATTTACATTATTTACTTTTAGCATGTTTTATAAATCTTATTTTCACAACCTATCAAAATGCTTAATATCATAGGAATGCCCATTAAATACACAACAACTTTATTTTTCAATCAGGTTTTTTCCCCCCCAAACCCAAAAGTTTCGCCCCCCCCCCCCCCCGACCTTCGCACTGTCCAGGCGCGCGCCGAGCAAACACCTCGATGCGACCAGACAATGCCAGTCGGCCCGCCGTTACGCACGGGCAAAGCATAGTTCCAATCCCGCTCCACACAACGGGATAAGTGTCCACGCATTTTCACTGTTAATACCGCGGTACCAGACAAAGTCTGGCAATGGCCAATTCCGCTCCAAACAACACGGCAACACGGAACATGCGTGCATGATATTACTCAGTTCATCAAAATGACCATGAATTCTCGGATCATCCGATTTGAATTCAATGGCTTCGAAGAATTTTGAGATCATGTCAAGAGGTAGGGAGACCAGAGGTTTTGGCCGTATATCTGTAACCACGCAAAATCAGTAAATTTCAAACCGTGCTTATACACGTAATAAGTATCAACATGACTCTAAAATACAAAAAGTATCCTGGTACCACGAGGAATACTGAGTCCTATTATTAAAACATTCATTCAGAACTTCGCATTCATTTGGATGGAAAAACGAATTCTGAAATCGCGCTTTCCATATCGACCATTTGCGCCAAACATTACCGTGTGAGCCGGAACTTTTCATTTAAATCACCGTGTAAAAATAAAATCTACTTGATAAATCGTAACTATTTTTATCATATCTTTATGAAAAAAAAAATGGTACGGACTAGTACACTCGATCGTACCCAGAAAGTTCAGACTTTTACTGAAACAGTGGCCTATAAAAAAATTAATTAAGCTTGCCGCTCCTTGCCGCAAATCATTTTTAAAGGTCGGGGTACAGAGGCGAAACGAGAAAATGTTGTACAATACTGCAACCAGACTAGTCTACTACCACATGTTCATGGGCGTCGCGAGGGGGGGGCAAGGGGGGGCACTTGCCCCCCCCCCCCGGAAAAGCAAAAAAAAAAAAAAAAAAAAAAGAAGAAAAAAAAGAAAAAGAAAAGAAAAGAAAAAGAGGCGCGAAGACAAAGTGGTGTAAATTTAATGAGTTGGGGAGGGGGGCAAAATGTCCCTGCCCCCATCAAAAACTGATAAATCGAGAATGTGTTGAGAAATACAAGCATTTTTGGGCAAAAATTTTTTTTGCCCCCCTCTAGAAAAAATCCTGGCGACGCCCATGCACATGTTATTGTACGCAGATGGGATAGGTGCCAGACTTATGTAGTCTGGCACGCGGTAACAGTTATAACGTTTGCACGCACGTAGAAAGGTGAAGCGCAGGCTAGGCGAAGATGCTACGTACGTGAGTACGTTCAATGCAACCATTTCCAGTTCATTCGTGTGTACATTGTATATGCGTTCGTTTCACGGAACCCACTGCGGCAGATTCTCGAGGGTTTGATACGGTAAAAAATTAAAATTAATTAAAATAGAAAACACATCAAAATGGGCGGCCTCGAGCCGGCCTCGACCGATTCGCCGAGGCCGGAAGGCTCCGAGGCCAAGGCCAAGGCCGAGGCCTTGCACCTCCGAGGCCAAGGCCGAGGCCAAGGCCATGAAAATCGGCCTCGAGGCCGGCCTCGAGACCTCCAACACTGAAAACCAAACCATTTGGGTGGTTGGTTAGAGTGTTCAACCATTTGGGTAATAAAAAAGCGTATACCTTAAATTCTATTTTGTCATAAATTTAGAAAAACATTTGCATCTTTTTATATTTAGCTACTAAAATGACAATGAGCCAGTTCGGTATTCCAAAAATTCTGGTACACATCAAGATTTGACGATTTTTCTCGGGATAACTGCGGCAGATAAATGCATTACAAAGGCTATGGAACGTGGTAAGCAAATCTGTATTCTGTACGGATTTTTCGTGCAATCGAAAAGAGATGGAAATTTCGTTCGCACAAAAGTTTTGACACACAAGACACCTTAAAACCTTTCACTGTCCAAAGGTTTTTTTATGCAAAATTGTATACTTCAGAACACGATAATCTCTTCACGTTTGCTGGTACCCCGCTATGCTTGTGCATGCATCCGAAGAATGTTTTATCCCGAAAGAAATATCGGCAAATCTTGATGGAATACCGAAGTCGCTTATTCATAAACATTTCACCGCCACATAAAACAAACTGTTACTTGCGAATTCCCACTTAGAAATTATAGACTTGCTGAAACCTCCCCGGCCCCCTAGCCCAAAAAATTAGAACCAAACGATTATACTTTTAAGACCAAATGTCCGAGACACATAGGCTTGCCTAGTTTTATGAACTTTTTTTCCAGAAGGGATCAAGTTAATCAATTTTTTTTATCGCATTCTTTCATCTTTTTTTCCGAGTCATGATGCAGAAAGATGCATTATAAATGCAGCACAAAGTGCGACATTCATGCGGAAACATACTTTAAATTTTCCCAATGACGTCTCTATGTAAGCCGACAGTAACACTAATGTATAAACACGTTTGGTTATCAATTTTATTGATAAATGACCCCATCATTTTCCAGAAGTTCAAATACCCGACCAAGACCCCCAAAATTAAAGCATAATGTGCTCATATTTCTCGCCTAATTTCACCATTTAAAAAGATGTAAAATCTTCCATCCCTTCTAAATAAAAGGTTGCCTATATTATGTACTCTCGTGTTACCAAGCAAAATCCCGAAGATATTTTCACATAGTGCGTGTTCTTCAAACCGTCATGGTAAAATATATGATCCCTCTCTGTCCCGCCAGACTAACCGTCGAAAATCCCAAATGTCGATAGAGCCATATCTATACAATAAATGTGGCATGGATATCAAAAGTTATCAAAACTGAGAACCTCGTAAAACGGGTCTGCATAAGGCTGGTGTGTTGTTGTTGATGTTGTTGTTGTTGTTGTTGGGGGGGGGGTTGACATAGAAGATGCTTACCTTGAGCTTTGACTGGAAACTTGACAAATGAAACCAACAGAAAGGCGAACACCATCAACAGGTATGTGTTCACTCCTTTTCCGGCATCCATTCTAAATGTCGAAAAAGCTAAACCAGACGTCGAACAATCTCACAGACTTTTCGTCAGGCACTTTTATCAGAGTGCAACTTTCTTACTTCCAAATCTAAGATATGGTTCGTGCGCAGTCCGGACAGACGCCTACTCGAAGAGAAAACGTCTGGATAGTCTTCGTCGCAAACAGGAAATAAAACAGTCCGTACCCTGGCTGTTTGTACTTGTACTCGGCCGTTGAAAATAAATGGTACGTCACATGAAATCGAATCAATATAAGTGTGCAGGTCCCTTGATCAAGCGAACAAAAGCAAGGGCGGATCCAGAACACAATTTTTGGGGGGGGCCAAAAAAAAATGTGGTGCCCCAAAAAAGTGGGTCAAAAAAATTACGGCGTGGGGTTCGGGGCCCGCTTAAGGGCCCCGAAAAAATTTTGGATTCTAAATGCTCTGTGGTGCGATCTGAGGCAATTTCTGACCACTTTAACCAATGTTTTTTTGAGGAAAAGATGGTGGTGTACTCATTTCCTGCCTTTATTGCGATGTCACATAAAAAATTTAAAAAATTGGTTTCGTTTTTTTTTTTTGGGGGGGGGGGGCATGGCCCCCTTTGGCCCCCCCCCCCCCCTGGATCCGCCCTTGAACAAAAGCCACCCTGGAACTGGATTTGCCAACATTCAAACGGGCCCCGGAAATTCACGCTTCAGTTGCCAACAAAAATGATATCTTTTTATAGATCTATATTAAGACTCTCCCATCATCGCCCCCAGCCAATGAAAACAAAATCCGTCCCATAATTATATGTTTGTATGCTCCAGCGAAAAGTGAGCGCCAAAGACTTGGCAGGGCACTTTGTCAACTCGAACAATTTTGTTTATTGTTGTAATTCCAAACCAGTACAAGCTGGTAACGTGATATTGAACTTCCCTTAAGGCCCAGCTCAGCCCTGATTAGGTTGTAAATGGTAACGATGCAGACTGTGTTTTTAGGACCCCGTCTGATCTGCGGTGTAAAATCTGACAAGAAAATTGTCATATTTGCATTCATCAGCTGAGTATATAGCTAGGCCTACCTGAGAAGGGTGCAATTTCGACTGTTTTCTCGTCAAATAAGTTTAACTATAGAGTGGGAATTGAAAGTGCATATCACGTTTGCTGGTACCCCGCTATGCTTGTGCACGCATCCGAAGAACGTTTTATCCCGAAAGAAATATCGGCAAGTCTTGATGGAATACCGAATTCGCTTATTCAATAATATTCATAAACCTTTTACCGCCACATAAAACAAACTGTTACTTGCGAATTCCCACTTAGAAATTATAGACTTGCTGAAACCTCCCCGGTCCCCTAGCCCCAAAAGGTTAGAACCAAACGATTATACTTTTTAGACTAAATGTCCGAGACACATATATTTTCCTAGTTTTGTGAACTTTTTTTCCAGAAGGGATCAAGTTAATCCTTTTTTTTTATCGCATTCTTTCATCTTTTTTTTTGAGTCATGATGCAGAAAGATGCATTAATACACCACAAAGTGCGACATTCATACGGAAACATGCTTTAAATTTTCTCAATGACATGTCTTTATGTAAGCCGAACAGTAACACTAATGTATAAACACGTTTGGATATCAATTTTATTGAAAATGACCCCATCATAATTCCCGTAATTCAGCTGGTAACGTGATATTGAACTTCCCTTAAGGCCCAGCTCAGCCCTGATTAGGTTGTAAATGGTAACGATGCAGACTGTGTTTTTAGGACCCCGTCTGATCTGCAGTGTAAAATCTGACAAGAAAATTGTCATATTTGCATTCATCAGCTGAGTATATAGCTAGGCCTACCTGAGAAGGGTGCAATTTCGACTGTTTTCTCGTCAAATAAGTTTAACCATAGAGTGGGAATTGAAAGTGTATATTACACAAGTTCCTAGTCACAGTCTGCCGACCTTTCTCCTGTTGTCCCTGACTCATGGATCACTGTAAATTGTAAGCCGTGCAGTGTTATCGTATAGGATTACCCGTACACAGCGCCATATTGAATGGGCAACATGCGGCCCATCGTGAACACCAGATGCATAAACATATTACAGGAAAACTGGTGAGAGGTATTTGAGAATGCGGAAATCAAAGGAAATTTTATGGAATTTCCAACTTTGTCAAACAGTTTGGAGTACAGCATGAACAAGCTCAGGCAGCTACTTTGTTGGCATTGCACCACAATGCAAATAGGCCCCTTTTGTATGAGCAAACAAACACTTTTTTCTTCTTTTCCCGTTTTTTTTTGTGATTGTGTCTTCATTTGTGATGGATGATTGAGCGGTATGCGGAAGGATCGAATTTGACGACAAGTTTCGCAATATAGTCCCGGGGGCTAAGGTGAGGCTGTTGAAAGTTATTGTGAACTCACCGGTTCCCTTCTACAGTTGATATCTCTATGATATGTATAATGCTCCGTAGTCTGTAAATCATTTTGGGCTAGGCCAGTTTTGACAACTCTGGCATGCCTGCAGTATGGATGCGTGCAACGACGGATCAGCTTGATAATAGACACACCTGCGCCGCGCACGATCAGCTCAACCCTGGGTGGTTGGTACGTATCATGCAATAAACAAACACATGTTTTTTTCACCAGTCCGTGCGTCTATTTGCGGCCCCAAAATTGGGCCGGTACAGCGCCCTCGTAATATATACTAGCGGGATGCCGCGCTTCGCGCGGCACCCGCTAGATGGGTGGAGATGACTGTTTCGTAATAATTACTGTATACAATGAAATCTCGATAATTTAATCTCTAATAACTCCAAACAACTGTTAAATCAAATAAAGAATCAGACCCTCTGCTGCACGCGAGCCTATTTGGATTCGCCATCAGTCTCGCCTAAGTTGTATTTGCGTGCACATAACGTTTCCTGCGGAGATTGTGCGAGGGTCCAGGACATATTGTCAATATAGGGGAAGGGGCTAGCTAGGGTGAAGGGTGCTAGTTGGAACGCCCAATTTCCGTAAAACCCGTCAACCATGTCACCAATATTTCCGGGGATGGGGAGAAATATTTCCAGGGATGGGGAAAAATGGTTTTTGTTATAGAGGGGAGATGGTGATATTGAAATCGCTGATATTGTGGAGGTTTATGTTTGTGCTGGGATTCATACCGTTTAAATGTTGTTTTAAATTGCGCGCCGATTAGGAAGGTCTTGCTGTCAACAGTTGAATGAAATTAAGTATTTATTGCCGACCGATTGTCTCATGCGATGTCTCATTATATAAAGCTCATAAATAATGTTGTGCTAGAATATTGTCCAGTCAATTTGAACATTGATTTTTCAAGGTGCCAAATCATTAAGCACGTATACACCAACTGTACAAATACGTAATTTAGACGAAACGCGGTTTGATCTTGGCCTATACAAAATCGTATCCATCGTTCTCACTACAGAGGAGAGGAGGGGGCAGCCAGTGGGGGTGGGGGTTGGATATTGTGTGGGCGTCGCCAGGATTTTTCTAGAGGGGGCAAAACATATTTTGGCCCAAAAAATTCCTGGTTTTCTCAACACATTCTCGATTTATCAGTTTTAGAGGGGGGCAGGGACATTTTGCACCCCCAACCCAAACCCATGAAATTCACACCACTATGACTTTGCGCCTCTTTTTATTATTATTTTTTTTTTGCTTTTCGGGGGGGGGAGGCCCCTCCTCGCGACGCCCATGCCTATTTATGTTACACCTGTGAATGGTCACATATTATATTTCCGGGGAAGTGGGCAACAATTTATATTTGTTATGGTGAAGGGGGTGTTTCTTATTAAAGTAGAAGTTAATGTCATTATAGCAGTTGGTGTTTTTATTATGGTGGTGGGGTTGTACAGCAAAGTACTGTAACACGTTCATTTGCAGAAGAGAGTAAAACTAAAAGAAAGGACATATTCGAGCACTTCATAATTATGTCAAGCACCACATGTTAAATGTATTTATTACAAAACTGTGAAAATGAAATCAGGTATACAATCAGAATTTTTTTAGTAATAATGTATTTGCAGCATTCATTACTTTACAGGGTAGTACTTCGACAAAACTCAGGGGATATAATTGTTGTCAGTTTTCGGAGCAATTTTCGCAAGGGACGTCGGTCCAGGCTTGTTTACCATAGGCACAAACATTCCATGAAAGACTTTCAAGCAAGACGGCCAAAGGTTATTGTGCAATTGCATTTTTTGGTTAAAAGCTGTAATCATAAATAATGACAGTGGCATTGTAAGTTACATGACAACATTTGTTTAATGAGTGTTGGTGAAAACTCATGAGAAAGGAGGGGTATGCGAGTATGAATATTTTGTTGTGAAATTTTAAGAGTGATTATGTAACTCGGTAATCAAAGACATTGTTTTGTTATCAAATAAGTCTGCTTGGCCAGTAATTATCAGGTAATCATTCCATCATTATTCTTGGGTACAACTAAGCCAAGGATATAATTTAAAAAAAGGATGGACATAAAACAGCAGAAAAGAGTGATTTTTTTGCACTATTTCATGACTTCTAAAAATGAAATTATGGCTAGAAGGAAAATGTGTTTTGAATGGGTAAAGAGAAAAACCAGGAATCTTGCAGTTGAACTGGAAAGAATAGGTGTGTCACGTCTTCGTCTTGAGTTGAGATTCTTGCTTTGGGAACTGGTTGAAGCATGCACTGGAGCATGCTTGGAGCATGGTTGGAGCTGGTCATGTGATGTGGGTGTCATCGAGATTCCTGTGTAAAGGAGTTAGAAAGAAAAGAATATACGACTAAGGTGAAGAAAACTTGTAAACAAAAATACATCGGCTAACAATAGCTCTTTATCCTGCTTGGGTTCATGTCTGTTGTCGAGTCATTTGATTTTCTGCCAGAGTGTATTCTCTAATATCCACTATTCTAACTGTGTTGGTTTCAGGTTTTAGTCTTTGCCTGTATTTTTGGTTTTGGCCTGAGGTTTGAACTTGATCACGTCTTTAATTTTGATTTGAGGGTTTCTTTATTAAGTTGGTTATTGGTCTTTGATTTGCAGTAAATTAATTTTGTTTTGCCTATGACTTATGAGTATGAAAGTCATTTCTTTAAAGGAAGTTTTACGTATGATTTGCCGTGTTCTAAGATTAGCACAAAGATTTAGTGTGCATAATTTGTATGGAATGAATGTACATTTCATGGCCTATATACAAATGCAGCAGTTTTTTTTTCTAGCTAGTAGTAGGCCTATAGGCCTAGGCCTAAAACAAACTAAAGCAACATCCAAAAATAAACTACAAACAAAGCCCAATTGTGAAATCAAGAGTTGGCAAAGTTCTACAAACATGTTCGGGTACATGTTCCAAGTGAGGCTTGTATTTACGGAGGTCATGCAGTAAATTGGCAACATTAAGCCTAGTAAGTTAACCCACGCCACGGCCAAACTCTCGATGTCCGAGGCCTCCCCCCGTACGTACAACCCTCCCCGTACTCACAAACTGAAACTCACAGTCACACTTTTCACAAACAACAATGCTTCTCATTGCCAGTGGCGTTCGAAAGAATACCACTTTTCACAAACAACAATACATATCATAAGTGAGACTTACCGTTCAAAGAGAAAACTGGAGCAAGGAACAGATATACATGTACATCAACCATGTCAACAACGCTGTGCTGAAGAAATGTGGGGC
The DNA here is from genome assembly GCA_029964075.1 of Patiria pectinifera. Classification (NCBI taxonomy): domain Eukaryota; kingdom Metazoa; phylum Echinodermata; class Asteroidea; order Valvatida; family Asterinidae; genus Patiria; species Patiria pectinifera. Next base: position 6,256,064 of record CM057132.1, read on the forward strand.
ATGCAAGTTGCATGCGCTGCATGCTCAGCGCTCATAACGAACGTATACGTGGCACGTCAATTATCCGGCCCGTACGCAAGATGGCCGGCGAGGCCCAATGGGGAAGGGAATTATGGGAAATAGGGTGGAAAATAGCCGGGCCCCGTTGCGCTTCCCCCGTAGCCAACGCGCGCGATGAGGACGGGAGACCGGTCGGGAAAATGGCAGCGCCCTCCAAATTTTCGTTATTGTAGTATAGAAGATGGCCCATTGGAAATGTTACAAACTGAAACAGAGGGCGCTATTTATTGCCCTTCAACTCAGGCTAGGCTAACAAGTTCGCGCAAGGACTATAGTTGACCAATGGTGGGGTTGGTTGCTTCGCTGGTAACCAATAGCCGCGCGCATTCATAACGCTAGCAGAGAACCAGGATCCAGAAGTGTTGCGATGACATTTTGACCAGCGCTTGACTTGAGACGTTCGCACGTTGCTATTATTAGTGCGCAGGCGTAAGATACGTCACAAATCAACTACTAGCATGACTGTACTAGTGGACTAATGGTCCTTGCCCGAACTTGGCCAATATTGTGGCCTGCTGGAAAATACATTAATTTTTGAAGGTGGTGACTTGTAAAATGCGACCATTATGTATTCATTATTATTCATAAATTCACATTTTAATAAAATGTTGGTTGGCTATTATTATTGTTGTAATGATTTTGCTTTCTCTGGGTAGAATGATGGATGCAATTGTGATCAAGAAAAAAGTGTAAATGGCATAGGATAAATCATATGCTTATATCAGGGGTGTGAGTGACCACTGATAAAAAGAGACGGAAACAACTGGAAAAGGTGTAAAAAAAGTTGAACTTTTGAAATCTCGTATATTTTTGTACACAGCAAGTGAAGCCAAAAAGCTGAAATCCAAAATAAAAAAAAGCTGAAATCATCTTTAAAGCTGAGATTTCACACCACTGTTATATAGATTCAAATATGAACGACTTTACCTTGTACATTTGAGTAATAACACATATCATTATAAATCTGAATACAATACAATTATTCCATACAATGCAATTAGCAGTTACTTCGCAGTAAATACAAAATAATATACACCAATTTTGTACAATCCACAAATACACTTAACATAGCTGTAACTTGTTTTGCTTTTTTCTTTTTTCTTAATTACTAAACCCAAGATTATTTTTTTTCACCTTACTCTAATTTTGCATACTTGAAAAATAACATTGTGTGAATTCTTGATTATTGCTTACAATGTATGAACTTGAATAAACGATTTAAAATATAAAGTTAAGCAATATTTCTTAACTTCACTGCTGTTTACAGTGTTTCCATTTTGTGATGAAAAAGCTACTCCAGATAACCACAAAAACTACATAAATAACAGGCACAGATACAGCAAAATAAGATTACCGGTACAACAAAAATTTGAAATGAACAACATGTATGTTTAAAGAGAATGTACATCATCGGCTTTTGCTGTAATTTTCAGAAATGAACTATTTGAGGGGTTAGTATAATAGATCAAATGTTGTTACACTGACATGTTTGAAGTTTTGTGTTCAAAAATGTTGGAAAACCAAAAAAAAACGGATACCAAACGAAGCAATAACTAGAAAAACTTAATTAGCTTACACAAAAAGAATTAGCTTACATATAAAAAAAACTGATATTGATGATAATAATGTCATACGACTATTCCTCCTTCTGACAACCAATAATTATATACAACTGCTGGTTTTTTTAAATGGAATGATTTCGTTACTTATGGTACATTGCTTAGGTCTTTAAAATAAAACCACCCCTCCCCTCCCACAGTAATCAGGGCCCAATTTCACGGCGCTGCTAAGTAAAAAAAAATTGCTTAGCACAAAAAAAAAACCTGTCTTATAAAAGCAGTTTACCAGCCAAAACTCCACGCGATTTTCATGCAATAGCAAATTTACAACAGCTGAATACTAATCAGGAGCACAATACATCTCATGGAGTTTTGGCCGGTAACCTGCTTTTGTAAGCCAGACTTTTTTGTGCTAAGCAAATGTGTGAACTTAGCAGTGCTGTGAAATTAGCCCCTGGAAATTAGTAGCAAGGTCAAGCTTAAGTATGTCTGCAACAATTCTGCACAGTTGCCGAGAATTGCCACTCAGCAAAAGCTTTTATTAACTACGTGCAGATCATGCCTGCCTGCATGGCCATGTACATTAGGCAGTCACAGATTGAGTGCACCTGTCACTTTATCCAGTGGTGGTTATGGACTTTGTGGACAAGTACTCCTTGCATGGTAATAAAGGAAAGGTTGGGGAAGCTCACTGGAAAGGACATGCCTGTGCAATCAAATGGTGCCTGAAGCCTACACAAAGACGTAACAAGTTTGTTTTCGAGGATTTCAAATCAATTTAGCTGGCACAAACGTGCCAACGAGTGCACGTGCTAATGCTGTACTAATACATATGGGTACTAACGGGGTACTGAGAACAGAGAGTAACAATGGGGACAGTAGTATCCTACAAGTTGGTCTTTAGATATCTTGGTACCGCACATCAGAAAAGCCATAGAGGGATTTCAAATAGAAACAAAGCGAACAATGGTAGGGAAGCAAAGTGGATAGTGGTACCCCATAAACCCGGATGTGGGTGCGCGTGGTGTCCATGTCAGTGCCACCTACCATTTTATTACCGGACCAAGCCCAGTCTAATGTGGCTTGCGCGACGCATTCATGAGCACCCTACTGAGATAATGGCTTCTCAATCAGTTGACGACCTAATATGTTCGCACATACGGCGGGGCAGAGCACGGTTTGTCCTTGATCGTACCATGGACCTTTTTTTATAGCTCCATAATCATACAGTCAGGCTATCCCCAATGTATGTGCGTCGTTGTCCAGAGCCACCTGCCTCCCATCAGAAACTGAGTGACAAGTAACAAACCAGTTAAGTGCTGGAGACATACCTATACTATTGACTGAGCTCGGTCCAGTAATGTTGTGCATGGTAAGGTAATAAGTATTGACACTTCAGACAGCGAGTGTTGAAGCCTGCCTCTCACTAATAGGGTCCCGACGCAGACACAGACATGTCAAATTCAGCAGTGTGTGCAGTCGATTGTGAACTTGGCACCGATTTAGACAACATGGGCAGGTCGTATGACCTATCCTTTTTGCAAGGCATCTGTATGTCACAGGTGCGACCGCAGCAGAGGCGCTTCATGTACGGTGCGAGGGCGGTGCGGACCTCTTCACGTCGCACGCAAAACATGATGAAGACAATCAGGCCCTGAAAAGAATGAAACATTCTTGAACAGTTATTATCTCATTCAGAATGAGGTCCAGCATGATCAAAAACACACCTTGCCCCCATGGACCTTAAATTCAATAAGGATTCTGTCAAATTTTTTAAGCTTCTTTACATTAATTCAAACTCATCGTCCCCGTCAATTACATTCTCGTATTGTCTATGTTATAGGGAGTCCTTTTTGTTGTTATTAAGTACTTTGTTAATTGCGTTATTGTTTTTGTTGTTCAGGGGACTCGCACTCGACATTCTTGCTTTGTGTAAGTTCCCTACATCTCTTGGTATTAATACTAATACATTGGTTTTTTTTATCTTATTCGTTATAACATACCTTATTAATTTAGAAGAATTCTATGTATATTTTTGCATTACATGTACCATGAGGTGGAATAAAGTAAAGTAAACAAAAGGCAAATTCAACAAGAACATAATTATACCAATGCAAGGCAAGACCTTGTATCAAACTTTCTTATTAAGACGCCAGCTTTCACACAATGCTTCAGAAAGATAACGACAATTTTGCCGATGCAACTATTAGCCGTAACCCTGCCCAGATCTTTCATGATCAAAACCAACCAAGAGGTTTGAGAGACATTTGTTGGGGCGAGGAAGGCTCTCGCCATGGAGGTGACTAAGATGCCCTTTCTGTCTAATCCAAAAACTGTGCCATTAGATCTTGCACAGGTGGATAAAATAGTTGGGTTTCTCAAAGAAAATTCTGGAGACAATAAGGTTTCATGCTGTAGTATGGAAGATATCCCACCTGAAAGGAGTTGGCCAGACAGAAGATGAGCTGGAAGGCCTCCGAGCCGTCGATGACGACCAGGAACCCAAAACACCAGGTCAACCCCATGAGGGTGGAGATTCCCACGGCATTCTGGAGGCGTTTGGAGATCTGCTGGGAGCGAGATTCCTCCTTGACCTTCAGGATGCTGCGCATGACCAAGATGAAGGTGATGATGTTGTGGATGAGGATGAGACCAATGGGAGCAAGGAGGCCGAGGTACAGCACAAGATCAGGCTCAAGGAAGCAGCTGAGAGGAGATACAAAGTACATGAAAAACAATAGGAAATTTCACCTCTTCATTGAGACCAGACGGACAATTTTTATTTTGTGATATGTTTTACTTACTAATGCTCGTTTCTGTAGTGATCAGTTGCTGCAGCCAAGGTGATCGTCAGAACAATCAGTGGAGATCCTGGAAAACAGTAGATTGGGTAAACGTTAACATCTGACAAGGTACGTCATTTATGCATGATTCATGTATTAGCCTTAAAATGATAATAACTTTTGCAGAGGATATTGCAAGAAACTCACCCCAAGCGAAGAGGCAAGCCTTGAGCATGTAGTGAGGCGTATCTTCTGGGAACACCTTCACTGCACTGACGTACATGTTCCTGGCTTCAACAGCCGTCCACATCAAAGTGCATAAGACAAAGTAGTGAAGTAAAGCTGCAACGAACACACAACCACCTCCACTACCCTAAAATTAAAACATAAAATTTCAATAACTGATATTTTTCCCCAGCGACCACAAAATTGCGAAATAATCATCTTTACACAATATGGAACAGCACTTCATTACACCCCATTTATTTAATTTCAGTAATTAATTCAATCTTTCAATAGAGTAAAGTGAACACAATTACAATCAGCAAAATATTTTCCTCACCTAATGTTTATTCCTAAATACCCAAGACAGTTTACCCATTCCTATTGGTCAAGAGCCTGCCACGTGGCTGGTCTTAAATGCATGATAAAGACATGGCTGGTTGGTCTTAAACACTTTTCCAGTGTCACATGAAATTTGGACTCCCATAAAATCCGGTGCCTTTTAACATTTTATTGGTTGAACGTATATTCTTAACATATGCATGCGCAATACTACCAGTGAATCCATATTTCATAGTCTAAAATTCACACTACACCAGCCCAGCTGCGTTTTGCGCGACATCGCGCAGTATGCGCAACACACAGGCCAATCTCCTTATAAGGTAAGGAGTTGTAGAGGGGCATTCTATATTATAGTCAAAGGTGTTTCATAAAACATGAAGTAAAATTGTTGAACAAAATGGTTGGCAACGTCTAGTTTTTTATTTCTTTTGATTTTTGGACGGAAAAGATTTGTTTTTTGACCGAAAAGGTATTGATGAATGGGAATAAATGTGGGTTTGGTCGGTATTAAACACTCTGTTTAAGATTGGTTGCAGTCAGGATGGGTGATTACCCGAGATGAACACCCATCCAGACTGCAACCGGTCTTAAATAGAGTGTTTAATACCAACCAAACACACATTTATTCCTTTATTGAACTTCGAGTGTCAATTCACACCTACCTTTGCGTTGTCGATGCCGGCAAGGAACACGACGTACAACATCAGCCAGGCGAAGAACATGTGGATGAAGATCTGACGAGATTTGCCAGTTCGCAGTTTCCTATGGTTACAGAAAAAGCTTATAATCATTGTAGGAACGCCTTGCATGGAAGAAAAACTAAGGACGTGAATCCTGTGAAAGCTTCAGTGTGACAGGCACTTTTGCTACAAAATATCACATTTTATGCACACGAGTGGCTTGTAATTGTATAAAGTTCCTAATTAATGAAAGGATTGAAAGTGATTAAAAGAGTGTGTACATAACATATTGATCACTACGTTGTCTCCCCCCCCCCTCAAAATTTTGAACATGAAATTTTGCCTAGACCCAAGACCACCTTTTCAAACCCCTACAAACTGGTAACGAATACGACTAAATGCCAAACGTGTCACAAACGAATGACAACACCCAAATGCCCCAAAACGTCGGGCACACGTTAGCTGTATTCGCAAGAGTGCGACAGAGCTTCAGATAGATTGAGAGAGATCTTACTTGATCGCTAGATACACAGTCAAGGTGATGACCAGTGCAATGATGGAGATGGCACAACCGACGTTGGTTATGATATTCAAAACATCCCGGAATACTATATCTATTTCCTTACTTGTTTCCTTCTGTCCATGGACATTCTAGATAAAAGAAGAACAGTAAAAACAGAAACCTTGAATCCACACACCACTCAGCACTTAAAGGTTGAAAGAGAAAAACAATTATCTGAACTAAAACATTCAGACTATCTCTTTCATTTTTATCTGAAAACATTCATCCCATGATCAAAAGGGAAGATATAAACATTTGCAAATATCACAAAACGAAATGATCAAATAATCACGAAGTACCTCACTGGATTGTTAGGGAATGACAGTCTAAAGCACCCTGTAAAATCGTGGCTCCTGGTGTGCTGTCATTTTCAAGAAAAATGGTATTTTCCAACGCTGGTCGGCCAACCAGCATTGGAGAAAATTTGCGCCTACTTCTCTATATTTAGTTATTCCGCATTTTCTTTGAAATTGATCACACACCTTTGAAGGAGTACAAGCGTGCTAGACTGATTCTCTGACCTCACGTCCCAAAAGCCTAATGCTCCATTGCATCTAAAGTGGGGTAAAGGAACCAGACTACAAGAACGTGATTGGTTTTCTTGGTTTTTGAACCAGCTCAAAAAGTGAAACAAGTCAGCTTAATAATATTTGCTATAACATACTTATCCTCCAAATCCAATTATTTCTGAAAACTGCAGCAAAAGCAAAAGTTGTACTTTCCCTTTAACCCCAACTCCCCAAAGTTATGGTGGAAGAACCATACTGAATTCTGAAAGTACTTCACTCTGCAGGAAACTGCACATTGTGGTCTTATTTTTCAAAGGATTGCAAACATCGTGGATTTTCAGGGAACAGGGAGGGGTCTGTGTTAAATTCATGCATTTTTTACTTTCCCAGCTTACTTTATGGTGAACTTCAAAGGACCTCCAAGACAAGCCGCTTAGGAAACGAACTTCAGTTAGGAAACTTACCACGAGAATGGCAAAGTTGGTCGCATGGCTGCAGTTACAGGACACCGTATCGTTTGTCTCTCTTGCCAGCGAGCAATCCGCTGTTGACCAATCGCCGACTCCGTCATTCCGATCAAAATCCCAGAAGACACACTCGATGGTTCTATTTCGCTCCGTTTCATTAATGGCCGGTGCCTGTTTGACCATGAGATACAACGCTGGACTGTAAACTCAACAATATTAATCAACCGAAAAGCAAGACTGCACAACCTACAGAACTACAAATTAGGATTTGGTTGTCTAGGGTGCTTAGGTCTAACCTATGATGGACTGGCTTCCGTACAGAAGCTCCACGATATCTTTATGAAGACAAGTACCTTGAATTGGATGACCACTGGTTCGGTGAGGTTGACCAACTCAACGTCTTCCACAGTCAGTGAGACGACAGACCCAGCAACCCGGAGGCTCGATCCGTTCTTATTCTCTTTGGTGCTATTGATCCGAGCTGACTTGAACAAGGTGTCATCAGCGTAGACAATGAAACTCGCCCGCAGCGGCTGGGAACCATTTGCTAAAAGGTATTAATAAAAATCAGGGATGTCAGAAAAAGACTTAAGACAGACTCACCTTATCTTAACACCTTTTAAGTTTCTCAAGGCATCAGCTAGCAAAGCTAAATTAGAGCAAGTCACAATTCAAGCCTAGCAGGGGATGCAGATGACACTAAAATATATCAAGTTGGAAACGAAGTAAACCCAATGTTTTTTCATGAGCAAAACTCATTACAGCCCTTCTTTTTTACAATTTGTCTTTAAAGGTAATTGAACAATGCCTTGATCTACGAATCAAACATGTCTCTACTGAAAATCAGTCTTACCATTGCCGGCCTGTATCAAGTCGACAATGTTAGCCGGTAACCGGATTGAAGCTATCACATCTTGAGGCACCTCACTGGCATTCACCACGGTCGTGACCTTAGTGCCGACAAGACTGCCCTCCTGCCGTGAAGACTGTCCGGTCTGCTGCTTCGGAGCAGACACGAAGGTGAGTCCGTTGCTAACCTGCATTGGGTCCAGACTGACTGCCTCAACGTGGATGGTGTCCTGCTGTATACTGACCGGACCCTCTTGTCTGAGAGTCAAGGAAACTTGAGCCTCAACAGACTGAACGATGGCTGAGGAGCTGCCAGCATTGACCTCAGGAGTCTGGGAGTCAGGAGTCTGGCTGGTACTCATGATGACATTGCTTACCGTCTGTATCACCAACTTGGTTACCTTCATAAAAATTTATAAATACTTGAATTCCACAAGGTTTACAATAAAACACCTACTAAGTTGGCCCTAGAATGGAGTGTCATGGCCTAGGGGCTAAGAGCACTGGACTTATCTTCTGGTGTTTCAGAGGCAACAGTGACGTGGGTTCGAGCCCGCCGGCGGACACTTGTGCTCTTAAGCAAGGCACTTAACCATTATTGCTTCGTCCTTCGGATGGGTTGTTAAGCAGTAGGTCCCGTGTGTTGCATAATTGCACGTAAAAGAACCCAGTGAACATTTATCGCTAAGAGAAGGGGTTTGCCCCGGTGTTTCTGGCCTCCTGTATAAACTCCCACGTGGAGTATTTAGGAGAAGAACCAACCAAGAAGCCAAGAACCAAGAATCCTCCAGAAGTTTAGTTAACCATGTCCACTGCCAACCATCTCATGGCAAATAGCTTATTGGGCTGACAATTTGAACTTCTTTTGAAGTCCTATTTTGATAACTTTGGAATTAAGTTTGGTGCGTCACTTCGCACATCTTCTAGGGTTTGAAGTTTACTTAAGACGTTTGCTCAAGTATGAACAGGAAGTATGTGCCATCATTGAGGTAACAGGCTAGGCTTGTTGGAATATCTTCTGCAAATGTTTTGTGAACGATTTCTTTATAAAGACCCACAGCTGATTCTTTATCCTGATTGGCTGAGCCATGATCACATGGTGTCCATCAATAACACAAGCTGGTACTTGAAATTTGCATATAGCACTAACTCAGCATTTCCACACTAGTGCCCGGCTACATCAATTGGACAATCGCTTATTATCAACAGCATCCCTGGAACTTTTGAGTAATGTTAACAATACACCACTTCCATTGACCTTATGCCTGTTTTGTGATCATGCATCTCACGCAGATGAGCATGAGTGCCCTGTGCAAGTCAATATTTCACTTCTTAAGATGCCTGTGTTCCCACTAGAAACCCTTAAAAGCTGCGACGAAATCAATCGGAAAATTTGAGAAGTTTGCCATCTTATCAAGCCACAACATTGAAATCAGTAAAGATTCAAGTTTATTAACATTCATTTCTCAATTTGTACATATTGCAAGTTTTTAGTTTGTTGACATTTTTTGGGGGTCAGCTACCTCAGGATCTCCTGATCCTGCCCCGACAATGTTCATCAAAATGGTGGAGACCGCTTCCACATCTTCTGCACTTTCAGTTGACTCTGATGTCTGATTGGCCAGAAACTCAACCACTTCATTCACGTTCCCTCTACTGACGTTAACCTGCCGAATGAAAGATGATACATTTAATCATTTTCTCCATGGGAATTCTCAGTCAATTCGGAAAGAATATATTTAAACATCAAAAGAAATACAACAGTACACAAATGTAAAGTGGATCAATAGTATAAGTTATTACACAAATACCGAATGTTTATGAGTGCAATGGTGAGAATATTTTCATAAGTTGAAAGATGGAATGTTCCATGCAGTGAGGCGTAGCTGAGTTGAATGGAAGATTCCATCTTTCACCGAATGAAACTATTCTCTCCATTGCAGGAATGCAAAACATCCATTATTTGTTTTAAATCACATCCAAGTAGATCTTTGTCATTTGACTGGATGATAAAATTATTAGAACACACAAAATTTACAAAATTGTATTCTTGTGTCTACTTTTTTTCCAGCTTGTTAAAAGTTAAAAAAGGTTTAAAAGTCAAATCCAATAAGAAAATGAGTTGCGTTCTTAAAACAATGCCAAAAAAATCTGCAAGGCACTTTCAGTTCATAACTGCATCTGCTTCAAAGGCAAGTTTTGCACTGCTGTAAAATAAAACGCATAATGTGGTCTAGCCCAAAGATTGTATAGCGCAGCCGGTGTCGATGCGTGGCGCGATACGATCTTTGATCTAGCGTGCGCGTGCAATAGATCAAGAGGGATGGCACGCAAATGCACCGTGATCTATGGAACCAAAAATACACAGTCTATGACTATATTTCCTAATGAATGCCGCGTGACCTAACAGTGTATCACGGGTCACAGGTTCAATTTCCACTCCAGTCAATTCTATTTATATTCTAAAGGGCTGAACTTTAAGGCTTACATAAATGACTTCCTCCAGAGTTACTTCATTCCTTTCTTCTCCGCAACTGCGAGGTACGTGGTTTCCCCACTGGAAATAGAACGGCGGAGCTACAACGGAGCAGTTGCGAACAGCAAACGGTTGCCCAGCTATTTACAATGAACCAAAGTATTATCATGATTATCAAAAACTGACTTTGTTTTAGTTTATTAAATGCTAAAAGAACAACCTCTTTGCTAGACTTGAACTTCCCAACAACGGTGAGTCCTTTAAAGGGTCCAGGAAGTGAACTTTTTTTAGGAGCATATTTTGTGCCACGTTCTACTCCTCTTAAATTTATGAAAACTATTTGACATCCCTTTCTTGCTAATTTTATTGAAAAGTGCACTTCTTTAAACTTCTAAAAGTTGTCCATGTTTTTCTGGACAAATGTGGGCACCGTTGCTGTGATGTCATTTCAGGAAGACACTGTGTAGATAAAGGGGCTTTTGTTCCAATCGTACGCCCAAAATTTCTCATTGAAAACATTTGTGAGAAAATTTTTCTCACTGGCTTACTGCCGTGTACTGACACAATCACAAAAAAGAGAAAACAATTACGACAGCGAAATATTCAAAATTGTTGTGATCAAAATTTTGAGATGAAATCGCGATGAAATCGCGATGAAATGACATTGCACTTTTGGTCATGAATATGCAAACCATTAGCATAACAAACAAAAAGGCACCATAATACCCCGAAAATGGCAAAACGAAAATTGAAAATAGGTTAAATGGGACACAAAGATGTAATTACAAGGATTGCATTAACGGGCCTTTAAAACTTCTTGAACTAACACTTGTTAAAACTATGCCCATTTGAAGTTCGCGATGCCATAAAGATGAAAACAGAGAATCTGCCTTTGAAAGTTTTGGGTTATAAAGCAATTTTCCAAGTGTGACCTAGAACAAATGTTAATTGTTTTCTTTACAACCATCATTCATAAGTTCAGGCAATAAAAACGGCATACTTTGTACAGAGCAACTGTACTTACATGTAGTCGCATCTTGTTTATTGGTTCTAATTTTATGTCAAACACGGTTCAGAATCATCTGGTTGTTAGAGCACCTTTGCCTAGGTTGTGACATCTCAATCGAACTAGCTTCACAAGTGTTGTCTCACCTTTTGATGTCATAAGCGGGCATCTCTCGAACGACTCTGCTGTTGTACCTCTTCTTGTTGCAAGCCACATCAACCGGCCATGAAGAGCATCATTCGTGGTGTTGGCTGGACAAAAACCTTAAATGACAAGAAAATATGTAAATATAAATGAGCAAGGAAATATTGCTGTTTTATTATCTATTTCAAGTCTTTTCCTATTTCCTTTCTGTGGACTTATCTCGCAACCACAAGAAAAGAGGTCAATATTGAGGTCACATGCAAATTGCAGGCAAACACGTTCTTGCTTCAACCAATACGCTCGATTCACAATACAGCGCGCCTCAACGTTTATCCCTCAAAGGGTCCATTTCCAGCTCGCGGGTCGACATCGGTAACTACGCAAAAAAGTTTCTGCCGTTACTGCACTTTGAAGATGGCAAACACAGCGAGTCGCAGATTGATGCGAGTTGACGAAACTGAAGAAATATTTGAATGATCGTGGCGTCCCATGTTGTGACAAGAAGAAGGGGGAGCTGCAAGATTTGGTTGTGAAAGCATGTTATATGGGCAAGGTACGATGTTTAAAAAATATAATTAAAAAAAAAGTAAACAGTGCCATATATAAAAACCAAAAAAAATCTCACTCACCGATAACCTGAACTGAGAACGAGCAGTCAAGAATCAGGCCATACTCAAACCGCTGCCGGTAGTTAACAACATGGCTACCTATCTGGAGTTCAACGCCAGGACTGAGGCTTGAGGTGAAGTTGGTTGGTCCATCCCATCCAGTTACAACCGGTTCTATCCAGTCCACGCTGGTACTGGTGGAACCTGGCTCCGCATCGACTGTGCGATTTACTGGGCAATCTAGATCCACCGCTAAATAGGCAGTTTGAATTTAAAGGGAAAATACAACTTGAACATTTTTGCAAACATCAAAAAATAAAACTACCAAATCATTTTGAAATACCTTGCTGGACTGTAAGTGAATGACTGTGTAAAGCATCCTGTAAAACCATGGCACCTGGTATACTGTCATTTTCAAGAAAAGTGGTATTTTTGTATCAATTTCCAACGCTGGTCGGCCGACCAGCGTTGGAAAAAACTGGCTTTTTTTTCAAATACTGGCCCCAATTGACCATCGCACTTGTTTGGAATCGATTACACACCTATGAACGGGTACAAGCCAGCTAGACTGGTTCCCTGACCTTACAATTCCCCAATGTATATATGAAAACTGCTCTTTTTCTTCTTATATGGAGTCAGGGAACCAGACTACAGGAAACTGATTGTTTTTCTTGGTTTTTATAGCATTTTCGAACCCAAAACCTCCAAAAAGTCATGTAACTACATTTGCTATATATTTCCACCCCCCCAATTCCATCCATTTCTGAAAATTACAGCAGAAGCAAATGATGTATATTCCCTTTAAACAGATGCATGTGAGCAACTAGTGAAGCACCCAAAACTGCCCTGCCTGCTTTTGTGTCAGTAACCGCCCGAGAGCACCGTTTCATGAATTCTTCAGTTAATAAACACAATGTAATACAATGTAGTATTATGTGAGAGCCAATGCATAGGTTTGAAATGGTGTCCACTGGTCACAATGAACTGATATTATGGCCAAATGCAACCTCATATTTAACTCAATTTAAAGGGACACTGTGGCATGATGACCCTAATTGGACAACAAAACGCATTTTAAACAAAATGATATAAAATTCAAAGACCATTTAAAAGTTGAATATAAACGTCCACACATCCATAATTTAACCTGTATCTTGTTTAGTAAAGGGACGACGGACGTTTAATATAATCCTTGCTAAACAACACGACATCGAAATCTCATGTTTGACAGGATTGATTCTACCAAAAAAAAATTCCAAATTGTAAGCATTGCGTAGCGAGTTAAACACATCAAATGCAGTCCTAATTTAAATATCCCAAATAATTGGACATTTAAATTACACAATTCTAGGGTTTAAGATCACGCAAGGCATGATGGGAACCAATATGGCGAAGTAAGATTGTACCTATGGAAACGAGGTTGCGTAAAGACCAAAAATATGACAAACAAAATGATGCACGAACCTGTGACGGTGATTTTAAACTGACACATGTTGCGGTTTCCAGACGCATCTGTCGCGTTGTACATCACCTTGGTGACACCAAACGTGAACATCCCACTGCCAGTTTGGTTACATTTCCAAACTTTAGTTGCTTGGCAACCAAACGTGACCTCAAAAGGACCAACATTGTCCGAGATGACAGGAGGGGGCCAGCTGTGAGCCACCTGATTGGTCGAAGGCTTGGCAGGGATGATGACGTCACAAGGGCAACCACTGATCAATGGAGGTTCATTATCTAAGACAGTAATTAAAAAGGACGGTTAGTTACAATCATCAAAATAATAAATTTTTCCCCGAGAAAGGAACTTTAAATTTAATAAATGTTTTTAGAACAATTATACAAACCAAAGCTGGTACTTACCGACTTGAATGACCATGACATGAAAGTGACACTGCGTCCCCAGTCCTTGGACACGATATGTGACACGTGTAGCGCCGAGATTGAAGAAAGTATTTGGTTGGTAGTCTGAGTACACACGCACTTGAACATCAGTATCACTGGTATCCTGTGTAGGCGGACTGCCGACGTAGAACGTGATTGGCTGTTGAGGACCGTTGAAAGTGACGCTGGGAAGCGCCCACGACACATTGGCAACAGACACGCCAGGATTGGTGAGAGCTGTGACACTGGATGGACAGTCAAGGCCAACCCCTAAATGAAGAGTATCACAAGAAAAAATGTACTACTTCACCACTAGCTCAAAAATGAATTGATACCTGAATAATTGATAACAGTAAAAAGTTTCAAAAATAAATCGTACCAGTCACCGTCACAGTAAAGTTACAACTAGCAGCATTGCCGGCTTGGTCCGTCACCGTGTATGTGACCATGGTAACCCCTCCAACGGTGAACATGTCACCGGGTAGATGAGTGGAGTTCCATAGCAATGGTGTATTGGGATCAGACGCACTCAAATCGGGCCAAGACACGGGGACAGACCTGTGGTTGTTGTCGGCAAGACGAAGTATGTTGCTCGGGCAACCGGTGGTGAAAGTAGGAGGAAGATTGTCTAAAAAAACAACAAAAAGAACATACCGCTTAAGATTTTGAAAGGATCAAAATGTTAGGCCCTGCTTAATATTACTTGATCCATGTCTCTTTTCCAAAATAAAAAAAGCTAAATTCTAGAAGCAGAACAGAATTGTTTACAAAATTTCAGTATTTTGCACAGCACATCAGCTCAAATTTTTATTTCAGGATTATAAGCTACTTTTTTTGAACCCATTGGGGACCTGCTGCAGATAACCTGACTGCGACTGAATGAGATGAGTTCTTAGAAATGAACTATTATCTTCAAGTAAACTCGAATCCTCGATCCTGATTGGTCGATCCATGGCAACAAGCCGTGCTACATATAACCATGTAGCACGGCCTCAGACCATACGTATTACGCTTTTTTAGGATGCAATGTATGCGTGTTCCATCTTAACTGTGCGTCAAGTTTGCTTGAAAATAAATTCGTTATCACGCTCGCGCTCGTGGAACACGGAAAATGTAGTGCTCGCGGGATAAATTATACGCTGTGAGCGTAGAGGATGAATTGTGTACTAATATCGACGGCAGCATGGTAGCATGGCCTGATGAACATGGTAAGATTAGTAAAGTGCTTTGAGATTGTTGATATGATGGAAAGCCCTATATAACCATTGCAACTATTATTAGCAGTAGTAGTGAATACAGTGTAGTACAATGTAATACAAGTCTTAAGCGGTTAATTACCTTTAAATATGTGAATTCCAAAAGGCTGGGTAAAACTTTCTGAGCCATGATTCCCCAAAAGCCTTCCCGAAGCCTCAACACGCTTAATGGTGGATGACACCCTGTCGGTCCAGTAGATAAAGTCATAGTAGACGAAGAGATCATACCCATGAATGTTGAAACTTGTGCTGTCGACAAGAACAGTCCGACCCTGGCCTAAAAGATCCGAGTATTCAATGCGGTCGGTACTAGCATCACACCAGTACATCCTTCCACCTGAAGAACAAGAGGACATTTTATTTGAAGGTACATGTACATGTAATATGTTAATTTTTGGGGAAGGGCTTCCTGTGTCGACAAGTAGCACATCTTGGAAAAAAAATTACGCCATTTTCAATTCTACATATTTTTAAAAAATCACTTTTACGTGTCATTTCTTACAAATCACAAGTTCTTTTCCTGCATGACAGGGGAACCAAATCCTTTACAATTAACAACCTTATAGGAACCATCAATTTTAAGTCAAAATTTTCATTTTTTTTTAACAACAAACTTGAAACCGCCTGATGAGCTTCCCCTTTCTAAAACCCTGCAAAACTATCCAGCTCGTGTAAGTTCAAAAAAATCTGGAAGGCCAATGTTGTTTTCATTTAGATAACCAGTTAGGAAAAAGTTTTCCACAGAGTCATGGTCCTATTAGGCAATAAGTGTGGCAATCTGTAGTTATCTCAGTGTGTGTTTCATAGAAAATATGTCCCATTGTGCTCCATGGAACCATTCAAGAAGGAAAACATGCACAAAGATTTACCTTCCAAATCAAGGGATATACCATTCGGCCACATTAAGGCCGTATCGATGAGTGCGCGGCGACCTGAGCCGTCTGTGCCAGATCGTTCAATCTTTGGATACTGACCCCAGTCAGTCCAGTACAAATGACTGCAAGAGAAGAATGAAATCGGAGTCAGGGAATCAGTCACCCCCCACCTCAACATACATCAAACATTGGCTGCCATGGCACAGTCTAAACTGGTCCAATATGGTGAACCTCATGTATGTACCTGTTAGCAGGGTCGACTACAATCCCTCTTGGTTCCACAGCTGTGAGGGAACCACTTGCCAAGTTAAGAACCGTTGATTGTTCTTGACCATCCAAAGTAGCTCTCTCAATCAGATCACTAAGTTCATCCGTCCAATACATCACACGATTCTCAACGTCAAGCGTCAAACCTTTAGGAGCTACATAGAGAGGGCAAAAAAACTCTCTAATTTGATAGGAAACAAACACCAGGCAAGCACATTAAAGCTGGTTCCAGAGTACACACAATTATATCTAATTGATCTACACAATTGGCGGGACAGGGTTAATCCTATACAATAGCACTGCCCAGGTCACAAGCCAGTCAGATAGGCACAAAGAGGAGAATACGCCGTCCCTCTGGCATGAGGTGAATTTCCCTTTTAAAGGCCTGGGCCTTTTTCACACCAAGATCTTTTGTTGTTTATCTTTGAGCCCAATGTAACATTATCTGGTTAATCCTGTAAGGCAATTTGCTACGCAACAGGTGGCCAGTCCAAGCTCTTTGGATTAAACTTGCATTCTGCAGTTCACACGTTGTTTTTACACCAATTTAAATGATCAAAACAAGAAAACATGGTTTCATTACTAGACAAACCAAAAATATATGTTGGATATTAAATTTATGAAAATCCATGTGGGTTTATATAATGTCACTGAAAAATGATTCAGGCATGCCCAACAAGTTGTTAATTGAAGTGATACTATAACTGCTCCCTGCTGGTAATAGGCATATATTCATCTGGTGATGAAATGCCCTAAGGAGATTAAATTTTGAGGTAAGAGAGCTGAAATCCTGGTACGAACTCGGGCAAAAACCCAAATATAAGCTCTACACTCGGGTTTTCTGTGATAAGAGGATTCACGACATGGTGGACACTTACCTTGTAGATCCGTAAGGAGAACTTCCACTCCACTTCCGTCCAAAAAGGCACGATTCAAAGTCGACAAGGAGACATCGGTCCAATACACCATGCGCTCTACTGGGTCATAGTCAATGGAGAAGGGTCTGCTTATGTTGTCATTGCTACCGTCTAAGCCCGGGATGAGAGTGAAACTGAAGGTGTCCGTGGGCGCGACATAAATCCCTGGAGGAGACCGATTGGTCACAAAGACCAAGTCATAAGGATCTAAAGGGAATTGAAGGGAAAAAAGGAAAAAGATTAATTTTCAATTTATGCGACTATATTCCAATTTCTATGATATCAGTCTAAAACCTCAGTCAGGCTCAGTAAAACAAAAAAATCTGGATATGATTACCCCAGCCCTTTTAGGGTGAGTTTATGTACCGTAATAAGTAGTTTCTTACACCATCCCAGAATTTTGAGGATAAGAATACTCCTATCAAAGTTGCCTGAAGTGTCTAACATAAACAATACTACAGTGAAATCTCGATAAGTCAAACTCTGATAACTCAAAACAAAAATAAGTCAACAAAGAATCCATTCCCTTCAGTAGTATAACAATGATATACAACCCGGCTGAACTCAAAACTCTGCTTAAGTCACATTTTGAACCTGTTCCCTTGAGGTTTGACTTATCAAGATTTCACTGAATTTTATAACTCACATATCAACCAAACATTGTTCACGCAGAGTAATACATTATTACCCCTGCTGATAAGCCCAATGAAAATATTCCATAGACCACCTCAGCTCGATGCTGCTATATTATAGGCACCACTGGCTTAATGTAAAGCCCTTAATCTAAAGCAATTTATTGTGTGTTTTGACTGTTAACTTGGAACAACAAATAAAATGACCCAGAATACATGTTTCAACAACTGTCAACAACGGTCAACAACTGTAAGTACACAATATCTTTATTAACAACCCTGCTTAGGCAAACAATATGATTCATAAAATCAACTTTTTTTTAAAGACGGGCCTTCAAAAGGACTTTGTTGAATATTTCCAACTTTTAAACTGAGGTTTTATCGCTGGTGATGTGTGAAGACAATGATTCTTGAAATTGCATTATTGGACGAAAGCGGTTTTAGGGTCAATGCATTGAAATGGTGATATTCTTTCAACGGATCGAGCAATTTCAATAATTTTTTCATCTAAAAGTAGTTTATGAAATTGGCTTTCCAGTCATTATCATTTTTGGTGCTACATATTTTTTCAAATATGAAATTATTTTTTTTAGGGGGGTTTGGTTTCCGGTATATGTGCAATATTTTGAACACACAGTATGTATCATGAAGTAACAGCATCGTGCAATACGTACATTGCATGCTCAGTTGTGTACCGAAGGATGTGTGGTTTGCATAAAATGTACATCGCCCTGGCAGTTTGGTTAATAAGGCCCAAAAAAAATAGTTCTCATTCTGATTACATGGCATTTGAAAATAGGGTACGTAGGTAGGGAATTTTTTTTTTGCCATTTTTGTTTTGTACGATCCGTGGGGGCGTCTGCGTGTAGTCAAGAGTGAAAGGTAGAAATTGATGGTTTTGGGGGTTTTTTTCTCATTTTTCCCATAAACAAAATTAGGGTAGGGGCTGTCAGAATAGGGTAGGTGGTGAAACCGAAAGCAGAACTATTATTATTTTTGGCCAAAGGCAGTTAGTGAAATTGTGTAATTCTTGCTCTACACTCAACATTGGCGAGACGGGTTGAGCATACTATTAAAAAAAACTGCAACGAGCAGAATTAACTCATCATATTCACAGAGCAGGTGGGTTCATTTCTAAACACCTCTCCGAAACCCCCCCCCCCCCTCATCCCCCACCCCTCCCCACCCCAAACATACGGTTCTGTATACTTACGGCTCTGCGATTCACAGAATGATCCGATGAAATCAGGAGCACAAATACAAGTAAACCCGGTTGAAGAAGTAGCACAACTTCCTCCATTCCAACAGGGATTACTTGAGCATGGGTCATCTGTGGCAAAAGAATACCGGTACATGAATATTCATACATCTTCATGAATATCAAGTCAGAAATACACATCAGATCATAACCAAACCACACCCTCTAAGCAGGGGGGGGGGGGGGAGATCTCGTCCATCGAGTGACGAACAATTTTGAAACTCGATACATTCATAGAGCAACTCATCACAAACATACCCAAGAAATTTCATGACTATATAAATTATAAAAGGGTTTTGGAATAATGGCTAATTAACGTACGACTGGTAATTGTGCTCTGTGTACACGACGTATATGGGAAAGTTCAGTTTTCACGGCGCATAGCGCCAGAAAATTTTCGCTGCGTGGCAACCCATGGTTCGATTTTTATGTTTTGGGTATCAAAAGATGCGCAAGGCTCGAGGCTAAAAAGTCATAAACAGCTCGGGTCAAGAAAAGAAAAATTTCAAGGCTATCATTGAATGGAAAAAAATGGGGGGGGGCGGATTCTGCCCCCCCCGGCCCTTTTAGGGTTAAGGTTTGTGAATCCTTACTCTTTTGGAAGTACACGTAGAAACTGCAGTAGAAACTGCATCAACTGATCAATCACCTGTGACTCGACCAAAAGAAACATCTGGCATTGTCTGGTAGTGGTACCTAGTCTCTATTTCTACACATTCTCTTGATATATATACTACTGAATTGTAAAGCTCTTGAAAAAGTTGGATATATTCTAATTTCTACCACTGAGTACCAGTCTCGTCAATTAGACTTCGGCTTCAAAGTTCAAATTAAAATCACTTGGCTTCACTGCACTCTCAGTCTCATTAGCCATGCTATATAGCCCCATGAATGTGGCCAATTTACTGGACTACCTCCGTAAACATAGGCCACACTTCCACCATGTACTAAAACAAGTAGAACTTGTCAAATTTTGATTTTCACATGGTATGAGTTAGCCCCATAAATGTGGCCAATTTACTGGACTACCTCCGTAAACATAGGCCATACTTCCACCATGTACAAAAACATGTAGAACTTTGTCAAATTTTGATTTTCACATGGTATGAGTTAGCCCCATAAATGTGGCCAATTTACTGGACTACCTCCGTAAACATAGGCCACACTTCCACCATGTACAAAAACGTGTCACACTTTGTCAAATTTTGATTTTAACATTTAGGCTTAGTTTGTAGCTTTTTTGCTTTAGAAGCATACTCACCCTCTTTATAGGCTAATCAGAAAGTGCTGCCTTTTTCAGATGTCTATTTTTGTGAAATTTCCAGATTCATTTGCACACATTTGCGTATCAAAATTTTAACATGAAATTTCACAAAAATTAGACACCTGAAAAAGGCAGCACTTTCTGGTTAGCCTATAAAGAGGGTGAGTATGCTTCTAAAGCAAAAAAATGTGGATGTGTGGCCTATGTTTACGGAAGTAGTCCAGTAAATTGGCCACATTTATGGGGCTAGGTATGAGTATGCTTATGGGTGAGTATGCCTCTAAAGCAACAATAAACTACAAACTAAGCCTACATGTGAAAATCAAAATTTGTCAAAGTTCGACATGTTTTTGTACATGGTGGAAGTGTGGCCTTTATTTGCGGAGGTAGTCCAGTAAATTGGCCACATTTATGGGGCTAGGGGCAGCCTGCTATCATCATCTTCAAGTCGGACTGCAACAAAAGCACGCCACACGCACATCACGGTCTCCCATGGCCGTCCTGATCTCGGCGCGGCTGCAGAGGCTAGCCCATCACGTGCTGCAGGAAAATGTTGTCATAGGCAGGCGCGGCGCAGGCTGCCGCGCCGGGCGATGTATTAACTTTTACGGCCGGGGACCGGACGGGGCATCCGGCAGTAATTCCCGGTGATTATTTCTCATCATCAATTTCCACATTTGTTTGTGAGAGTATCGATTGTAAATGATTTGGTACAACTTTTGTGGCTCTTTTTATAGCTTCTGTAGTGTAAATGGAACTGGTTCAGAGCATTTTGGCTAGAATTTGGAGGCCTTACAAAATTGAAACCACTGCGGTCGGTGCGGCTTATACGCCGACTTCAAATCTTAATTTGCAGATGTTTGCGTGCTGCGGCTTATACGCCGCGTGGCTTATATTCCGAAAATTACGGTATGTACCTGTGAGCGTAGAGGATGAATTGTGCACTAATATCGACTGCAGCATGGTCGCATGTCCTGATGAACATGGTAATATTAGTAAAGCGCTTTGAGATTGTTGATATTGTAGCGGAATTACCAAATTACCCCGGACGATTTGTTCCCCCCGGTGGTCACCCAGTAGGTGTGGTACCTCCTTCAAGAGACCCAATACCGGTGGAGTAGGCCCGTTGGGCGGAAATGTACCGCCTAATGCACAGGGCTAATGACTGGACCCTCAGTAAACCTCCTCGGGGACAGACATGACACAGGACAAGAGTAAATGGGACAAGGAAATAATGATGATGTGACCTCCTTTAATTATCGCTCAATTACGTACTGCTGCTTGAACCTCCCAGTTATCGATTAAGTTGTACCCTCAATAATTAACTGATTACAAGCAAATAAATGAATGAATGAGTGCCTCTGATCCGCCTAGCGCTAGCGTTGCCGCCTCCCAGCGATTGACGCGCCTCCTAGTTTGGATCCTCCCGTTGTAGCCTCTCGAGGCTACGAGTGCCTCCCCCAGGGTTTCCAAAGGTAAGTTAACTCCCTTCCCCTAGTACACGGACCAGAAACTAATCCCAAGTTTCCTTATCGGCATCCCACCGCAGTCCCACTCAAGTATTCTTAACAGTGGCCCACGCTCGAATTGAGGTAGCGCACACTGTAGCCTCCAATACCTGAGCTCAGCACTCTGCACGTCCGTTCCTGACGATGTCTGAACACGCACTGCCGCTCACGCGCGCTGATTGTGTGCAACTTAACTTCCGCAGTAGCGCTCTAGCGCCCTCTGTAGTTAGACTCTGATTTCTTGCTCGCGCTTGCTCGCGCTCGCATCGCATAGCAAATCTCGCTCATTTGCGTTACAATATGATGGAAAGCGCTATATAACCATTGCAAATATTATTATTAGTAGTAGTAAATATAGTGTAGTACAATGTAATACAAGTCCTAATCGGTTAATTACCTTTAAATATGTGAATTCCAAAAGGATTGGTAAAACTTTCTGAGCCATGATTCCCCAAAAGCCTTCCCGAAGCCGCAACACGCTCAAGGGTGGATGATGACCCTTCGGTCCAGTAGATAAAGTCACAGTAGACAAAGAGATCATATGCATGATAGTTGAAACTTGTGCGGTCGACAAGAACAGTCCGACCCTGGCCTAAAAGATCCGAGTATTCAATGCGGTCGGTACCAGCATCACACCAGTACATCCTTCCCCCTGAAGAACAAGATCAAGGACATTTTATTTAAAGCTACATGTAATATGTTAACTTTTGGGGAAGGGCTTCCTGTGTCGACAAGTAGCACATCTTGGAAAAAAATTACGCCATTTTCAATTCCACATATTTCAAAGAAAAATCACTTTTACGTGTCATTTCTTACAAATCACAAGTTCTTTTCATGCGTGTCAGGGAACCAAATCCTTTACAATCAACAACCTTGCAGGAACCATCGATTTTAAGTCAAAGTTTTCATTTTTTAACAACAAACTTGAAAGCGCCTGATGAGCTTCCCCTTTCTAATTCCTGCAAAACCATCCAACTCATGTGAGTTCTCAAAAATCTGGAAGGCCATCGTTGTTTTCATTTAGGTAACCAATTAGGAAAAAGTCTTCCACAGAGTCATGGTCCTATCAGGCAATAAGTGTGGCAATCTGTGGATATCTCAGGGGGTGTATGTCATTGAAAATATGTCCCATTATGCTCCATGGAACCATTCAAGAAGGAAAACATGCACAAAGATTTACCTTCCAAATCAAGGGATATGCCTAACGGCCACTGTAGCGAAGTATCAATGAGCACACGACGACCTGAGCCGTCGGTGCCAGATCGTTCAATCTTTGGTGCGGAACCCCAGTCTGTCCAGTACAAATGACTGCAAAACAAGATAAGAACGAAGTGGGAGTCAGGGAATCAGTCGCCTCCCACCTCAACATCAACCAAATAATTTGGCCCCATGCAATGACAAATTCTGAACTGGTCCAATGGTATGGTGAACCCCATGTACGTACCTGTTAGCAGGGTCGACTACAATCCCTACTGGTTCTACAGTTCCAAGGGAAGCGTTTGCCAAGTTGACGACCACTGATCGTTCCCGACCATCTAAAGTAGCTCTCTCGATTAGATCACTGCCAGCATCAGTCCAATACATCACACGATTCTCAACGTCAAGTGTCAAACCATTAGGAGCTACATAGAGAGGGCAAGAAAACTCTCTAATTTGATAGGAAACAAGACCAGGCAAGCCCACTAATGCTGGTTCCAGAGTACTCAAAATTCTATCTATGTAATAATACGCAAATCACGATGTTTGGATGTTTGTCCGGGTTTATTCTTGGAAGTGGCAGATCGCATGGTGCTCAAACTCGGTGGGTGGGGCTTGGTCCAACTTTTAGTTTTTCAACATTTGTTAAGCAATTGCGACCCCAGGGGCCCCTCCCCAGGGGTCCTCTCTCTTACGTACATACAGCGTGTGTGCGTGTATACATTCACGCAGGTACATGAACGAATACAAGTACACACGCTGTGATTGCATCTAAAATGGGAACTCCCAAGCTACCGGTACACGCCAATTATGGTCACAAAATGAATGACTATACAGGTCACAAAAGGACGGACGGACGGACGGACGGATGGAGGGCCGTCCGTCCGTCCATGCATATGGACGGACGGACGGACAGAAGGCTTACAAAGTCTTATGAATTAGCTTACTCTGTAGATCCATAAAGAGAACTTCCACTCCAGTCCCGTCTAAAAAGGCCCGGGTTATACTATCCAAGGTGGTATCGGTCCAATACACCATGCGCTCTACTGGGTCGTAGTCAATGGCGCGCGGTCGACTTATGTTGTCATTGCTACCGTCTAAACCCGGGAGGAGAGTGAAGTTAAAGGTGTCTGTGGGCGCGACATAAATGCCGGGAGGAGACCAATTGGTCACAAACACCAAGTCATAAGGATCTAAAGGGAATTGAAAGGCAAAAAGGAAAAGATTAATTTTCAATTTGTGCAACTATATTCCAATTTCTATGATATCAGTCTAAAACCTCAGTAAGCCTCAGTAAAACAAAAATATGGATATGATTCCCCCAGCCCTTTTAGGGTGAGTTTATGTACTGTCATAATAAGTTCCTTACACCATCACAGATTTTTTGAGGATAAGAACACTTCTATCAAAGTTGCCTGAAGTGTCTAATATAAACAATACTACAGTGAAATCTTGATAAGTCAAACTCTGATAACTCAAAACAAAAGTAAGTCAACAAAGAATCCATTCCCTTCAGTAGTATAACAATGATATACACCCCTGCTTAACTCAAAACTCTGTTTAAGTCCAATTTTGAACCTGTTCCCTTGAGGTTTGACTTATCAAGATTTCACTGAATGTGTAACGCACATATCAACCAAACATTGTTCACGCAGAGTAATACATTATTACCCCTGCTGATCAGGCCAATGAAAATATTCCATAGACCACTTCAGCTCGATGCTGCTATATTATAGGCACCACTGGCTTAATGTAAAGCCCTTAATCTAAAGCAAGTTATTGTGTGTTTTGACTGTTAACTTGGAACAACAAATAAAATGACCCAGAATACTTGTTTCAACAACTGTCAACAACTGTAAGTACACAATATCTTTATTAACAACCCTGCTTAGGCAAACAATATGATTCATAAAATCAACTTTTTTTTAAAGACGGGCCTTTAAAAGGACTTTGTTGAATATTTCCAACTTTTAAACTGAGGTTTTATCGCTGGTGATGTTTGAAGACAATTGTGACGACGATTCTTGAAATCGAAGTTTTGGACAAAAGCGGTTTTAGGGTCAATGCATTGAAATGGTGATATTCTTTTAACGGATCAAGCAATTTCAATAATTTTTTCATCTAAAAGTAGTTTATGAAATTGGCTTTCCAGTCATTATCATTTTTGGTGCTACATATTCTTTTAAATATGAAAAAAAATTGGGGGGGGGGGTGGTTTCCGGTATATATGTGCAATATTTTGAACACACAGTACGTATCATGAAGGATCAGCATCGTGAAATACGTACGTTGCATGCTCAGTTGTGTACCGAAGGATGTGTGGTTTGCATACGATGTACATCGCCCTGGCAGTTTGGTTAACAAGGCCCAAAAAAAATAGTTCTGCTTCTGATTACATGGCATTTGAAAATAGGGTACGTAGGTAGGGATTTTTTTTGGCCATTTTTTTTTTGTACGATCAAAGGAGGCGTCTGCGTGTAGTCAAGGCTGAAAGGTAGAAAGTGATGGTTTTGGGGTTTTTTTCTCATTTTTCCCATAAACAAAATTAGGGTAGGGGCTGTCAGAATAGGGTAGGTAGGGAAACCGGAAGCAGAACTATTAATTTTGGCCTAAGGCAGCGGGTGAAATTGTATAATTCTTGCTTTAAACTCAACATTGGCGAGACGGGTTGAGCATATTATTAAAAAAAACTGCAACGAGTAGAATTAACTCATCATATTCACAGAGCAGGTGGGTTCATTTCTAAACATCCCTCCGAACCCCCCCCCCCCTCATTCCCCACCCCTCCCCACCCCAAACATACAGTTCTGTATACTTACGGCTCTGCGATTCACAGAATGATCCGATGAATTCAGGAGCACAAATACAAGTAAACCCGGTTGAAGAAGTAGCACAACTTCCTCCATTCCAACAGGGATTACTTGAGCATGGGTCATCTGTGGCAAAAGGATACCGGTACATGAATATTCATACATCTTCATGAATATCAAGTCAGAAATACACGTCAGATCATAACCAAACCACACCCTCTCAGCCGAGGGGGGAGAGAGAGATCTCGTCCATCGAGTGACGAACAATTTTGAAACTCGATACATGCATAGAGCAACTCATCACAAACATACCCAAGAAATTTCATGACTATATAAATTATAAAAGGGTTTTGGAATTATGGCTAATTAATTATTCATATGTACGAATGGTAATTGTGCTCTGTGTACACGACGTATATGGGAAAGTTCAGTTTTCACGGCGCATAGTGCCAAAAAAATTTCGCTGCGTGGCAACCCATGGTCCGATTGTTATGTTTTGGGTATCAAAAGATGCGCAAGGCTCAAGGCTAAAAAGTCATAAACAGCTCGGGTCAAGAAAAAAACAATTTCAAGGCTATCACGGAAAAAGTTGGGGGGGGGGCAGATTCTGCCCCCCCCCCCGGCCCTTTTAGGGTTAAGGTTTGTGAATCCTTACTCTTTTGGAAGTACACGTAGAAACTGCAGTAGAAACTGCATCAACATCTGGCATATTGTCTGGTAGTGGTACCTAGTCTCTATTTCTACACATTCTCTTGATAATACTACTGAATTGTAAAGCTTTTGAAAAAGTTGGATATATATATTCTAATTTCTACCACTGAGTACCAGTCTCGTCAGCAGACTTAGGCTTCAAAGTTCAAATTGAAACCACTTGGCTTCACTGCACTCTCAGTCTCAATAGCCATGCTATATAGCCCCATAAATGTGGCCAATTTACTGGACTTTTGACAATATTGATTTTCATATGGTATGAGTATGCTCATGGGTGAGTATGCCTCTAAAGCAAAAATAAACTACAAACTAAGCCTAAATGTGAAAAATCAAAATTTGTCAAAGTTCAACATGTTTTTGTACATGGTGGAAGTGTGGCCTTTATTTACGGAGGTAGTCCAGTAAATGGGCCACATTTAAGGGGCTAGGGGCAGCCTGCTATCATCATCTTCAAGTCGGACTGCAACAAAAGCACGCCACACGCACATCACGGTCTCCCATGGCCGTCCTGATCTCGGCGCGGCTGCGGAGGCTAGCCCATCACGCCTGCTATAGTATACTGTATAGTGCTAGTCATTGCTCATAAATGTTGAGAAAAGTTGAGACCTCAAACTTGGCTGGTGAAATAAGGAGGACAGTGCCTTTGCCTCATGAAAATTGTTGAGAATTTTGTCAGCAAAAAGAGTGAGTACAGTACAGTCGACTCTTGTTAGTACAAACTCTGTACAAACACAAATTTGATAAGTTTTGAGACAAAAACGGACCTGTATATTTTTAGGACAAAACAAATCAGCATCTGTTGCCACAAAGCAAGATTTGCACGTAGCGCTCCAGTCAGACAACACACGCAATGGGGAAAAATCACGTTGGGTTGCATACTCTGTCACGTGCTGCAGGAAAATGTTGTCATAGGCCGGCCGCGCCGGGCTATGTATTAACTTTTATGGCCGGGGACTGGACGAGGCAGCCGGCAGCAATTCCCGGTGTTTATTTCTCATCATCAATTTCCACATTTGTTTGTGAGAGTATCGATTGTAAATGATTTGATACAACTTTTGTGGCTCTTTTTATAGCTTCTGTAGTGTAAATGGAACTGGTTCAGAGCATTTTGGCTAGAATTTGGAGGCCTTACCAAATTGAAACCGCTGCCGTCGGTGCGGCTTATACGCCGGTGCAGCTTATACGCCGACTTCAAATCTTAATTTGCAGATGTTTGCGTGCTGCGGCTTATACGCCGCGTGGCTTATATTCCGAAAATTACGGTATGTACCTATGAGCGTAGAGGATGAATTGTGCACTAATATCGACAGCAGCATGGTCGCATGTCCTGATGAACATGGTAATATTAGTAAAGCGCTTTAAAGAGGTTGTGGAATGCTCGAAGACATTTCCGTCATTTTTCGGGTATATGTAGCCTAGGGTGTGATGAAATAAAAACACCTGTTGTTTCTGTCATGAAATGAATACAAAAGGTACTTTTGAGAGCTGTTTTTCAGGTCCTGTTTCGACCCGAACGTGCAATTTGTGTAAAAGTCGTCGTTGGGGGCAGCAAACAAAACAGAGTAAATCGTGACGTAATAAACAGGACTGATGCAGCGTAGTTCCAGCGAAACTTTTTGCAAATCACTCCGCGCAACGACATGACTTTGTTTACAATTACACTGAGCGACATTTTGTATG
This sequence comes from Patiria pectinifera, assembly GCA_029964075.1. Classification (NCBI taxonomy): domain Eukaryota; kingdom Metazoa; phylum Echinodermata; class Asteroidea; order Valvatida; family Asterinidae; genus Patiria; species Patiria pectinifera. The sequence continues at coordinate 6,284,590 of CM057132.1, forward strand.
GGCAGCCACATGCTCCATAAATTCAACCGTAGTTGGCAACAGCTTTTACCCCTGAAATTCTAATGGGCAAGTTTAGAATTTAATAGGAAGATATCTCCATTGACTTTTTGGTACTTTCTATTGATTATTCAGTGTTTTGATAGTAACACATCATTATATTTATAGATCGGGGATCATTCTTTTGTGTTTGCCCTAACGGCCAACCATAGTAAGAAATGTCTGCGTACATATCAACATCGTTCGATCGTTCACGTCCCACGGTCCCATGCACATCGCCATATCGCATCACTACGGAAGCTTGAATTGCCTTCCGCGTTACCGCGTTACTGCGATAATTTATCGCAGAAATCCAGAAATCAGAGATAAATCCTTCCGCGATACCGCGTTACTGCGATAATTTATCATAGAAATCCAGAAATCAGAGATAATTCCTTCCGCGATACTGCGTTACTGCGATAATTTATCACAGAAATCCAGAAATCAGAGATACCTATTCCGCGATACTGCGTTACTGCGATAATTTATCACAGAAATCCGGAAATCAGAGATAATTCCTTCCGCGATACTGCGTTACTGCGATAATTTATCACAGAAATCCAGAAATCAGAGATACCTATTCCGCGATACTGCGTTACTGCGATAATTTATCACAGAAATCCGGAAATCAGAGATAATTCCTTCCGCGATACCGCGTTACTGCGACAATTTATCTCAGAAATCCAGAAATCAGAGATACCTATTCCGCGATACCGCGTTACTGCGATAATTTATCTCAGAAATCCAGAAATCAGAGATACCTTTTCCTCGATACCGCGTTACTGTGATAATTTATCACGTGACACCGCGCACTCATCGATTGTAGAGAGGAGACACATCAACCTCGTCCCCAGGGTTTCGAGCAGGGCGCCCACCACTACCAGCTCTCTTACTATTGGAAACACGGTTGGAAATAAAGTAAGCACTGGGGACGAGGTTGGAGACACATATGAATTTAAAGCTCCGTATACGTGATAAATTATCGCAGTAACGCGGTATCGAGGAATAGGTATCTCTGATTTCTGGATTTCTGAGATAAATTATCGCAGTAACGCAGTATCGCGGAAGGAATTATCTCTGATTTCTGGATTTCTGAGATAAATTATCACAGTAACGCGGTATCACGGAATAGGTATCTCTGATTTCTGGATTTCTGTGATAAATCATCACAGTAACGCGGTATCGCGGAAGGAATTATCTCTGATTTCTGGATTTCTGTGATAAATTATCGCAGTAACGCGGTATCGCGGAAGGATTTATCTCTGATTTCTGGATTTCTGCGATAAATTATCGCGGTAATGCGGTAACGCGGAAGGCAATTCAAGCTTCCGTACATCACCGTGCATGACACGCGCTGTATGTAAAGGTGGCTGGAAATTCACGGGTGTACTTGTGCCGCTGACCCGGCGCGGCCGCTGGGACCGTAGATTTTGACACCGGTGTTGGAATTTCAAAATAATTCGTTGTTGATACGTGTACGGGTAGCGAACGCACTAGGCCAAGGCAAACCTATATGCCTATAATTGTGTCAGTCGCTGGCTGTAATCACACCACATTTTGTTTGCAATAAATTTCCAGCTTTCCCGTCCGGGTGTCAGCATGGAGGAATAAGAATCCTCCGTAGCCATGCAGTTTGTCCGAAGGGTACCGTGCGAAAACACGAGATCGGATTTTAGCCAAATTAACGGATTGAGCGCTGATCATGCACCGTACATTTCGTACGGCAAGATCTTGCCGTACGAAATGTACGGTGCATGATCAGCGTCGAGTCTTCTTTTCTCAAGAGATTTGTTGAAATTGCATGGACAAGAAATAATAGAGATATGATTTGTTAATGTTTTATAGGGAAGACCGTTTTGGACCATTTGTCCATTGCCAATCTTGAAGAACCGTAGACCCGTTCAAATGTATCCTCGACCCTCCATTATCTGCGCAGCATACGCGCACGCGTTGCAAATTGAAGGTAAATGCGTAGAAAAAGGACGGCGTAGAAAAAGGACCAGTTAGTGCTGATTATGTGACGGGCCTCCATTTTCCCTAGAACTTCTTTTGATCGAATGACAAATTCTCTGTTACTGGAAGTTTTTGAATAAAGTCTTAATTAGGTACTGAAAATAATGATAGTGCTCGTTAAATTTCGGAACCAGTGAATTTTGTTTTCAACCGGGATCCCGAACATGTCGTAAGTCCAGAGATTTTTGTTTTATGAACGGAGCATGACTATGATTTATGAATTGTACTTTTTTTGTAGCCACGTTTACAGGCCGAGGTTTGGTCTCCTGGCGTTGTTTTACGGCTTTTTGGGGGTAAACAATAAAGTTAACAATTTCAAAATTCAAGTAATTCGTTATTATCATTTCAGGATGTTAAAACAAGGGTTAAAATGCACAAGGAAAGAAAAGAGAAGAGGACTAATTTTTTGTGGCGAACGTATACATAAAAAGCACCAGGCAACGCAAGGAACTTGACCGGGGCTCGCGACGCTGCTAACCGTACAACATTATTTTTGGACACGGTCGACCACATCCACCGCCGTGATGCGTTATGCGTGCCGTGCGCGTTTAATTCGAAAACAACCTGACGATTTGTCGTCTCTTTGGACTGAATATTTACCAGAACAACGTTTGAGATTGTCGGTAAAACATGAAGAAAGTTGCGATAGGACCGTTGATGCTCATCTAAAAAAGTTATCATGAACATAATATTAATACTTTGAGTCCTTGGATAAAACGTAGCTGTTTTTTTTTCACGCCGAACGTCGCAGACCGAACAAAAAATTACTCATCAGAGCCGCGTTGCCTGGCGTTTTCAGCTGGCCAGTTGCAGTAATCCGTGTTTTCGCTGGTCTCTTTTTCGAGCAGTTGGGGCTCAAATTTATACGGAAGAACAGCTCAGATGTCACCGTGTCCTTGTTCAATATACTCATCCAAAAATTAAGCAATGAGAAGGAATATCAATCTCCGTGAGTTCACAAAATGTTGATTTTTCACTGCTTTACTGCGCGAGTCACACGTGCTGACGGGGCGGGTTGGGCAGCAGTAAACAGTCGTTGTATAAACGAGTCCTGTTTATTACGTCACGCTTTTTCTGATTTTACAAAGAGCCCGACGACTGTTGATTTCATTTATGCGCTCGCCGACCAATAAATTACTCGATGAATTTCAGTTTTATAAACATATAAACGCACATCAGAAAAGAATGGGAGTTTGTCATTATGCTATATATAGGTCTACTCTACAATATAAAAATATAAAAAACAAAACGATTTTTAGCATTCCACAACCTCTTTAAGATTGTTGATATGATGGAAAGCGCTATATAACCATTGCAACTATTATTAGTAGTAGTAGTGAATATAGTGTAGTACAATGTAATACAAGTCCTAATCGGTTAATTACCTTTAAATATGTGAATTCCAAAAGGCCAGGTAAAACTTTCTGAGCCATGATTCTCCACCAGCCTTCCCGAAGCCTCAACACGCTGAATGGTGGATGATCCCCAGTCGGTCCAGTAGATAAAGTCATAGTAGACAAAGAGATCAAATGCATGAGTGTTGATCCCAGTGTCGACAAGGAAAGTCCGACCCTGGCCTAATAGATCCGAGTATTCGATGCGGTCGGTACCAGTATCAGACCAGTACATCCTTCCCCCTAAAGAACAAGGACATTTTATTTAAAGGTACATGTAATATGTTAACTTTTTGGGAAGGGCTTCCTGTGTCGACAAGTAGCACATCTTGGAAAAAAAATTACGTCATTTTCAATTTCACATATTTCAAAGAAGAATCACTTGTACCGTGTCATTTCTTACAAATCACAAGTTCTTTTCATGCATGTCAGGCGAACCAAATCCTTTACAATCAACAACCTTGCAGGAACTATCAATTTTAAGTCAAAATTTTCATATTTTTTTTTAACAACAAACTTGAAACCACCTGATGAGCTTCCCCTTTCTTAATTCCTGCTAAACCATCCAACTCATGTGAGTTCTCAAAAATCTGGAAGGCCATCGTTGTTTTCATTTAGGTAACCAATTAGGAAACAGTCTTCCACAGAGTCATGTCCTATCAGGCAATAAGTGTGGCAATCTGTGGTTATCTCAGGGTGTGTTTTAAAATATGTCCCATTGTGCTCCATGGAACCATTCAAGAAGGAAAACATGCACAAAGATTTACCTTCCAGATCAAGGGATATACCATGCGGATGCAGTAGCGAAGTATCGATGAGTACGCGACGACCTGAGCCGTCGGTGCCAGATCGTTCAATCTTTGGTGCGGTACCCGAGTCTGTCCAGTACAAATGACTGCAAAACAAGAGAAGAATGAAGTGGGAGTCAGGGAATCAGTCGCCTCCCACCTCAACATCAACCAAATAATTTGGCCCCACTGGCAAAATCTGAACTCGTCCAATGGTATGGTGAACCTCATGTACGTACCTGTTAGCAGGGTCGACTACGATCCCTCTTGGTAGTACATATTGGAGGGAAGCGTTTGTCAAGTTGAGAACCACTGATCGTTCCCGACCATCCAAAGTAGCTCTCTCGATCAGATTACTGCCAAAATCCGTCCAATACATCACACGATTCTCAACGTCAAGAGTCAAACCATCTGTTCCTAAAAAGAAATGGCAAGAAAACTCTCTAATTTGATAGGAAACAACACCAGGCACTTCAAGCCCACTAACGCTGGTTCCAGAGTACTCAAAATTCCATCTATGTAATAATACTGTAACGGACAGTCTATGTACGTTTTTGTTGTCATTGCTTTCTAGCGCTGGTGCTCCGGCGGAGGGGCTCCGGCGGCGCGAGCCTGACCTGGTTTTGGGTCTGGCTGGCGCGCGCTCCGGAAACAGGCTCCGGAAATAGGTTGCTTAAGTGGGTTTCTTTTGTTGGGGGACGCGGGAAAGGTTTGGCAAAATGCCGGGGTCATTGCAAGTTGTTACAATTGTATACATTCGTTCAGACTGTGTGTATTTCTATGCTGGGAATCAGCAGTCGTGGTACTGGTAGCAGTGTGGCAGGTTGACCACAGAGTTGTTGTGCTGAATAAATAAGAGTTTCTTCAGAAGTTGGAAATCCTGTGTGTTTGTCCCCTTTTCTTGTGTTTGGCCGGACTCGGAGGACAAGAGCCCAATAAGGTCCCGTTACAATTGGTGGCAGTGGTGGGATTTTCAAGGGATTTTTTACAGGATTTTCGGGGAAGAGAAATGGCAAGCTACACGGAGTCGGCACGGAGTATCACTGAAGCCATCGGCGACATTTCAAGGGAAATCGATCGGCTGCAGCGATCCCTGCTGGACAGTTTACGCAGAAATACGACCGGGTCCACGACCGGACATCAGCCTTGGCATGTTGTGCCAGTAAGGTCGAGCCTATCGACTAGGGATGATACCGGTAGGCGGAGAAAGTCGTGCAGTGTAGTGGGTGATCTTCAGGCACAGTGGCGGGCGGCGTGCAGTGAGTCGGACAGCGAAGGTGAGCACCACCCTGACGTTAGTTGCCGTCGATCCCCGAAGAGTCCTACCGGGGCGCGCAGCGGTTGCGAGCCTCGTTATGCGGGCTGGCACACAGCAGTGCACACTGACACCGCTGCTAGCGGATCCAGTGCTGCTCATGGGGTTGGCCAGCACGCTGACGTGGAACGCACCGGAGCGGCGCCGCGTGTCAGAGCTCGGGAGTGCGACGGGTCATCGTACATTGAGGATTACTTGGTGCATTTTGATGGGAGAAAGCCCTCAACCCTCGATGAAACAGTTGAAATCGCGGCCGAAGAAGAGGCGTGGTGCAAGGCAGAACAAGTTGGGCGGTCGCGTGCAGTCTTTCCTTGTCCCGAAAAGGAGGAAACCCTTAGTTCCACGGCCACTGACCAGATACTGTTGATTCTGCGGGAGCTCTTGGAGTTGCAGCGCCGCAGCCTGGTGGAGAGAAAACCCAAGGAATGGAAGGCAGGTTGCTGGAAGTGCGGGAGTCTGGAGCATCTCCGAGCACGGTGCCCACTGAAGACGAGCATGAGGCAGGCAGCCTCCCCGCCGGTGCAGGCAGTCCCGCCACCGGCACGGACAACCCCGCCACCGGCGCAGGCAGTCTCGCCAACGGCACGGACAGCCTCGCCGACGGCGCAGGCAGCCTCGCCGCAGGAGCAGGCAGTCCCGCCGAAGTCTGGCTTGAGGAAACGACCTGCTTCATCTCAAGAGTTGGGACTTTACATCGGAGGAGAAATAATGGACACGGCAGTTAGTTTCTTGATTGACACCGGAGCCACAGAGACTTTTGTTTCCACTCGGCTGTATGACAGGACAGACACGAAATTAAGACCCGTGCTCGTCGACGCAGATCGCAGGTTCCGCCAAGCGGGTGGGAGTGAGCTGCGCATCGCTGGACGTGCGAAGATGCCGATGAAGACTGGGGTAAGCGAGGTGCTACACAGTGTTTGGGTCGCAGATATCAGCGTAGATGCCACTCTGGGACTGGACTTTTTGCGACAGCATCAATGCCAGCTGATGTGGGACGAAGAGTGCTTTGTTGTCGGTAAGCACAGAGTTCCGCTACAAAGGAATGCCGAACCAACGGTACGGGAATCCCCACTGTCGGTGCTTGTGACCGAATCACTGGGTTCGGTAGATTCTCCATTGCCAAGGGCCACTCAACCGGCGGTTTCTGCGGAACCAGCGCTTGGACCAGTACGCCAGTCAAGGACAGTCAATCAGGTTGGAACAGGTAGTCCCGCCGCCGGAGTGGGCAGTCCCACTGCCGCCGTTGGACACCACACGACACAAGGCACCAGCTCGCCCCGCAACCACCGTGGCAGGGCGGTCCGAAGACGGGGATGTTTGGGACAAATCAGCGGTGGTGAGACGAAAGACAGTCAGCCAGTTCAAGGCAAGGCGACGTACACATGCAGGGTCTGCGGTCAGCAGTATGTCTCCTCGTTTACTCGGAGGAGGCATGAAAAAGCAGCGCATGAAGAACGGAGTTACCAGTGCCGGGAATGCCCGAAGTCCTACGGACGGTCGGACTACTTGACCCGGCACATGAGGGCCCAGCATCGGGGACCGGCGAGTTGCGGATAGTCCTCGCCGATTGTTGTGTTTTTGTTTGATTTAGGAACCATCATTATTAACCACCATTCTTGAGGACATCCCCCCAAAAAATTAATAAATCACAGACAGTGAACTCTTGTGATTCTTGTTCCAGAAAATAAAGTAATGTAAAACCAATGCAAAGTAAATTCTTTTTGATAACCTTTTGAATCTTGTAAACATCACTTGATAAAAAAATTTTTTTTCCTTGTTTCTAAAAGTGACAGTGTTAGTCATGTAAACCCTGTTAAAAAAAAACCAAAAGAGTGTTTTGTTCTCAACATATATGGGAAAAAAGAGGTATGGGAAAATTGTGAATATCGGTTCATGTAAAATTTGTTGTATTTGTGCCCCTATTCAGGAGAATAGGCCCAGTTTAAGGAGGGGGTAGTGTAACGGACAGTCTATGCACATTTTTGTTGTCATTGCTTTCTAGCTCTGGTGCTCCGGCGGAGGGGCTCCGGCGGCGCGAGCCTGACCTGGTTTTGGGTCTGGCTGGCGCGCGCTCCGGAAACAGGCTCCGGAAATAGGTTGCTTAAGTGGGTTTCTTTTGTTGGCGGACGCGGGAAAGGTTTGGCAAAATGCCGGGGTCATTGCAAGTTGTTACAATTGTATACATTCGTTCAGACTGTGTGTATTTCTATGCTGGGAATCAGCAGTCGTGGTACTGGTAGCAGTGTGGCAGGTTGACCACAGAGTTGTTGTGCTGAATAAATAAGAGTTTCTTCAGAAGTTGGAAATCCTGTGTGTTTGTCCCCTTTTCTTGCGTTTGGCCGGACTCGGAGGACAAGAGCCCAATAAGGTCCCGTTACAATACGCAAGTCACGATGTTTGTATGTTTGTCCGGGTTTATTCTTGGAAGTGGCAGGTCGCATGGTGCTCAAACTCGGTGGGTGGGGCTCGGTCCAACTTTTATTTTTCAACATTTGTTAAGCAATTGCGACCCCAGGGGCCCCTCCCCAGGGGTCCTCTCTCTTACGTACATACAGCGGTGTGCGAGTATACATTCACGCAGGTACATGAACGCATACAAGTACACACGCTGTGATTGCATCTGAAAGGGAAACTTCCAAGCTATGCGCCAATATGACTATAGAGGTCACAAAAGGAATGACTATACAGGTCAAAAAAAGGAATGACTATAGAGGTCACAAAAGGACGGACGGACGGAGGGCCGTCTGTCCATACGGGCGGACGGACGGAAGGCTTACGAAGTCTTAAGAATTGGCTTACTCTGTAGATCCGTAAAGAGAACTTCCACTCCAGTCCCGTCCAAAAAGGCCCGGGTTATACCATTCAAACCGACATCGGTCCAATACACCATGCGCTCTACTGGGTCGTAGTCAATGGCGACTGGTTGACTTATGTTGACATGGCTACCATCTAAACCCGGGATGAGAGTGAAGTTGAAGGTGTCCGTGGGTGCGACATAAATGCCGGGAGACCAACTGGTCACAAACACCAGGTCATCGGGATCTAAAGGGAATTGAAGGGCAAAAAGGAAGAGATCAATTATTTAATTTGTGCGACTATATTCCAATTTCTATGATATCAGTCTAAAACCTCAGTCAGGCTCAGTAAAACAAATATATGGGTATGATTCCCCCAGCCCTTTTAGAGTGAGTTTAATGTACTGTCATAATTAGTTTCTTACACCATCGCAGATTTGTTGAGGATAAGAACACTCCTATCAAAGTTGCCTGAAGTGTCTAACATAAACAATACTACAGTGAAATCTTGACAAGTCAAACTCTGATAACTCAAAACAAAAGTAAGTCAACAAAGAATCCATTCCCTTCAGTAGTCTTACAATGATATACAACCCTACTTAACCCAAAACTCTGCTTAAGTCAAATTTTGAACCTGTTCCCTTGAGGTTTGACTTATCAAGATTTCACTGAATGTGTAACGCACATATCAACCAAACATTGTTCACGCAGAGTAATACATTATTACCCCTGCTGATAAGACCGATGAAAATATTCCATAGACCACCTCAGCTCGATGCTGCTACATGTATATTATAGGCACCACTGGCTTAATCTCAAGCCCTTAATCTAAAGCAATTTATTGTGAGTTTTGACTGTTAACTTGGAACAACAAATAAATTGACCCAGAATACTTGTTTCAACAACTGTCAACAACTGTAAGTACACAATATCTTTATTAACAACCCTGCTTAGGCAAACAATATGATTCATAAAATCAACTTTTTTTTAAAGACGGGCCTTCAAAAGGACTTTGTTGAATATTTCTAACTTTTAAACTGAGGTTTTATCGCTGGTGATGTTTGAAGACAATGATTCTTGAAATCGCATTTTTGGACGAAAGCGGTTTTAGGGTCAATGCATTGAAATGGTGATATTCTTTCAACGGATCGAGCAATTTCAATAATTTTTTCATCTAAAAGTAGTTTATGAAATTGGCTTTCCAGTTATCATTTTTGGTGCTACATATTTTTTTAAATATGAAATTATTTTTTGGGGGGTTTGGTTTCCGGTATATGTGCAATATTTTGAACACACAGTACGTTACGTATCATGAAGTACAATGTAACAGTATCGTGCAATACGTACGTTGCATGCTCAGTTGTGTACCGAAGGATGTGTGGTTTGCATACGATGTACATCGCCCTGGCAGTTTGGTTAATAAGGCCAAAAAAAATAGTTCTGCTTCTGATTACATGGCATTTGAAAATAGGGTACGTAGGTAGGGAATTTTTGTTTTGCCATTTTTGTTTTGTACGATTCGTGGGGGCGTCTGCGTGTAGTCAAGGGTGAAAGGTAGAAATTGATGGTTTTGGGTTTTTTTTCTCATTTTTCCCATAAACAAAATTAGGGTAGGGGCTGTCAGAATAGGGTAGGTGGGGAAACCGAAAGCAGAACTATTAATTATTTTTGGCCTAAGGCAGTTAGTGAAATTGTGTAATTCTTGCTCTAAACTCAACATTGGCGAGACGGGTTGAGCATATTATTAAAAAAACTGCAACGAGTAGAATTAACTCATCACATTCACAGAGCAGGTGGGTTCATTTCTAAACACCCCTCCGAACCCCACCCCCCCCTCATTCCCCACCCCTCCCCACCCCAAACATACAGTTCTGTATACTTACGGCTCTGCGATTCACAGAATGATCCGATGAATTCAGGAGCACAAATACAAGTAAACCCGGTTGAAGAAGTAACACAACTTCCTCCATTCCAACAGGGATTACTTGAGCATTGGTCATCTGTGGCAAAAGGATACCGGTACATGAATATTCATACATCTTCATGAATATCAAGTCAGAAACACACATCAGATCATAACCAAACCACACCCTCTCAGCCGGGGGGGGGGGGGAGATCTTGTCCAATTTTGAAACTCGATACATGCATAGAGCAACTCATCACAAACATACCCAAGAAATTTCATGACTATATAAATTATAAAAGGGTTTTGGAATTATGGCTAATTAATTATTTATATGTACAAATGGTAATTGTGCTGTGTACACGACGTATATGGGAAAGTGGGCAACCCATGGTCCGATTTTTATGTTTAGGGTATCAAAAGATGCGCAAGGCTCGAGGCTAAAAGTCATAAACAGCTCGGGTCAAGAAAAAAAAATTCAAGGCCTCGCGGAAAAAGTTGAGGGGCGGATTCTGCCCCCCCCCCCCGGCAAACTGCATCAACTGGTCCATCACCTGTGGCTCGATCAAAAGTTATATCTGGCATATTGTCTTGTAGTGGTACCTAGTCTCTATTTCTACACATTCTCTTGATATATATACTACTGTCTGAAAATGAAATAAGTAATAACAAACATAATTAGCCTAATTGGTCCCGACTGTGCATTTATATGCACAATGAATGGGACTGATGTTCCCTCTTCATGTAAAATTCTCATATAACTAGCAATTTGGCTAGGTCCGAACGAGTTTGTTATAACATGTATAACGAACCTCGACTTTTATATTTGTTTTGCATGCTTTTCTACACTTAGTCAAGGACCGGGATGGGATTGTCAGCTTGTCACGTGCTGCTTTATGGAGGCTGACATGTTTTGCAAAGCGCCCTCTGTTGATCACACATGTTTTACAAAGCGCCTTCTGTTGATCGAAACAAAACGTGTCCGAGGCATTTCGCTCGTTCGCTAGTACCCCCCGCCCTGCAAACAGGACGCTGGGATACTCTGATCAGCTTCACCAACCTCGTCCCCAGTGCTTACTTTATTTCCAACCGCGTTTCCAATAGTAAACCCTGGATAGGAAACTTTCTTCCTGTATCCTGATTGGATGCTAGTAATTGATTTTTATCGTGTACTTGGTGCTATATATTCACAACGTGCAGTACGTGTTTTCGCGATCATTCGTCCACGCCTTCTCGAAAATACTAATTTCCTTTCCAATTTGCTCATATTAATATGAAATATGATACTGCATGTTGTCTCGATAAGATCGTAACAGTTTGATTTCAAAAATCGTGTTTTCGTAACTCACGCTGTGCTCGCCCTGCTACGAATTGACTCTGTTTTTACCCCAGACACCGCATACAAAAACAAACGCTAATGTATCGTTTCGGTTTGCGGTAACACCATGTGGTAATAACTACTGCTTAGAAGATATTAGTTCTGAGAAGAACTTGTCCTGCTTATTATCAACTTTGCTAAGTAGTTTTGTGTTCTGTTTAGAACAGTCCTGCTGTAAGTTCTAAGACAAGTTCTATCGATACCAATACCCCACCATGCAAAGCTTCAAATCTTATAAACGCTAATGTGTAACGCATATCCAGACACCAGACTGTTCCTCATTTGCATACGTGTGCAAAAATCTTGCCCATGCAAATGATCCAATACCAGGGTGAGAGAGCAGGTAGTGGTGGGCGCGTACTGCTCGACACCTTGGGGACGAGGTTGCAGCTTCACAGAATCTTGTGAAGGAAATGGCCTATGACCTATGTTTAAAGCATCTGACTGCAGCTGTTCAAGACTGCATTTAGACAATGCGCTCAAATGCTATCCGAAACTTCCCATAGAATTACACACATTCCATACCGGATGTGATTTCTGCGTTTTCATTGCGGACCATGTGGAGAAAATTTTGAGCGTCGCATAATGCTTTCGACCGTTCGTGACTCGAAACGGAGCCTGAGCGAGTGACGGGAATTGTAAATTTACAACACAGATAAGTTTTACAGAATTTCCTACATTATTACGCTTTTTCAACGAGGAAAAAACATCTCTAAACTGGAATAAAAGAGTAATGAATCAGTCTTAACGGCCGTTTCAAACCATGCAGAATCATGACCGTGATGACGCGCAGGTCACTGGTCACGCAAAATTCAACCAATCAGAGCGTGAATTCCTCAGAGTATCCCAGCGTCCTCTTTGCGGGGCGGGGGGTACGAGCGAATTTCGCTCGTATACCCCCGCCCGTGCAAACAGCAGGCTAGGACGCTGGGATACTCTGATGAATTCACGCTCTGATTGGTTGGATTTTGCGCGACCAGTGACCTGCGCGTCTTCAATTCTTGAAGTAATTTAGCAAAAGGGATTTAGATGTATTTTTCATTAATTCATTTTCTATTTTTTTGCAGTTGTTCACCAAGGTAGGAACACGAATTTTAGCGGTAATGCCAAGCCGTAGTCTCCAATCATTTCGCCTTCCTGCTAAACTGTTTCGTCGCAAACAATTTAAATGACCCAGCTTCACACTTGAAAGCCCTAATTAGGCCCCGGCACCTGAAGCTTCGGCGCAAGTCAGCAGACGGTTCACGCTGGCCTGGCATGCAAGCAGAAAAATTTACATGAAAATATTTCCTGCTCCAGGGACGTGACCAGTTTCATTGGCACTGAACGCTTTCCAGAAACCTATCGATTTCGTGGGCGTACACAATATGTCTACACCATTTTGTTATTGTGCTGTGTTAACCGAGGTATTCTTTATCGTTTTCTTATCCTTGCCAACAGTTTTTGTTCCAAATGTTATTATTTCCTTGTGAAAGGTCTGGAATTGACTGTTTCCTTGTTAAAGGCCGGGCCCGAATTATGTTTTCTCAAACAACACTGTGTGGATGGTTGTTGAGCGCAATCCACTTGTATTTTATACGTACGCAGGTAAATAATGCCATGAATTACCGTTTGCGGTGGAGCTCTCCACTGGCTCAGCTGGATAATGCCATGGTTTTGAGATCGGAGGGTGTGAGTTTAAAACCACATTTTGCATTTTTTTCTTTTCTAATTTGCGGCTTTGGAGTATTTTTTTTTTGAAAGGGAAATAAAGTCCGAATTCCATGAAGTTCGAATTCATTTCTCTTTTTTCTTTTGTATATATTTTTTTCATGTTTTCAGCGAAGTAAAGTCCAAAACCTCGCATAGCGTACACCCCATTTGCTTATGTCGTTTGGGGGAAAAAAAAGCGGCCGGGGCACTTTTAGGTGTCAAAAAAGCATATTAATTAAACTTAAATAAGTAACGCATAATATTGTTCACTCGACCACGATATACTGAATAGTTATTGGTCGAGATACACGCTTAGTTTCAAACTTCTTCCGTTTATTTGTCACGAATGACACGATCGGAAAAATACTCTATTTCTAAGACTGCAACGAAGTATAGTGAAAATTGAACACACTCCCTGGTGGCCCGATCTCTTTAACGATAATAGTCTAATGCGACATAGTTTAACTAAAATTGGAACAGACTTAACAGCTTCAACAATAGTGCTTACGGTGAGCGCTCAGTTCTAGTGAAGGTGCCATCTCGATCAATATAAATTCGTTTATAAAGGTGGAAGCCAACTTATAAATGCATTACAAAGACCGACAACGAAAGCAAAATGAGACACAAAGGGTCAAACTCCAACTGCAAAAGTCCGGTTTTAATACCAAACCAATTGGGTGGTCAAGGTTAGAGTGTTCAACCATTTGGGTAATAAAAAAGCGTATACCTTTAAATCAATTTTGTCATCAGTTTAGAAAAACATTTGCATCTTTTTATATTTAGCTACTCAAATGACAATTAGCCAGTTCGGTATTCCAAAAAAGTCTGGTGCACATCAAGATTTGACGATTTTTTTCGGGGATTAACCGCGGCAGATAAATGCATTACAAAGGCTACGGAACTTGGTAACCAAATCTGCATTCTGTGCAATTTTTCGTGCAATCGAAAAGAGATGGAACTTTCGTTCGCACAAAAGTTTTGACACACAAGACACCTAAAAACCTTTCGCTGTCCAAAGGGTTTTTTATGCAAAATTTTATACGTCAGAGCACGGTAATCTCTTAAAGTTTGCTGGTACTCCGCTATGCTTGGGCACGCATACAAAGAACGTTTTATCCCGAAAGAAAAATCGGCAAATCTTGATGGAATACCGAACTCGCTTATTCATAAACCGTATTTCCTCGCCATAATAAAACGAACGGTTTGCGAATTCCCACTTAGAAATTATAGACTTCCTGAAACCTCCTCGGCCCCTAGCCTAAAAAAATTAGAACCAAACGATTGTACCTTTTAGACCAAATGTCCGAGACACATAGGCTTGCCTAGTTTTGTGAACCGTTCCAGAATGGATGATGTTCATCTTTTTTTCGCATTCTTTCATATTTTTTTCCTGATGATGCAGAAAAATGCATTATAAATGCAGCACAAAGTGCGACATTCATACGGAAACGTACTTTAAATTTTCTCAATGACATGTCTTTATGTAAGCCGACAGTAACAATAATGTATAAACACGTTTGGTTATCAATTTTATTGATAAATAACCCCATCATTTTCCAGAAGTTCAAATACCTGACCCAGACCCAAAAAATTAAAGCATGTTGTGGTCATATTTCTCGGCTAATTTCACCCTTTAAAAAGATGTAAAATCTTCTATCCCTTCTGAAAAAAAAAATTGCCTATATTATGTACTCTCATGTTACCAAGCAAAATCCTGTAGATATTTTCACATAAGTGCGTGTTCTTCAAACCGTCTGGGTAAAATATATGATCCCTCTCTGTCCCGCCAGACTAAGCATCGAAAATCACAAATGTCGATAAAGCCATATCTATCAAATACATGTGGCATGGATATCAAAAGTTATCATGCTGAGAACCTCGTAAAACGGGTCTGCATAAGGCTGGGTTTTTTTGGGGGGGGGGTTTGACATAGGAGAAGCTTACCTTCAGTTTGAGCTTTGACTGGAAACTTGACAAATGAAACTAACAGAATGGCGAACACCATCACCAGGTATGTGTTCACTCCTTTTCCGGCATCCATTCTAGATGTCGAACAAGCTAAACCAGACGTCGAACAATCTCACAGACTTTTCGTCAGTCACTTTTATCAGAGTGCAACTTTCTTACTTCCAAATCTAAGATATGGTTCGTGTGCAGTCCGGACAGACGCCTACTCGAAGAGAAAACGTCTGGACAGTCTTCGTCGCGAACAGGAAATAAAACAGTCCGCACCCTGGCTGTTTGTACTTGTACTTGGCCGTTCAAAATAAATGGTACGTCACATGAAATCGAATCAATATAAGTGGGAAGGTCCCTTGATCAAACGAACAAAAGCCACCCTGGAACTGGATTTGACAACATTCAAACGGGCCCCGGAAATTCACGCTTCAGTTGCCAACAAAAATGATATCTTTTTATAGATCTATATTAAATCTCTCCCATCATCGCCTCTAGCCGATGAAAAGAAAATCCATCCCATAATTATATGTTTGTATGCTCCAGCGAAAAGTGAGCGCCAAAGACTTGGCGGGGCACTTTGTCAACTCCAACAATTTTGTTTATTGTTGTAATTCCAAACCAGTTTTAGCTGGTAACGTGATATTGAACTTCCCTTAAGGCCCAGCTCAGCCCTGATTAGGTTATAAATGGTAACGACGTGGACTGTGTTTTTAGGACCCCGTCTGATCTGCAGTGTAAAATCTGCATTCATCAGCTGAGTATATAACTAGGCCTACCTCAGAAGGGTGCAATTTCGACTGTTTTCTCGTCAAATAATTTTAACTATAGAGTAGGAATTGAAAGTGTATATTGCACAAGTTCCTAGTCACAGTCTGCCGACCTTTCTCCTGTTGTCCCTGACTCATGGATCACTGTTAATTGTAAGCCGTACAGTGCTATCGTATATGATTACCCGTACACAGTGCCATATTGAATGGGCAACATGCGGCCCATCGTGAACACCAGATGCATAAACATATTACAGGAAAACTGGTGAGAGGTATTTGAGAATGCGGAAATCAAAGGAAATTGTATGGAATTTTTAACTTTGTCAAACAGTTTGGAGTACAGCATGAACAAGCTCAGGCAGCTACTTTGTTGGCATTGCACCACAATGCAAATAGGCCCCTTTTGTATGAGCAAACAAACACTTTTTTCTTCTTTTCCCGGTTTTTTTTGTGTGATTCTCTCTTCATTTGTGATGGATGATTGAGCGGTATGCGGAAGGATCGAATTTGACGACAAGTTTCGCAATAATAGTCCCGGGGGCTTAAGGTAAGGAAAAAACTTGCACACACACAGAGGCTGTTGAAAGTTATTGTGAACTCACAATAGCATTCAGTAGAAGGGGGTTCCCCTTTGAAGGCCCGATCTAGTTCCCTTGACCTTGCGTGCTTTTTTTATCCATATTAAAAATAGCTTTTCAGAAATGTTCCAAACAAATTTGTTGCAAAGATTTGGTGAAATAGGTTCTGGAAAAACTGTTGCTCCACTCGTTTTATGATTTGAACCGATGGAGTGCAGTCACTGATGTTAAACATCCAGTCACATACACCGAATCATTAGTGTAGTAACCGACACTGGGGACAAATAATAATAACAAACTAATAAGCCTATGAGTCTTTGTCAGAGTACAAGCACAAGTCTGCCGAGTACGAGTACTTTCGAGTGTGAGTACGAGTGCTTATATTATTCCGAATATGGGTACGAGTATACTATAGTACATTGTGCTTGAAGCCGAAAATTATGTGTACTGTTAATCACTTGTGATACAAACTATATAGGGATTATTTTTGTAAGCATTTTTCAATTCAATAATTTGAACTATTCTTTTTTCTTAATCTGCTAAAGCAGTATCAAATCAATTTGCTTCCGTTGTGAAGTCTGAAGCTATTCAAACTGCACGACAGTGGATACAGACGACATATTTTGTGATTTTCGTCACGAACAGTTTACAACTTGGGCACAAAAGTGCCACAAATTCTTCACAGGCCGTCCACTTTTTTTGACAAGCGAATGTGAACGGCGACGGTACATGCAACGTGGCCGAGATAGGGACCGAAACCGGGGTTCAGAAAACAGCCTTGATCCATGCTCCAATCACCCAAGTAGTAATCGTACGACCATTTTGAGGAACAATTCGGCATTGGCTATAGGCCTTTCTTTTGTTTGTAAACATTGGCGCCATTTTGTATGAGCTGCCGTAAGCGCATAAATTGAAGCCGTGGTTGGCAACATATTTTTCCACAAAAAGTCCTCATAACGCCATCAACACATAGTAAAAAGGCATATGTAGGAATTATTTTGTATATAGCTTTGTTGAAAATGTTGTATTTTTAAGTATCAAATAATATTTTGGTGATCTGTAATAACTCTTCTTCATTTTTGCAGTGTTGGACCTTCCATAGTTTTGCAGGCCGTGGTTGGCAAAATGCTGCAGTTTGCCAACCAAGCGCAGAAAGGTCTATTGTGCCCACAGTTCGGCAAATGGCATTGTGGGCGTAACTGGCGCGGCCCAGACCCAGTTAGATAGAAACCCGGTCACGGCCAGCCGTTAATTGTGTTTGCCCAGACGTGCGTAGAGGAAACTGCCAATTTCAGTCTCCGCAATCAGCCATTCAACTGAAAGCATCGATAAAATAATAGGCCATGGTATTGCGCTATTACCTTTTTTTTTATCGAGTACAATTTCGACATGTCGAGTACTAGTACTTTGCTGCCCGAGTACGAGTGCCGGTGTAGCATGAATTTAGGTTTTATATAATACGGACTCATTGGTGGTATTGTCACGTGAGAGGGTTTAACCAATAAAAGGGAAAAAGAGTCCGATTTTCATACGAGTCCGATTTTCATATGACACCGTCATTTTGAGTTCGATCGATCGAGTACTTTGACATTCGAGTATGAGTACGAGTACTCCAAAAGAAGTACTCGCGTAGTACTCGAGTACGAGTACTACAACACTGCTTTTGACCTGCCTTAATTGGGACAAGTTGAATTATGACTGGCATGTGCTACACTTAATTGTGAGGACTAAATTGTGAGAACTCGTGTGAACTTTTATGAGAACTTTTGATGGACTTTTGATAGCCTTCTGATATGATGGACTTCTGAGTGCCATCGCACAAAAAAAACGGGAATCGGATACAGTTGATATCTCTATGATATGTATAATGCTCCGTAGTCTGTAAATCATTTTGGGCTAGACCAGTTTTGACAACTCTGGCATGCCTGCAGTCTGATCCGTGGGTACGGGTGAGGGTTCATTGACGTCGTCACATATGTTGGGGTCAATCATTGAGCGTGCATGAATATGCGTGCAACGACGGATCAGCTTGATAATAGACACACCTGCGCCGCGCGCGATCAGCTCAACCCTGGGTGGTTGGTACGTGTAATCATGCAATAAACAAACACATGTTTTTTCACCAGTCCGTGCGTCTATTTGCGGCCCCAAAATTGGGCCGGTACAGCGGCTCTCATAATATATATATGGCCCATTGGAAATGTTACAAACTGAAACAGAGGGCGCTATTTATTGCCCTTCAACTCAGGCCAAGTTCGCGCAAGTTTTTTTTTTTTGAAATACCTTTATTGTTATTCACATCAGTGATACAATAAGAACATTAAGAAATTACATTTATTCATAAATAAAAACATCTACATTTGGTTCATTTTCACACAGAAAACGTCAGACATGGACAAATTCAGCACACATACATGTACATACACCAATGTAACAGTAGTAAAAAGGAAGAAGGGGGGGGACCTAGGACTCAGGCGTAGGAACAGGGGGGGGGGGGAACCCTGAAAGGACATGGCAAGGTAAAAAGGGACAATTCCACCATCTGGAGGGGGACAATTAAAGCTATAAAAATGGCAATGTGGGTGGAACATGTATTAATAAGGGAGAAATTTAACATGCACAGAATACTTGCAATAAACACATAAACGTTGTACCCTACCATCTGGAGATAGGAAAAAAAATGTTTTAGTTGACCAATGGTTAACTAACGTTTGCCCGAACTCTGTCTAGTCGACGGTGATCGGCTAGTCGACTATTTGGAACCAGCCTACTGGGGTTGGTTGCTTCGCTGGTAACCAATAGCCGCGCGCATTCATAACGCTAGCAGAGAACCAGGATCCAGAAGTTTTGCGATGACATTTTGACCAGCGTTTGACTAGAGACGTTCGCACGTTGCTATTAGTGCGCAGGCGTAAGGTACGTCACAAATCAACTACTAGCATGACTAGTGGACTAATGGTCACTTGCCAGAACTTGGCCAATATTGTGGCCTGCTGGAAAACACATTAATTTTTGAAGGTGGTGTCTTGTAAAATGCGACATTCATTATGTATTCATTATTATTTAGTATATTCACTATTATAAGATGGAATTTTGCGTCGGGGTGATATAAATCAAATTAGGTTTTGCCCTTCACCGACGTTTTTTAAACACTGTATACTCAGTGTGTTACCTCCCGAGTGAAAGATGGAACAAATCACTCGGGTGGGACTCGAACCCACGACCTCCTGCTTTCTAGTGCAGATGTCTTACCACTCGACCACCGAGCTAACGGGATCGGTTGGCCGGTTCGAATCTGATGTACATAGCAGCGGGTACCGCATAAACTATTATAAGATGGAATTTTGCGTCGGGGTGATATAAATCAAATTAGGTTTTGCCCTTCACCGACGTTTTTTAAACACTGTATACTCAGTGTGTTACCTCCCGAGTGAAAGATGGAACAAATCACTCGGGTGGGACTCGAACCCACGACCTCCTGCTTTCTAGTGCAGATGTCTTACCACTCGACCACCGAGCTAACGGGATCGGTTGGCCGGTTCGAATCTGATGTACATAGCAGCGGGTACCGCATAAACTATTATAAGATGGAATTTTGCGTCGGGGTGATATAAATCAAATTAGAATCAAATTAGGTTTTGCCCTTCACCGACGTTTTTTAAACACTGTATACTCAGTGTGTTACCTCCCGAGTGAAAGATGGAACAAATCACTCGGGTGGGACTCGAACCCACGACCTCCTGCTTTCTAGTGCAGATGTCTTACCACTCGACCACCGAGCTAACGGGATCGGTTGGCCGGTTCGAATCTGATGTACATAGCAGCGGGTACCGCATAAACTATTATAAGATGGAATTTTGCGTCGGGGTGATATAAATCAAATTAGGTTTTGCCCTTCACCGACGTTTTTTAAACACCGTTAGCTCGGTGGTCGAGTGGTAAGACATCTGCACTAGAAAGCAGGAGGTCGTGGGTTCGAGTCCCACCCGAGTGATTTGTTCCATCTTTCACTCGGGAGGTAACACACTGAGTATACAGTGTTTAAAAAAAAACGTCGGTGAAGGGCAAAACCTAATTTGATTAATATATTCACATTTTAATAAAATGTTGGTTGGCTATTAATTGTTGTAATGATTTTGCTTTCTCTGAATAGAATGATGGATGCAATTGTGATCACGAAAAAGGTGTAAATGGTATAGGATAAATCATATGATTATATCAGGGGTGTGAATGACCACTGAAACCGGAAACAGCTCGAAAAGTTGTAAAAAAGTTGAACTTTGGAAATCTCCTATATTTTTTACACAGCAAGTGAAGCAAAAAAGCTGAAATCCAAAATAAAAAAGCTGAAATCAGCTTTAAAGCTGAGATTTCACACCCCTGTTATATACATTCAAACATGAACGTCGTTACCTTGTACATTTGAGTACTGACACATATCATTACCAATCTGAATACAATGCAATTATTCCATACAATGCAATAAACAGTTACTTCGCAGTAAATACAAAATATACACCAATTTTGTACAATCCACAAATACACTTAACATAGCTGTAACTTGTTTTGCTTTTTTTCTATTTTCTTAATTACTAAACCCAAGATTATTTTTTTCACCTTATTCTCATTTCGCATGCTTGAAAAATAACATTGTGTGATTTCTTGATAATTGCTTACAATGTCTGAACTTGAATAAACGATTTAAAATATAAAGTTAAGCAATATTTCTTAACTTCACTGCTGTTTACAGTGTTTCCATTTTGTGATGAAAAAGCTACTCCAGATAACCACAAAAACTACATAAATAACAGGCACAGATACAGCAAAATAAGATTACTGGTACAACAAAAAATTGAAATCAACTACATGTATGTTTAAAGAGAATGTACATCATCGGCTTTTGCTGTAATTTTCAGAAATGAACTATTTGAGGGGATAGTATAATAGATCAAATGTTGTTACACTGACATGTTTGAAGTTTTGTGTTCGAAAATGCTGGAAAACCCCCCCCCAAAAAAACGGAAACCAAACGAAGCAATTACTACAAAACTGAATTAGCTTAGGCCAAAAAAAAAATAAGTCGGTCTCTGGTCAGCGCGCGCGTCGATTTTAACCCTAAAGGGGCCGGGTTATTTTGACCATCTCTCAGCCGGGGCGGATTCCGCCCCCCCCCCTAAGATCTCGGCCATCGAGTGACGAAAAATTTCGAAACTCGGCACATGCAAAGAACAACTCTTCCTAAACATACCCAAGAAATTTCATGACTATAGGTCAAAGGGTTTTGGAATTATGGCTAATTAATTATTCATATGTACGAATGGCAATTCTGCTCTGTGTACACGATGTATATGCGAAAATTCAGTTTTCACGGCGCGTAGCGCCGGAAATTTTAGGGTTAAGCATGCACGTCGATCTTTTTTTTTCAAATAGTTCCGCGGTAGCTCCAACAGCGCCCTCTATTTCCGCACCTCCTCAATTTTTTTTACCAAAGAGCACCAAGGAATGGGAAATTGTACCAAGGCAAATTATCGAAAGCACCAAGGCAAATTATGGAGGACACCAATGTACATGACGACACCAAAAAAGCAAAATATTACCCACCTTGTCTGTACAATCCAAGCTTGAAAAAAAAAAAAAAAGCAAAAAAAAAAAAAAAGCCGCGTGGCCGCGTCAATTCCGGAACTTTAGTCTGACCAGAGACCGAATATTTTTTTTTTGGCCTTACATAAAAAGAATTAGCTTACATATAAAAAAAAACTGATATTGATGACAATAATGTCGTACGTCTATCCCTCCTTCTGCAACCAATAATTATATTGTAACGTAGAACGAATCTAGGGTTCTCACACGCCAGACGAAGGAAACCACAGACACCATTCTTCAGGGCTTCGGGGCTCTCCGGCCATTTATTCTTTCCACTTTCTTTACACGAGGCTCTCACTTTATACAACTCACAACAAAAAGGACGCTATATAAAAGTCACACTACTGAGTCGGCGCAGTCTGGCAACGGGTCTCCCTGGCCCAGCAGCAGGGGTCCCAACGCTACGGTTGCACCGTGGGTCCGTGCTGGTGCCCTCTGCCGGCGGCCCGGCACCGCCGTTACACAGCCCCCTCTGAGGACCCTTGTTCGTCCCCGAACAAGGCGGCGCCTCCACTGGGGTATCCGCTTGGGTCACCTGGTCTCCTCTGTGGTCTCCTCCGGGGTCACCTCTGGGGTCTCCTCTGGGTTTTCCTCTGGGTTTTCCTCTGGGTTCTCCGTTTGGATCACCTCTGGGATCACCTCTGGGTTCTCCTCTTGGCCCAACCCCGGGGTCTCCTCTCCATTGACTCCTGTGCGGCGAACTCCATCGGCTCCGCTCCATTGAGTCCCGTGCGGAGCAACTGCGCCGGCTCCTCTCCATTGACTCCCGTGCGGAGCGACTCCACGGTTCCGCTCCATTAACTCCCGTGCGGAGCGACTCTGTCGGCTCAACTCCATTTACTCCCGTGCGGCGCAACTCCCTCGGCTCCGCTCCATAGACTCCCGTGCGGGGCAACCTCGCCGGCTCCGCTCCATTGAATCCCGCGCGGAGCAACTTCGCCGGCTCCGCTCCATTGATTCCCGTGCGGAGCAACTTTTCCAGATCCGCTCCATTGAATCCCGTGCTGAGCAACTCTACCGGCTCCACTCCATTGATTCCCGTGCGGAGCAACTTCGCCAGCTCCGCTCCATTGAATCCCGTGCGGAGCGT
Source organism: Patiria pectinifera (assembly GCA_029964075.1). Lineage (NCBI taxonomy): Eukaryota > Metazoa > Echinodermata > Asteroidea > Valvatida > Asterinidae > Patiria > Patiria pectinifera. The sequence goes on from CM057132.1 coordinate 6,307,941, forward strand.
CTCTACCGGCTCCGCTCCATTGATTCCCGTGCGGAGCAACTTTTCCAGCTCCGCTCCATTGAATTCCCTGCGGAGAAACTCTACCGGCGAACACGCATCCGGCGCTTGTACATGCGCGGAACGGGGCCGTTTCGGAGGGAAACCGTGCCCGGTGTATTGGTGTCCGTGGAACGGAGCCGTTCCGGATGAAACATGCGTCCGTTGTATGAATGTGTGTGTTTCGGGGCTGTTCCCATCGCGGGCCCTGGCACGTGTGTTGATGCCGGGTGTCTCCGGACGATCAAGCCCGGCCAGCCCCGCTTTATCAACAGGCGCAACTCGGCAGTGTTCCGAGTGGAACAGAGCGTCTGTTGCGCCGTGGTGCACAGTGCGGCGCGATTCCCCATGGGATGCGTCCGTTGACCACAAATTCGCTGCCTTGTGGAGACTCACACACAATAGTGAACAAAACATTGTAAAGGTCTCCACAGGGCAATTTCTATAGATGAATAGGTCTCCACAAGGTTTTCACGAAATAGATATATGGGTTTTACTCAAAAACTAGGAATTTCCAAGGTGTGTTTATTTGTCGCAGATGGAAGAGTTTTAGAAAAGGGATATTAATTCCAAATTTCAGCCCAGGAAACTTATTCTGGTTAAAATAAGAGCATTTTGAAAATTCACTTTCAAAATTGAACACTTTACTACACGGGAACAAAGAAATGTCTCCACAAGGATACAAATTTTGGAATGGGTGTATGAATGTGTGTGTTACGGGGCAGTTCCGGGGGGAACGTGCACCCGGTGAATTGGTGTTTGTAAAACGGAGCTGTTCCGGAGAAAAACATGCGTCCGTTGTATGGTGTGTGTGTTACGGGGCTGTTCCCATCGTGGGCCCTGGCACGTGTGTTGATGCGGGGTGTCTCCGGACGATCAAGCCCGGCCAGCCCCGCTTTATCAACAGGCGCAACTCGGCAGTGTTCCGAGTGGAACAGAGCGTCTGTTGCGCCGTGGTGCACAGTGCGACGCGATTCCCCATGGGATGCATCCGTTGTATGTGGGCCTAGCTGGCTCCCCGAAACCTTGAAAAAGTCCAACTCCGAGTCATCCAACGTGACGAACGCTTTGCTGGCCATCTCACCAGGTTGGTTTACGCTCTGCGAGGCCCCTATCCAGCGTGCGTACCCGCCGTGTGGCGAGTCGGACGCCAGACTAACTCGACCCGGCGTATTCATGGCGAAAAACACTCCAAATTCTACCTGTTTTTCCTCCATCAGACATCCCACCGCTGCCACCAATGTAACGTAGAACGAATCTAGGGTTCTCACACGCCAGACGAAGGAAACCACAGACACCATTCTTCAGGGCTTCGGGGCTCTCCGGCCATTTATTCTTTCCACTTTCTTTACACGAGGCTCTCACTTTATACAACTCACAACAAAAAGGACGCTATATAAAAGTCACACTACTGAGTCGGCGCAGTCTGGCAACGGGTCTCCCTGCCCCAGCAGCAGGGGTCCCAACGCTACGGTTGCACCGTGGGTCCGTGCTGGCGCCCTCTGCCGGCGGCCCGGCACCGCCGTTACAATATACAACTGCTGGTTTTTTAAAATGGAATGATTTCGTTTCTTATGGTACATTGCTTAAGTCTTAAAACTAAAACCATCCCTCCCCTCCCACAGTTATCAGGGCCCAATTTCACGGCGCTGCTCAGCAAAAAAATTTGCCTAGCACAAAAAAAATCCCTGTATTATAAAAGCAGTTTACCAGCCAAAACTCCACGCGATTTTCATGCAATAGCAAATGTACAACAGCTGAATACTAATCACGAGCACAATACATCTCATGGAGTTTTGGCCGGTAACCTGCTTTTGTAAGCCAGACTTTTTTTGTGCTAAGCAAATTTGTGAACTTAGCAGTGTCGTGAAATTGGCCCCTGGAAATTAGTAGCAAGGTCAAGCTTAAGTATGTCTGTAAACTGCCTGCACAATTCTGCACAGTTGCTGAGAATTGCCAATCAGCAAAAGCTCTCAACTACATGCAAATCATGCCTGCCTGCATGGCCATGTACATGAGGCAGTCACAGATTGAGTGCACCTGTCACTAGATCCAGTGGTGATTATGGACTTTGTGGACAAGTACTCCTTGCATGGTAATCAAGGAAAAGTTGGGGAAGCTCACTGGAAAGGACATGCCTGTGTAATCAAATGGTGGCTGAAGCTTACACAAAGGCGTAACAAGTTTGTTTTCGAAGATTTTGAATAAATGTAGTGGTGCACAAACGTGCCAAAGAGTGCACGTGCCAACGCGTATGTACTAATACATATGGGTACTAACGGGGTACTGAGAACAGAGAGTAACAATGGGGGCACTAGTATCCTACAAGTTGGTCTTTATCAAACTGATTACATGGACAAACTGATTACAAGGACAATACATTATCTTACATACGTAATCTGGTAAGAAACAATGCACATATTGCTGACCAACACCGGCATCGGTATAGCTCTGCTACTGGGACAGGATTCAGTGTCCGCAAGGTCTACTAGTAGTACCTTCGTAAAAGTTTGAGGCGCGTATACTGACCCACTCGGGGCCAGGGCTAGGGGGCCGCCCGGCTGGCTTGTTTCCTCCCGCGCTGTTACGTGATAGATAGGGAAGGATGTGTGATTGGGGACGCTGAGATCCCAGAAGAGTCCAACATGGAAGTTGGTAATGGGTTCAAGTTGATTTCCTGGGTTCGACTCCTAAATGCTTGGATATGACCGTCCTGTTTTTAGAATTCATTTTAAACATCTTGTTAAAAATAAAGCAGTTAATGATCCATTTACCGGCAATTTCACACACACACAAAAACATGCCCCAATAGTCAGACCGACAAAGGTATGAGAGAGACAGAGAAAAAAATATTTACATCGGTACAATCCTTCAGACTCAGTCCGTTGGAAAAAGGAAATTGCTTCAATTTAGTATAATTTTTGTTAAATTCAACCAAAACTTGTGGTCATACAAGATCAAATTAAATTTCATTTTGTATGATCACAAATTTTGGTTGAATTTAACAATATGTCTTCGAATAAAAAACACTCTTCCATTTCAATTAATAAAAAGTAAAAACCTCATTACATAAAAACCTTAAAAATATGATAAATATTTTGTTGATTAAATAATCAGTGAAGATTGTTATAAACACAAGTTCTACAACTGTCACCAACACGGGGCCTATTATATACTTCAATATTTCAAATTATAACTTGAATACCAAGATACAAATAATATTACAATTTACAAACTGAGTAATAGACTTAAGTAAAAAATTATACAGGCCCCACCACCAGCTGCCAAAAATTGTAGTGAAAACTTAAAGTTAGACATTTATTGTAACTCATAAAGTGTAAAAAATGAATTTCAATTTACAACAAATACGCATAGTTTGCGTGTATATATAAGCTGATATACATGTAACTCTTCCACAAAATAATAATATACAAACATAGAGTCACAATAAGTTTCTTATACATTGTAATGAAAAAAACCCACTATAAGTATGCAAAAAATATGCATAATAAGTGGGTTCATTTAAGCCCTGGCTGGAGCAGACTCAACGCTATGTGTCCCTCCATTCAGTTGTCATCCAGCTCGGGGCGAATCGTCAAATACATGTAGTTGTCAGCTTTTGGCAGCAGTCGCATGTACGTCTACAACGAGAGAATAATTCCACCATGAAGCCACCATTCCATCATTTTGTGACAAAATATTACAATCAAGTACATTCTATAAACACATGATGAATCTTCGGGTGATTAAATTTACTGGTCTCAATTCAAACACTCACATGTTCATTTTGGCTGTCAGCCATACTTGTCAGGCGAGTCACTAGTTTCTTGAAATCAGGTCGGTGGGCCGGGTCTTCCTGCCAGCACAGCAGCATCAGGGTGTAGCTGCAAAACAACACATTTTGGTTGTCATTTTAATACATACAACAGTGTATTATACTGTATGTTTGTGTTTCATTTTTTTAATTGTAGGAAAATAATACATACACATGTGGGAGCGACGTGAATAATGAATAGGGACAAACCACATATCGATAGTAAAAACTAAACTAAAGGATATAAGCTCGACATCAGTACCAAAATAGTGTGTAAATTTGAGAAGAAAAAACGAGCAGGCCTATAGTCGAACGACTACTTTTAAACCTAAGCCTCTAGGTTAATGTTCACATCTTACAATTCATCATCGCAGTTGCTCGGTTTAGGCATCCGGTATCCACTCTGCAACCTCGACAACAGGTCCTTAGATTTGATGTCTTCGTAGGGAGTGGCACCTTGAAACGAAATTATACAAACAACTTTACTCTTAAGGATATATACAAGACATAGGTATGCTGCATTATCAAGAATGGGAGCAATTCGCACGTGCTTGAAATGTAAATGGAAAATGACGACTCAAGCGAAAACATAACGTACTCCAGTCGGCATGTACTTTTCGAACACATTATTCGGACAAATTGTACCAACGAATTAGTACAGGAAGAAAAAAACAATCATTGAAAATTTTAATACATTACCCAGGGTGGCAATTTCCCACAGAAAGATTCCGAAGGACCATCTATAGAAAGAAATGAAAACATGACAAATGACACACGCTAAATGATGTGTGACGTGTCTTTAGATCTAAACATTCAAATGTTATATTTTGCGTACGTACACGTCACTCTTCGATGTGTATGTCTTGGAAGTCAACGACTCCAGAGACAGCCAGCGAGTAGGAACCCGAGTCTGGAAAGGAGATATCAAAAAGGATGTTGAAATACTTTTATTCCTAGGAAACACATCTTTTAAAAGCTGGGTATGAGGGAGGGTGCAGAATCGCAGGTTTATGAGTAGGTCTTAGAAAGTTAGGAGCAGTTGTCTTGATAATGCATCAGGGGTTAACAAGAGTTGCTTCTACTTACCCTTGACATCTGAACGTAGATATCTTCTCCACGTGATAACCCAAAATCAGAAACCTTGGCAACCAGTTGACTGTCCAGGAGGATGTTCCTTGCCGCCAAATCACGATGCATCACCTGCAAAGAGTTCAGGCTTAATATGGGTTAATCGCCTTTCTTTATACATTTGCATAGTAGACTAAATTTGATGTCGGCAAACTCGTCAGATTCTCTGTGTACCATCTTTACAACACTGGTTCATACCCTATAACGCAGATTCGATGATTTCTTTTTAAGCCTATAGTCTGAAAATCATCCGTTCTGCTTGTAAGTTTCAATAGATCATTTGCATTGCATCCATCTTTGAGGTTTGTGCTTTTGTCCAACAGGTATAAGCATGAGTAGACCTATGGTGCATTAACTGTTACTGAGTTCAGATAACAAAACACACCTCCATGATGGTTGCTGAACGCTATGGCCGGACGCTTGTAACAATCCTTGGGTTCATTACCGGTATAGTGTTTCTACTTAGCCTCCTAAAACAAGACTGATACTAACCCCCACTGCGTGAAGGTGTTGCATTCCTTTGGCAACATCCAAAGCAAACTGAATCAGCTTCTCAGAGGACAGAGTTGACTGATCATCGTCCCCCAGGGATCGGGCATTTCTCAGGTAGGCGCGCAGATCACCGTTGGGCATAAACTCCAAAGCCACGTACAGAATGTCTGGTAAAAAGAAAAATTACATTAAATTGTCTACATAACTGTGACGGTTGCAGGAAACTGTTTTCGAGAAAATTCTTAATTCACTTAGTTCATTTCAAATTATTGATTATTTAATATTGCGAGATATGTGATCTGTCTAGTACAAAGATGAAGTATGCAAAATTGCTATATAAAAAGGGAAACATCTGCCAATGACTCCATCGGTTTGTGTCCGAGATGCATTTTGCTGAAACAGTTATTATAAATGACCAAACTATCCTCTTCTCAACTAGGCCAACCTATTTAATCACTAATCCAAACAACAAACAATACTTTTGCATCAGCTATTGCACTATCTTGCTCACCTTCATGTTGACAAGCACCAAGAATACTGACCACGTTCGGGTGCCGTCCAACTTTGGTCAGCGTTCGAAATTCCTCCATGAAGTTCTGCCGGTCATTTTCGGACGCGTTTGCTACGAGAAGTATATATATTGAAATAAAACGAAACAATGTTGGTATTTATTGTTATTGATAAACTCGAATTTGAATGAAAAACGCAAAGTACTTAATTTATGGAGTATATCTCATTGACTGTACTTTTTAATGTTCAAATCATATAATGTTCTTAGTTCAAATGGTTTGCAGTTCTCAGTTACATAATACCTTTCAGTGTCTTTATAGCAGCTTTGGAAACCTCTCCTCTAATCATCACTGCTCCGTCACGAACTTCTCCAAAGTTTCCCTTGCCTAAGATCTTATCACCGATGATCATATTCTTAAATGGAACACTCCATCCCTGTGCCCATGATGGTAGGCCTACATCCTCATAGGTCGGTGGTGACACATTAATGCCCACTACTTCATACGATGTTGGGCGATCCTGACCAACCCTCTCATAGTCTGATGCCCTGGTGTCATTGTCTGGAGATATCTGATTCTCATACGTGGTCTATGAAAAGTACAAATCAAAGACGTCAACACCCATCATCACAATTTAGGAAATAAAAATGTAAAACAGAGAAGGCTCAACTTCAGAATTAACAAGATCAGTATTTAAAAGATGTTATAAAATGTCTCAATGTTATCGGGAAGACGCTGCTTTAAGACAAAGGGAACGTAAATATTACGTTAACGAAAAGGGCATGCTTTGCCTTAGAGTTAGAGTTGAAACTCTTCATATACTTTACGTAGTATAGCATATTGAATTGCAATGTTATAACACCCACCATTTCCTGTCCTCCTGCCGATGGAGTCTTTACTGGTTGTCTTCTACTTTTTCGACGACGCAGAAAATAAATGCATATGACTGCACCCACGACAATCACGACGATTACGACGACGACTATGACAGCGATCAGAGCTGAATTCGACAAGCTTTGGTTTGGAGGATTCGTCACTGATAAAAACAAAAAAAACAAGAACAAAACGAGAATATAACTATTCAAGGTCTTGATTTTTTGAATAAAAGTTATTGTGAACATTAAACAATGGAGCTGCTGAGGCAGCTGAGTAAAAATTGATGTGCTTAGCGAAAGGCTGCAGTGAACCAGTCAAACGCAATATTCATTGCATGACATGTGGCAGGTAACTGGCTCAGCAAGTATTTTCTGCAGCAAATGTTTGTGCCCATCATATCAAAAAGGCCCCAGACATTGTTTACATTCGTGTAGTATTATGGTACCAGTGCGTACGTAAATGTACGCTCTATGCAAATTCCGATCATAGGCCTACAATTTAGTGATGGCTGTTAATGTTGATTGCTTGGTAACATCCTCCAGGCGGGGTTACCTGGCAGGTAAACGTCACATCGACCTCAGTATTGGAGTTGTCAGAGGTCATTGGGGGCGTCCAGCTATGAGACACCTGGTTGGACGATGAGATGACGGGAATGATGACGTCATCTGGACAACCGAGGACCTCAGGGAGTTCATTATCTATCAAAATAATAAACTTTTCCATGAGAAAGGAACTTTAAATTTAATAAATATTTTTAGAACAAGTATACAAACCAAAGCTGGTACTTACCGACTGGAATGACAAAGGCATGAAAGTGACACTGCGTCCCCAGTCCTTGGACACGATATGTGACACGTGTAGCGCCCAGATTGAAGAAAGTATTTGGTTGGTAGTCTGAGTACACACGCACTTGAACATCAGTATCACTGGTATTCTGTGTGGGAGGACTGCCGACGTAGAACGTGACTGGTTGTTGAGGACCGTTGAATGTGACGCTGGGAAGCGCCCACGACACATTGGCAACAGACACGCCAGGACTGGTGAGAGTTGTGACATTGGATGGACAGTCAAGGCCAACCCCTAAATGAAGAGCATCACAAGAAAAAATGTACTGCTTCACACTAGTTCAAAAAAGAATCGATACCTGTATAATTGATAATTGTAAAAAGTTTGAAAAATAAATCGTACCAGTCACCGTCACAGTAAAGTTACAACTAGCAACATTGCCAGCTTGGTCCGTCACCATGTATGTGACCATGGTAACCACGCCAACGGAGAACATGTCACCGGGTCGATGAGTGGAGTTCCATAGCAATGGTGGACTGGGATCAGACGCACTCAAATCGGGCCACGACACGGGGACAGACCTCTGGTTGTTGTCGGCAAGATGAAGTATGTTGCTCGGGCAACCGGTAGTGAAAGTAGGAGGAAGATTGTCTGCAAAACCAAACAAGCAACAAATAGAACATATCGTTTAATATTTTGAAAGGATCAAAATGTTAGGCCCTGCTTAATATATAAAAAATATATATACAATCTAATAATTACTTGATCCATGTCTCTTTTCCAAAATAAACAAAAACACTTTAAATTCTAGAAGCAGAACAGAACTGTTTTCAAAATTTCAGTATTTTGCACAGCACATCAGCTCAAATTTTTATTTCAGGATTCTGAGCTACTTCTTTTGAACCCATTGGGGACCTGCTGTGGATAACCTGACTGCGACTGAATGAGATGAGCTCTTAGAAATGAACTATTATCTTCAAGTAAACTTGAATCCTCAATCCTGATTGGTCGATCCATGGCAACAAGCCGTGCTACATATAACCACGTAGCACGGCCTCGGTCCATACCGCACTCCGCGTATTACACTTTTTTAAGATGGGATATGTGCGTGTTCCATCTTAACTGTGCGTCAAGTTTGCTTGAAAATAAATTCGCTATCACGCTCGCGCTCGTGGAACACGGAAAATGTAGTGCATCTGTGTCCCACACACAGAGACCAGGGCTTGATTTACCCGGGTGCACGCATGCACCAGTGCATGTAGATTTTTGCTTGTGCACGTAGCTTTTTTACTGAGCATGCACGACGTGCATGTAACTTTTTTAGCCACCAAAATACTCATTTCATGCATATATTTACTGTTTACAATTGAGTGAGAATAAGAATAAAGTTTGTTGAATACTTGACCACATAGTGTACAAACGTGTTATTTCTTATATCCATAAATTATTCCTCGCAGCAGATTCAGAGCACGCGGTAAAATTTGGCAAGATCTCGACGTCCTGCAACCTCCTCCGATCATGCATGTGATTTACCACGTGATACATGCAGCAGATAATTTGGTATTGCACTGATGCTCCGGGCATTCCTTATGTCCGGATCGTAAGTGGGATTCCAAATTATTAGCTGCGTTTATCACGTGGTCTCGTTATTGGCCAATCGGACGCCGCCTATCATATGCGCCACATGAAGCAGACGGGTAGCTTGGAGTGCTCCGATAATTTTGCACACAAATGACCTTGGTCACTTGTCAGGTTAAAATCTAAATTCTACACGTTCGTATGGGTCTTCATCAACGGCAAATTTCGTCAAAATGACACATCCTGAACACGCGGGAAGGCAAATTTAGCTTTCTATGTGAGTACTCAACATATGTACCAAATTATGTACGGCGGATCAATTTCGCCATGCTCGAAATGCCACAACAGCGTGGCGTTGTATACAACGCCACGTTCACGGGTCTAGGCTTGAGCATGATCAAGTAAAAAAGGTTATCTACTGTACTGTCTGTAAAAAGTTCGATAAATCAAAGAGAAAGAATGCCTTCAGAGAAGCAGACGGGTGTAAGTCAATTATGGTGCATGTGGGTTTTTCTTGGTGCATGTAGGTTTTTTGGTCTACATGCACCAGTGCATGCCACTTTTTTTTTGTAAATCGAGCCCTGACACAGACGCACTATGCGCTCGCGGGATAACTTATATTACCATTTTCACAGTTTCGCCCACTATAACCCTGAGCACAGATGCAAACGTAGTGATGCTCGGCGAGTTGGCAGTGTCCCCCATGCTGGCAAACCATTTGTTGGCAAATATTGGCTGAAAGTACAAAAAAAATCAAGAATGATCCCACTGAGGATAAACCTGATTGCAACTCATCCTAGAAATTTAATATGAAGACTCCTAAACCCTTTCTTCCCTGAACCGCCCAAAGCACCCTACCCGTTGCTCTTTATTCTAACCCTAACTGTGCTAGCACTGTATGAATTTATGATTTCATCACGGAGTAATACCCATGATAAGGATGCCATGGTCCAGTGGTTACGGTATTTGCCTCATGTACGATGGTGCGTGGGTTCGAACCCAGCCAGGAACATGGTGTTTGTGCCCTTGGGCAAGACACCTAACTGCACTTGCCTCTCTCCACCCAGGAGTATGAATGGGTATATGTACCTGTGAGCGTAGAGGATGAATTGTGCACTAATATCGACTGCAGCATGGTCGCATGGCCTGATGAACATGGTAATAATAGTAAAGCGCTTTAAGATTGTTGATATGATGGAAAGCGCTATATAACCATTGCAACTATTATTAGTAGTTGTAGTGAACACAGTGTAGTACAATATAATACAAGTCCTTATCGGTTAATTACCTTTAACCCTAAAGGGGCCGGGTTATTTTGACCATCTCTCAGCCGGGGGGGGGCGGATTCCGCCCCCCCCTAAGATCTCGGCCATCGAGTGACGAAAAATTTTGAAACTTGACACATGCATAGAGCAACTCTTCCTTAACATACCCAAGAAATTTCATGACTATAGGTCAAAGGGTTTTGGAATTATGGCTAATTAAGTATTCATATGACAAACGGCAATTCTGCTCTGTGTACTCGACGTATATGCGAAAATTAAGTTTTCACGGCGCGTAGCGCCGGAAAATTTTTCGCTACGCGGCAACCCGTGGTCCGATTTTTATGTTTTTGGTATCAAAAGATGCGCAAAGCTCGAGGCTAAAAAGTCATAACAGCTCAGGTCGCGAAAAAAATTTTTTTAGAAGCTATCACGGAAAATGTTGAGGGGGGGGCGGATTCCGCCCCCCCCCCGGCCCCTTTAGGGTTAAATATGTGAATTCCAAAAGGATTGGTAAAACTTTCTGAGCCATGATTCCCCAAAAGCCTTCCCGAAGCCTCAACACGCTTAATGGTGGATGATGGCCAGTCGGTCCAGTAGATAAAGTCATAGTAGACGAAGAGATCATACGCATGAATGTTGAAACTTGTGCGGTCGACAAGAACAGTCCGACCCTGGCCTAAAAGATCCGAGTATTCGATGCGGTCGGTAATAGCATCACACCAGTACATCCTTCCCCCTGAAGAACAAGAGGACATTTTATTTAAATTTAGCTACATGTAATATGTTAACGTTTGGGGAAGGGCTTCCTGTGTCGACAAGTAGCACATCTTGGAAAAAAAATTACGCCATTTTCAATTCCACATATTTCAAAGAAAAATCACTTTTACGTGTCATTTCTTACAAATCACAAGTTCTTTCCATGCGTGTCAGGGAACCAAATCCTTTACAATCAACAACCTTGCAGGAACCATCGATTTTAAGTCAAACTTTTCATTTTTTAACAACGAACTTGAACGCTTCCCCTTTCTTAATTCCTGAAAAACCATCCAACTCATGTGAGTTCTCAAAAATCTGGAAGGCCGTTGTTGTTTTCATTTAGGTAACCAATTAGGAAACAGTCTTCCATAGAGTCATGGTCCTATCAGGCAATAAGTGTGGCAATCTGTGGTTATCTCAGGGGGTGTATGTCATTGAAAATATGTCCCATTATGCTCCATAGAACCATTCAAGAAGGAAAACATGCACAAAGATTTACCTTCCAAATCAAGGGATATGCCAAACGGCCACACTAAGGCTGTATCGATGAGTACGCGACGACCTGAGCCGTCGGTGGCAGATCGTTCAATCTTTGGTGCGGAACCCCAGTCAGTCCAGTACAAATGACTGCAAGAGAAGAATGAAGTGGGAGTCAGAGAATTAGTCACCCCCACAACATAAACCAAACAATTTGGCCCCAATGGCAAAATCTAAACTGGTCCAATATGGTGAACCTCATGTACGTACCTGTTAGCAGGGTCGACTACAATCCCTCTTGGTTGTACATCTCCGAGGGAAGTGTTTGTCAAGTTGAGAACCACTGATCGTTCTCGACCGTCCAAAGTAGCTCTCTCGATCAGATCACTGCCAGAATCCGTCCAATACATCACACGATTCTCAACATCAAGAGTCAAACCAAAAGAAACTGAAGAGAAAGGGCAAGAAAATTCTCTAAATCGATAGGAAACAAGACCAGGCAAGCACATTAAAGCTGGTTCAGAGTACACACAATTATATTCAATCAATCTTCACAATATGCCGGACAGGGTTAACCCTATACGATAGCACTGCCCAGGTCACAACTTACAGCTGGCGGAGTTCTCTAAACTCGATAGGAAACTCTCTAAATCCATAGGAAACAAGACCAGGCAAGTACATTAAAGCTGTATGGTTCCAGAGTACACAAAATTAAATGTAATCAATCTTCACAATATGCCGGACAGGGTTAGCACTGCCCAGGTCACAACTTACAGCTGGCTGGCCGGCCAGTGGCCAGCCATCAGGACTTCTCTAAACTCGATAGGAAACTCTCTAAATCCATAGGAAACAAGACCAGGCAAGCACGTTAAAGCTGGTTCCAGAGTACACACAATTATATTCAATTGATCTACACAATTGGCAGGACAGGGGTAATCCTATACAATAGTACTGCCCAGGTCACAAGTTACAGTCCGCGGGCCAGCCAGCCAGCCAGCCACTAGGCACAAAAGAGAGCAATAGTTTGGCCCACTGGGACCAGCACAAACACACAATGACGCAAAACTGGCTCACATGGTAGATCCCCAAAGAGAACTTCCACTCCACTTCCGTCCAAAAAGGCACGATTTAAAGTCGACTAGGTAACATCAGTCCAATACACCATGCGCTCTACTGGATCATAGTCAATGGCAAAGGGTCTGCTTATGTTGTCATTGCTACCGTCTAAGCCCGGGATGAGAGTGAAATTGAAGGTGTCCGTGGGCGCGACATAAATCCCTGGAGGATGCGCATTGGTCACAAAGACCAAGTCATGAGGATCTAAAGGAAATGAAGGGCAAAAAAGAAGAGATTAATTTGTGTGACTATATTCCAATTCCTATAATATAAGTCTAAAACCTAAGTCAGGCTCAGTAATTTAACAAAAATATGGATATGATTCCCCCAGCCCTTTTAGAGTGAGTTTATGTACTGTCATAATTAGTTTCTTACACCATCGCAGATTTTTTGAGGATAAGAACACTCCTATCAAAGTTGCCTGAAGTGTCTAACATAAACAATACTACAGTGAAATCTTGATAAGTCAAACTCTGATAACTTAAAAACAAAAGTAAGTCAACAAAGAATCCATTCCCTTCAGTAGTCTTACAATATTATACAACCCTGCTTAACTCAAAACTCTGCTTAAGTCCAATTTTGAACCTGTTCCCTTGAGGTTTGACTTATCAAGATTTCACTGAATGTATAACGCACATATCAACCAAACAATGTGCACGCAGAGTAATACATTATTACCCCTGCTGATAAGGCCAATGAAAATATTCCATAGACCACCTCAGCTCGATGCTGCTATATTATAGGCACCACTGGCTTAATGTAAAGCCCTTAATCTAAAGCAATTTATTGTGTGTTTTGACTGTTAACTTTGAACAACAAATAAAATGACCCAGAATACTCGTTTCAACAACTGTCAACAACTGTAAGTACACAATATCTTTATTAACAACCCTGGTTAGGCAAACAATATGATTCATAAAATCAACTTTTTTTAAAGACGGGCCTTCAAAAGGACTTTGTTGAATATTTCCAACTTTTAAACTGAGGTTTTATAGCTGGTGATGTTTGAAGACAATTGTGACGATGATTCTTGAAATCACATTTTTGGACGAAAGCGGTTTTAGGGTCAATGAATTGAAATGGTGATATTCTTTGAACTGATCGAGCAATTTCAGTAATTTTTTTCATCTAAAAGTAGTTTATGAAATTGGCTTTCCAGTCATTACTATTTTTGGTGCTACATATTTTTTTTAAATATGAAATTATTTTTTTTTTGGGAGGGGGGTTTGGTTTCCGGTATATGTGCAATATTTTGAACACACAGTACGTATCATGAAGTGACAGCATCTACGTCTGTGTGTAGTCAAGGGTGAAAGGTAGATTGATGGTTTTGGGTTTTTTTCTCATTTTTCCCATAAACAAAATTAGGGTAGGGGCTGTCAGAATAGGGTAGGTGGGGAAACCGGAAGCAGAACTATTAATTATTTTTGGCATAAGGCAGTTAGTGAAATTGTGTAATTCTTGCTCTAAACTCAACATTGGCGAGACTGGTTGAGCATATTATTAAAAAACTGCAACGAGTAGAATTAAATCATCACATTCACAGAGCAGGTGGGTTCATTTCAAAACACCCCTCCGACCCCCCCCCCTTCCACACCCCTCCCCTCACCACAAACATACGGTTCTGTATACTTACGGCTCTGCGATTCACAGAATGATCCGATGAATTCAGGAGCACAAATACAAGTAAACCCGGTTGAAGAAGTAACACAACTTCCTCCATTCCAACAGGGATTACTTGAGCATGGGTCACCTGTGGCAACAGAATACCGGTACATGAATATTCATACATCTTCATGAATATCAAGTCCCTTTTAGGGTTAAGGTTTGTGAATCCTTACACTTCTGGAAGTACACGTAGAAACTGCAGTAGAAACTGCATCAACTGATCAATCACCTGTGACTCGATCAAAAGAAACATCTGGCATTGTCTGGTAGTGGCACCTAGTCTCTATTTCTACACATATATACTACTGAATTGTAAAGCTCTTGAAAAAGTTGGATATATTCTAAGTTCTACCACTGAGTACCAGTCTCGTCAATTCGACTTAGGCTTCAAAGTTCAAATTGAAATCACTTGGCTTTACTGCACTCTCAGTCTCACTAGTCATGCTATATAGCCCCATAAATGTGGCCAATTTACTGGACTACCTCCGTAAATAAAGGCCACACTTCCACCATGTACAAAAACATGTAGAACTTTGTCAAATTTTGATTTTCACATGGTATGAGTTAGCCCCATAAATGTGGCCAATTTACTGGACTACCTCCGTAAACATAGGCCACACATCCACATGTACAAAAACGTGTCACACTTTGTCAAATTTTGATTTTCACATTTAGGCTTAGTTTGTAGGTTTTGTTTGCTTTAGAAGCATACTCACCCTCTTTATAGGCTAATCAGAAAGTGCTGCCTTTTTCAGATGTCTATTTTTCGTGAAATTTCCAGATTCATTTGCACACATTTGCGTATCAAAATTTCAACATGAAATTTCACAAAAATTAGACATCTGAAAAAGGCAGCACTTTCTGATTAGCCTATAAAGAGGGTGAGTATGCTTCTAAAGCAAAAAAAATGTGGATGTGTGGCCTATGTTTACGGAAGTAGTCCAGTAAATTGGCCACAGTTATGGGGCTAGGTATGAGTATGCTTTTGGGTGAGAATGCCTCTAAAGCAAAAATAAACTACAAACTAAGCCTAAATGTGAAAATCAAAATTTGTCAAAGTTCAACATGGTTTTGTACATGGTGGAAGTGTGGCCTTTATTTACGGAGGTAGTCCAGTAAATTGGCCACATTTATGGGGCTAGGGGCAGCCTGCTATCATCATCTTCAAGTCGGACTGCAACAAAAGCACGCCACACATCACGGTCTCCCATGGCCGTCCTGATCTCGGTGCGGCTGCAGAGGCTAGCCCATCACGCCTGCTATAGTATACTGTATAGTGCTAGTCATTGCTCATAAATGTTGAGAAAAGTTGAGACCTCAAACTTGGCTGGTGAAATAAGGAGGACATTGCCTTTGCCTCATGAAAATTGTTGAGAATTTTGTCAGCAAAAAGAGTGAGTACAGTACAGTCGACTCTTGTTAGTACAAACTCTGTACAAACAAAAATTTGATAAGTTTTGAGATAAAAACGGACCTGTATATTTTTAGGACAAAACAAATCAGCATCTGTTGCCACAAAGCAAGATTTGCACGTAGCGCTCCAGTCAGACAACACACGCAATGGGGAAAAATCACGTTGGGTTGCATACTCTCTCACGTGCTGCAGGAAAATGTTGTCATAGGCAGGCGCGGCGCAGGCTGCCGCGCCGGGCGATGTATTAACTTTTACGGCCGGGAACCGGACGGGGCATCTGGCAGCAATTCCCGGTGTTTATTTCTCATCATCAATTTCCACATTTGTTTGTGAGAGTATCGATTGTAAATGATTTGGTACAACTTTTGTGGCTCTTTTTATAGCTTCTGTAGTGTAAATGGAACTGGTTCAGAGCATTTTGGCTAGAATTTGGAGGCCTTACAAAATTGAAACCACTGCGGTCGGTGCGGCTTATACGCCGACTTCAAATCTTAATTTGCAGATTTTTGCATGCTGCGGCTTATACGCCGCGTGGCTTATATTCCGAAAATTACGGCATGTACCTGTGAGCGTAGAGGATGAATTGTGCACTAATATCGACTGCAGCATGGTCGCATGTCCTGATGAACATGGTAATATCAGTAAAGCGCTTTGAGATTGTTGATATGATGGAAAGCGCTATATAACCATTGCAAATATTATTATTAGTAGTAGTAAATATAGTGTAGTACAATGTAATACAAGTCCCAAATATGAAAAAAAATGGGGGGGGGGGTGGTTTCCGGTATATATGTGCAATATTTTGAACACACAGTACGTATCATAAAGTAACAGCATCGTGCAATACGTACGTTGCATGCTCAGTTGTGTACCGAAGGATGTGTGGTTTGCATACGATGTACATCGCCCTGGCAGTTTGGTTAACAAGGCCCAAAAAAAATAGTTCTGCTTCTGATTACATGGCATTTGAAAATAGGGTACGTAGGTAGGAATTTTTTTTTGCCATTTTTTTTTGTACGATCAAAGGAGGCGTCTGCGTGTAGTCAAGGCTGAAAGGTAGAAAGTGATGGTTTTGGGTTTTTTTTCTCATTTTTCCCATAAACAAAATTAGGGTAGGGGCTGTCAGAATAGGGTAGGTAGGGAAACCGGAAGCAGAACTATTAATTTTGGCCTAAGGCAGCGGGTGAAATTGTGTAATTCTTGCTTTAAACTCAACATTGGCGAGACGGGTTGAGCATATTATTAAAAAAAACTGCAACGAGTAGAATTAACTCATCATATTCACAGAGCAGGTGGGTTCATTTCTAAACACCCCTCCGAAACCCCCCCCCCTCATTCCCCACCCCTCCCCACCCCATTTCACGGTTCTGTATACTTACGGCTCTGCGATTCACAGAATGATCCGATGAATTCAGGAGCACAAATACAAGTAAACCCGGTTGAAGAAGTAGCACAACTTCCTCCATTCCAACAGGGATTACTTGAGCATGGGTCACCTGTGGCAAAAGAATACCGGTACATGAATATTCATACATCTTCATGAATATCAAGTCCGAAACACACATCAGATCATAACCAAACCACACCCTCTCAGCCGAGGGGGAGAGAGAGATCTCGTCCATCGAGTGACGAACAATTTTGAAACTCGATACATGCATAGAGCAACTCATCACAAACATACCCAAGAAATTTCATGACTATATAAATTATAAAAGGGTTTTGGAATTATGGCTAATTAATTATTCATATGTACGAATGGTAATTGTGCTCTGTGTACACGACGTATATGGGAAAGTTCAGTTTTCACGGCGCATAGCGCCAGAAAATTTTCGCTGCGTGGCAACCCATGGTCCGATTTTTATGTTTTGGGTATCAAAAGATGCGCAAGGCTCAAGGCTAAAAAGTCATAAACAGCTCGGGTCAAGAAAAAAACAATTTCAAGGCTATCACAGAAAAAGTTGGGGGGGGGGCAGATTCTGCCCCCCCCCCGGCCCTTTTAGGGTTAAGGTTTGTGAATCCTTACTCTTCTGGAAGTACACGTAGAAACTGTAGTAGAAACTGCATCAACTGATCAATCACCTTTGACTCGACCAAAACAAACATCTGGCATATTGTCTGGTAGTGGTACCTAGTCTCTATTTCTACACATTCTCTTGATAATACTACTGAATTGTAAAGCTTTTGAAAAAGTTGGATATATATATTCTAATTTCTACCACTGAGTACCAGTCTCGTCAGTAGACTTAGGCTTCAAAGTTCAAATTGAAACCACTTGGCTTCACTGCACTCTCAGTCTCACTAGCCATGCTATATAGCCCCATAAATGTGGCCAATTTACTGGACTTTTGACAATATTGATTTTCATATGGTATGAGTATGCTCATGGGTGAGTATGCCTCTAAAGCAAAAATAAACTACAAACTAAGCCTAAATGTGAAAATCAATTTGTCAAAGTTCAACATGTTTTTGTACATGGTGGAGTGTGGCCTTTATTTGCGGAGGTAGTCCAGTAAATTGGCCACATTTATGGGGCTAGGGGCAGCCTGCTATCATCATCTTCAAGTCGGACTGCAACAAAAGCACGCCACACATCACGGTCTCCCATGGCCGTCCTGATCTCGGCGCGGCTGCGGAGGCTAGCCCATCACGCCTGCTATAGTATACTGTATAGTGCTAGTCATTGCTCATAAATGTTAAGAAAAGTTGAGACCTCAAACTTGGCTGGTGAAATAATGAGGACAATGCCTTTGCCTCCTGAAAATTGTTGAGAATTTTGTCAGCAAAAAGAGTGAGTACAGTACAGTTGACTCTTGTCAGTACATGTACAAACGCTGTACAAACAAACATTTGATAAGTTTTGAGACAAAAACGGACCTGTATATTTTTAGGACAAAACCAATCAGCATCTGTTGCCACAAAGCAAGATTTGCACGTAGCGCTCCAGTCAGACAACACACGCAATGGGGAAAAATCACGTTGGGTTGCATACTCTCTCGCGTGCTGCAGGAAAATGTTGTCATAGGCCGGCGCGGCGCAGGCTGCAACGCCGGGCTTTGTATTAACTTTTACGGCCGGGGACCGGACAGGGCAGCCGGCAGCGATTCCCGGTGTTTATTTCTCATCATCAATTTCCACATTTGTTTGTGAGAGTATCGATTGTAAATGATTTGATACAACTTTTGTGGCTCTTTTTATAGCTTCTGTAGTGTAAATGGAACTGGTTCAGAGCATTTTGGCTAGAATTTGGAGGCCTTACAAAATTGAAACCGCTGCCGTCGGTGCGGCTTATACGCCGGTGCGGCTTATACGCCGACTTCAAATCTTAATTTGCAGATTTTTGCGTGCTGCGGCTTATACGCCGTGTGGCTTATATTCCGAAAATTACGGTATGTTCCTGTGAGCGTAGAGGATGAATTGTGCACTAATATCGACGGCAGCATGGTCGCATGGCCTGATGAACATGGTAATATTAGTAAAGCGCTTTGAGATTGTTGATATGATGGAAAGCGCTATATAACCATTGCAACTATTATTAGTAGTAGTAGTGAATATAGTGTAGTACAATATAATACAAGTCCTAATCGGGTAATTACCTTTAAATATGTGAATTCCAAAAGGATAGGTAAAACTTTCTGAGCCATGATTCCCCAAAAGCCTTCCCGAAGCCTCAACACGCTTAATGGTGGATGATATCCTGTCGGTCCAGTAGATAAAGTCATAGTAGACGAAGAGATCATACGCATGAACGTTGAAACTTGTGCGGTCGACAAGAACAGTCCGACCCTGGCCTAAAAGATCTGAGTATTCAATGCGGTCGGTACCAGCATCACACCAGTACATCCTTCCCCCTGAAGAACAAGAGGACATTTTATTTAAAGGTACATGTAATATGTTAACGTTTGGGGAAGGGCTTCCTGTGTCGACAAGTAGCACATCTTGGGAAAAAAATTACATCATTTTCAATTCCACATATTTCAAAGAAAAATCACTTTTACGTGTCATTTCTTACAAATAACAAGTTCTTCCTGCAAGACAGGGGAACCAAACAACCTTGCAGGAACCATCAATTTTAAGTCAAAATTTTCATTTTTTAACAACAAACTTGAAAGCGCCTGATAATCAGCTTCCCCTTTCTTATTTCCTGCAAAACCATCCAACTCATGTGAGTTCTCAAAAATCTGGAAGGCCGTCGTTGTTTTCATTTAGGTAACCAATTAGGAAAAAGTCTTCCACAGAGTCACGGTCCTATCAGGCAATAAGTGTGGCAATCTGTGGTTATCTCAGGGTGTGTGTCATTGAAAATATGTCCCATTATGCCCCATGGAACCATTCAAGAAGGAAAACATGCTCAAAGATTTACCTTCCAAATCAAGGGATATACCATTCGGCCACATTAAGGCCGTATCGATGAGCACACGACGACCTGAGCCGTCTGTGCCAGATCGTTCAATCTTTGGTACGGTACCCCAGTCTGTCCAGTACAAATGACTGCAAAACAAGAGAAGAACGAAGTGGGAGTCAGGGAATCAGTCGCCTCCCACCTCAACATAAACCAAATAATTTGGCCCCATGCAATGACAAAATCTGAACTGGTCCAATATGCTGAACCTCATGTACGTACCTGTTAGCAGGGTCGACTACAATCCCCTCTGGTTCTACAGTTCCAAGGGAAGCGTTTGCCAAGTTGACGACCACTGATCGTTCCCGACCATCCAAAGTAGCTCTCTCGATCAGATCACTAAGTTTATCCGTCCAATACATCACACGATTCTCAACGTCAAGTGTCAAACCAAAAGGGCCTACATAGAGAGGGCAAGAAAACTCTCTTATTTGATAGGAAACAAGACCAGGCACTTCAAGCCCACTAATACTAGTTCCAGAGTACTCAAAATTCTATCTATGTAATAATACGCAAGTCACGATGTTTGGATCTGGGTTTATTCTTGGAAGTGGCAGGTCGCATTGTGCTCAAACTCGGTAGGTGGGGCTTGGTCCAACTTTTAGTTTTTCAACATTTGTTAAGCAATTGCGACCCCAGGGGCCCCTCCCCAGGGGTCCTCTCTCTTACGTACATACAGCGTGTGTGCGTGTATACATTCACGCAGGTACAAGAACGAATACAAGTACACACGCTGTGATTGCATCTGAAAGGGGAACTCCCAAGCTACACGCCAATATGACTATAGAGGTCACAAAATAAATGACTATACAGGTCACAAAAGGAATAACTATAGAGGTCACAAAAGGATGGACGGACGGAGGGACGGACGGAGGGCCATCTGTCCGCCATCCGTCCGGGCGGACGGACGGACGGAAGGCTTACGAAGTCTTAAGAATTAGCTTACTCTGTAGATCCCTAACGACAACTTCCACTCCAGTCCCGTCTAAAAAGGCCCGGGTTATACTATCCAAGGAGACATCGGTCCAATACACCATGCGCTCTACTGGGTCGTAGACAATGGCGCGCGGGTCATTTATGTTGTCATTGCTACCGTCTAAACCCGGGATGAGAGTGAAGTTGAAGGTGTCCGTGGGCGCGACATAAATCCCTGGAGGAGACCAATTGGTCACAAAGACCAAGTCATGGGGATCTAAAGGGAAATGAAGGGCAAAAAGGAAGAGATTAATTATTTAATTTGTGTGACTATATTCCAATTTCTATGATATCAGTCTAAAACCTCAGTCAGCCTCAGTAAAACAAAAATATGGATATGATTCCCCCAGCCCTTTTAGAGTGAGTTTATGTACTGTCATAATTAGTTTCTTACACCATCGCAGATTTTTTGAGGATAAGAACACTCCTATCAAAGTTGCCTGAAGTGTCTAACATAAACAATACTACAGTGAAATCTTGATAAGTCAAACTCTGATATAACTCAAAACAAAAGTAAGTCAACAAAGAATCCATTCCCTTCAGTAGTATAACAATGAAATACACCCCTGCTTAACTCAAAACTCTGCTTAAGTCCAATTTTGAACCTGTTCCCTTGAGGTTTGACTTTAATATCGAGATTTCACTGAATGTATAACGCACATATCAACCAAACATTGTTCACGCAGAGTAATACATTATTACCCCTGCTGATAAGGCCAATGAAAATATTCCATAGACCACTTCAGCTTGATGCTGCAATATTATAGGCACCACTGGCTTAATGTAAAGCCCTTAATCTAAAGCAATTTATTGTGTGTTTTGACTGTTAACTTGGAACAACAAACAAAATGACCCAGAATACTTGTTTCAACAACTGTCAACAACTGTAAGTACACAATATCTTTATTAACAACCCTGCTTAGGCAAACAATATGATTCATAAAATCAACTTTTTTTAAAGACGGGCCTTCAAAAGGACTTTGCTGAATATTTTTAACTTTTAAACTGAGGTTTTATCGCTGGTGATGTTTGAAGACAATTGTGATGATGATTCTTGAAATCGCATTTTTGGATGAAAGCGGTTTTAGGGTCAATGTGTTAAAATGGTGATATTCTTTGAACTGATCGAGCAATTTCAGTATTTTTTTTCATCTAAAAGTAGTTTAGGATATTGGCTTTCCAGTCATTATCACGGTTGGTGCTACATATTTTTTTTAAATATGAAATTATTATTATTTTTTTTTTGGGGGGGGGGGTTGGTTTCCGGTATATGTGCAATATTTTGAACACACAGTACGTATCATGAAGTAACAGCATCGTGCAATACATACGTTGCATGCTCAGTTGTGTACCGAAGGATGTGTGTTTTTATACGATGTACATCGCCCTGGCAGTTTGATTAATAAGGCCCCAAAAAAATAGTTCTGCTTCTGATTACATGGCATTTGAAAATAGGGTACGTAGGTAGGGAATTTTTTTTTGCCATTTTTTTTGTACGATCATATGGGGGCGTCTGCGTGTAGTCAAGGTGAAAGGTAGATTGATGGTTTTGGGTTTTTTTCTCATTTTTCCCATACACAAAATTAGGGTAGGGGCTGTCAGAATAGGGTAGGTGGGGAAACCGGAAGCAGAAATATTAATTATTTTTGGCATAAGGCAGTTAGTGAAATTGTGTAATTCTTGCTCTAAACTCAACATTGGCGAGACTGGTTGAGCATATTATTAAAAAAACTGCAACGAGTAGAATTAACTCATCACATTCGCAGAGCAGATGGGTTCATTTCTAACCCCCCCCCCTCATTCCTGACCCCTCCCCACCCCATTTCACGGTTATGTATACTTACGGCTCTGCGATTCACAGAATGATCCGATGAAATCAGGAGCACAAATACAAGTAAACCCGGTTGAAGAAGTAGCACAACTTCCTCCATTCCAACAGGGATTACTTGAGCATGGGTCATCTGTGGCAAAAGAATACCGGTACATGAATATTCATACATCTTCATGAATATCAACTTCAAGTCAGAAACACACATCAGATCAAAACCAAACCACACCCTCTCAGGGGGGGGGGGGGAGGGAGAGAGATCTCGTCCATCGAGTGACAAACAATTTTGAAACTTGATACATGCATAGAGCAATACTCATCACAAACATACCCCAGAAATTTCATGACTATATAAATTATAAAAGGGTTTTGGAATTACGGCTAATTAATTATTCATATGTACGACTGGTAATTGTGCTCTGTGTACACGACGTATATGGGAAAGTGGGCAACCGGCCATGGTCCGATTTTTATGTTTTGGGTATCAAAAGATGCGCAAGACTCGAGGCTAAAAAGTCATAAACAGCTCGGGTCAAGAAAAAAAATTTCAAGGCTATCGCGGAAAAAGTTGAGGGGGGGGGGCGGATTCTGCTCAATCACCTGTGACTCGATCAAAAGTTACATCTGGCATATTGTCTGGTAGTGGTACCTAGTCTCTATTTCTACACATTCTTTTGATAATTAATGATAAACTACTGAAATAACAAATATGTTCACAATGAATGGGACTGATGTTAACGTTCCCTCTTCATGTAAAATTCTCATATAACTAGCAATTTGGCTAGGTCTGAACGAGTTTGTTATAACGAGACTCGACTTTGTTGTGCATGCTTTTCTACACTTCAGTCTTTACACTTACACTTACACTTAAGATTTGATGGGATTATCTGATAGGCTTAAGCCTTTTAAGACCCCATATCCAGATTCTTTCAAGTAACTGTCAAATCTATTCTTGAACTGGTTGACATTCATGGCATTTACGACGTAGGCTTGGAGGTTGTTCCAGTTGTTTATTGCCCGTTGGGAGAAGAAGTGTTTCCTCAGTTGGAGACCTGTATGCATTCTCTTCTTAAACAACTTCAACCTGTGACCTCGAGTACTCGTACTTGACTTGGAGAAGAACTTTTCTGGATCAATATCGTCGAAGCTATTCAGGATCATGTCTCAATAAGGTCACCCTTTACTCTCCGCACTTCAAGTGGGAATAGGTGTAACTGCTCCATCCTTTCGCTGTACGGTTTTCTTCTCAATTCTGGTACTAGCTTTGTCGCCCTCCTCTGAACTTTCTCTAGAACCATGACGTCTCTCAGGGGCTCCATGACTGAACGCTGTACTCAAGATGTGGTCTGATGTAGGCTTTATATTGTTGATGTACCCTAACGTGGCGTGGCCCCTAATGTGACGCACTTTGATTTTTCGCCTGTAGCGCCTGGCTAGAGCAAAAGTTTTAACTGAAATTTCACAGAAAGTGAAATTTTATCAAGTTATATACACTCCCGTTCATAAATCGCGAGTTTATTTACCCGCTACAAAGTAAAAAGAAAACATTATTTTGGCGTGATTTTCCGATTTTATTTTCAAGTGCAAAGTGAACCCTTTGAAAATGCCCCGAAAAATAAGAAAATAATTTTGTGACAAACATCTGGCTTGGTATGTAAGTAGAGATAATAATGATTTATCAGAATTTATCAAGTTTACAGAAATTCTTAACTGTTAATTTGGAATTTTCCGAGATTTATTTAAGTGCGCCACGTTAGGGAACAATCCGCCATGGCGGAGTGTAAATTGTGCCCAATTTCCGGACGCCACCGTTTTTTAATTTCGGCTTAAATTTTATGAAACCAAAATTGTTCACAGAGGTTTTGTCGGTTTAAACAGCAAGCATTATAAAAGTACCAGTATTTCACTGAATGAACTTGAGGTTTGTCAACAAAGAGGTTTGGCAACACTACACGAGGAAAGTTGGGTAAGCTTCGAAGTGCGCCACGTTAGGGAACACGACTATACAATATCCCAAAGCTTTCTTTGTCAATGTGCTTGAATGTCCTTTTGATTACTCTTAGACTTTGCATTGCTGTAGCTAGCTGCTGCTTTGGTACATTGCAAGCTGGGTTTGCAGTCAAGGACCGGGATGGGATTGTCATTTTGTCACGTGCTGCTTTATGGAGGCTGACATGTTTTACAAAGCGCCCTCCCTTAATCCACACATGTTTTATAAAGCGCCCCCTGTTGATCGAAACAAAACGCGTCTGAGGCATTTCGCTCGTGACCCCCCGCCCAGCAAACAGGGTCCGTCAGCAGTGGCGTCGCCAAGGGGGACGCCCTGGAAAACCTTGGGCCCCCCCCCAGGGCCCCCCCCCCCCCCAGCTGAGATTTGGGTTGGTAAAAAAAATTCTGCGCGTTGTTAAAATCATTACCTCAAAAATAGCAATTTCTGGAGATATCTTCAGATCGAATTTAACATCAAATGTGGCACCATTTTCCATCTAGCCCATCCTCCGTATGCGAACTTAGACCCCTCCCCCAGGACGGCGATCCATATCCACCTAAGTGCCCCCATCAAATGCTGGTGCCCCCCTGTGGGCCCCCCCCCCTCCAGACTGAAAAGTCTGGTGACGCCACTGGGTCCGTGTACATACCGTCCAATCAGTTACCGTTTGAAAATTGTCAAAAGAAAAATGAAAAACGAACCCTTTACCGTTTACCCTAGCCCGACTGCGTCTGGCCGTACAGTACTATCGCAAGCTCTGTAGTACGGCCAGACGCTCAATGCTTCCAAAAAGACTGATTTCCCCCGCTGATGTAGCGATTTTGTTACAGAATTTGATCGAGATTATCTTTTCATCCAGGACACAAATTTCCAAAGTTAAGGTTCTTAGTCGTAGAGCAACCCATACCTTTTCGAAAAAACGTTCTTTGGTCTCAATATTTCCATCCATCTGGCCAAAAGACGACTTTTAGTCATCATCTTCCACAAATATTGTCCTGAAAATGTCCTCCATGCGATTTCAAAATGGCGGCCGCGTTGTAATGATGCATTATGCGAGCGTGCTTGGGTAAGATAATGAATATGCATCATAGTTTATGACGTTTGTCGGGCGCGCGGCGCGGCTGGCCATACTAAATAATGCATATTCATTATCTTACTAAAATGAAAAAGCCAACCCTTTTCCAATTTTGGGTTTTGGATTTTTGAACAGAAAAATGAGAAAGCAAACCCTTTTCCAATTTTTGGTTTTGAATTGTTGAACAGGAAAATGAAAAAGCAAACCCTTAACCAGTTTTTGTTTTTGAAATTTTGAAAAGATAAAAGAAAAGCCAACCCTTTACTAATTTCCGTTTTTGAATTTTTAAAAAGAAAAAAAGGAAAAGCAACCCCTTTACCCTTTTTCGCTTTTGAATTTGTGGAAAGAAAAAAGGAAAAGGGAACCCTTTACCAGTCACCGTTTTTGATTTTTTCAAAAGAAAAAGAAAAAAGCAAACCCTTTACCTGTGTTTGTTTTGAAATTTTTGAACCAAAAAAGGAAAAGCAAACCATTTACCCGTTTTTGCTTGTAAAATTTTGAAAAGAAAAAACAAAAAGAAAACCATTTGCCAGTTACCATTTTTTAATTTTAAAAAGAAAAAAGAAGAAGCAAACCCTTTACCAGTTACCGTTTTTTTAATAGAAAAAAAGGAAAAGTAAACCCTGTACTGTACACCGTTTTTGAGTCTGTGTTCAGAAAAAGAGACAACGCATTGAGTTACAGCATTCCGCTTTTGATGCGTATAAAACAAAATCATCAATTGTTTTCCTTTGTATACAGTTAACATACAGTTTATGTAAATAAACGCAGCACACTCATATCTGTTTCATTTTGTTTCTCTGAAACACAAACAACCAAAAACTAAGACAACATTTTCTTTGCCAAAACAAAAACGTAAAAAGGGTAACCGAAAAAGGAAAAACGAAACCTGTTACCAGTCTAAGCCCAACGAAGCCCGAGTGCGGCCGAGTTCGTCAGAAAGTGTCTCGCGGCTGTTTCCTGTGAAAAAAAACCTGTCCACGGGGCATGGCGGAAACTCATGTGCGACCACGGGCATGAACATGTTTACTGTACTTGCTGTAGGTGCTCTCTTTAGTACGGCGCTCCATACGGCGCTCCATGAGTGCCATCCACTTCTTTATTTACTCAGATCATGTTGACATATCGCCGAGAGTAAGGCGACTTACTCACATAATTGTATCGCTAAGTCGACTTTAATACCGAAGTCGACTTGACGACTTGTCGGTGCATTTGAGGTTTTCTCCACCCGTTCTTATATGAACAATAAACTGGCAGAGGAACAAGAAATAAACTGTATGGTATTCGTTTGATCTGGGTCGAAGTTAATTTGTGTTTTTTATTTTCATCTTGTTTTAAATTACTCCCCCAAGCTTCGTAGGAAATCACACCTCTGCCGTGGTTTCCCCTATTTTTTCCGTTGAAAAGTAATTCACTTCGCGTTAAACATTAACAATCATATATTCACAAAAATGTCTTTATTGACATGTTGCCTAAAAATGACACTAACAAATTCAAGATTTGCTTTAAATCATATTGAGATCATATTTAAGATAAAACGACTCTCACGGCTTAAATTGGAATATCGGAAAATTAGCAAAACTCTTGTCTGAACTCTTGTCTGATATATTACGAGAAATTATTTGATAAAAGCTCTTATTGCCAACATTAAATCTTGGGCACTGAAGACAAAGACAAATTTGTGTTAATTTCAAGATTTTAAATGGGAAGCGCTGGGGGGGGGGGCATTTGTTGCAGGACATTTCTTTTACATTTCGTTCGGAAAAGAAAAATCGAAGTTTTGAAAAAGCACGTATATAATTATACCAACAATAACCTTTCAAATTCCCATAACTATACGTTGCATGTTCGTCAAGCTCTGCTTAAGAGCTTCTCCATAGATGATAATACCCAAACGCTTTGCATCAAAGCAACAATACTTTTTCAATGAAAACAACTCTAATGACAGCATTTATCATCCGTCTTTGTGCCGCTTTATGTGTGGAAAGGAAATAGACGAGCAGACGTTTTGCATTTTTTATGAACATCAACAAAAGAGACACAACCATTAGTTGCCTCTGCACGCGGCATTTTGATCAAATTTTCAGTCTCGGTTTCGACGGGTATTAGTTTCTAGGAATGCTATTTAATAATTAAAAAATATCAAGTCCGTTTTCGAAAATAATTTACACGTTTCAAAATGTACCACAAACGTATTGACACTCAACTGTCCTTTAGTTCGAACTTTACATGTCTTTGTGTGTGTTTACTCGACTAAACCACAGATGTCCCCGGTTCGATGCCCCATGAGTTTGTAAGCTGGATAAACACAATCTACAAAGAAATAAATTTCGTCGAATTTTTTGGTTTGATGTTTATATTTTGATAACATCATAATGATGTAAATTATAGTTGATGACTTATTTTGAGGAAAAATTAAAAGTTCTTGTGGCAATAAAAAAGACAAGTCAAGCCTAGTCAAGCTTTTCCCAAATCATAAAAAAAAAAATATATTCTGGTGCTGAATGGTTATTCAATTGAGGCCTTTGCATGCATCTGTGTACACAATAGCCCATTCGTGTGACGTTAGGGGGTAATCCTGTACAATAGTACTGCCCAGCGCCCCTACTCAGACGCCCCAAGAAATGATACTGGTATTATACACCTTTCCCCAAAATACGGACAGAACCTGCTGGGTAAGGGGGTATTTGTACATCCCGTAACATATTGTTAATAATCATCGGATTTGAACAGCGACCGCTTTGAAAGTATGGTACGAGCCACCCCCCCCCCCCTATAAATTTTAAGGAGCCAAGTGTCCGGACAAAAAAACCTGTCTACATTTCAGCATTGATTTGCTGATGAACCCCCACAAAAATTCCTGGTTCCGCCCCCGATTGTTGTTGTGCATATACGGCAATTATTATCATCTACAAGGTGATTCAAAATGCAATCAAATTTGATACACAAATTTGATACAATGAAGTATGTCTACTAAGAGCATGTTCTTCCACTCATCTAAAAAAAAAAAAAGCAGTTACTGATATTGATCTATGCCAACAGAAGTTATGCATGTTTTACTTAAAAAAACATTTTTATAGCTGTCCTTGGAGTGCCATTGAGCGTAGTGATAATACACACAAGCATTCATTAAAATGAGATCATATTAATAATTGAAATCAAGACCATTGTTTTCACTGTCAGTTGTAATGGTTTGCATATGAGGAACAAGTCAACTCTTTTTGTTCTGAAATGTTATTAGCTATATAAACATCCTTTGAAAGTTCTCGTTCATTCATCGAGGTGGGAAAACGTCCTTGTTTTATAATACTCAATGTGTATTAACCAGTTCGTAGAATTATCAGAGGTGGACAGCCGAGCTTTTGTGATCTTTTTATTCAAATAGACATAACGTGAGATTTGAAGGTTTGCATGGTGGAAAGATACTAAGACAAGAAAAGTTTGCGGTAGCACCATGTTAATAACATTCTCCTGACGACGGGCAGAGCATACTGTTCGAAACGTTGAGTCCTTCGGTTCTTTTCAGAACCACACAATTTTCACAGTTAAAAGTCAATAAGATGTACTTTATCATTTTTTTCAAAATGAAATTGAGCAAGCCGAATATTTTTAAATAATTTTTAAATCAGTCATTTTCTTGTTTGACTCCCCTGCAAGGAGAAGCCGGTAGAACGCCTTGCGAATCGGTATCGGCTGAGCACCGCATGCATGGTTGTATACACGGTAGCCGCATCAGTAACCTGTACTCTGAAACCGACCACTCGCATGGCGGTTTTCATCATGTCCTATTAGCCAATATATATTCGGCTTTTCACAGACAGATGTGATAAAAGTATAATATTGTCGAATTAGCCGGTTATGCTGTAAAATATGACCGGCGTTTGCATGGTGATAAAGGAAGGATATTACAAAACATGCTGACATATATTTACAGTTATAATTCTTTTTCATTTCTTAAAAAATGGTAAAACATTCTGGTACTATCAGTGGCGTAACCGGGTTGTGCCCCCCCCCCCAAAAAAAACCCCACACGAATGCCTGTGCCATACCCCAACCCCCCCCCGCCCGGCGCTCCCCGTTTAAAATCTTGAAATGAACAAAAATTTGTCATTTGCCTTCACTAAGTGCCCCATTAAAAATTGTGTGCACCCATGTGCCCCCCCCCCCCCCCCGGAGTTAAACCTCACGCCACTGACTGTTAATACCTATGAACAAAAAAGTACTCTCTTTTAACGTCTTCCACCTGGTGTCTTACGTCAAGGAGGAAAGTATCATTAACTTATTAATAGGGAAATTGTTTAGGTTCTTGGGAATTTGAATTACATGTTTGACAAAATTTCATTCTTCCCGAGGGATTTTCTCAGCCTTAACGATTAAGGTCGATTTGTGATCTAAAATCGCTTGTAATTGTATACCTCATGGCATCAGAATAACGTCACAGTAATATTGAGGCCGATGTCTCATTCAAAAGTGAACAACTTCTATATTGCTTGTGTAGTGAAACTCGGTGTGGAGTCGAGGTTCAGGGGTGATGATTCAATCACATCAAATTTATTCGTCTATCTTCCATTCATCACAAAAAACCTAGTAATCAAATACATTAAAAATAAATCAATATAAACCCACATAACTTCACATACATGTGCATGTATCCCATAAATCATAATACATGTGTGTACAAGTAATAAATTAACCCTAGAAAATAATATAGTTCAACCCAGATACAAAGAACTCCATTGCAAATACAGCAGCCTTCCCACAATAATGTACATGTATGACATGTGACCTCTGACCTGGTCGGTGTCTTGGAAATTACACTTTCGTTGATAGTAAAACCCCCAAAATAACATGAAAATAACTCAATTCATCCCATACCAGCCAGTGCACAGGCTCCAGAGCTGTCTCTCCTTCCTCTGGTGTCTAGCAATACATTCCAGCCATCGGCTGTAGGAATAACTCGGTCCGTTATTGATAAGAACAAGGTATCTGCCGCTGTCACAAGTGTAGTGAAACCCAGACCTCGGAGAGAGTGCCCGCCAAACCCGCTTACGTAAACAGTTGTTTAGTATTAAGGCGCACACGATAAAAACATCATCTGCTCTATCCTACATTCACATATTTTACAATAACAGAAATTTACTTTTGAGAATACAGCACTTCATGAGAGATAGAACCCCTTAGTTATCTATTATCTTCAAAATATCCCCTTACTTGGCTGATGAACGTACTATTTCTATATCCTCATAACCCCTCAACAAATTCGCGGAAGTTTGACCAGTTAACTTAAACAGCGCCCTCATTTGACCTTATGGGCAAAACAAATAAATTATTTCTAATCACTACATCTCTCCCCTTCTTTTGGTGATCTACTCCTGGAGATCAATTTAGGAAAACATTTTTTTTAAAAACAGCAATAAAATGGGATCAGTTAACAAGAAAACATAATGCGACCAATCTGGCTCTGTTTACATGTACATTGTTATAACTCTAAAACCATACTATCTATTGAGCTGTCTGACCCATTATTTTAAGGCTCATTACATTCTCTTTCATTAAAGCACAAAAATGTTAATTTTGGCAGGGTATAACTTAAACGGCCCTCCCGTCGTGACGGGTCTCATATACAATATAAATATACCCTTCTTCCTAAAATCTTAACTGAACTTTTATGGCAATACTCAAACTTTGAGTTAGGACAAACACATTGTCACTCATAGCAACATCAAACAAGTTACTATAATCACAGAATCCTGAATTCAAAAAACTTGATCAACTGTCTGAGGGTTCTCTCATAGTGAGCCATGCCTGCAGGGTTCAGATGCACACCATCCAGGATGTACTCAGGGTTCTTTAAGGCCCGGTGTTTCCACACCCACCATCTATCTTCTACAAATGTGGAACCCTCCAACAACCTGTTAAATGCTTCAACCCTTGCATTAAATTCATCAAGTGAGACTTGTGAGCTTCGCATGGCCCCAGTGCGGGCCAGCACGGGCAAAAATACAATAGCCTCAGGTTTGATATTCCACCTAGGAAATTCGTTAATAAGATTGCATAAGGAGGCATGCACTATCTCAGGTTGATTTTCTCTTGCACAGAGATCATTAGTTCCTAAGTCGAGGACCAGCACCTTTGGTGATATTATACCAAGTGGCCTCAAATATCGTCGAGGGTTTTTCTCTATTCGGTCTATAGTGAGACCCCCTTCCCCCAGACACTTAATCTCGTACGTTCCACCTGACAAAGCTACATAAAAAGATCCTCTCGTTTTATTAAGGCGTTTAACAAAACTATGTCCAAATAGCACAAAACTCATAGTAAATACAACATGAATAAAAAGGAGAGCCAACCTGGGCCCCAAAATATAGGAAAATATACCAGTTACATGTAACTAACTTAACTCTGTCATCTGACATTGTGAAAATTAAGCTGCGACGACATCGTACGAATGAGCAGCGCTGGATCTGGTCGGTCTTAAAGAGAACCGGATACCCCAGCCTTCTCCCAAAACGTTCCAGACCCCCAGCGACACCCATCCACCAACTAATGTTGTCCCATCACAGTAAACACAAGATTCTATCAATTTCAAAGCAATGCTGACCGGGGAAGTCCGTATGGGTTTCGGTGTACCCCCTTTGTCACCCTTTCGGATCTTCTTAGTGGAACAGAAGAGCTTGAGCCAGTGACTTGAGCTGGCTCCCCCACTTTTCCACTCCCTAATTCCCTAGAGCCATTAGCTGGAGGCTGGCCTGGCAAGCCACCTGTGTCAGACACGACAACATCACATAATGAATCCTCCTCGGACTCTTCCCCACTGTCAGACTCCGGTTCTGCTAAAGGGTCTAGTAGTAAATATTTCCTATTTACTGTCTTCTGTTCACCTCCCTTAGCCGGTCGAATGGAACACACATCCCCTTGCTGATTTACCCATACCACGATATACGGATCGCTCTCGTATTTATTTTGAAGTTTGTGACGGCCCCCAAATGCACATCTGCGCATGAGTACCTGCGAGCCTGGTACAACTGGTTTCACTGCTGTGCGCCCCCTAGCATCATATGCTGCCTTGTTTTGACTTGCCCTCTTAGCAACTTTATCCCTCACAATTTCCGAGGCACGGTTCAACATCTGAGATTGTTCCCTAACAAATTCTTGTCCCCAATCTGAGTCAGTTCTGCCCAACATTTGATCCAGAGGGATCAGTGGTTCTCTTCCGAACATCAGGGTATATGGTTCAATGCCAGTTGCTGTATGGGGGGTAGCATTATATACAAAAACTAAATGGGAAACAAGGTCAGGCCATTTGTGCCTGTCTTGCTCATCGAGGGATTTAATCAATCCAAACAGGGTACGATTAAAACGCTCTGCTTGCGCGTTTCCTCCGGATGATAGTGTGGTACGGGATTTTCTAATCCCGTACAATGAACATAATTCCCTCACGATTTCCCCCTCAAAATTGCGTCCCTGATCGCTGTGAAGTCTACTGGGTATCCCAAATTTGGTGAACCACTGGTCCCTAAGGACTTTCGCTACAGTAACAGCCAACTGGTCCTTACAGGGTGCAGCCTGTGAAAACTTGGTATAAACATCCGTCATGATGAGGATGTCTTCGTAACCCCCACGGCCCCTGTCCACTTTGACAAAATCCACTGCCAATATTTCGAGTGGTCGGAATGCCACTAGATGCCTCATTGGGACTCTAGGTTGCGGCTGTGAAGCCTTAGCAATTATACACAGTTTGCAGCGGCTTACATGACGACGGACATCCGCCGTCATTCGAGGCCAGTACACTCTCCTCCTTAGTAAAGAGCAGGTACGGGTCACCCCTTGGTGACCCCAGCCATCATGACAACCTTTCATTATCCTAAGCTGCAGACATTTGGGTAGGAGAATTTGGAAAATCTCCCCAAGTACAGGGTCCATCACCCTCCGGCACAGAACACCATTTCTTTCAACAACCCTAGACCACTGTCCAAGCCACAGTTTTAACTCTGGTGAAGTAGTAAACTCACAAGGCATTACCTCTCCCGGGGTCCACCTTTTGTCCCAAAGTTCCCACACCAACCCCAGCTCTGGGTCATCCCTTTGGAGGGATGCCATTTGTTCCGATGACCACGACGGAAACAACCCTGGGGGACCAGCAGTTCCTGGAGGAGCATCTCCACCAGACTGCGTAACAGTGACTGCATTTGCAGCAACATGGATTGGAACTGCACACGAGTGGACCTTGTTCTGCATGACTGCCTCTACCTCTGCAGTGCTCTGACTAGGATAACGACTAAGCGCGTCCGCGCACCGGTTACTACGACCCGAACGAAACTTCACATCGAAATTGAATGCAGCTAATTGCGCCACCCAGCGCAATTCACTTGCCCCTAACTTGGCGGTTTGCAGATGTGCGAGTGGATTATTGTCTGTGAGTATGGTAAAGGGCACCCCTAAGAGATGGTCCCTAAACTTATCCACAACAGCCCACTTTAGAGCCAGTAATTCTAATTTGAATGAGCTGTAGTCTGGGTAATTAGCCTCCGCCCCCCTCAGACCACGGCTGGCATATGCAACAGGGTGTCTATTTCCTTCTAAATCATCTTGTGCCAAACATGCACCCAAACCCTGTAGAGAAGCATCAACTTCGAGAACAAATGCACGCGAGAAATCTGGATATGCAAGCACTGGGGCCTGAGTGAGGGCCAACTTGAGCGAGTCAAAGGCTCCCTGTGCTTCAGTGCTCCACTCAAACTTTCGGACACTTTTCCGCACTTTCCCTTTACACTGAACTGGAGGTATTATTGCATGTAGCGGTGCTGCCAAACGGGAGAAGTTTAGGACGAATCTCCTATAGTACCCTGCAAGCCCCAAAAAGGATCGCAACTGCTCTGCATTCTGTGGCACAGGCCAGTCCCTAATCTTTTGGATTTTGTCATTGTCCACCGATATTCCCTGACTGTTTACCACATGGCCCAAATATGAAACATGATCCTGGAGAAACTGACATTTCTTCCCCTTTATTTTCAACCCAAACTCCCCAATGCGTGTGAACACCTTGTCCAACCTTTGAAGGTGCTCTTCAAAAGTGGACGAGTACACAAGAATATCATCCAAGTAAATGAGGAGCTCTGATAAGTTCATGTCCCCAAGACACATCTCCATTACTCGTTGGAACGTTCCAGGGGCATTGACTAGCCCGAATGGCATACGGGTAAACTCGAACAGTCCGAAAGGTACCCTGAATGCAGTCTTCTCCACGGACTCGGGATCCATAACTACCTGGTGGTAGCCATGAGCCAAATCCATGGAGGAGAAATACTTGGCACCTTGGAGTGCCTCCAGGGACTCTTCTATGCGGGGAAGGGGGAACGAATCGCGCACCGTTTTTGCATTTAAGCGCCTGTAATCAATGCATAATCGCAGGCTCCCATCTTTTTTCCGAACGAGTACAATCGGGCTGGCATATGGGCTCGCACTGCGCTTTATGATGCCCTGATCTAGTAGTCGTTGCAGGAGTTCCCTCACTTCCTGCAAATCCCTGGGTGGAATCCTACGGTAAGGCTGGCCAATGGGTATGTTGTCTACAGTACGAATTACATGAGGTATCGTATCACAACAGCCTACATCATACTGGTGTTTAGAGAATTTTGTGTCATGTTTCTGCACTAGCCGCACCAACTGCTCTTTCTGATTTTCATCCAAACTACAAGAGGAAAAGGTTAATCCTGGGGGTAACTGGTATTGGGTTCCATCCCTAAACACAAAAGTCTCCTGTGAGGAAGGTTCTGATGTGTCTACTGACACATCAGACTTGGGCGTGGGCCCGACCTCAACATGGTCACTACCTACGTCTTCAACCAAAACTTCATGCACAGATACCTGTAATGCACTTATCTCTTCCTCCAGCCCAATTTGTTCAGAGGATACCACAGTAGCTTGTGCCAACTTTGTGTGGGGAGGAATAACCAATGCCTGGGTCCCAAGATTAGCAACTAGAATATTTACAAAGCGACCATCAGTAATCCCACAAGAATTGTATACCCTAAGGGTTGGGGAAACGTTTGTTGTTCCTTCGCTCCCCTCATTTATTTCTCCACTGTCTGTCAAATGACTATCCACAAGAATCATTTTGTCTCTGAAATCCTCAACTGGGGCTCTAATCTGGCATTTAATGGTTTGCACCTGCCTGGGAGGGACAGTCATGGGTTGCCCACGAGTGCGCACAGACACCGGTTTCTTTGATCCCTTATTAGATTTGTGTCGATCTTGATCATGTGGTTCTCTTGCGAGACGGTACCACTGCAGAGCAACACTCAAAGCTTCTGCATCTTGCACTTTTGAGTCAATCGCTATGCCCTTCAACAGTTCTAGTACATTACAACCGATTAGTACCGGGCTTTTCCGGCCCCCCACCCCACACTGTGATGGGTTTTTCACAACTAGAAAATGTGCCATTACTGTGTGGTTATGCACCACCATTGGGACCTCCACATATCCCTCCACAGGCAGCTCTAAGTGACCTACACCATATACCCGCAGGTACCGGCCCACTGGTTCGGGCCCACTCATCTTATCCGACAAATGTTTGCTAAAAAAAGATGAGCTCATAAGGGAGGTTTCAGCTCCTGTATCTAGTATACAAGTTACCGGAACTCCAGCTAAAGTCACATTAACTGAAGGGCTTTTATGTACCAGGTGAGTAAGAAGTTCATTTACCGAACGCTCAGACAATTCCCCCCTTTCACAATGCACATTGTCCCCAGGTGAGGCCATTTCAGAGACTCCCTCCATCACTTGGCCTACAGTGATGGAGGACTTGTGTTTAACTCACCACTAACCGTGGATTTATCACATGGTGACGCCACACCATCCGATTGCCCCTGTCCCCCAGAGGACTTACTGCTAGCTGTCAAACTTTGGCCACTACCACCGAATCTACAATTAGCCTTGATATGCCCAGGGCGCTTGCATCTGAAACACACCACGCGCCGTCCCCCTTGACCAACATTAAATGGTTTTGGATCTGACCCTTTGATCACATGTTCCATCAAGGTTGTGAGCTGTTCTTGTTGTTTTAGAATCTGTTCCTGTTGATCCCTAATGCACTTCATCATTTCTGTTTGCTGTTGCATCACTTTTTGAAACTGCCCCCCACTAGGAGTACGAGCGGCCACGCCCTCCACTGATACCTCAACTACCTCATTAGCACAATTCAAACCCCCCTGATTTTCCTCATCAGGATCATCAAACGGTGCTACGCCCACTTGGCGTACCTGGCTTCGTTTGACCTTTGGCCTATCGATATCCCTGAATAGGTCTAAAGCAGCATCTCGCAGCGCACTGAAACTTTGCCCTGGTGTGGCCAACTCAAGACGTCGTAGCTCTAAGCGCATGCTTTGGTTCTTGGCCCCAGCTACAAACTGATTAATGAGGACTTTATCCTTAAGTCCCTTCAATCCTTCTTTTTCTCCCTCACTCCCAGCCTCGATTATACGATCATAAAGCCTAATAAGAGACCGTGAATAGTCCATGAGGGACTCATCTTCCAGTTGATGACGCTCATACAGTGACTTCTGCAACGACTGTACAGTTTCATCTGCCCCAAATTGTCTGTTAAGTAGCCTTATCAAGGCCTTATAATCGCCTTTCACTGACGGGTTACACTTAACCTCATCCCGGGCCAACCCCCCTAAGTGATTATAGACAACCTGCGCTTTTTCTTTGTCAGGGATATGGCATTGTTGACAATATATATCAACCTCATCAATCCACTCAAGAATGGTAGGATCCCCTGCCCTACTTGGACGGCCATTAAACCTAGCTAATTTAATCGCTCGTTGTGTGGTTGGCTTATGATTTGACTTGATGGCCTCAGTCAGGCCTGCAACAAGGCGCTCAACCAGGCCAGCCTCCGCCTCAGCCATAGCACAGGAAACGCTGTACACAAAACCCCACGCGAAAATCCAAGGTCAGCCTAAAATATTTCTACAATCAACACGGCTAAATTAACTAGGTCCAATTAACTGGCAGATTACCCAATATTTTCAACCGATAATGCACTGGCTGGTTTTTGTTTTTGTTTCTTCAGTTATCACGACCACTTACTGCTGGCAACCTAATCTACAATGTAACTACTGATTTACATTTAAACTGTACAAGTAAACATGACACAGTCCATGCGTATGACTCCAAACTGCCTACCGCAACCAGTCTGTAGTTCCCTTGCAGACTCCCTGGTAGTGGTACTGTTACGGCATCCGTCCACGTTGCCTCCCCAGCAAACGCATGTAATTCCCCGCAGTTCTCCTACGCTAGGCTCAGGTCACCGTCCACCCGTTCAGTCAGGTCATTAGGTCAGCACTCAGCACCCCATCCGTGTTACCAAATTTGTAGTGAAACTCGGTGTGGAGTCGAGGTTCAGGGGTGATGATTCAATCACATCAAATTTATTCGTCTATCTTCCATTCATCACAAAAAACCTAGTAATCAAATACATTAAAAATAAATCAATATAAACCCACATAACTTCACATACATGTGCATGTATCCCATAAATCATAATACATGTGTGTACAAGTAATAAATTAACCCTAGAAAATAATATAGTTCAACCCAGATACAAAGAACTCCATTGCAAATACAGCAGCCTTCCCACAATAATGTACATGTATGACATGTGACCTCTGACCTGGTCGGTGTCTTGGAAATTACACTTTCGTTGATAGTAAAACCCCCAAAATAACATGAAAATAACTCAATTCATCCCATACCAGCCAGTGCACAGGCTCCAGAGCTGTCTCTCCTTCCTCTGGTGTCTAGCAATACATTCCAGCCATCGGCTGTAGGAATAACTCGGTCCGTTATTGATAAGAACAAGGTATCTGCCGCTGTCACAAGTGTAGTGAAACCCAGACCTCGGAGAGAGTGCCCGCCAAACCCGCTTACGTAAACAGTTGTTTAGTATTAAGGCGCACACGATAAAAACATCATCTGCTCTATCCTACATTCACATATTTTACAATAACAGAAATTTACTTTTGAGAATACAGCACTTCATGAGAGATAGAACCCCTTAGTTATCTATTATCTTCAAAATATCCCCTTACTTGGCTGATGAACGTACTATTTCTATATCCTCATAACCCCTCAACAAATTCGCGGAAGTTTGACCAGTTAACTTAAACAGCGCCCTCATTTGACCTTATGGGCAAAACAAATAAATTATTTCTAATCACTACACTTGGAACATAACTTTATCATAATGTGATGACCACAGTGTAATTTTAGTGTGCTAAGGCTAATCATAAGCTAATGTCCTTTATAAAACATTGATTTAGAGTTGACAATAAGAGTTTTTATAGTGATATCTTTATCAAATCATTTCTCACAATATATCAGACAAGAGTTTTGCTAAATGTCCGATATTCCAATTTAAGCCATGAGAGTCGTTTTATCTTAAATATGATCTCAATATGATTAAAAGCAAATTTCAATTTGTTAGTGTCATTTAAGAAAGCAACAAGTTTCACGCAACCTGTCAATAAAGACATTTTTGGGAATTTATGATTGTTAATGTTTAACGTTAAGTGAATTACTTTTCAACGGGATAAATAGGGGAAAACAAGGCAGAGGTGTAATTTCCTACGAAGCTTGGGGGAGTAAAACCTCAAATGCACCGACGAACAAGAAAGAATCCACGACAGTACTTCAAAAACGGAATATCCATGCAGAACGATACTTTTGCATGTCATCATCTCCACATCGTAAGTCGACTTGGCAAGATAATTTAGCTCGACAAGTTGTCATCTCGACTTCCGGAAGTCGACTTAGCGAGATAATACACCTGGACAAGTCGTCATCTCGACTTCGGAAAGTCGACTTGAC
This sequence comes from Patiria pectinifera, assembly GCA_029964075.1. NCBI lineage: Eukaryota > Metazoa > Echinodermata > Asteroidea > Valvatida > Asterinidae > Patiria > Patiria pectinifera. Next base: position 6,347,995 of record CM057132.1, read on the forward strand.
GAGATAATACATCTGGACAAGTCGTCATGCCGACTTATGGAAGACGACTTGGAGAGATAATGCCTCTGGACAAGTCGTCATGTCGACTTCTGGAAGTCGACTTGGAGAGGTAATGCCTCTGGACAAGTCACCAAGTCGACTTCGGTAAGTCGACTGGGCGATACAATAATGTGATTAAGTCGCCTTACTCTCGGCGATATGTCAACATGACGTTATAAATTATATGAGTAAATAAAGAAGTGGATGGCACTCATGGAGCGCCGTAGGTTTCGTTGGGCTTAGACTGGTAACAGGTTTCGTTTTTCCTTTTTCGGTTATCCTTTTTTCGTTTTTGTTTTGGCAAAGAAAATGTTGTCTTAGTTTTTGGTTGTTTGTGTTTCAGTGAAACAAAATAAAACAGATATGAGTGTGCTGCGTTTATTTACATAATGTTAACTGTATACAAAGGAAAACGATTGATGATTTTGTTTTATACGCATCAAAAGCGGAATGCTGTAACTCGATGCGTTGTCTCATTTTTTGAACACAGAATCAAAAGCGGTGTACAGTATAGGGTTTGCTTTTCCTTTTTTTCTTTTTAAAATTAGAAAACGGTTACTGGCAAAGGGTTTCAAAAAAATTCAAATTCAAATGCAAAAACGGGTAAAGGGTTTGCTTTTTCCTTTTTCTTTTGAAAAAATCAAAAACGGTGACTGGTAAGGGTTCCTTTTTTCCTTTTTTCTTTCCACAAATTCAAAAGCAAACAAGGGTAAGGCATTTTCTTTTCCTCTTTTTGGTTCAAAAATTTCAAAACAAAAACTGGTAAAAGGGTTGGCTTTTTCTTTTTTCTTTTCAAAAATTCAAAAACGGAAACTGGTAAAGGGTTGGCTTTTTCTTTTTCTTATCAAAAATCCAAAACGGAAATTGGTTAAGGATTTGCTTTTTCATTTTTCTGTTCAAAAATCCAAAACCAAAAATTGGAAAAGGGTTTGCTTTTTCATTTTTCTGTTCAAAAATTCAAAACCAAAAATTGGAAAAGGGTTTGCTTTTTCATTTTTCTGTTCAAAAATTCAAAACCAAAAATTGGAAAAGCGTTTGCTTTTTCATTTTTTTGTTCAAAAATTCAAAACGAAAAATTGGAAAAGCGTTTGCTTTTTCATTTTTTTTCTTCAAAAATCCAAAACCAAAAATTGGAAAAGCGTTTGCTTTTTCATTTTTCTGTTCAAAAATTCAAAAACCAAAAATTGGAAAAGTGTTTGCTTTTTCATTTTTTTTTCTTCAAAAATCCAAAACCAAAAATTGGAAAAGCGTTTGCTTTTTCATTTTCTGTTCAAAAATTCAAAACCAAAAATTGGAAAAGCGTTTGCTTTTTCATTTTTCTGTTCAAAAATTCAAAACCAAAAATTGGAAAAGCGTTTGCTTTTTCATTTTTCTGTTCAAAAATTCAAAACCAAAAATTGGAAAAGCGTTTGCTTTTTCATTTTTCTGTTCAAAAATTCAAAACCAAAAATTGGAAAAGGGTTTGCTTTTTCATTTTTCTCTTCAAAAATGCAAAACCAAAAAATTGGAAAAGGGCTTGCTTTTTCTTTTTTTTGTTCAAAAATTCAAAACCAAAAATTGGAAAAGCGTTTGCCTTTTCATTTTTCTGTTCAAAAATCCAAAACCAAAAATTGGAAAAGCGTTTGCTTTTTCATTTTTCTGTTCAAAAATTCAAAACCAAAAATTGGAAAAGGGTTTGCTTTTTCATTTTTCTGTTCAAAAAGTCAAAACCAAAAATTGGAAAAGGGTTTGCTTTTTCATTTTTCTCTTCAAAAATGCAAAACCAAAAAATTGGAAAAGGGTTTGCTTTTTCTTTTTTTTGTTCAAAAATCCAAAACCAAAAATTGGAAAAGCGTTTGCTTTTTTATTTTTCTGTTCAAAATTTCAAAACCAAAAATTGGAAAAGGGTTTGCTTTTTCATTTTTCTGTTCACAAATTCAAAACCAAAAATTGGAAAAAGGGTTTGCTTTTTCATTTTTTTGTTTACAATTTCAAAAATGGTAAAAGGTACAACACTTTTGTTTTTCTGTTTTCGTTTTTTAGACGCATAAACGGAAACTGGTAAACGATTTCCTTTTTCTGTTTCTTTACCAAGATTGTAATAGGGTAAACGGTAAAGGGTTCGTTTTTTATTTTTATTTTGACAATTTTCAAACGGTAACTGATTGGACGGTATGTACACGGACCTCCTATTCCTCGATACCGCGTTACTGTGATAATTTATCACAGAAATCCGGAATTCAAAGATAATTTCTTCCACGATACCGCGTTACTGTGATAATTTATCACAGAAATCCAGAAATCAGAGATACCTATTCCTCGATACCGCGTTACTGCGATAATTTATCACGTGACACCGCGCACTCATCGATTGTAGAGAGGAGAGACATATGAATTTAAAGCTTCCGTATACGTGATAAATTATCGCAGTAACGCGGTATCGCGGAAGGATTTATTTTTGAATTCCGGATTTCTGTGATAAATTATCGCAGTAACGCGGTATCGCGGAAGGATTTATCTTTGAATTCCTGATTTCTGCGATAAATTATCGCGGTAACGTGGTATCGCGGAAGGCAATTCAAGCTTCCGTAAGTTTATTGCAGAAATCCGGAATTCAAAGATAAATCCTTCTTCGATACTGCGTTACGGTGATAATTTATCACAGAAATCCTGAATTCAAAGATACGTATTCCTCGATACTGCGTTACCGTGATTATTTATCACAGAATTCCTGAATTCAGAGATAATTCCTTCCTCGATACCGCGTTACCGCGATAACTTATCAAGGAAATCCGGAATTCAAAGATAATCCCTTCCTCGAAACCGTGTTACCGTGATAATTTATCACAGAAATCCGGAATTCAGAGATACCTATTCCTCGATACCGCGTTACCGTGATAACTTATTGCAGAAATCCGGAATTCAAAGAGCTCCCAGCGTCCTGTTTGCAGGGCGGGGGGCGATCAACCTCGTCCCCAGTGCTTACTTTATTTCCAACCGCGTTTCCAATAGTAAACCCTGGATAGGAAACTTTCTTCCTGTATCCTGATTCGATACCGCAATTGGCTAGAAATGGATTGATATCGATCGTGTACTTGGTGTTGTTATTCACAACGTGCAGGACGTGTTTTCGCGATCATTCGTCCACGCCTTCTTTAAAACATTCATTTCCTTTCCAATTTGTTCTTATATTAATATGAAATGTGATAATGCATGTGTTGTCTCGTTAAGATCGTTACAGTTTAATTAGAATAAAATCGTATTTTCGTAACTCCATGCCGTGCTCGCGCTACGACGAATTGATTCTGTTTGCACCCCAGACACCGCATATCAAAGCAAATGCAAATGTAGCACACAGGTAGACACCAGACTATTCTTCATTTGCATACGTGTTCAATAATCTTGCTCATGCAAATGATCCATTACCAGGGTGAGAGAGCAGGTAGTGGTGGGCGCGTACTGCTCGACACCCTGGGGACGAGGTTGGGGCGATTTTTAATTTTTTTTTACATAACTATCTGGGGCACTTTGTGCGCTTTCCTATGGAGCATGATGGTAATATTGCCAGGCTTGAGTGGAGGCTAGTATAATTCAACTTGGTGCGGATTTTGGACTTTAGTTCCCTTTTAAAAAAATTCTTCCAGAGCCTCGAATCAGAAAAGAAAAAGAAAATTCCTGCCATACAATTAGTATCCGACTGAAAAATAACATTTCTAAGATAAAACTTAAAATTGTTTGAAAAAAACCCAGAACCTGTCATCGGTAGCGCAAGGAATCGAAATCGACCCCCTGCATACGAGCCAGCATACCTAACCAATATGCAACGACGGTGCTCGTCCACCTTTGCAATTCATAATGGATATATTTGCGAACATGTACAGAGAGCATAGGAGCGGGCGAATTTTTTTTAACCAGACTCCCTCGTCCAATCAGATTGGCAAGATTGACGAGAAGACGTCGCCAACATACTTCTGACCAATGAGAGACAGGCCACGCGAGCCACGCGTGTTACGTCACGGATACTTCCTGGCCCGCATATGAATTTGTTACCCCCACTTTTGTTCACTTAATTTTACAGTTTAAATCTGGCGCGCAGAGTACCACACAGAGGTCCAGGGCTACATAATCGGATTAACGCTGGCCCTGTGTGGCTGTGCGTTCAACCCTAAAATGTGGCCCGGCACATTCCATTCATAAAATGGTTAAAACAAACCTATACATGACAATGTACATATAGGATTTGTGCACATATCGATGTGAAGGTATGCCTAATAGTACAACTTCTTGTCCGATTTTGTCAAACTTGATATAAACATCTTATTTCATTTTTGCATTCTTCAAGAAATCTGACGTATACACTAACGTGTATATGCATATAGATATCCTCCCCACAAACAAAATGGTACAGCCCAATAAACAAGTGCACGTTATTTCCATCACAAATTTCTATAACTGCCTTGAAGTGAACAGTATTCAGATCCAAAATTACATTATTTTAAAATGAAATTAACTCCTAAAAAGACCACAGTTTTAATGCCAGATAACTGATTTACAAATGGATAGTTTTTAAATGTCTTATCTAAAGTAGAATTGGAGAAAATGTGTCTTGAAAAACAGGTAATTAGCAGAGTCCAAGATCACGAGACACGTGGTAAGCAATTGATGTAAGTCTCGAACGATGCCTTATCGATCGAAAGTTGTCATTGGCCACTTTTTTTCTTTGTGAAAAGTACGGTAGTTTTTTTCAACCAATCATAATAAGTTTTACATGTAAGGAAAGAGGAGGAGCTAAGCTATTCGATTCCGTTTACCCCCACGCAATTCGATACTCTAGTCAGGAGTTACAGTCAAAAGAGTCGACGCGAGGGCGCTCAATCGGTGCGTTTACACAGGAAAATGATAAAAAGTTCACATTTTCAAAGCCGAAATTACGGGGATTTTTTTCAAGATAAAAAAAAATAACATATACCATGAGAAAGAGAAAGAGTTAAATTGTACAGAACCGTTTACCCCCATTGAAAAAGACCGCATGGTTATCACACTATGACTCGAAACATCGAAAAAAGGGGCCTTTTTACCGGGATTCTCGCCCGGAAACGGGCCCGCACAGAGGTTTGAGCTTAAGTGAACACAACAAATTCATATAACGCCTTCCCGTCTTATAAAAAGTAGGGCATTTTTTTCCCCCGAAACTGGTGCTACTCCATCTGGAAATGAAAACTATTCCATCATATTTGTTTCGTTTTTGTGTAATTGACAATTTCCATACGTGATAAAATTTTTGGCATTATGTTTTACATGTATAAGTGTAGAAATTTAGAATGCGGAGAAATACACACTGAGTACTTCGGCCCAAGGCAGCGCAAAGACCAGTACGGAGCAACAGCCAGTGATGTAAGACATGACACTTTTCACCTCCATATCATTACGCCGTGGAAAATTACCGAGAACGGGGCCGGATCAACAGACACTGTACTGGCGCAGGCAGCTCGCAATGTCTTCCAGCTATTCTTGGTCAGTCACCACAAAATTGCCTCATATTTCACAAGCACAACTTGATAATTTAACCTCCTAGTCTGCCGTCCAGCTTCAAGCCTCTAACGCGGAAACTTGTACATCATAATTAATCTGGAGTCTTCATGGGCGCAAAAAACATCACATTGGGACGCTTGGAGTCTTGCAAATCGACCAGAAAACCGGCCTCATGTACGGGGTCACTGTAAAGCTTCGACGCAGACATGTTGCGTCGTCGTCGTCACCGATATTGAAAGACTGACTTGAACTTTGCTGTAGGCCTACAGAACTTGTCAAAGGAATTGTTGTGAGCTCATAAATCACAAAGTGCGACATTCATACGGAAACATGCTTTACATTTTCTCAATGACATGTCTTTATGTAAGCCGACAGTAACACTGATGTAGGCCTATAAAAACGTTTGGTTATCAATTTTATTGAAAATGACCCCATCATTTTCCAGAAGTTCAAATACCCGACTCAGACCCCCCAAATTAAAGTATGTTGTGCTCATATTTCTCGCCTAATTTTACCCTTTAAAAAGATGCAAATCTTCCATCCCTTCTGAAAAAAAGTTTCCTATATTATGTACTCTCATGTTACCAAGCAAAATCCCGTAGATATTTTCACATAGTGCGTGTTCTCAAACCGTCTTGGTATAATGTATCCCCCTTCATGCAGACTATGTCGAAAATCCAAAATGCGATAAAGCCATATCTATACAATAAATGTGGCATGGATATCAAAAGTTACCAAAATGAGAACCTCGTAAAACGGGTCTGCATAAGGCTGGTGTGTTGTTGTTGATGTTGTTGTTGTTGGGGGGGGGGGGGTTGGGGGGGTTGACATAAAAGATGCTTACCTTCAGTTTGAGCTTTGACTGGAAACTTGACAAATGAAACCAACAGAATGGCGAACACCATCAACAGGTATGTGTTCACTCCTTTTCCGGCATCCATTCTAGATGTCGAACAAGCTAAACCAGACGTCGAACAATCTCACAGACTTTTCGTCAGGCACTTTTATCAGAGTGCAACTTTCTTACTTCCAAATCTAAGATATGGTTCGTGCGCAGTCCGGACAGACGCCTACTCGAAGAGAAAACGTCTGGATAGTCTTCGTCGCAAACAGGAAATAAAACAGTCCGTACCCTGGCTGTTTGTACTTGTACTCGGCCGTTGAAAATAAATGGTACGTCACATGAAATCGAATCAATATAAGTGTGCAGGTCCCTTGATCAAGCGAACAAAAGCAAGGGCGGATCCAGAACACAATTTTTTGGGGGGGCCAAAAAAAATTTTGGTGCCCCAAAAAAGTGGGTCAAAAAAATTACGGCGTGGGGTTCGGGGCCCGCTTAAGGGCCCCGAAAAATTTTTGGATTCTAGATGCTCTGTGGTGCGATCTGAGGCAATTTCTGACCACTTTAACCAATGTTTTTTTGAGGAAAAGATGGTGGTGTACTCATTGCCTGCCTTTATTGCGATGTCACATAAAAAAATTAAAAATTGGTTTCGTTTTTTTTTGGGGGGGGGGGGCATGGCCCCCTTTGGCCCCCCCCCCCCCTGGATCCGCCCTTGAACAAAAGCCACCCTGGAACTGGATTTGCCAACATTCAAACGGGCCCCGGAAATTCACGCTTCAGTTGCCAACAAAAATGATATCTTTTTATAGATCTATATTAAGACTCTCCCATCATCGCCCCCAGCCAATGAAAACAAAATCCGTCCCATAATTATATGTTTGTATGCTCCAGCGAAAAGTGAGCGCCAAAGACTTGGCAGGGCACTTTGTCAACTCGAACAATTTTGTTTATTGTTGTAATTCCAAACCAGTACAAGCTGGTAACGTGATATTGAACTTCCCTTAAGGCCCAGCTCAGCCCTGATTAGGTTGTAAATGGTAACGATGCAGACTGTGTTTTTAGGACCCCGTCTGATCTGCGGTGTAAAATCTGACAAGAAAATTGTCATATTTGCATTCATCAGCTGAGTATATAGCTAGGCCTACCTGAGAAGGGTGCAATTTCGACTGTTTTCTCGTCAAATAAGTTTAACTATAGAGTGGGAATTGAAAGTGCATATCACGTTTGCTGGTACCCCGCTATGCTTGTGCACGCATCCGAAGAACGTTTTATCCCGAAAGAAATATCGGCAAGTCTTGATGGAATACCGAAGTCGCTTATTCAATAATATTCATAAACCTTTCACCGCCACATAAAACAAACTGTTACTTGCGAATTCCCACTTAGAAATTATAGACTTGCTGAAACCTCCCCGGCCCCCTAGCCCCAAAAGGTTAGAACCAAACGATTATACTTTTTAGACCAAATGTCCGAGACACATATATTTGCCTAGTTTTGTGAACTTTTTTTCCAGAAGGGATCAAGTTAATCCTTTTTTTTATCGCATTCTTTCATCTTTTTTTTGAGTCATGATGCAGAAAGATGCATTAATACACCACAAAGTGCGACATTCATACGGAAACATGCTTTAAATTTTCTCAATGACATGTCTTTATGTAAGCCGAACAGTAACACTAATGTATAAACACGTTTGGATAACAATTTTATTGAAAATGACCCCATCATAATTCCCGTAATTCAGCTGGTAACGTGATATTGAACTTCCCTTAAGGCCCAGCTCAGCCCTGATTAGGTTGTAAATGGTAACGATGCAGACTGTGTTTTTAGGACCCCGTCTGATCTGCAGTGTAAAATCTGACAAGAAAATTGTCATATTTGCATTCATCAGCTGAGTATATAGCTAGGCCTACCTGAGAAGGGTGCAATTTCGACTGTTTTCTCGTCAAATAAGTTTAACCATAGAGTGGGAATTGAAAGTGTATATTACACAAGTTCCTAGTCACAGTCTGCCGACCTTTCTCCTGTTGTCCCTGACTCATGGATCACTGTAAATTGTAAGCCGTGCAGTGTTATCGTATAGGATTACCCGTACACAGCGCCATATTGAATGGGCAACATGCGGCCCATCGTGAACACCAGATGCATAAACATATTACAGGAAAACTGGTGAGAGGTATTTGAGAATGCGGAAATCAAAGGAAATTTTATGGAATTTCCAACTTTGTCAAACAGTTTGGAGTACAGCATGAACAAGCTCAGGCAGCTACTTTGTTGGCATTGCACCACAATGCAAATAGGCCCCTTTTGTATGAGCAAACAAACACTTTTTTCTTCTTTTCCCGTTTTTTTGTGTGATTGTGTCTTCATTTGTGATGGATGATTGAGCGGTATGCGGAAGGATCGAATTTGACGACAAGTTTCGCAATATAGTCCCGGGGGCTAAGGTGAGGCTGTTGAAAGTTATTGTGAACTCACCGGTTCCCTTCTACAGTTGATATCTCTATGATATGTATAATGCTCCGAAGTCTGTAAATCATTTTGGGCTAGGCCAGTTTTGACAACTCTGCCATGCCTGCAGTATGGATGCGTGCAACGACGGATCAGCTTGATAATAGACACACCTGCGCCGCGCACGATCAGCTCAACCCTGGGTGGTTGGTACGTGTAATAATGCAATAAACAAACACATGTTTTTTTCACCAGTCCGTGCGTCTATTTGCGGCCCCAAAATTGGGCCGGTACAGCGCCCTCGTAATATATATGGCCCATTGGAAATGTTACAAACTGAAACAGAGGGCGCTATTTATTGCCCTTCAACTCAGGCTAGGCTAACAAGTTCGCGCAAGGACTATGGGTGCAGACCAGTAAATCGGTCCGAAATTGCCTGCGCCGGCCAAATCACGATTTGCATGCCCTCAAAATCTTCGGTATTTGAGCATGCTGTGGGCCATGAACTTGAGGGTTTGTAAAAAATATGGGTGGAAACGGTGCACAGGACTTGGAGCTTGCAGTTCTGTGTAATTTTGATGTAATTTGGACCCTAAAAGCGGTCTACTTTGCAATGGAGTGTAGGCATCGTTTTTCAAAATGGCGATGGGCTTCAGGACTATTTTCAGGGGTGATCATCTTCAGATGGAAATTTCTCCTAAAAGTCATCAGTTGACCCCCCGAAAATTGAAAAGAAAATGAAAGATGATGAAATAAGCTTTAATTTGATGTGTGTCTCGAACACCTTGGAGAGTTGTGAGTATTTTCCCCGAATTTTTGAAGTGGGAGCATTTACCATTGGGGTCAATGGAAGTTTATTTACTGGTCTGCTACCTGTAGTTTCAAAATGGCGCCTTCCACCGTTTGTTGTCAAATGTTTGCGGAGTGTTTTTTTTCAGGGGGGCGGAACCTGGGGGCAGCGTTTCAAAAGGGGTCACCAATGGCGGTTCCGCAACAAATGCGCCCAAAATCTGAATGGGGCCGACGGACCGTCCTCCGATCACAGCAATTTCGAGCGAACAAGGGGGGGGGGTAATTTGGGGTCGGAAGGAGCAAAAACTCAATTCACGCCCGTTGGGGGCGCCCTACAGTAAGGTAGCCGCAAACAGAGGGCTTGTTTTCAGGCCAGAAATCGCAGTCAGAGATTTTTTTCTCGAAATTATTTGATGAAATATGAGTCATCCATCCTTCCTCGTGCCGTACAAGTGGTTTGGAGAAATTTTTCAAAACCTCGCTTCTCTATAGGGTGCAGACCAGTAAATCGGTCCGAAATTGCCTGCGCCGGCCAAATCACGATTTGCATGCCCTCAAAATCTTCGGTATTTGAGCATGCTGTGGGCCATGAACTTGAGGGTTTGTAAAAATATGGTGGAAACGGTGCACAGGACTTGGAGCTTGCAGTTCTGTGTAATTTTGATGTAATTTGGACCCTAAAAGCGGTCTACTTTGCAATGGAGTGTAGGCATCGTTTTTCAAAATGGCGATGGGCTTCAGGACTATTTTCAGGGGTGATCATCTTCAGATGGAAATTTCTCCTAAAAATCATCAGTTGACCCCCCGAAAATTGAAAAGAAAATGAAAGATGATGAAATAAGCTTTAATTTGATGTGTGTCTCGAACACCTTGGAGAGTTGTGAGTATTTTCCCCGAATTTTTGAAGTGGGAGCATTTACCATTGGGGTCAATGGAAGTTTATTTACTGGTCTGCTACCTGTAGTTTCAAAATGGCGCCTTCCACCGTTTGTTGTCAAATGTTTGCGGAGTGTTTTTTTTCAGGGGGGCGGAACCTGGGGGGGGGCAGCGTTTCAAAAGGGGTCACCAATGGCGGTTCCGCAACAAATGCGCCCAAAATCTGAATAGGGCCGACGGACCGTCCTCCGATCACAGCAATTTCGAGCGAACAAGGGGGGGGGGGTAATTTGGGGTCGGAAGGAGCAAAAACTCAATTCACGCCCGTTGGGGGCGCCCTACAGTAAGGTAGCCGCAAACAGAGGGCTTGTTTTCAGGCCAGAAATCGCAGTCAGAGATTTTTTTTCTGGCAATTTTTTGATGAAATATGAGTCATCCATCCTTCCTCGTGCCGTACAAGTGGTTTGGAGAAATTTTTCAAAACCTCGCTTCTCTGTAGTTTCAAAATGGCGCCTTCCACCGTTTGTTGTCAAATGTTTGCGGAGTGTTTTTTTTCAGGGGGGCGGAACCTGGGGGCAGCGTTTCAAAGGGGTCACCAATGGCGGTTCCGCAACAAATGCGACCAAAATCTGAATAGGGCCGACGGACCGTCCTCCGATCACAGCAATTTCGAGCGAACAAGGGGGTAATTTGGGGTCGGAAGGAGCAAAAACTCAATTCACGCCCGTTGGGGCGCCCTACAGTAAGGTAGCCGCAAACAGAGGGCTTGTTTTCAGGCCAGAAATCGCAGTCAGAGATTTTTTTCTGGCAATTTTTGATGAAATATGAGTCATCCATCCTTCCTCGTGCCGTACAAGTGGTTTGGAGAAATTTTCAAAACCTCGCTTCTCTATAGGGTGCAGACCAGTAAATCGGTCCGAAATTGCCTGCGCCGGCCAAATCACGATATGCATGCCCTCAAAATCTTCGGTATTTGAGCATGCTGTGGGCCATGAACTTGAGGGTTTGTAAAAATATGGGTGGAAACGGTGCACAGGACTTGGAGCTTGCAGTTCTGTGTAATTTTGATGTAATTTGGACCCTAAAAGCGGTCTACTTTGCAATGGAGTGTAGGCATCGTTTTTCAAAATGGCGATGGGCTTCAGGACTATTTTCAGGGTGATCATCTTCAGATGGAAATTTCTCCTAAAAGTCATCAGTTGACCCCCCGAAAATTGAAAAGAAAATGAAAGATGATGAAATAATCTTTAATTTGATGTGTGTCTTGAACACCTTGGAGAGTTGTGAGTATTTTTCCCGAATTTTTGAAGTGGGAGCATTTACCATTGGGGTCAATGGAAGTTTATTTACTGGTCTGCTACCTGTAGTTTCAAAATGGCGCCTTCCACCGTTTGTTGTCAAATGTTTGCGGAGTGTTTTTTTCAGGGGTGGAACCTGGGGGCAGCGTTTCAAAGGGGTCACCAATGGCGGTTCCGCAACAAATGCTCCCAAAATCTGAATAGGGCCGACGGACCGTCCTCCGATCACAGCAATTTCGAGCGAACAAGGGGTAATTTGGGGTCGGAAGGAGCAAAACTCAATTCACGCCCGTTGGGGGCGCCCTACAGTAAGGTAGCCGCAAACAGAGGGCTTGTTTTCAGGCCAGAAATCGCAGTCAGAGATTTTTTTCTGGCAATTTTTGATGAAATATGAGTCATCCATCCTTCCTCGTGCCGTACAAGTGGTTTGGAGAAATTTTTCAAAACCTCGCTTCTCTATAGGGTGCAGACCAGTAAATCGGTCCGAAATTGCCTGCGCCGGCCAAATCACGATTTGCATGCCCTCAAAATCTTCGGTATTTGAGCATGCTGTGGGCCATGAACTTGAGGGTTTGTAAAAAATATGGGTGGAAACGGTGCACAGGACTTGGAGCTTGCAGTTCTGTGTAATTTTGATGTAATTTGGACCCTAAAAGCGGTCTACTTTGCAATGGAGTGTAGGCATCGTTTTTCAAAATGGCGATGGGCTTCAGGACTATTTTCAGGGGTGATCATCTTCAGATGGAAATTTCTCCTAAAAGTCATCAGTTGACCCCCCGAAAATTGAAAAGAAAATGAAAGATGATGAAATAAGCTTTAATTTGATGTGTGTCTCGAACACCTTGGAGAGTTGTGAGTATTTTCCCCGAATTTTTGAAGTGGGAGCATTTACCATTGGGGTCAATGGAAGTTTATTTACTGGTCTGCTACCTACATGTAGTTTCAAAATGGCGCCTTCCACCGTTTGTTGTCAAATGTTTGCGGAGTGTTTTTTTTCAGGGGGGCGGAACCTGGGGGGGGGGCAGCGTTTCAAAAGGGGTCACCAATGGCGGTTCCGCAACAAATGCGCCCAAAATCTGAATAGGGCCGACGGACCGTCCTCCGATCACAGCAATTTCGAGCGAACAAGGGGGGGGGGGGTAATTTGGGGTCGGAAGGAGCAAAAACTCAATTCACGCCCGTTGGGGGCGCCCTACAGTAAGGTAGCCGCAAACAGAGGGCTTGTTTTCAGGCCAGAAATCGCAGTCAGAGATTTTTTTTCTCGCAATTTTTGATGAAATATGAGTCATCCATCCTTCCTCGTGCCGTACAAGTGGTTTGGAGAAATTTTTCAAAACCTCGCTTCTCTATAGGGTGCAGACCAGTAAATCGGTCCGAAATTGCCTGCGCCGGCCAAATCACGATTTGCATGCCCTCAAAATCTTCGGTATTTGAGCATGCTGTGGGCCATGAACTTGAGGGTTTGTAAAAAATATGGGTGGAAACGGTGCACAGGACTTGGAGCTTGCAGTTCTGTGTAATTTTGATGTAATTTGGACCCTAAAAGCGGTCTACTTTGCAATGGAGTGTAGGCATCGTTTTTCAAAATGGCGATGGGCTTCAGGACTATTTTCAGGGGTGATCATCTTCAGATGGAAATTTCTCCTAAAAGTCATCAGTTGACCCCCCGAAAATTGAAAAGAAAATGAAAGATGATGAAATAAGCTTTAATTTGATGTGTGTCTCGAACACCTTGGAGAGTTGTGAGTATTTTCCCCGAATTTTTGAAGTGGGAGCATTTACCATTGGGGTCAATGGAAGTTTATTTACTGGTCTGCTACCTACATGTAGTTTCAAAATGGCGCCTTCCACCGTTTGTTGTCAAATGTTTGCGGAGTGTTTTTTTTCAGGGGGGCGGAACCTGGGGCAGCGTTTCAAAGGGTCACCAATGGCGGTTCCGCAACAAATGCGCCCAAAATTTGAATGGGGCCGACGGACCGTCCTCCGATCACAGCAATTTCGAGCGAACAAGGGGGTAATTTGGGGTCGGAAGGAGCAAAAACTCAATTCACGCCCGTTGGGGGCGCCCTACAGTAAGGTAGCCGCAAACAGAGGGCTTGTTTTCAGGCCAGAAATCGCAGTCAGAGATTTTTTTTCTCGCAATTTTTTGATGAAATATGAGTCATCCATCCTTCCTCGTGCCGTACAAGTGGTTTGGAGAAATTTTTCAAAACCTCGCTTCTCTGTAGTTTCAAAATGGCGCCTTCCACCGTTTGTTGTCAAATGTTTGCGGAGTGTTTTTTTTCAGGGGGGCGGAACCTGGGGGGGGGGGCAGCGTTTCAAAAGGGGTCACCAATGGCGGTTCCGCAACAAATGCGCCCAAAATCTGAATAGGGCCGACGGACCGTCCTCCGATCACAGCAATTTCGAGCGAACAAGGGGGGGGGGGGAAATTTGGGGTCGGAAGGAGCAAAAACTCAATTCACGCCCGTTGGGGGAGCCCTACAGTAAGGTAGCCGCAAACAGAGGGCTTGTTTTCAGGCCAGAAATCGCAGTCAGAGATTTTTTTCTCGCAATTTTTTGATGAAATATGAGTCATCCATCCTTCCTCGTGCCGTACAAGTGGTTTGGAGAAATTTTTCAAAACCTCGCTTCTCTATAGGGTGCAGACCAGTAAATCGGTCCGAAATTGCCTGCGCCGGCCAAATCACGATTTGCATGCCCTCAAAATCTTCGGTATTTGAGCATGCTGTGGGCCATGAACTTGAGGGTTTGTAAAAAATATGGGTGGAAACGGTGCACAGGACTTGGAGCTTGCAGTTCTGTGTAATTTTGATGTAATTTGGACCCTAAAAGCGGTCTACTTTGCAATGGAGTGTAGGCATCGTTTTTCAAAATGGCAATGGGCTTCAGGACTATTTTAAGGGTGATCATCGTCGGATGGCAATTTCTGCTAAAAGTCATCCGTTGCCAACCCCCCGAAAAATTGAAAAGAAAATGAAAGATGATGAAATAAGCTTTAATTTGATGGGTGTCTCGAACACCTTGGAGAGTTGTGAGTATTTTCCCCGAATTTTTGAAGTGGGAGCATTTACCATTGGGGTCAATGGAAGTTTATTTACTGGTCTGCTACCTGTAGTTTCAAAATGGCGCCTTCCACCGTTTGTTGTCAAATGTTTGCGGAGTGTTTTTTCAGGGGGCGGAACCTGGGGGCAGAGTTTCAAAAAGGGGTCACCAATGGCGGTTCCGCAACAAATGCGCCCAAAATCTGAATAGGGCCGACGGACCGTCCTCCGATCACAGCAATTTCGAGCGAACAAGGGGGGGGGGTAATTTGGGGTCGGAAGGAGCAAAAACTCAATTCACGCCCGTTGGGGGCGCCCTACAGTAAGGTAGCCGCAAACAGAGGGCTTGTTTTCAGGCCAGAAATCGCAGTCAGAGATTTTTTTTCTCGCAATTTTTTGATGAAATATGAGTCATCCATCCTTCCTCGTGCCGTACAAGTGGTTTGGAGAAATTTTTCAAAACCTCGCTTCTCTATGTAGTTTCAAAATGGCGCCTTCCACCGTTTGTTGTCAAATGTTTGCGGAGTGTTTTTTTTCAGGGGGGCGGAACCTGGGGGCAGCGTTTCAAAAGGGGTCACCAATGGCGGTTCCGCAACAAATGCGCCCAAAATCTGAATAGGGCCGACGGACCGTCCTCCGATCACAGCAATTTCGAGCGAACAAGGGGGGGGGGTGTTAATTTGGGGTCGGAAGAAGCAAAAACTCAATTCACGCCCGTTGGGGGCGCCCTACAGTAAGGTAGCCGCAAACAGAGGGCTTGTTTTCAGGCCAGAAATCGCAGTCAGAGATTTTTTTTCTCGCAATTTTTTGATGAAATATGAGTCATCCATCCTTCCTCGTGCCGTACAAGTGGTTTGGAGAAATTTTTCAAAACCTCGCTTCTCTATATAGTTTCAAAATGGCGCCTTCCACCGTTTGTTGTCAAATGTTTGCGGAGTGTTTTTTTTTCAGGGGGGCGGAACCTGGGGGGGGGCAGCGTTTCAAAAGGGGTCACCAATGGCGGTTCCGCAACAAATGCGCCCAAAATCTGAATAGGGCCGACGGACCGTCCTCCGATCACAGCAATTTCGAGCGAACAAGGGGGGGGGGGGTAATTTGGGGTCGGAAGGAGCAAAAACTCAATTCACGCCCGTTGGGGGCGCCCTACAGTAAGGTAGCCGCAAACAGAGGGCTTGTTTTCAGGCCAGAAATCGCAGTCAGAGATTTTTTTTCTGGCAATTTTTTGATGAAATATGAGTCATCCATCCTTCCTCGTGCCGTACAAGTGGTTTGGAGAAATTTTTCAAAACCTCGCTTCTCTATAGGGTGCAGACCAGTAAATCGGTCCGAAATTGCCTGCGCCGGCCAAATCACGATTTGCATGCCCTCAAAATCTTCGGTATTTGAGCATGCTGTGGGCCATGAACTTGAGGGTTTGTAAAAAATATGGGTGGAAACGGTGCACAGGACTTGGAGCTTGCAGTTCTGTGTAATTTTGATGTAATTTGGACCCTAAAAGCGGTCTACTTTGCAATGGAGTGTAGGCATCGTTTTTCAAAATGGCGATGGGCTTCAGGACTATTTTCAGGGGTGATCATCTTCAGATGGAAATTTCTCCTAAAAGTCATCAGTTGACCCCCCGAAAATTGAAAAGAAAATGAAAGATGATGAAATAAGCTTTAATTTGATGTGTGTCTCGAACACCTTGGAGAGTTGTGAGTATTTTCCCCGAATTTTTGAAGTGGGAGCATTTACCATTGGGGTCAATGGAAGTTTATTTACTGGTCTGCTACCTGTAGTTTCAAAATGGCGCCTTCCACCGTTTGTTGTCAAATGTTTGCGGAGTGTTTTTTTTCAGGGGGGCGGAACCTGGGGGGGGGGCAGCGTTTCAAAAGGGGTCACCAATGGCGGTTCCGCAACAAATGCGCCCAAAATCTGAATAGGGCCGACGGACCGTCCTCCGATCACAGCAATTTCGAGCGAACAAGGGGGGGGGGGGTAATTTGGGGTCGGAAGGAGCAAAAACTCAATTCACGCCCGTTGGGGGCGCCCTACAGTAAGGTAGCCGCAAACAGAGGGCTTGTTTTCAGGCCAGAAATCGCAGTCAGAGATTTTTTTTCTCGCAATTTTTTGATGAAATATGAGTCATCCATCCTTCCTCGTGCCGTACAAGTGGTTTGGAGAAATTTTTCAAAACCTCGCTTCTCTATAGGGTGCAGACCAGTAAATCGGTCCGAAATTGCCTGCGCCGGCCAAATCACGATTTGCATGCCCTCAAAATCTTCGGTATTTGAGCATGCTGTGGGCCATGAACTTGAGGGTTTGTAAAAAATATGGGTGGAAACGGTGCACAGGACTTGGAGCTTGCAGTTCTGTGTAATTTTGATGTAATTTGGACCCTAAAAGCGGTCTACTTTGCAATGGAGTGTAGGCATCGTTTTTCAAAATGGCGATGGGCTTCAGGACTATTTTCAGGGGTGATCATCTTCAGATGGAAATTTCTCCTAAAAGTCATCAGTTGACCCCCCGAAAATTGAAAAGAAAATGAAAGATGATGAAATAAGCTTTAATTTGATGTGTGTCTCGAACACCTTGGAGAGTTGTGAGTATTTTTCCCGAATTTTTGAAGTGGGAGCATTTACCATTGGGGTCAATGGAAGTTTATTTACTGGTCTGCTACCCTATAGTTGACCAATGGTGGGGTTGGTTGCTTCGCTGGTAACCAATAGCCGCGCGCATTCATAACGCTAGCAGAGAACCAGGATCCAGAAGTGTTGCGATGACATTTTGACCAGCGCTTGACTTGAGACGTTCGCACGTTGCTATTATTAGTGCGCAGGCGTAAGATACGTCACAAATCAACTACTAGCGTCATGCTAGTAGTTGATTTGTGACGTATCTTACGCCTGCGCACTAATACTAGTGGACTAATGGTCCTTGCCCGAACTTGGCCAATATTGTGGCCTGCTGGAAAATACATTAATTTTTGAAGGTGGTGACTTGTAAAATGCGACCATTATGTATTCATTATTATTCATAAATTCACATTTTAATAAAATGTTGGTTGGCTATTATTATTGTTGTAATGATTTTGCTTTCTCTGGGTAGAATGATGGATGCAATTGTGATCAAGAAAAAAAGTGTAAATGGCATAGGATAAAGCATATGCTTATATCAGGGGTGTGAGTGACCACTGATAAAAAGAGACGGAAACAACTGGAAAAGGTGTAAAAAAAGTTGAACTTTTGAAATCTCGTATATTTTTGTACACAGCAAGTGAAGCCAAAAAGCTGAAATCCAAAATAAAAAAAAAGCTGAAATCATCTTTAAAGCTGAGATTTCACACCACTGTTATATAGATTCAAATATGAACGACTTTACCTTGTACATTTGAGTAATAACACATATCATTATAAATCTGAATACAATACAATTATTCCATACAATGCAATTAGCAGTTACTTCGCAGTAAATACAAAATAATATACACCAATTTTGTACAATCCACAAATACACTTAACATAGCTGTAACTTGTTTTGCTTTTTTCTTTTTTCTTAATTACTAAACCCAAGATTATATTTTTTCACCTTACTCTAATTTTGCATACTTGAAAAATAACATTGTGTGAATTCTTGATTATTGCTTACAATGTATGAACTTGAATAAACGATTTAAAATATAAAGTTAAGCAATATTTCTTAACTTCACTGCTGTTTACAGTGTTTCCATTTTGTGATGAAAAAGCTACTCCAGATAACCACAAAAACTACATAATAACAGGCACAGATACAGCAAAATAAGATTACCGGTACAACAAAAATTTGAAATCAACTACATGTATGTTCAAAGAGAATGTACATCATCGGCCTTTGCTGTAATTTCAGAAATGAACTATTTGAGGGGTTAGTATAATAGATCAAATATGTTATTACACTGACATGTTTGAAGTTTTGTGTTCGAAAATGCTGGAAAACCAACAAAAAAACGGAAACCAAACGAAGCAATAACTAGAAAAACTTAATTAGCTTACATAAAAAGAATTAGCTCACATATAAAAAAACTGATATTGATGATACTAATGTCATACTACTATTCCTCCTGCTGACAACCAATAATTATATACAACTGCTGGTTTTTTTAAATGGAATGATTTCGTTTCTTATGGTACATTGCTTAAGTCTTTAAAATAAAACCACCCCTCCCCTCCCACAGTAATCAGTTCCCAATTTCACGGCGCTGTTAAGTAAAAAAAAATTGCTTAGCACACAAAAAAACCATCTCATAAAAGCAGTTTACCAGCCGAAACTCCACGCGATTTTATTGCAATAGCAAAGTTACAACAGCTGAATACTAATCAGGAGCACAATACATCTCATGGAGTTTTGGCCGGTAACCTGTTTTTGTAAAGCCGGACTTTTTTTGTGCTAAGCAAATTTGTGAACTTAGCAGTGCTGTGAAATTGGCCCCTGGAAACTAGTATCAAGGTCAAGCTTAAGTATGTCTGCAAACTGCCTGCACAATTCTGCACAGTTGCTGAGAATTGCCAATCAGCAAAAGCTTTTATTAACTACGTGCAAATTATGCCTGCCTGCATGGCCATGTACATGAGGCAGTCACAGATTGAGTACACCTGTCACTTTATCCAGTGGTGGTTATGGACTTTGTGGACAAGTACTCCTTGCATGGTAATAAAGGAAAAGTTGGGGAAGCTCACTGGAAAGGACATGCCTGTAAATGGTGCCTGAAGCTTACACAAAGACGTAACAAGTTTGTTTTCGAAGATTTTGAATAAATTTAGTGGTGCACAAACGTGCCAACGAGTGCACGTGCCAACGCGTATGTACTAATACATATGGGTACTTACAGGGTACTGAGAATAGAGAGTAACAATGGGGACAATAGTATCCTACAAGTTGGTCTTTAGATATCTTGGTACCGCACATCAGAAAAGCCATAGAGGGATTTCAAATAGAAACAAAGCGAACAATGGTAGGGAAGCAAAGTGGATAGTGGTACCCCATAAACCCGGATGTGAGTGCGCGTGGTGTCCATGTCAGTGCCACCTACCATTTTATTACTGGACCAAGCCCAGTCTAATGTGGCTTGCGCGACGCATTCGTGAGCACCCTACTAAGATAATGGCTTCTCAATCAGTTGACGACCTAATATGTTCGCACATACGGCGGGGCAGAGCACGGTTTGTCCTTGATCGTACCATGGACCTTTTTTTTTATAGCTCCATAATCATACAGTCAGGCTATCCCCAATGTATGTGCGTCGTTGTCCAGAGCCAGCTGCCTCCCATCAGAAACTGAGTGACAAGTAACAAACCAGTTAGGTGCTGGAGAAATACCTATACTAAGAAAGCCACATTAGACTGAGCTCGGTCCAGTAATGTTGTGCATGGTAAGGTAATAAGTATTGACACTTCAGACAGCGAGTGTTGAAGCCTGCCTCTCACTAATAGGGTCCCGACGCAGACACAGACATGTCAAATTCAGCAGTGTGTGCAGTCGATTGTGAACTTGGCACCGATTCAGACAACATGGGCAGGTCGTATGACCTATCCTTTTTGCAAGGCATCTGTATGTCACAGGTGCGACCGCAGCAGAGGCGCTTCATGTACGGTGCGAGGGCGGTGCGGACCTCTTCACGTCGCACGCAAAACATGATGAAGACAATCAGGCCCTGAAATGAATGAAACATTCTTGAACAGTTATTATCTCATTCAGAATGAGGTCCAGCATGATCAAAAACACACCTTGCCCCTGTGGACCTTCAATTCAATTAGGATTCTGTCAAATTTTTTAAGCTTCTTTACATTAATTCAAACTCATCGTCCCTGTCAATTACATTCTCGTATTGTCTATGTTATACAGAGTCCTTTTTGTTGTTATTATGTACTTTGGTAATTGCGTTTAAATATTGTTTTTGTTGTTCAGGGGACTCGCACTCGACATTCTTGCTTTGTGTAAGTCCCCTACATCTCTTGGTATTAATACTAATAAATTGGGTTTTTTTTATCTTATTCGTTATAACATACCTTATTAATTTAGAAGAATTCTAAGTATTTTTTTGCGCTACATGTACCATGAGGTAGAATAAAGTAAAGTAAATAAAAGGCAAATTCAACAAGAACATAATTACACACATGTATACCAATGCAAGGCAAGACCTTGTATCCAACTTTCTTATTAAGACGCAAGCTTTCACACAATGCTTCAGAAAGATAACGACAATTTTGCCGATGCAACTGTTAGCCGTAACCCTGCCCAGATCTTTCATGATCAAAACCAACCAAGAGGTTTGAGAGACATTTGTTGGGGTGAGGAAGGCTCTCGCCATGGAGGTGACTTAGATGCCATTTCTGTCTAATCCAAAAACTGTGCCATTAGATCTTGCAAAGGTGGATAAAATAGTTGGGTTTCTCAAAGAAAATTCTGGAGACAATAAGGTTTCATGCTGTAGTATGGAAGATATCCCACCTGAAAGGAGTTGGCCAGACAGAAGATGAGCTGGAAGGCCTCCGATCCGTCGATGACGACCAGGAACCCAAAACACCAGGTCAACCCCATGAGGGTGGAGATTCCGACGGCATTCTGGAGGCGTTTGGAGATCTGCTGGGAGCGAGATTCCTCCTTGACCTTCAGGATGCTGCGCATGACCAAGATGAAGGTGATGATGTTGTGGATGAGGATGAGACCAATGGGAGCAAGGAGGCCGAGGAACAGCACGAGACCAGGCTTAAGGAAGCAGCTGAGAGGAAATACAAAGTACAATGTACATGAAAAACAATAGGAAATTTCACCTCTTCATTGAGACCAGACAGACAATTTCTATTTCATGATCTGTTTTACTTACTAATCCTCGTTTGTGTAGTGATCAGTTGCAGTTGCAGCCAAGGAGATCGCCAGAACAATCAGTGGAGATCCTGGAAAACAGTTGATTGGGTAAACGTTAACATCTGACAAGGTACGTCATTTATGCATGATTCATGTATTAGCCTATCTTAAAATAATAATAACTTTGCAGAGGATATTGCAAGAAACTCACCCCAAGCGAAGAGGCAAGCCTTGAGCATGTAGTGAGGCGTATCTTCTGGGAACACCTTCACTGCACTGACGTACATGTTCCTGGCTTCAACAGCCGTCCACATCAAAGTGCATAAGACAAAGTAGTGAAGTAAAGCTGCAACGAACACACAACCACCTCCACTACCCTAAAATTAAAACATAACATTTCAATAACTGATATTTTTCCCCAGCGACCACAAAATTGTGAAATAATCATCTTTACACAATATGGAACAGCACTTCATTACACCCCATTTATTTAATTTCAGTAATTAATTCAATCTTTCAATAGAGTAAAGTGAACACAATTACAATCAGCAAAATATTTTCCTCACCTAATGTTTATTCCTAAATACCCAAGACAGTTTACCCATTCCTATTGGTCAAGAGCCTGCCACGTGGCTGGTCTTAAATGGATGATAAAGACATGGCTGGTTGGTCTTAAACACTTTTCCAGTGTCACATGAAATTTGGACTCCCATGAAATCCGGTGCCTTTTAACGTTTTATTGGTTGAACGTATATTCCTAACATATGCATGCGCAATACTACCAGTGAATCCATATTTCATAGTCTGAAATTCACACTACACCAGCCCAGCTGCGTTTTGCGCGACATCGCGCAGTATGCGCAACACACACGCCAATCTCCTTATAAGGTGAGGAGTTGTAGAGGGACATTCTATATTATAGTCAAAGGTGTTTCATAAAACATGAAGTAAAATTGTTGAACAAAATGGTTGGCAACGTCTAGTTTTTTATTTCTTTTGATTTTTGGACGGAAAAGATTTGTTTTTTGACCGAAAAGGTATTGATGAATGGGAATAAATGTGGGTTTGGTCGGTATTAAACACTCTGTTTAAGATTGGTTGCAGTCAGGATGGGTGATTACCCGAGATGAACACCCATCCAGACTGCAACCGATCTTAAATAGAGTGTTTAATACCAACCAAAAACACATTTATTCCTTTATTGAACTTCTAGTGTCAATTCACACCTACCTTTGCGTTGTCGATGCCGGCAAGGAACACGACGTACAACATCAGCCAGGCGAAGAACAAATGGATGAAGATCTGACGAGATTTGCCAGTTCGCAGTTTCCTATGGTTACAGAAAAAGCTTATAATCATTGTAGGAACGCCTTGCGTGGAGGAAAAACTAAGGACGTGAATCCTGTGAAAGCTTCAGTGTGAAAGGTTTTTTGCTACAAAATATCACATTTTATGCACACGAGTGGCTTGTAATTTTATAAAGTTCCTAATTAATGCAAGGGTTGAAAGTGATTAAAGAGTGTATACATAACATATTGATCACTACGTTGTCTCCCCCCCCCTCCCCTCAAAATTTTGAACATGAAACTTTTCCTAGACCCAAGACCACCTTTTCAAACCCCTACGAACTGGTAACGAATACGACTAAATGCCAAACGTGTCACAAATGAATGACAACACCCAAATGCCCAAAAACGTCGGGCACACGTTAGCTGTATTCGCAAGAGTGCGACGGGACTTCAGATAGATTGAGAGAGATCTTACTTGATCGCTAGATACACAGTCAAGGTGATGACCAGTGCAATGATGGAGATGGCACAACCGACGTTGGTTATGATATTCAAAACATCCCGCAATATACTTGGATTCTGTCCATGGACATTCTAGATAAAAGAAGAACAGTAAAAACAGAAACCTTGAATCCACACACTATTTACTGTTTCCCCTCAGCACTTAAAAGTTGAAAGAGAAAAACAATTATCTGAACTAAAACATTCAGACTATCTCTTTCATTTTTGTCTGAAAACATTCATCCCATGATCTAAAGAGAAGATATATACAACATTTGCAGACATCACAAAACGAAATGGTCTAATAATTACGAAGTACATGTACCTTACTGAATTGTGAGGGAATGACAGTCTAAAGCACCCTGTAAAATTGTGGCTCCTGGTGTGCTGCCATTTTCAAGAAAAATGGTATTTTCCAACGCTGGTCGGCCAACCGGCATTGGAGAAAATTTGCTCCTATTTTTATTTTTTATTAGTTATTCCGCATTTTCTTTGCAATTGATTTATACACACCTTTGAAGGAGTACAAGCGTGCTAGACTGATTCTCTGACCTCACGTCCCAAAAGCCTAATGCTCCATTGCATCTAAAGTGGGGTCAAGGAACCAGACTACAAGAACGTGATTGGTTTTCTTGGTTTGTCCAGCATCTACCAGCCCAAAAAGTGAAACAAGTCAGCTTAATAATATTTGCTATAACATACTTATCCTCCAAATCCAATTATTTCTGAAAATTGCAGCAAAAGCAAAAGTTGTGCTTTCCCTTTAACCCCAACTCCCCAAAGTTATGGTGGAAGAACCATACTGAATTCTGAAAGTACTCCCTTCTGCAGGAAACTGCACATTGTGGTCTTATTTTTCAAAGGATTGCAAACATCGTGGATTTTCAGGGAACAGGGAGGGGTCTGTGTTAAATTCATGCAATTTTTACTTTCCCAACTTACTTTATGGTGAACTTCAAAGGACCTCCAAGACAAGCGTAGGAAACGAACTTCAGTTAGGAAACTTACCACGAGAATGGCAAAGTTGGTCGCATGGCTGCAGTTACAGGACACCGTATCGTTTGTCTCTCTTGCCAGCAAGCAACCCGCTGTTGACCAATCGCCGACTCTGTCATTCAGATCAAAATCCCAGAAGACACACTCGATGGTTCTATTTCGCTCCGTTTCATTAATGGCCGGTGCCTGTTTGACCATGAGATACAATGCTGGACTGTAAACTCAACAATATTAATAAACCGAAAAGCAAGACTGCACAACCTACAGAACTACAAATTAGGATTTGGTTGTCTATGGGGCTTAGGTTTAACCTATGATGGACTGGCTTCTGTACAGAAGCTCCATGATATCTTTATGAAGACAAGTACCTTGAATTGGATGACCACTGGTTCGGTGAGGTTGACCAACTCAACGTCTTCCACAGTCAGTGAGACAACGGACCCAGCAACCCGGAGGCTGGAGCCGTTCTTCCCTGGGGAGCCTTTGATCAGAGCTGACCTGAACAAGGTGTCATCAGCGTAGACAATGAAACTCGCCCGCAGCGGCTGGGAACCATTTTCTAAAAGGTATTTATAAAAATCAGGGATGTCAGAAAAAGACTCAAGACAGGCTTGCCTTGTCTTAACACCTTTTAAGTTTGTCAAAGGCATCAGCTAGCAAAGTTAAATTGGAGCAAGTCACAATTCAAGCCTAGCAGGGGATGCAGATGACACACAAATATATAATGTTGGAAACAAAGTAAACCCAATATTTTTTAATGAGCAAAACTCATTACAGCCCTTCTTTTTTACAATTTTTCTTTAAAGGTAATTGAACAATGCCTTGATCTACGAATCAAACATGTCTCTACTGAAAATCAGTCTTACCATTGCCGGCCTGTATCAAGTCGACAATGTTAGCCGGTAACCGGATTGAAGCTATCACATCTTGAGGCACCTCACTGGCATTCACCACGGTCGTGACCTTAGTGCCGACAAGACTGCCCTCCTGCGGTGAAGACTGTCCAGTCTGCTGCTTCGGAGCAGACACGAAGGTGAGTCCATTGGTAACCTGCATTGGGTCCAGACTGACTGCCTCAACATGGATGGTGTCCTGCTGTATACTGACCGGACCCTCTTGTCTGAGGGTCAAGGAAACTTGAGCCTCAACAGACTGAACGATGGTTGAGGAGCTGCCAGCACTGACCTCAGGAGTCTGGGAGTCAGGAGTCTGGCTGGTACTCATGATGACATTGCTTACCGTCTGTATCACCAACTTGGTTACCTTCATAAAAATTTATAAATACTTGAATTCCACAAGGTTTACAAAAAACACCTACTAGGTTGGCCCTAGAATGGAGTGTCATGGCCTAGGGGTTAAGAGCACTGGACTTATCTTCTGGTGTTTCAGAGGCAACAGTGACATGGGTTCGAGCCCGCCGGCGGACACTTGTGCTCTTAAGCAAGACACTTAACCATTATTGCTTCGTCCTTCAGATGGGATGTTAAGCCGTAGGTCCCGTGTGTTGCATAAATGCACGTAAAAGAACCCAGTAAACATTTATCGCTAAGAGAAGGGGTTTGCCCCGGTGTTTCTGGCCTCCTGTATAAACTCCCACGTGGAGTATTTAGGAGAAAAGCCAACCAAGAAGCCAAGAACCAAGAATCCTCCAGAAGTTTAGTTAACCATGTTCACTGCCAAATGGCAAAATAGCTTATTGGGCTGACAATTTGAACTTCTTTTGAAGTCCTATTTCGGAATTAAGTTTGGTGCGTTGCTTTGCACATCTTCTAGGGTTCAAAGTTTACTTAAGACGTTTGCTCAAGTATGAACAGGAAGTATGTGCCATCATTGAGGTAACAGGCTAGGCTCGTTGGAATATCTTCTGCAAATGTTTTGTGAATGATTTCTTTCTAAGCACCCATAGCTGATACTTTTTCCTGATTGGCTAAGCCATGATCACATGGTGTCCATCAATAACACAAGCTGGTACTTGAATTTGCATAAACCACTAACTCAACATTTCCACACTAGTGCCCGGCTACATCAATCGGACAATCGCTTATTATCTAAAGCATCCATGGAACTTTTGAGTAATGCTAACAATACACCACTTCCCTTGACCTTATGCCTGTTTTGTGATCATGCATCTCACGCAGATGAGCATGAGTGCCCTTTGCAAGTCAATATTTCACTTCTTAAGATGCCTGTGTTCCCACTAGAAACTCTTAAAAGCTGAGACGAAATCAATCGGAGTATTTGAGAATTTGCCATCTTATAAAGCCACAACCTGGAAATCAGTAAAGATTCAAATTTATTAACATTCATTTCTCAATTTGTACATATTGCAAGTTTTTAGTTTGTTGACATTTTTGGGGGATCAGCTACCTCCGTATCTCCTGATCCTGCCCCGACAATGTTCATCAAAATGGTGGAGACCGCTTCCACATCTTCTGCACTTTCAGTTGACTCTGACGTCTCATTGGCCAGAAACTCAACCACTTCATTCACGTTCCCTGGACTGACGTCAATCTGCCAAATACAGAAGACTCATTTATTCAGTTTCTCCATAGGACTGTTCAGTCAACTTAGATAAGAATTTAAAGATTTATAGAATGACAACAAAATACAGATTGAAACAATGAATTTCTGTAAATGTACCCTTCAGGAGAATATTAAAGGTAGATTAAGGAGACATTCCAAGGTCTCCCTAATGCCACAACTATTTAGAGGCAAAATTTTAGGGTTGCAAAAAGGCTAATCGATTGCTCGTGGTCCAAAATATGAAGGTTCCAAAATTTGTGGGGGTAGGATAAGGTAAAATGGGGGTTAGGGTCATGAATATTTGAATTTTGTTGTGCACAATCCAATGGGAACCTAAAGCCCAAAAAAAAGTCTCTGGTTTCTG
Organism: Patiria pectinifera; assembly: GCA_029964075.1. Classification (NCBI taxonomy): domain Eukaryota; kingdom Metazoa; phylum Echinodermata; class Asteroidea; order Valvatida; family Asterinidae; genus Patiria; species Patiria pectinifera. The sequence continues at coordinate 6,375,342 of CM057132.1, forward strand.
GTGTGCACACGCATCGCCGTAGCCATGCCCTTTGGCAAAATGAAAAAGGTTTTTTTTTCAATAAAAGATGATGTCTCAAAACCGCTAAACTCATTGGTTTGACTGGAATTCTGCTGCTGCACAATTTTAACATGTTTTTAGATGGGATTATGATCGAGAGTAAGCTTGGTGTGGCCTCTTTGGACTCCCATATATTTGCACTAGGTTTAGTCGGGCACCATTTGAGTCATCAGCCTACATTTGAAGCAAAAAAAACGGGTAAAAAAAAAAAAAAAAAGCTGCGTCGCCGCACCACTTTTTGGGCAAGCTCCATACCAGAAACCAGAGACTTTTGTTTTGGCCTAAGGTACCATTCTTGGTAATTATAATACGTGCTGAATCTTAAACTGTTTTATAACTGTCAAGATTACGTTGTGAATGTGTTGTGAATCATCACTTACAAGGGAAACTGACCAGGGACAGTTTTAATCAATAAAGATTAAACTAAGAAATGTGACTGTGGCAGATTGTGAACCTGCTGCGTACCTCTAGCGCACTGATCTACCCTACAATAACTGAGCAATCTAGCCCTTCACGTCAGACAGTGTTACGAAGTTGTTCAATCTCTGTTCATGGCACTCTATCCAGTCAGAAGCCTTACACCTGGGTGTGCTAGGACTGATCAGCTGACATATAGACTCTCAACATATGTGATGCCATCAAGCTAAATGAGTCGTTTGTCGGGAATTTTTATTTGGAGATACAGGCCAAAATAGGGCCACTTCATCACATCACTTCATCACATCTCGTGGTGTTCCGACTTCCATAATTTTTGAACTAAAGATGATATCAGCATGCGGTTTACACAGCAGTAATGCTGATACTGTGCTCTTTTCAAATCCGTAATAAAAAATGTTTTGACCAGGGGCAGCAAACGACTCGTGTAGCTTGATCACATCACATAATAAGCTCAAGGTTACAGCACCGTAATGGTTTATCAACTGAACATTTTAAAGGTCACCGGTTCAATTCCAGCTCCAGTAAATTCTATTTATATTCTAAAAGGCTGAACTTCAAACTTACATCAGTGGCGTCTTCCAGAGTTACTTCATTCCTTTCTTCTCCGCAACTTCGAGGTACATGGTTTCCCCACTGGAAATAGTCTGGTGGAGGTATAACGGAGCAGTTGCGAACAGCTAACGGATCCCCAGCTGTATGCAAAATTAACCAACATATTATCAAAAAATTTTTATAAAAATTTTTTAATCTAATGAAAGAGGAAAATCCTGTTTACTAGACTTTAACCTTCAAACTCTAGAACAGTAAATAAAACCAGTTCTTTTAAAATACAGGGTGAGTTAAAAAAAAAAAACGAAACCCAATGTTGGGACCATTGTTTTACGGAAGTTCTGCTTGTACATGTAGCACATTCAAAACCTAGAATATGAAAGCCCAATTCATAAGCTTTCTTTTAGTACAGGAATCATTCAAATCACTCATGTACTTTTCAAGTTACAGAATTTTAAACACAGCTACCGTTATAAAGTAATTATCATATCATTTTTAGCTTCACAATTGATTGTCGTCTCACCTTTTGATGTCATGAGCGGGCATCTCTCGAACGACTCTGCTGTTGTGCCTCTTCTTGTTGCAAGCCACATCAACCGACCATGAAGAGCATCATTGGTGGTGTTGGCTGGACAAAAACCTTAAATGACAAGAATTAATACACCTAAGTCACATATGCATGTAATATTAATCAACAAATATTGCATACTGAACAAAGCAAGGAAATATTGCTGTTTTATTATCTCTTTCAAGTCTTTTCCTATTTCCTTTCTGTGGACTTATCTCGCAACCACAAGAATAGAGGTCAATATTGAGGTCACATGCAAATTGCAGGCACACTCATTTCTACTTCAACCAATAAACCCAATGTATAATGCAGTGCGGCCCAGCGTTTATCCCTAAACTTACGTCTATTTCTGGCTCGCGGGTTAACATCGGTAACTACGCAGCATGTTTCCGGCTACCGCGCTCTGAAGATGGCAGACATACAGGGAGTGAGATTGATGTGAGTTGACGAACTAAAGAAATTTTGAATGATCGTGGCATCCCATGTTGTGACTAGAAGGGGGAACTGCGAGATTTGGTTGTGAAAGCGTGTTATATGGGCAACCCAGGTCGAAATAAAATAGAGAAAAAATATATTTATTTCCTATTGAAAATACATTTTTTAAAAATCTATTTTTTTCCATTGTATTTCGACACCCCCAAAAATACCGAAAAAATAGAATAGTGAAAAAATATCTTTTTAAAAAATACAGGTAAAATAGAGGTAAAATAGGTTGCTATTTTTAAAAAATAGCATGCTATTTAAAAAAAATTATGCTATTTTTAAAAAATACAAAATGGCGTCTGTCCAAACAACTGTTATAATACGTGGACATACCGGTACATGTTAATAGTATATTATGTCCTTGTGGACAATAGGCATCTTTAGCAGTCCTCAAACATACGGTACATGAAGTGAGCAAGCAATATGACTGCATAAGAATGGAATAATTGAGAAATAATACATGTATGTCTATTACCATGAACAGTAATAATGCTGTGACAACACAGTGTCCAAACAATTAACATACACATACATCATGCACCATCAAGTTATTAAAACAGTTTGGTTCAACATGCTACGGGTGTGCGTGCTTTTTCAGCAAAATACAGCTTGAAATGGTACAAGAATGTTACTCATAATTGTCCTGGAAAATCTACTAACCATGTGGTGCACTTGTCACTCCATTACAGTGATTTGGATGCATTTTAACCCCAGATATACTTGCCCCCATTGCACACATCTCTACTGCAGCTGTGCTTCACAAAGGCTCTCAGAATGCAACTGACAAAATTCAAACTTGCCACACACACACAGGATGTTTATCTGGTATGCAAATTAAGTGCTTGGCCTTCAGATTGTGTTGTACTGAGCATATGTCTACAAAATAGCCAAAAAATAGTCCATGGTTCTCATAAACATGTGTAAGTGTCCAGAAAATAGACGAAAAATAGACTGTGAACCACTCAAAAATGTCTAAGTCTCCAAAAATAGTCATAAAATAGCGTGCAGTTTTCAAAATAGAAATAAAATAGAGTGGCAACATGTACTCATTTTGACGTAATAGAAATAAAATATATTTTGTTCCTATTTTCTAGGAGAAAATAGCTTAAAAATGTATTTTCAATAGGAAAAACATAGGATTTTGCCAGAGATTTTCTATGAGGGAAGGTACGATGTTTAAAAAATATAATTTAAAAAAAATTAAACAGTGCCCTATATAAAAACACAAAAAAATCTCACTCACCGATAACCTGAACCGAGAACGAGCAGTCCAGAATCAGGCCGTACTCAAACCGCTGCCGGTAGATGACAACATGGCTACCTATCTGGAGTTCAACACCAGGACTAAGGCTTGAGGTGAAGTTGGTTGGTCCGTCCCATCCAGTTACAACCGGTTCTATCCAGTCCACGCTGGTACTGGTGGAACCTGGCTCCGCATCGACTGTGCGATTTACTGGGCAATCTAGATCCACCGCTAAATAGGCAGTTTGAATTTAAAGGGAAAATACAACATTTTTGCAAACATCAAAAAATAAAACTACCAAATCATTTTGAAATACCTTGCTGGACTGTTAGTGAATGACAGTGTAAAGCATCCTGTAAAATCATGGCACCTGGTATACTGTCATTTTCAAGAAAAGTGGTATTTTTGTATCAATTTCCAACGCTGGTCGGCCGACCAGCATTGGAAAAAAACTGGCTTTTTTCAAATACCGGCCCCAATTGACCATCGCACTTGTTTGCAATCGATTACACACCTATGAACGGGTACAAGCCAGCTAGACTGGTTCCCTGACCTTACAATTCCCCAATGTATATATGTAAACTGCTCTGTTTCTTCTTATATGGAGTCAGGGAACCAGACTACAGGAAAATGATTGTTTTTCTTGGTTTTTATAGCATTTTCGAACCCAAAACCTCAAAAAAGTCATGTAACTATATTTGCTATATATTTCCAACCCCCCAATTCCATCCATTTCTGAAAATTACAGCAAAAACAAATGATGTATATTCCCTTTAAAAAGATGCAAGTGAGCAACTAGTGAAGCACCCAAAACTGCCCTGCCTGCTTATGTGTCCGCAACCGCCCAAGAGCACGGTTTTATGAATTCTGCAGTTAATAAACACAATGTAATACAATGTAGTATTATGTGAGAGCCAATGCATGGGTTTGAAATGGTGTTCGCTGGTCACAATGAACTGATATTATGGCCAAATGCAACCTCATATTTAACTCAATTTAAAGGGACACTACAGCATGATGTCCCTAATTGGACAACAAAACGCATTTTAAACAAAATGATATCAAATTTAAAAAGCATTTAAAAGTTGAATATAAACGTCCACACAACCATAATTTAACCTGTTTCTTGTTTTGAAAAGGGACGACAGACGTTTAATATAATCCTTGCAAAACAACGCGACATCGAAATCTCATGTTTGACAGGATTGATTCTACAAAAAAACTTTCCAAATTGTAAGCATTGCATAGCGAGTTAAACACAATAACTGCAGTCCTAATTTAAATATCCCAATTAATTGGACATTTTGATTACACAATTCCAGGGTTTAAGATCACGCAAGGCATGATGGGAACCAATATGGCGAAGTAAGATTGTACCCATGGAAACGAGGTTGTGTAAGGACCCAAAAAATGACAAACAAAATGGTGCACGAACCTGTGACGGTGATTTTAAACTGACACATGTTGCGGTTTCCGGACGCATCTGTCGCGTCATACATCACCTTGGTGACACCAAACGTGAACATCCCACTGCCAGTTTGGTTACATTTCCAAACTTTAGTTGCTTGGCAACCAAACGTGACCTCAAAAGGACCAGCATTGTCAAAGATGACAGGAGGGGGCCAGCTGTAAGCCACCTGATTGGTCGAAGGCTTGGCAGGGATGATGACGTCACCAGGGCAACCACTGATCATTGGCGGTTCGTTATCTAAGACAGTAATTAAAAAGGACGGTTAGTTACAATCATCAAAATAATGCAATTTTCCACGAGAAAAGAAGTTTCAATTTAATAAATGTTTTTGGAACAATTATATAAACCAAAGATGGTACTTACCGACTTGAATGACAATGACATGAAAGTGACACTGCGTCCCCAGTCCTTGGACGCGATATGTGACACGTGTAGCGCCGAGATTGAAGAAAGTATTTGGTTGGTAGTCTGAGTACACACGCACTTGAACATCAGAATCACTGGTATCCTGTGTAGGCGGACTGCCGACGTAGAATGTGACTGGCTGTTGGGCACCGTTGAAAGTGACGCTGGGAAGCGCCCACGACACATTGGCAACAGACACGCCAGGATTGGTGAGAGCTGTGACATTGGATGGACAGTCAAGGCCAACCCCTAAATGAAGAGTATCACAAGAAAAAATGTACTGCTTCACCACGAGCTCAAAAAAGAAATGATACCCGAATAATTGATAACAGTAAAAAGTTTAAAAAAATAAATCGTACCAGTCACTGTCACAGTAAAGTTACAACTAGCAGCGTTGCCAGCTTGGTCCGTCACCGTGTATGTGACCATGGTAACCACGCCAACGGAGAACATGTCACCGGGTCGATGAGTGGAGTTCCATAGCAATGGCGTACTGGGATCAGACGCACTCAAATCGGGCCACGACACGGGGACAGACCTCTGGTTGTTGTCGGCAAGATGAAGTATGTTGCTCGGGCAACCGGTAGTGAAAGTAGGAGGAAGATTGTCTAAAAAACCAAACAAACAACAAATAAAACATACCGTTTAAGATTTTGAAAGGATAAAAATGTTAGGCCCTGCTTAATATATAAAAAAAATATATATACAATCTAATAATTACTTGATCCATGTCTCTTTTCCAAAATAAAAAAAAACACTTTAAATTCTAGAAGCAGAACAGAACTGTTTTCAAAATTTCAGTATTTTGCACAGCACATCAGCTCAAATTTTTATTTCAGGATTCTAAGCTACTTCTTTTAAACCTATTGGGGACCTGCTGCGTATAACCTGACTGCGACTGAATGAGATGAGTTCTTAGATATGAACTATTATCTTCAAGTAAACTTGAATCCTCGATCCTGATTGGTCGATCCATGGCAACAAGCCGTGCTACATTATTATAACCATGTAGCACAGCCTCAAACCATACCGCACTCTGCGTATTACGCTTTTTTAAGATGCGATGTGTGCGTGTTCCATCTTAACTGTGCGTCACGTTTGCTTGAAAATAAATTTGTTATCACGCTCGCGCTCGTGGACCACGGAAAATGTAGTGCGTCTGTGTCCCACACACAGACGCACTACATTATTCCGTGTTCCACGAGCGCGAGCGGGATAACTTATATTACCATTTTCACAGTTTCGCCCACTATAACCCTGAGCACAGATGCAAATGTAGTGATGCTCGAAGAGTTGGCAGTGTCCCCCATGCTGGCAAACCATTTGTTGGCAAATATTGGCTGAAAGTACAAAAAAAATAAAAAATGATCCCACATGAGGATAAACCTGATTGCAACTCATCCTAGACATTTAATATGAAGACTCCTAAACCCTTTCGTCCCTGAACCGCCCCAAAGCACCCTACCCGTTGCTCTTTATTCTAACCCTAACTGCGCTAGCACTGCATGAATTTATGATTTCATCACGGAGTAATACTAATGATAAGGATGTCATGGTCCAGTGGTTATGGTATTTGCCTCATGTACGATGGTGCGTGGGTTCGAACCCAGCCAGGAACATGGTGTTTGTGCCCTTGGGCAAGACACTTAACTACACTTGCCTCTCTCCACCCAGGAGTATGAATGGGCCTATATGTATCTGTGAGCGTAGATGATGAATTGTGCACTAATATCGACGGCAGCATGGTCGCATGGCCTGATGAACATGGTAATAATAGTAAAGCGCTTTAAGATTGTTGATATGATGGAAAGCGCTATATAACCATTGCAACTATTATTAGTAGTAGTAGTGAATACAGTGTATTACAATATAATACAAGTCCTAATCGGCTAATTACCTTTAAATATGTGAATTCCATAAGGAGTGGTAAAACTTTCTGAGCCGTAATTCCCCAAAGGCCTTCCCGAAGCCTCAACACGCTTAATGGTGGATGAATACCAGTCGGTCCAGTAGATAAAGTCATAGTAGACAAAGAGATCAGATGGATGCCTGAAAAAACTGGTGATGAGGTCGACAAGAACAGTCCGACCCTGGCCTAAAAGATCCGAGTATTCGATGCGGTCGGTACCAGCATCACACCAGTACATCCTTCCCCCTGAAGAACAAGAGGACATTTTATTTAAAGGTACATGTAATATGTTAATGTTTGGGGAAGGGCTTCCTGTGTCGACAAGTAGCACATCTTGGAAAAAAAGTATGCCATTTTCAATTTCACATATTTCAAAGAAGAATCACTTTCACGTGTCATTTCTTGCAAATCACAAGTTCTTTTCCTGCATGACAGGGGAATCAAATCCTTAACAATCAACAACCTTGCAGGAACCACCAATTTTCATTTTTTTAACAACAAACTTGAAATCGCCTGATGAGCTTCCCCTTTCTAATTCCTGAAAAACCATCCAACTCATGTGAGTTCTCAAACACCTGGAAGATTTACCTTCCAGATCAAGGGATATGCCATACGGCCACATTAGCGAAGTGTCGATGAGTACGCGACGACCTGAGCCGTCTGTGCCAGATCGTTCAATCTTTGGTGCGGTACCCCTGTCTGTCCAGTACAAATGACTGCAAAACAAGAGAAGAATGGAGTGGGAGTCAGGGAATCAGTCGCCTCCCACCTCAACATAAACCAAATAATTTGGCCCCATGCAATAACAAAATTTGAACTTGTCCAATATGCTGAACCTCATGTATGTACCTGTTAGCAGGGTCGACTACAATCCCTCTTGGTTGTACATCTCCGAGGGAAGTGTTTGTCAAGTTGAGAACCACTGATCGTTCCCGACCATCCAAAGTAGCTCTCTCGATCAGATCACTGCCAGTAGCCGTCCAATACATCACACGATTCTCAACGTCAAGAGTCAAACCAAAAGAAACTGAAGAGAAAGGGCAAGAAATTTCTCTAAATCGATAGGAAACAAGACCAGGCAAGCACATTAAAGCTGGTTCAGAGTACACACAATTATATTCAATCAATCTTCACAATATGCCGGACAGGGTTAACCCTATACGATAGCACTGCCCAGGTCACAACTTACAGCTGGCTGGCCGGCCAAGCGGCCGGCCATCAGGAGTTCTCTAAACTCGATAGGAAACTCTCTAAATCCATAGGAAACAAGACCAGGCAAGTACATTAAAGCTGTATGGTTCCAGAGTACACAAAATTAAATGTAATCAATCTTCACAATATGCCGGACAGGGTTAGCACTGCCCAGGTCACAACTTACAGCTGGCTGGCCGGCCAGCGGCCAGCCATCAGGACTTCTCTAAACTCGATAGGAAACTCTCTAAATCCATAGGAAACAAGACTAGGCAAGCACGTTAAAGCTGGTTCCAGAGTACACACAATTATATTCAATTGATCTACACAATTGGCAGGACAGGGTTAATCCTATACAATAGTACTGCCCACGTCACAAGTTACAGTCTGCGGGCCAGCCAGCCAGCCAGCCACTAGGCACAAAAGAGAGCAATAGTTTGGCCCACTGGGACCAGCACAAACACACAATGACGCAAAACTGGCTCACATGGTAGATCCCCAAAGAGAACTTCCACTCCACTTCCGTCCAAAAAGGCACGATTTAAAGTCGACAAGGTAACATCAGTCCAATACATCATGCGCTCTACTGGATCATAGTCAATGGCGAAGGGTCTGCTTATGTTGTCATTGCTACCGTCTAAGCCCGGGATGAGAGTGAAATTGAAGGTGTCCGTGGGCGCGACATAAATCCCTGGAGGATGCGCATTGGTCACAAAGACCAAGTCATGAGGATATAAAGGAAATGAAGGGCAAAAAAGAAGAGATTAATTTGTGTGACTATATTCCAATTCCTATAATATAAGTCTAAAACCTAAGTCAGGCTCAGTAACTTAACAAAAATATGGATATGATTCCCCCAGCCCTTTTAGAGTGAGTTTATGTACTGTCATAATTAGTTTCTTACAGCATCGCAGATTTTTTGAGGATAAGAACACTCCTATCAAAGTTGCCTGAAGTGTCTAACATAAACAATACTACAGTGAAATCTCTGATAAGTCAAACTCTGATAACTTAAAAACAAAAGTAAGTCAACAAAGAATCCATTCCCTTCAGTAGTCTTACAATATTATACACCCCTGCTTAACTCAAAACTCTGCTTAAGTCCAATTTTGAACCTGTTCCCTTGAGGTTTGACTTATCAAGATTTCACTGAATGTATAACTCACATATCAACCAAACATTGTGCACGCAGAGTAATACATTATTACCCCTGCTGATAAGGCCAATGAAAATATTCCATAGACCACCTCAGCTCAATGCTGCTATATTATAGGCACCACTGGCTTAATCTAAAACCCTTAATCTAAAGCAATTTATTGTGTGTTTTGACTGTTAACTTTGAACAACAAATAAAATGACCCAGAATACTCGTTTCAACAACTGTCAACAACTGTAAGTACACAATATCTTTATTAACAACCCTGCTTAGGCAAACAATATGATTCATAAAATCAACTTTTTTTTAAAGACAGGCCTTCAAAAAGACTTTGTTGAATATTTCCAACTTTTAAACTGAGGTTTTATCGCTGGTGATGTTTGGAGACAATTGTGACGACGATTCTTGAAATCACATTTTTAGACGAAAGCGGTTTTAGGGTCAATGCATTGAAATGGTGATATTCTTTCAACGGATCGAGCAATTTCAATAATTTTTTTCATCTAAAAGTAGTTTATGAAATTGGCTTTCCAGTCATTATTATTTTTGGTGCTACATATTTTTTTTAAATATGATTTTTTTTTTTTTGGGGGGGGGGGGGGGGTTTCCGGTACATGTGCAATATTTTGAACACACAGTACGTATCATGAAGTAACAGCATCGTGCAATACGTACGTTGCATGCTCAGTTGTGTACCGAAGGATGTGTGGTTTGCATACGATGTACATCGCCCTGACAGTTTGGTTAATAAGGCCAAAAAATAGTTCTGCTTCTGATTACATGGCATTTGAAAATAGGGTACGTAGGTAGGGCATTTTTTTTTTGCCATTTTTTTTGGTGCGATCATATGGGGGCGTCTGCGTGTAGTCAAGGGTGAAAGGTAGAAATTGATGGTTTTGGGTTTTTTTCTCATTTTTCCCATGAACAAAATTAGGGTAGGGGCTGTCAGAATACGGTAGGTAGGGAAACCGGAAGCAGAACTATTAATTTTTTTTGGCCTAAGGCAGCGAGTGGAATTGTGTAATTCTTGCTCTAAACTCAACATTGGCGAGACGGGTTGAGCATATTATTTAAAAAAAAACTGCAACGAGTAGAATTAACTCATCACATTCACAGAGCAGGTGGGTTCATTTCAAAACACCCCTCCGAACCCCCCCCCTCCCCCACCCCTCCCCCACCCATACGGTTGTGTATACTTACGGCTCTGCGATTCACAGAATGATCCGATGAAATCAGGAGCACAAATACAAGTAAACCCGGTTGAAGAAGTAACACAACTTCCTCCATTCCAACAAGGATTACTTGAGCATGGGTCACCTGTGGCAAAAGGATACCGGTACATGAATATTCATACATCTTCATGAATATCAAGTCAGAATCACACATCAGATCATAACCAAACCACACCCTCTCAGCCGGGGAGAGGGGAGAGATCTCGTCCATCGAGTGACGAACAATTTTGAAACTCGATACATGCATAGAGCAACTCATCACAAACATACCCAAGAAATTTCATGACTATATAAATTATAAAAGGGTTTTGGAATTATGGCTAATTAATTATTCATATGTACGACTGGTAATTGTGCTCTGTAATTGTAACCCTTTTAGGGTTAAGGTTTGTGAATCCTTACACTTTTGAAAGTACACGTAGAAACTGCATCAACTGATAAATCGCCTGTGACTCGATCAAAAGAAACATCTGGCATTGTCTGGTAGTGGTACCTAGTCTCTATTTCTACACATTCTCTTGATATATATACTACTGAATTGTAAAGCTCTTGAAAAAGTTGGATATATTCTAATTTCTACCACTGAGTACCAGTCTCGTCAATTAGACTTAGGCTTTAAAGTTCAAACTGAAATCACTTGGCTTCACTGCACTCTCAGTCTCACTAGCCATGCTATATAGCCCCATAAATGTGGCCAATTTACTGGACTTTTGAAAATTTTGATTTTCATATGGTATGAGTATGCTCATGGGTGAGTATGCCTCTAAAGCAAAATAAACTACAAACTAAGCCTAAATGTGAAAATCAAAATTTGACAAAGTTCGACATGTTTTTGTACATGGTGGAATTGTCGCCTTTATTTATGGAGGTAGTAAATTGGCCACATTTATGGGGCTAGGGGCAGCCTGCTATCATCATCTTCAAGTCGGACTGCAACAAAAGCACGCCACACATCACGGTCTCCCATGGCCGTCCTGATCTCGGCGCGGCTGCGGAGGCTAGCCCATCACGCCTGCTATAGTATACTGTATAGTGCTAGTCATTGCTCATAAATGTTGAGAAAAGTTGAGACCTCAAACTTGGCTGGTGAAATAATGAGGACATTGCCTTTGCCTCATGAAAATTGTTGAGAATTTTGTCAGCAAAAAGAGTGAGTACAGTACAGTCGACTCTTGTTAGTACAAACTCTGTACAAACAAAAATTTGATAAGTTTTGAGACAAAAACGGACCTTTTTAGGACAAAACAAATCAGCATCTGTTGCCACAAAGCAAGATTTGCACGTAGCGCTCCAGTCAGACAACACACGCAATGGGGAAAAATCACGGTGGGTTGCATACTCTCTCACGCGCTGCAGGAAAATGTTGTCATAGGCCGGCGCGGCCCAGGCTGCCGCGCCGGGCGATGTATTAACTTTTATGGCCGGGGACCGGACTGGGCAGCCGGCAGCAATTCCCGGTGTTTATTTTGTAGTGACATGTACATGTGTATATAATTAATTGTTTGTACTTTTAGCTCCAACAGGCGTTCCATACAAATAGGTATGTTAATAAGTTTTGGTTGCCATAGGCACCGGAGTTCACTCTCGCTGTGCTGCGTTTGCGCAGTGTGACATGTTGGTGACCTCTAACTTATCGTTTTCATTCTGCTTTGTGCAAATCTTATTCCAACGTTGAAAGTTTCCTCAACCAAGTTTTATTCAGTCAATTGATGTGTGCTTAAGCCTACTGACATTCAAGAAGTTTGTTAGTCATTGGATAGCAGGTGCATGACGAACTTGTGAGTTTTGAGAGTATTAAAACTTGTAAACAACCAACATTTTGTGTGCCGTTTTTCACGACTTATAAGAACAGACACGAGGCTTGATAAACAGTAGTAGAACTCATTTCGGGAGAAAACACGAATTACTACAATTTCTCAACATCAATTTCCACATTTGTTTGTGAGAGTATCGATTGTAAATGATTTGATACAACTTTTGTGGCCCTTTTTATAGCTTCTGTAGTGTAAATGGAACTGGTTCAGAGCATTTTGGCTAGAATTTGGAGGCCTTACAAAATTGAAACTGCTGCCGTCGGTGCGGCTTATACGCCGGTGCGGCTTATACGCCGACTTCAAATTTTAATTTGCAGATTTATGCGTGCTGCGGCTTATACGCCGCGTGGCTTATATTCCGAAAATTACGGTATGTACCTGTGAGCGTAGAGGATGAATTGTGCACTAATATCGACGGCAGCATGGTCGCATGGCCTGATGAACATGGTAATAATTGTAAAGGCTTTGAGATTGTTGATATGATGGAAAGCGCTATATAACCATTGCAACTATTATTATCAGTAGTAGTGAATATAGTGTAGTACAATGTAATACAAGTCCTAATTGGTTAATTACCTTTAAATATGTGAATTCCAAAAGGCCAGTTAAAACTTTCTGAGCCATGATTCCCCACCAGCCTTCCCGAAGCCTCAACACGCTTAATGGTGGATGATCCCCAGTCGGTCCAGTAGATAAAGTCATAGTAGACAAAGAGATCAAATGCATGAGTGTTGATCCCAGTGTCGACAAGAAAAGTCCGACCCTGGCCTAATAGATCCGAGTATTCGATGCGGTCGGTACCAGTATCAGACCAGTACATCCTTCCCCCTAAAGAACAAGGACATTTTATTTAAAGGTACATGTAATATGTTAACTTTTTGGGAAGGGCTTCCTGTGTCGACAAGTAGCACATCTTGGAAAAAAAATTACGTCATTTTCAATTTCACATATTTCAAAGAAGAATCACTTGTACCGTGTCATTTCTTACAAATCACAAGTTCTCTTCATGCATGTCAGGCGAACCAAATCCTTTACAATCGACAACCTTGCAGGAACTATCAATTTTAAGTCAAAATTTTCCATTTTTTTTTAACAACAAACTTGAAACCACCTGATGAGCTTCCCCTTTCTTAATTCCTGCTAAACCATCCAACTCATGTGAGTTCTCAAAAATCTGGAAGGCCATCGTTGTTTTCATTTAGGTAACCAATTAGGAAACAGTCTTCCACAGAGTCATGTCCTATCAGGCAATAAGTGTGGCAATCTGTGGTTATCTCAGGATGTGTTTTAAAATATGTCCCATTGTGCTCCATGGAACCATTCAAGAAGGAAAACAGGCACAAAGATTTACCTTCCAGATCAAGGGCTATACCATGCGGATGCAGTAGCGAAGTATCGATGAGTATGCGACGACCTGAGCCGTCTGTGCCAGATCGTTCAATCTTTGGTGCGGTACCCGAGTCTGTCCAGTACAAATGACTGCAAAACAAGAGAAGAATGAAGTGGAAGTCAGGGAATCAGTCGCCTCCCACCTCAACATAAACCAAATAATTTGGCCCCACTGGCAAAATCTGAACTCATCCAATGGTATGGTGAACCTCATGTACGTACCTGTTAGAAGGGTCGACTACGATCCCTCTTGGTAGTACATATTGGAGGGAAGTGTTTGTCAAGTTGAGAACCACTGATCGTTCCCGACCATCCAAAGTAGCTCTCTCGATCAGATTACTGCCAAAATCCGTCCAATACATCACACGATTCTCAACGTCAAGAGTCAAACCATCTGTTCCTAAAAAGAAATGGCAAGAAAACTCTCTAATTTGATAGGAAACAACACCAGGCACTTCAAGCCCACTAACGCTGGTTCCAGAGTACTCAAAATTCCATCTATGTAATAATACTGTAACGGACAGTCTATATGCACGTTTTTGTTGTCATTGCTTTCTAGCGCTGGTGCTCGGCAGAGGGGCTCCGGCGGCGCGAGTCTGCAGGGTCTGGCTGGCGCGCGCTCCGGAAACAGGCTCCAGAAATAGGTTGCTTAAGTGGGTTTCTTTTGTTGGGGGACGCGGGAAAGGTTTGGCAAAATGCCGGGGTCATTGCAAGTTGTTACAATTGTATACATTCGTTCAGACTGTGTGTATTTCTATGCTGGGAATCAGCAGTCGTGGTACTGGTAGCAGTGTGGCCGGTTGACCACAGAGTTGTTGTGCTGAATAAATAAGAGTTTCTTCAGAAGTTGGAAATCCTGTGTGTTTGTCCCCTTTTCTTGTGTTTGGCCGGCCTCAGAGGACAAGAGCCCAATAAGGTCCCGTTACAATTGGTGGCAGCGGTGGGATTTTCAAGGGATTTTCTACAGGATTTTCGGGGAAGAGAAATGGCAAGCTACACGGAGTCGGCACGGAGTATCACTGAAACCATCGGCGACATTTCCAGGGAAATCGATCGGCTGCAGCGATCCCTGCTGGACAGTTTACGCAGAAATACGACCGGGTCCACGACCGGACATCAGCCTTGGCATGTTGTGCCAGTGACGCCGAGCCTATCGACTAGGGACGATACCGGTAGGCAGAGAAAGTCGTGCAGTGTAGTGGGTGATCTTCAGGCACAGTGGCGGGCGGCGTGCAGTGAGTCGGACAGCGAAGGTGAGCACCACCCTGACGTTAGTTGCCGTCGATCCCCGAAGAGTTGCGGTTGGCCAGCATGCTGACGTGGAACGCACCGGAGCGGCGCCGCGTGTCAGAGCTCGGGAGTGCGACGGGTCATCGTACATTGAGGATTACTTGGTGCATTTTGATGGGAGAAAGCCCTCGACCCTCGATGAAACAGTTGAAATCGCGGCCGAAGAAGAGGCGAGGTGCAAAGCAGAACAAGTTGGGCGGTCGCGTGCAGTCTTTCCTTGTCCCGAAAAGGAGGAAACCCTTAGTTCCACGGCCACTGACCAGATACTGTCGATTCTGCGGGAGCTCTTGGAGTTGCAGCGCCGCAGCCTGGTGGAGAGAAAACCCAAGGAATGGAAGGCAGGTTGCTGGAAGTACGGGAGTCTGGAGCATCTCCGAGCACGGTGCCCACTGAAGACGAGCATGAGGCAGGCAGCCTCCCCACCGGTGCAGGCAGTCCCGCCACCGGCACGGACAACCCCGCCACCGCGGCGCAGGCAGTCTCGCCAACGGCACAGACAGCCTCGCCGCCGGCGCAGGCAGTCTCGCCGCAGGAGCAGGCAGTCCCGCCGAAGTCTGGCTTGAGGAAACGACCTGCTTCATCTCAAGAGTTGGGACTTTACATCGGAGGAGAAATAATGGACACGGCAGTTAGTTTCTTGATTGACACCGGAGCCACAGAGACTTTTGTTTCCACTCGGCTGTATGACAGGACAGACACAAAATTAAGACCCGTGCTCGTCGACGCAGATCGCAGGTTCCGCCAAGCGGGTGGGAGTGAGCTGCGCATCGCTGGACGTGCGAAGATGCCAATGAAGACTGGGGTAAGCTAGGTGCTACACAGTGTTTGGGTCGCAGATATCAGCGTAGATGCCATTCTGGGACTGGACTTTTTGCGACAGCATCAATGCAAGCTGATGTGGGACGAAGAGTGCTTTGTTGTCGGTAAGCACAGAGTTCCGCTACAAAGGAATGCCGAACCAACCGTACGGGAATCCCCACTGTCGGTGCTTGTGACCGAATCACTGGGTTCGGTAGATTCTCCATTGCCAAGGGCCACTCAACCGGCGGTTACTGCGGAACCAGCGCTTGGGCCAGTACGCCAGTCAAGGACAGTCAATCAGGTTGGAACAGGTAGTCCCGCCGCCGGAGTGGGCAGTCCCACTGCCGCCGTTGGACACCACACGACAAGGCACCAGCTCGCCCCGCAACCACCGTGGCAGGGCGGTCCGAAGACGGGGATGTTTGGGACAAATCAGCGGTGGTGAGACGAAAGACAGTCAGCCAGTTCAAGGCAAGACGACGTACACATGCAGGGTCTGCGGTCAGCAGTATGTCTCCTCGTTTACTCGGAGGAGGCATGAAAAAGCAGCGCATGAAGAACGGAGTTACCAGTGCCGGGAATGCCCGAAGTCCTACGGACGGTCGGACTACTTGACCCGGCACATGAGGGCCCAGCATCGGGGACCGACGAGTTGCGGATAGTCCTCGCCGATTGTTGTGTTTTTGTTTGATTTAGGAACCAGAGTGGGGCCTAAATCATTATTAACCACCATTCTTGAGGACATCCCCCCCCAAAATTAATAAAATCACAGACAGTGAACTCTTGTGATTCTTGTTCCAGAAAATAAAGTAAGTAAAACCAATGCAAAGTAAATTCTTTTTGATAACCTTTTTGAATCTTGTAAACATCACTTGATAAAAAAAAGGTTTCCTTGTTTCTAAAAGTGACAGTGTTAGTCATGTAAACCCTGTTAAAAAAAAACAAAAGAGTGTTTTGTTCTCTATGTGGCAGGGCCAAGTTTTCCTTGTGTATTTTCATAGTGTGTTAAATAGGAGTAGCTCCCCTTAGAAAAGAAAATCATTTTAGTTGAAGTTTAGATGTCCCCCCCCCCCCCTTTTCCTGGTAGTGTGACCCCCTGTTTGTTTATTTTAGCCCACAAGTTCCCCCATATAAAAGCTGCCACATTGTCATGCCAGAGTGATTATTACCCAGCAGACCAGCAGTGAGACAACTTAACATCATATAGTCATATATTTCCTCCTACCTGGAGAGTGTCTTCCTAGCTGTTTCTTTTGTCTGCTAGTCCAGTCATTGGTGAGTTTTCATTACTTTTCTTATTATTGTATAGTTCCAGTTTTATATTTGCCTTTATCATCATATTATCCAGTTCAGTATCATTTTAGCTCCTTTTAAGATAAGAGTTCTTTTTCCTATACATTAAACTGTTTTTGTCTACACTCTTTTCTTGGAAGTCGTTTTAGCTAGCCTTTTTGTTTAGAAACTTTGAATCTGATGATGACTGCTAAGTTTTGTTTTGTAACTTCTTAAGTCAGTTTTGGTTTATTTCTAGACATTTGAGAAGTCCTTTTCTTGGAAAGTATTGAAAATGTGTGATTTTCTAATAAGTTTTGTAATATAAGTTTGTCCAAGTTTTAATTGCTTGAGTCTAGGAGTACCTGCATTTAAGTTTCATGTGTATAATATCCTCAAAGTTTAAGTTCCTTTTTCTTGTATTTTGAGTTGATTTTCATATTATTCTAGATTTTTTTAGTTGTTCTTTTTGACTTCATAGACATAGACCTGGATCCATTCATTTAGCCTAGACCATGCCTTAATCCTTTGTTCCCTCCTTCCTAGAAGTAATAGTTTATTGAGACAGTCCAGAGGATTTGCATATTATGAGGCCCATTGAACTGTGCAGTATCTCGCAGTCCATGGTGTGTTAATCCCTTGTGCACACAGTGGCAAACTTGCATTTGGACCCTTTTGTTGCTTAGAGGATACTTTAGTACATGGACTGTAGTTTCATAGGAGTTTTGTTTTATAAGAACTGTTTTTAAATTGCCATTTGTTTGTTTTATTTTCTTGTTGCAGGTTTTTAGTTCATTCCTGTGCTTTTAGAGTCATTTCCTTTAGTGCTGTGTGGGTTTTCCTTCTGTTTTCCTTCTGTTTTCCTATTGTTCCTTTTTTTTTTTCCTTTGGTTTTTATTCTTTTAACTTAGTTTTTTATCAAATTGTTTATTTTTTTTTATCCCTGGCAAATTCTTTTGAGTGTTTTATTCGCTGTTGATCCTGATTGAGATTTTTTTTTGCCTTGAAGTATTTCTGGAAACTAGTTTTTGTGCTTAAGGATAGAAATTGTTTTTTTGTTTGTTGGAAGTTTTTTTTTAGACTAAATTAAATTTTTGAGAAATTCTATTTTTGTTTCCTTGATTCCTTTTCTTTTTCTTTTTTTGTCCCAGTTTAAAAACTAAATCGCGACATAATCATTGGAACCAGGTGTTTTTCTCTAGTGATCCATTTTTCTACGCTACATTTTTGGTGCCGGAACCCGGGATGATTAATTTTCTTTAGGAATTTAGCCATTTTTGTTTTTTAGCTGGGACATTTTTGTTCTTCTTTGAAAGTTTTTTTTTTTAAATCGAAACCCACACAGTGCTTTTTGGTTAATGAACTTGAGAAGTGCAGGATGACTAAAACACCATGACGGAGGTCCTGACTACCCTTCAGTTGTGTGGATTTGACCCACTGCCCACCAGCTCTAACCACGTCGACCAAGTGCCGTTATCTGAACCGCAGTTGAGCATCCTACAGCTGCTGCAACATCAAACACACATGCAACAAGTGATTGTACAGCAGTTTCAACAAATACACACATTGAAATCAGTCCTCAGCCAAGTTATCCGTGAGCAGCAACAACAGAGGCACTACATTCGAAGTCTGGAGTGTGCCCTGCACCAGTCCTGGCCAGTTCCAGAAGTCCCCATCCCTCAGCCCGTTCCAGATGTACCCGTGTCCCCAGTCTCCATCAACGAACCAGATCCCAAGAGTCCAAAAGAAGCCCCTCGTGTCCCCCGTCGAAGACAACCAGCAGTCCCTACCGTTGCCCCTACCAGTGGTCAGTCAAGCCAGGGTATTGGAGGCATCCGATGTAGCCACAGTCACCGTCTGCGCCAAGGACAGCAACAAGATCCTGCCATCAGGAAAGTGGTGGAACTTAAACTGTCAAATCCTATGAGGATCAGCCAGAGTACAAAGGCACGTCAACCTAAATCGGTACAACGACTACTGAATGTCTGGGATCGCCTGGATGTGGGAGGTGGCTTACTTTTGTACAGAAGAGGAGAAGGCAAGGGCAATTCTGTACTGGTACCAGTACTACCCCGCAGTTTAAGGGACAGCGTACTGTGCAGTTTGCATAACAGCATGGAGACAGGAGGATACGGCCATGTCCTGAAGCAAGTGAGGGGTCGGTACTTTTGGCCCAGCCAGCACAACGACACCATGCAATACATGAGGCAGCACCTGAAGAAAGTGAAGCAGCAGGAGATGACAACCAAAGCTCCCCCTTCACATGAGTCCCAAGATGTACCTTCCCCAGCCGCTCCTCCACCTCAGTTCCCAGATATATCTCCAGACTCCCATTCGGATGATGACGGCTCTCTCTCAAGCTCTGATGAATCTGTGGAAATCTTCACCAGACCAAGGCGTGTCATCAGATCATCAGTTCGATTTCAATAGTAAATTATTTTGTATATAAATTAGAAGTATTTTGTATGTATTTTTTTTTGTGTTGTCAGGAGCCAACATTTTAAAGATGGCGTGAGTGTGGCAGGGCCAAGTTTTCCTTGTGTATTTTCATAGTGTGTTAAATAGGAGTAGCTCCCCTTAGAAAAGAAAATCATTTTAGTTGAAGTTTAGATGTCCCCCCCCCCTTTTCCTGGTAGTGTGACCCCCTTTTTGTTTATTTTAGCCCACAAGTTCCCCCATATAAAAGCTGCCACATTGTCATGCCAGAGTGATTATTACCCAGCAGACCAGCAGTGAGACAACTTAACATCATATAGTCATATATTTCCTCCTACCTGGAGAGTGTCTTCCTAGCTGTTTCTTTTGTCTGCTAGTCCAGTCATTGGTGAGTTTTCATTACTTTTCTTATTATTGTACAAGCTGATTTACCCGATCATAGATCGGGTAGGGCGTAGTGTTGTGGATGAAAATGTGGAGAGTTAAATGTAAATGGGGAATATAGTTGGGGAGACATGCAGTTATGGAAAAGCAATTTCTGTGGTGTGATCTGAGGCAATTTCTGACCACTAAAACCAATTTGAGCAAAAGGTCATCTTTTAAAGTTTTGAGTTTGGAGTAATTGAATCAGCCACATGCATTCTGAGCAATATAATCATTATTGTAGGCTACGATTTTTTTTCGGGGAAGAAAAAGTGGGGGTGGGGTGGGGCGGGGGACCAAACAATGTCCCCCGCTTTAAAATGTGTGTGTGGGGGTGCATGGGTTCCCTATCCCCGTCGATTTACACACATGATAATTATGTACCATGGCAACTGTCTGTAAATGTTCCCGTTGGTCTGTTAAATTGGCATTTTGTGAGGCAGTCGCATTTGGAAAACGTAGTGAAAAGGTTACTGTAGTACACAGGCGAAGGCTGATTGTATGTACAATTTTGACAATAAATCATAATGCAATTAAACGTGAAGGTGTCATTTGAAATGAAAATGTTGAGTGTTACCATAAAATTCGGTCTGAATCATGGAGGAAGGTCGATCACAATTAAGTTTCAGTATTGGACTCTTCACCAAACGTAAACTTGATTTCTTACAATTTGCTACACCGTCTGCGATGAAGAAGTCGATTCAACTTTATCGCGATATTTGAAGCAATGCATCGATCCTTCGTTGACCCCAAACAGGCCCCCGAAATTATAACGCGACACTGAATTATACGTGGCGGGCAGCGAACTGACAACGCTCAGCCTTGGTGGTGGAAGCATGGAGCTGTAAACACATTATGGAAGCAACAGCACTCTATCACGCGACGTCACATGCTTGCGCTTCAAATAGCGAGCACCGTAGACTCAACCTCGTTTCCAGGGTGTGGAGCAGGCTGCAGTACGCATTGCCAGTGACGGTTTTACGCATAGCCGGGAAGTGCCACGCAGTGTAGACTTTCGATTGGTCAGACCGCGCTAGGCATACTAATGTATAGTCCTTTTGAGTATTCGTTGCACTCGGCGCAGGGGCGGCAAGCGAAGCATATAAAAGAATAGGGACACTTGGTGGCCACGCACCATGGACAAAAAATATTTTACCAAGGTCACCCCATACTAACGTTTGGTGAACGCTTTTGCCGAACGGCCGAGTAGAACACGTAAACGAAACCCCTACGTTGGCCTCGCTGACCTCGCACAGTCTAGACACGCAGAAAAGCCAGCACGGGGGGCGGCCAGGCAGTCAACGTGAAAGCGCACACGACGGCAAATTCCTGTGCAAAATGCAGTCACGAAAAATCAACGAAACGGATCGCCGGTCCGTACGGGAAAATAAGGACGACCCGAAGCGTCCGACCCGGCGGAAGACACCCTCCGCATTTTTCCACGGACGTGGAGCGATTTTGGCGCCGCGTGAGCCCGCGGTCTCGGATCCTTTCATGAGCAAACATCGTCTCGCAGGCCGAGTAAACTTCTCTCTTATATATATAGATAGTTCCAGTTTTATATTTGCCTTTATCATCATATTATCCAGTTCAGTATCATTTTAGCTCCTTTTAAGATAAGAGTTCTTTTTCCTATACATTAAACTGTTTTTGTCTACACTCTTTTCTTGGAAGTCGTTTTAGCTAGCCATTTTGTTTAGAAACTTTGAATCTGATGATGACTGCTAAGTTTTGTTTTGTAACTTCTTAAGTCAGTTTTGGCTTATTTCTAGACATTTGAGAAGTCCTTTTCTTGGAAAGTATTGAAAATGTGTGATTTTCTAATAAGTTTTGTAATATAAGTTTGTCCAAGTTTTAATTGCTTGAGTCTAGGATTACCTGCATTTAAGTTTCATGTGTATGTTATCCTCAAAGTTTAAGTTCCTTTTTCTTGCATTTTGAGTTGATTTTCATATTATTCTAGATTTTTTTAGTTGTTCTTTTTGACTTCATAGACATAGACCTGGATCCATTCATTTAGCCTAGACCATGCCTTAATCCTTTGTTCCCTCCTTCCTAGAAGTAATAGTTTATTGAGACAGTCCAGAGGATTTGCATATTATGAGGCCCATTGAACTGTCCAGTATCTTGCAGTCCATGGTGTGTTAATCCCTTGTGCACACAGTGGCAAACTTGCATTTGGACCCTTTTGTTGCTTAGAGGATACTTTAGTACATGGACTGTAGTTTCATAGGAGTTTTGTTTTATAAGAAATGTTTTTAAATTGCCATTTGTTTGTTTTATTTTCTTGTTGCAGGTTTTTAGTTCATTCCTGTGCTTTTAGAGTAATTTCCTTTAGTGCTGTGTGGGTTTCCTTCTGTTTTCCTTCTGTTTTCCTATTGTTTCTTTTTTTTTCCTTTGGTTTTTATTCTTTTAACTTAGTTTTTTTTATCAAATTATTTTTTTATCCTTGGCAAATTCTTTTGAGTGTTTTATTCATTTTTGATCCTGATTGAGATTTTGTGCCTTGAAATATTTCTGGAAACTAGTTTTTTTGTGCTTGAGGATAGAAATTTTTTTTTTTTTGTTGGAAGTTTTTTGAGACTTAAATTAAATTTTTTTGAGAAGTCTATTTTTGTTTCCTTGATTCCTTTTCTTTTTCTTTTTTTTGTCCCAGTTTAAAAACTAAATCGCGACATAATCATTGGAACCAGGTGTTTTTCTCTAGTGATCCGTTTTTCTACGTTACATTTACATATATGGGAAAAAAAGAGGTATGGGAAAATTGTGAATATCGGTTCATGTAAAATTTGTTGTATTTGTGCCCCTATTCAGGAGAATAGGCCCAGTTTAAGGAGGGGGTAGTGTAAAGGACAGTCTATGCACGTTTTTGTTGTCATTGCTTTCTAGCGCTGGTGCTCCGGCGGAGGGGCTCCGGCGGCGCGAGCCTGACCTGGTTTTGGGTCTGGCTGGCGCGCGCTCCGGAAACAGGCTCCGGAAATAGGTTGCTTAAGTGGGTTTCTTTTGTTGAGGGAATTAAGCGGGAAAGGTTTGGCAAAATGCCGGGGTCATTGCAAGTTGTTACAATTGTATACATTCGTTCAGACTGTGTGTATTTCTATGCTGGGAATCAGCAGTCGTGGTACTGGTAGCAGTGTGGCAGGTTGACCACAGAGTTGTTGTGCTGAATAAATAAGAGTTTCTTCTGAAGTTGGAAATCCTGTGTGTTTGTCCCCTTTTCTTGCGTTTGGCCGGACTCGGAGGACAAGAGCCCAATAAGGTCCCGTTACAATACGCAAGTCACGATGTTTGTATGTTTGTCCGGGTTTATTCTTGGAAGTGGCAGGTCGCATGGTGCTCAAGCTCGGTGGGTGGGGCTCGGTTCAACTTTTATTTTTCAACATTTGTTAAGCAAATGTGACCCCAGGGGCCCCTCCCCAGGGGTCCTCTCTCTTACGTACATACAGCGTGTGTGCATGTATACATTCACGCAGGTACATGAACGAATACAAGTACACACGCTGTGATTGCATCTGAAAGGGAAACTTCCAAGCTATGCGCCATTATGACTATAGAGGTCACAAAAGGAATGACTATACAGGTCAAAAAAAGGACGGACGGACGGAGGGCCGTCTGTCCATACGGGCGGACGGACGGAAGGCTTACGAAGTCTTAAGAATTGGCTTACTCTGTAGATCCGTAAAGAGAACTTCCACTCCAGTCCCGTCCAAAAAGGCCCGGGTTATACCATTCAAGCCGACATCGGTCCAATACACCATGCGCTCTACTGGGTCGTAGTCAATGGCGACTGGTTGACTTATGTTGACATGGCTACCATCTAAACCCGGGATGAGAGTGAAGTTGAAGGTGTCCGTGGGTGCGACATAAATGCCGGGAGACCAACTGGTCACAAACACCAGGTCATCGGGATCTAAAGGGAATTGAAGGGCGAAAAGGAAGAGATCAATTATTTAATTTGTGCGACTATATTCCAATTTCTATGATATCAGTCTAAAACCTCAGTCAGGCTCAGTAAAACAAATATATGGGTATGATTCCCCAGCCCTTTTAGAGTGAGTTTAATGTACTGTCATAATTAGTTTCTTACACCATCGCAGATTTGTTGAGGATAAGAACACTCCTATCAAAGTTGCCTGAAGTGTCTAACATAAACAATACTACAGTGAAATCTTGATAAGTCAAACTCTGATAACTCAAAACAAAAGTAAGTCAACAAAGAATATCCATTCCCTTCAGTAGTCTTACAATATTATACAACCCTGCTTAACCCAAAACTCTGCTTAAGTCAAATTTTGAACCTGTTCCCTTGAGGTTTGACTTATCAAGATTTCACTGAATGTATAACGCACATATCAACCAAACATTGTTCACGCAGAGTAATACATTATTACCCCTGCTGATAAGGCCAATGAAAATATTCCATAGACCACCTCAGCTCGATGCTGCTACATGTATATTATAGGCACCACTGGCTTAATCTAAAGCCCTTAATCTAAAGCAAGTTACTGTGAGTTTTGACTGTTAACTTGGAACAACAAATAAAATGACCCAGAATACTTGTTTCAACAAATGTCAACAACTGTAAGTACACAATATCTTTATTAACAACCCTGCTTAGGCAAACAATATGATTCATAAAATCAACTTTTTTTTAAAGACGGGCCTTCAAAAGGACTTTGTTGAATATTTCTAACTTTTAAACTGAGGTTTTATCGCTGGTGATGTTTGAAGACAAGGATTCTTGAAATCGCATTTTGGACGAAAGCGGTTTTAGGGTCAATGCATTGAAATGGTGATATTCTTTCAACGGATCGAGGAATTTCAATAATTTTTTCATCTAAAAGTAGTTTATGAAATTGGCTTTCCAGTTATCATTTTTGGTGCTACATATTTTTTTAAATATGAAATTATTTTTTGGGGGGTTTGGTTTCCGGTATATGTGCAATATTTTGAACACACAGTACGTATCATGAAGTACAATGTAACAGCATCGTGCAATACGTACGTTGCATGCTCAGTTGTGTACCGAAGGATGTGTGGTTTTGCATACGATTGTACATCGCCCTGGCAGTTTGGTTAATTAGGCCAAAAAATAGTTCTGCTTCTGATTACATGACATTTGAAAATAGGGTACGTAGGTAGGGAATTTTTTTGGCCATTTTTTTTTTGTACGATCAAAGGAGGCGTCTGCGTGTAGTCAAGGCTGAAAGGTAGAAAGTGATGGTTTTGGGGGTTTTTTTTCTCATTTTTCCCATAAACAAAATTAGGGTAGGGGCTGTCAGAATAGGGTAGGTAGGGAAACCGGAAGCAGAACTATTAATTTTGGCCTAAGGCAGCGGGTGAAATTGTGTAATTCTTGCTTTAAACTCAACATTGGCGAGACGGGTTGAGCATATTATTAAAAAAAACTGCAACGAGTAGAATTAACTCATCATATTCACAGAGCAGGTGGGTTCATTTCTAAACACCCCTCCGAAACCCCCCCCCCCCTCATTCCCCACCCCTCCCCACCCCAAACATACAGTTCTGTATACTTACGGCTCTGCGATTCACAGAATGATCCGATGAATTCAGGAGCACAAATACAAGTAAACCCGGTTGAAGAAGTAACACAACTTCCTCCATTCCAACAGGGATTACTTGAGCATGGGTCACCTGTGGCAAAAGAATACCGGTACATGAATATTCATACATCTTCATGAATATCAACTTCAAGTCAGAAACACACATCAGATCAAAACCAAACCACACCCTCTCAGCCGAGGGGGGAGAGAGAGATCTCGTCCATCGAGTGACGAACAATTTTGAAACTCGATACATGCATAGAGCAACTCATCACAAACATACCCAAGAAATTTCATGACTATATAAATTATAAAAGGGTTTTGGAATTATGGCTAATTAATTATTCATATGTACGAATGGTAATTGTGCTCTGTGTACACGACGTATATGGGAAAGTTCAGTTTTCACGGCGCATAGCGCCACAAAATTTTCGCTGCGTGGCAACCCATGGTCCGATTTTTATGTTTTGGGTATCAAAAGATGCGCAAGGCTCAAGGCTAAAAAGTCATAAACAGCTCGGGTCAAGAAAAAAACAATTTCAAGGCTATCACGGAAAAAGTTGGGGGGGGGGGCAGATTCTGCCCCCATGGCCGTCCTGATCTCGGCCCGGCTGCGGAGGCTAGCCCATCACGCCTGCTATAGTATACTGTATAGTGCTAGTCATTGCTCATAAATGTTAAGAAAAGTTGAGACCTCAAACTTGGCTGGTGAAATAATGAGGACATTGCCTTTGCCTCCTGAAAATTGTTGAGAATTTTGTCAGCAAAAAGAGTGAGTACAGTACAGTTGACTCTTGTTAGTACATGTACAAACGCTGTACAAACAAACATTTGATAAGTTTTGAGACAAAAACGGACCTGTATATTTTTAGGACAAAACCAATCAGCATCTGTTGCCACAAAGCAAGATTTGCACGTAGCGCTCCAGTCAGACAACACACGCAATGGGGAAAAATCACGTTGGGTTGCATACTCTCTCACGTGCTGCAGGACAATGTTGTCATAGGCCGGCGCGGCGCAGGCTGCAACGCCGGGCTTTGTATTAACTTTTACGGCCGGGGACCGGACAGGGCAGCCGGCAGCGATTCCCGGTGTTTATTTCTCATCATCAATTTCCACATTTGTTTGTGAGAGTATCGATTGTAAATGATTTGATACAACTTTTGTGGCTCTTTTTATAGCTTCTGTAGTATAAATGGAACTGGTTCAGAGCATTTTGGCTAGAATTTGGAGGCCTTACAAAATTGAAACCGCTGCCGTCGGTGCGGCTTATACGCCGGTGCGGCTTATACGCCGACTTCAAATCTTAATTTGCAGATTTTTGCGTGCTGCGGCTTATACGCTGCAAGGCTTATATTCCGAAAATTACGGTATGTACCTGTGAGCGTAGAGGATGAATTGTGCACTAATATCGACTGCAGCATGGTTGCATGGCCTGATGAACATGGTAATAATTGTAAACGCTTTGAGATTGTTGATATGATGGAAAGCGCTATATAACCATTGCAACTATTATTATTAGTAGTAGTGAACACAGTGTAGTACAATGTAATACAAGTCTTAATCGGTTAATTACCTTTAAATATGTGAATTCCAAAAGAACTGGTAAAACTTTCTGAGCCATGATTCCCCAAAAGCCTTCCCGAAGCCTCAACACGCTTAATGGTGGATGATGGCCAGCCGGTCCAGTAGATAAAGTCATAATAGACGAAGAGATCATACGCAAAATAGTTGAAACTTGTGCGGTCGACAAGAACAGTCCGACCCTGGCCTAAAAGATCCGAGTATTCGATGCGGGCGGTACCAGTATCAGACCAGTACATCTTTCCCCCTGAAAAACAAGAGGACATTTTATTTAAAGCTACATGTAATATGTTAACGTTTGGGGAAGGGCTTCCTGTGTCGACAAGTAGCACATCTTGGAAAAAAAATACATCATTTTCAATTCCACATATTTCAAAGAAAAATCACTTTTACCTGTCATTTCTTACAAATAACAAGTTCTTTTCATGCATGTCAGGGGAACCAAACAACCTTGCAAGAACCATAAATTTTAAGTCAAAATTTTCATTTTTTAACAACAAACTTGAAAGCGCCTGATGAGCTTCCCCTTTCTTAATTCCTGCAAAACCATCCAACTCATGTGAGTTCTCAAAAATCTGGAAGGCCGTCGTTGTTTTCATTTAGGTAACCAATTAGGAAATAGTCTTCCACAGAGTCATGGTCCTTTCTGGCAATAAGTGTGGCAATCTGTGGTTATCTCAGGGGGTGTGTGTCATTGAAAATATGTCCCATTGTGCTCCATGGAACCATTCAAGAAGGAACACATGCACAAAAATTTACCTTCCAAATCAAGGGATATGCCTAACGGCCACTGTAGTGAAGTATCGATGAGTACGCGACGACCTGAGCCGTCTGTGCCAGAGCGTTCAATCTTTGGTGCGGTACCCGAGTCTGTCCAGTACAAATGACTGCAAAACAAGAGAAGAACGAAGTGGGAGTCAGGGAATCAGGGAACCTCAACATAAACCAAATAATTTGGCCCCATGCAATGACAAAATTTGAACTTGTCCAATGTGGTGAACCTCATGTGTGTACCTGTTAGCAGGGTCGACTACAATCCCTATTGGATCTACAGCCCCGAGGGAAGTGTTTGTCAAGTTGAGAACCACTGATCGTTCTCGACCGTCCAAAGTAGCTCTCTCGATCAGATCACTGCCACTATCAGTCCAATACATCACACGATTCTCAACGTCAAGTGTCAAACCATGAGGGCCTACATAGAGAGGGCAAGAAAACTCTCTAATTTGATAGGAAACAAGACCAGGCACTTCAAGCCCACTAATGCTGGTTCCAGAGTACTCAAAATTTTATCTATGTAATAATACGCAAGTCAGAATGTTTGGATGTTTGTCCGGGTTTATTCTTGGAAGGTGCTCTAACTCGGTGGGTGGGGCTCGGTCCAACGTTTAGTTTTTCAACATTTGTTAAGCAATTGCGACCCCAGGGGCCCCTCCCCGGGGGTCCTCTCTCTTACGTACATACAGCGTGTGTGCGTGTATATATTCACGCAGGTACATGAACGAATACAAGTACACACGCTGTGATTGCATCTAAAAGGGGAACTCCCAAGCTACACGCCAATATGACTATAGAGGTCCCAAAAAAAATGACTATACAGGTCACAAAAGGAATAACTATAGAGGTCACAAAAGGACGGACGGACGGAGGGACGGACGGAGGGCCGTCTGTCCGCCATCCGTCCGGGCGGACGGACGGACGGAAGGCTTACAAAGTCTTAAGAATTAGCTTACTCTGTAGATCCGTAAAGAGAACTTCCACTCCAGTCCCGTCTAAAAAGGCCCGGGTTATACCATCGAAGACGACATCGGTCCAATACACCATGCGCTCTACTGGGTCGTAGTCAATGGCGCGCGGTTCATTTATGTTGTCATTGCTACCGTCTAAACCCGGGATGAGAGTGAAATTGAAGGTGTCCGTGGGCGCGACATAAATCCCTGGAGGAGACCAATTGGTCACAAAGACCAAGTCATGGGGATCTAAAGGGAAATGAAGGGCAAAAAGGAAGAGATTCATTATTTAATTTGTGTGACTATATTCCAATTTCTATGATATCAGTCTAAAACCTCAGTCAGCCTCAGTAAAACAAAAATATGGGTATGATTCCCCCAGCCCTTTTAGAGTGAGTTTTATGTACTGTCATAATTAGTTTCTTACACCATCGCAGATTTTTTGAGGATAAGAACACTCCTATCAACGTTGCCTGAAGTGTCTAACATAAACAATACTACAGTGAAATCTTGATAAGTCAAACTCTGATATAACTCAAAACAACAAAGAATCCATTCCCTTCAGTAGTATAACAATGATATACACCCCTGCTTAACTCAAAACTCTGCTTAAGTCCAATTTTGAACCTGTTCCCTTGAGGTTTGACTTTAATATCGAGATTTCACTGAATGTATAACTCACATATCAACCAAACATTGTTCACGCAGAGTAATACATTATTACCCCTGCTGATAAGGCCAATGAAAATATTCCATAGACCACCTCAGCTCAATGCATATTATAGGCACCACTGGCTTAATGTAAAGCCCTTAATCTAAAGCAATTTATTGTGTGTTTTGACTGTTAACTTGGAACAACAAATAAAATGACCCAGAATACTTGTTTCAACAACTGTCAACAACTGTAAGTACACAATATTTTTATTAACAACCCTGCTTAGGCAAACAACAATGATTCATAAAATCAACTTTTATTTTAAAGACGGCCTTCAAAAGGACTTTGTTGAATATTTCCAACTTTTAAACTGAGGTTTTATCGCTGGTGATGTTTGAAGACAATTGTGACAATGATTCTTGAAATCGCATTTTTGGACGAAAGCGGTTTTAGGGTCAATGTGTTGAAATGGTGATATTCTTTGAACTCATCGAGCAATTTCAGTAATTTTTTTCATCTAAAAGTAGTTTATGAAAGTGGCTTTCCAGTCATTATTATTTTTGGTACTTCATATTTTTTTAAACATGAAATTATTTTTTGGGGGGGGTTTGGTTTCCGGTATATGTGCAATATTTTGAACACACAGTACGTATCATGAAGTATTCGTGCAATACGTACGTTGCATGCTCAGTTGTGTACCGAAGGATGTGTGTTTGCATACGATGTACATCGCCCTGGCAGTTTGGTTAACAAGGCCAAAAAAAAATAGTTCTGCTTCTGATTACATGGCATTTGAAAATAAGGTATGTAGGTAGAGAATTTTTTTTGGCCATTTTTTTTTTGTACGGTCATATGGGGCGTCTGCGTGTAGTCAAGGTAAAAATTGATGGTTTGGGTTTTTTTTCTCATTTTTCCCATAAACAAAATTAGGGTAGGGGCTGTCAGACTAGGGTAGGTAGGGAAACCGGAAGCAGAACTATTAATTTTTTTTGGCCGAAGGGAGTTAGTAAAATTGTGTAATTCTTGCTCAAAACTCAACATTGGCGAGACGGGTTGAGCATATTATTAAAAAAACTGCAACGAGTAGAATTAACTCATCAATTTCACAGAGCAGGTGGGTTCACACCCCTCCGAACCCCCATCCCCCACCCCAAACATACGGTTCTGTATACTTACGGCTCTGCGATTCACAGAATGATCCGATGAAATCAGGAGCACAAATACAAGTAAACCCGGTTGAAGAAGTAGCACAACTTCCTCCATTCCAACAGGGATTACTTGAGCATGGGTCACCTGTGGCAAAAGAATACCAGTACATGAATATTCATACATCTTCATGAATATCAAGTCAGAAACACACATCAGATCATAACCAAACCACACCCTCTTAGCTGGGGGGGGGGGGAGATCTCGTCCATCCAGTGACGAACAATTTTGAAACTCGATACATGCATAGAACAACTCATCACAAACATACCCAAGTAATTTCATTGCCTATAAATTATAAAAGGGTTTTGGAATTATGGCTAATTAATTATTCATATGAACGAATGGTAATTGTGCTCTGTGTACACGGCGTATATGGGAAAGTGGGCAACCCTAGTCCGAGTAACTTGGACCAAACTTATCGCCTTTTTTAACATTCGGACATGGTCTGGCGATAGATCCATGGTCCGATTTTTATGTTTTGGGTATCAAAAGATGCACAAAGGTTCGAGGCTAAAAAGTCATAAACAGCTCGGGTCAAGAAAAATTTTTTCAAGCCTATCGCAGAAAAAGTTGAAGGGGGGGGGCGGATTCTGCCCCCCCCCCCCCGGCCCTTTTAGGGTTAAGGTTTGTGAGTCCTTACACTTTTGGAAGTACACGTAGAAACTGCAGTAGAAACTGCATCAACTGGTCAATTACCTGCGACTCGATCAAAAGTTACATCTGGCATATTGTCTGGTAGTGGTACCATGGAGGAATAAGAACTCCTCCATGGTGGTACCTAGTCTCTATTTCTACACATTCTCTTGATATATTGTTGATGTACCCTAACGTGGCGCGGCCCCTAACGTGGCGCACTTTGATTTTTCGCCCGTAGCGCCTAGCTAGAGCAAATTAAGTTTTAAATAAAATTTCTAAAAGTTCTAAAAGTTCTAAACACTCCCGTTCATAAATCGCGAATTTATTTACCCGCTACAAAGTTAAAAGAAAAATTAACTTTGGCGTGATTTTCCGATTTTATTTTCAAGTGCAAATTGAACCCTTTGAAAATGCCCCGAAAAATAAGAAAATAATTTTCTGACAAACATCTGGCTGGGTATGTAAGTAGAAATAATAATAATTTATTAGAATTTATCAAGTTTACAGAAATTCTTAAATGTTAATTTGAAATTTTCCGAGATTTATTTAAGTGCGCCACGTTAGGGAACACTCCGCCAATTTGTGCCCAATTTCCGGACGCCACCGTTTTTTAATTTCGGCTTAAATTTTAGGCAGTGGATATTTTGCCGGAGACGGCAAACCTTCAGTAAACGTTAGTTTGCCGGATATGCACTGAACATGCGCAGTTACCGTTTTTTTGTACTTTTCCGGTGATAAATTTTAGTCTGGCTCCATGCCTATATTATCGTAGTATTTTTGTATTAACAAGATGGGAATCAGACCATAATTTCGGACTTTATTTCCCTTTAAAAAAAATCCTCCAGAGCCACAAATCTGAAAAAGAAAAAGTAATACTCTGCAATAAAATGTTTGAGACATATTAAAATAATTAAAGAAGAATATTCTTATTTATTTGGGGATTAAAAAAAAAAAAACCTTAAAATTGTGGCGGGGTCAGGATTTCAACTCGGGACATCCCACCCACAAGAGTTATTGCTTAACCACTGCACCAACTGTGCTACACAACTTTGGTGGGAATTCAATACATGTTATAATTCAGCCCTATCTTAAAGAGTACAGCGCCCTCTGTTGATATGGATTGCCGCCGGCAAACCTTTAGTAAACGTTAGTTTGCCGGCGTTACCTCCGGCAAAATATACACTACCTAAATTTTATGAAACCGAAATTGTTCACAGAGGTTAAATAGCAAGCATTAATAAGGTAAAAGTACCAGTATTTCACTGCATGAATTTGAGGTTTGTCAACAAAGAGGTTTGGCAACAATACATGAGGAAAGTTGGGTATAAAAGCTTCGAAGTGCGCCACGTTAGGGAACACGACTATATTATACTACTGTACTGAAATAACATTAACAAACATAAAGCCTAATTATAATAATTGGTCCCGACTGTCTGACTGTGCATTTATGTGCACAATCATGATCATGACAATGAATGGGACTGATGTTCCCTCTTCGTGTAAAATTCTCATATAACTAGCAATTTGGCTAGGTCCGAACGAGTTTGTTATAACGAGACTCGACTTTGTTTTGCATGCTTTTCTACACTTCAGTCAAGGACCGGGATGGGATTGTCAGTTTGTCACGTGCTGCTTTATGGAAGCTGACATGTTTTGTAAAGCGCCCTCTGTTCATCCACACATGTTTTACAAAGCGCCCTCTGTTGATCGAAACAAAACGTGTCCGAGGCAACCTCGTCCCCAGGGTGTCGAGCAGTACGCGCCCACCACTACCTGCTCTCTCAAACGCGGTTGGAAATAAAGTAAGCACTGGGGACGAGGTTGTGTCCGAGGCATTTCGCTCGTTCGCGCTCGTACCCCCCGCCCTGCAAACAGGACGCTGGGATACTCTGATTAGCTTTACAGAATCTTGTGAAGGAAGTGGCCTATGACCCATGTATAAAGCATCTGGCTGCAGCTGTTCAAGACCGCATTTAGACAATGCGCTCAAATGCTATCCGAAACTTCCCATAGAATTACGCACATTCCATACCGGATGTGATTTCCAGTGCGTTTTCATTGCGGACCATGTGGACAACATTTTGAGCGTCGCATAATGCATTCCGACCGTTCGTGACTCGAAACGGAGCCTGAGCGAGTGACGGGAATTGTAAATTTACAACACATGTAAGTTTTACAGAATTTCCTATATTATTACGCTTTTTCAACGAAAAAACTTATCTGTAAACTGGAATAAAAGAGTAATGAATCAGTCTTAACGGCCGTTTCAAACCATGCAGAATCATGACCTTGATGACGCGCAGGTCACTGGTCACGCAAAATCCAACCAATCAGAGCGTGAATTCCTCAGAGTATCCCAGCGTCCTGTTTGCAGGGCCCCCGCCCGTGCAAACAGCAGGCTAGGACGCTGGGATACTCTGATGAATTCACGCTCTGATTGGTTGGATTTTGCGCGACCAGTGACCTGCGCGTCTCAATTCAAGGTCATGACTCGTTAAAAAGCGTACTAATAATGTGGGAAATTCTGTAAAACTAAATGTGCGCTTTCCTTGTGCGCTTTCCTATGGAGCATGATGATAATATTGCCAGGCTTGAGTGGAGGCTAGTATAATTCAACTTGGTACGGATTTGGGACTTTACTTCCCTTTTAAAAATAAATCTTCCAGAGCCTCGAATTAAAAAAGAAAAGAAAATTGCTGCTATTAGTATCCGACAGAAAAATAACATTTCTAAGATAAAACTTAAACTTGTTGGGAAAAAAAACAGACCCTGTCATCGATAGCGCAAGGAATCGAACTCGGGACCCTCTGCATACGAGCCAGCATACCTAACCAATAGGCAACGACGGTGCTCGTCAACCTTTGTAATTCATAATGGATATATTTGCGAACATGTAGAGAGAGCATAGGAGCGGGCGAAATTTTTTAACCAGACTCCCTCGTCCAGTCAAATTGGCTAGATTGACGAGAAGACGTCGCCAACATACTTCTGACCAATGAGAGACAGGCCACGCGTGTTACGTCACGGATACTTCCTGGAACGCCCTCCCGTCTTATAAAAAATAGGGCATTTTTTTCCCGAAACTGGTGCTACTCCATCTGGAAATTAAGACTATTCCATCATATTTGTTTCTTTTTCTGTAATTGACAATTTCCATACGTGATAAAATGTTTGGCATTATGTTTTACATGTATATAAGTGTAGAAATTTAGAATGCGGAGAAATACACACTCTGTACTTCGGCCCAAGGCAGCGGCGCAAAGACTAGTCTGGTTCCCCGACCTGACAATTTCCCCCGACGTCTACACGTCTAAATTGTAGGTCAGGCAGCCTCCGTGGCTAAAAATAAACATGACGACATTGTCGGCCCTTTCTCAAAGCTCGACTTCGTTTCCGAATTCGCTTTATCACATAAAGCTTTTAATGTTCCGATAACTTTTTAAAAATAAATCGCTTGCTTCATATATCATACAGTTATGATATACAGTTTAATACTTCTGTAAAAAAACATTGACTAATTTTAACCTGGAATCTTCAAAGTTGGACACCCAAACAGCACTGTTAGCAGGCGGAGCCGAATTGAGACCACGCCACGTTTTGGAAAATGCCGGTAACGGTCGTCAAATTCAAACTAGTGCATGACGCAGCAAAAAGTTCGCCCCTCGTATACGAGCCGAGTGCAAAATCGTCGTTGAATTTCAAGTTTTCTAAATAAAAGCAATGGATATTAATTATCAACTAGTTTTTTAAAGTTTTTAATAAGCAATTAGCAGTTAATAAAACCTATATTATACTCGGAAATACTCGGACACTATCCGATTGTCGACGAAATGAATTCGGCAAACTTCGGACAGTTTCGGAAAAAGGAGGAATTCCTCCCGTTTTAGTCACGTGATGTAAATTGTAATACATTGTATTACCGGAGGCTACCTGACCTAAGGCTGCATCCGAATCAACTGTCAAGAGCTAGGTCTAGGTCCGCGCCCATTGAAAATACGCGGGACGCGCTGACAATAGACGTAGCCGTAGCTCTGGAAGCCCGTTTCGGACACGGCCTTAGATTCATCAGGAATAGTCGGAATCTTTTGGTCTGGGAACCAGACTACGCAAAGACCAGTACGGAGCAACAGCCAGTGATGTAAAACATGACACTTTTCACCTCCATATCATTACGCCATGGAAAATTACCGAGAACGGGGCCGGGTCAACGGACACTGTACTGGCGCAGGCAGCTTGCAATGTCTTCCCGTTATTTTTGGTCAGTCGCCAAAAAATTGTCTCAGATTTCACAAGCACAACTTGACAATTTAACCTCCGAGTCTGCCGTCCAGCTTCAAGCCTCCAACGTGGAAACTTGTACATCATATACTCTGGAGTCTTCATGGGCGCAAAAAACATCACATTGGGACGCTTGGAGTCTCGCAAATCGACCAGAAACCGGCCTCATGCTGCGGGGTCACTGTAAAGCTTCGACGCAGACATGTTGCGTCGTCGTCACCGATATTGAAAGACTGACTTGAACTTTGCTGTAGGCCTACAGAACTTGTCATAGGAATTTTTGTGAACTCATAATTTTGTCGAATAATCTGAATGACATTTTTGGAAAATACTGAAGTTTTTAGCGTTCGTCGGGGTAAATCCAACTTTAATTAAGGAACTATCGAGGTGAGTGAAAATTTATCTTCTCCTCCCGTCACACAGAACCAAACGAGGAAAAAGCGACCCAATATTCTGCACTTTGAGCAATATGGTATCATCCGCCTGCATTTTAGACTTCATTTCGAAGAAAGGTGGAGTCAGAAAATATTCATTCTTTTCTTTGACTTTGATCCTTGAATCGCATTTAAGTTAAAAAAAAAAGATGTAATGTTATCTGCAATGAGCATAATGTATTGCATTCTG
Source organism: Patiria pectinifera (assembly GCA_029964075.1). Classification (NCBI taxonomy): domain Eukaryota; kingdom Metazoa; phylum Echinodermata; class Asteroidea; order Valvatida; family Asterinidae; genus Patiria; species Patiria pectinifera. Next base: position 6,411,749 of record CM057132.1, read on the forward strand.
TACATGACGTTGTATTTTGCATTGTTGAATATTGTGTGATAACATTCTTCAATTCTCTTTAATTAGCTAAAGAAAATTGGAATATCGACAAGCACGAAATAATCATGTGTGCTTGTTGCCAACGAAATCGCGTCCATTTTAGCCTACATTGAGTTAGTCTTTTTCATTGCTGAATAACCTATTGTACGTTGAAATTCCATTCCTGTAGGCGAAAGCCCTTTTGATTTAGAGTTATTAGCATGTGAATACCTGCCAATTTGTTTGTCAAAATCATACATGCGCATGCCTTTTGGTACGTTGCGCCTTTCACGCATTGTGTCAAAAGCTAGCTCGTGGTGCGAGTCTGCACGTGGGCCGCTCGTGGCCGGCGCAGTGTGGGCGTGGTATTTAGATTCCGGTGATTCTTATTGGTTGAAAAGTTGAAAGGCCGCGCGCACGGTATGTGGCCAGGTGCACCGTTTTGCTACACTTTCAAAGACATTCCAGCAAGGCAGGGGCTTATAGGGATTTACTCAAAAGTTGGAGTAAACACATTTAGATTTTCGTTGGAGGGTTACTTTGAATTTGGATTGCCTTTTTGTTATGATTGTATTAAAATTACAGGTTTAAAACTCACCAGTACAAATAGTTTCGAACTGTTATGTAATTATTTAAAGATGAAATAAAAAGCCTGGACACCATGAAGGAGTTGACAACGGAGCCAACGGATTTTATCATAAACCTGAATTTATTCAATGTAAGCACACTATTTTGAGTATTATAGAGCGGCATTCCAATGAACCAAAATCAATTTCTTTTGGACAATGTATCCACGGATCTCAAATTTGTATGAATTGCTCAAAATAATTAACTTTACACCATTAGCTTCTGGGTAACTTGTATATTATAAATATTACTATAAGTTCAAGAGGACAGCAGAAGAAATATATTGAGAGCTGAATTATTATGATTATGATTGTATAAATAGAGATGTTATAACAGATAGCCGACGGAATTATCTGAAACTCAAATGAATTGGAGAAGACCTGCTGTTGCGATCGAGACCAGCGAAATTCGACATTTGGAAGAAGACAAATAAGGCAAAGTTATGATTGTATTAAATGAATGCTTACGGTTCAGGTTAAGGCGTAGGAGTAAGGCGGGGTAGGTTGGGGTATAGGCACATGGCGCGCGTAGGCAGCGTAAGGGACCTTGACCTGGCACAGCCATGGTTTAAAAATTAACTTTTAAAACATTTTAACAAAACAATCTAAAAATTACTTTTTCGGGGCACAGTAAAAATCGTTGGGCAAATCGGGCTTGATCCTTAAAAAATTTAACGGTAGTCGATTAAAAATCTGCATCGAGGTAGTGCATTGTTATGGGAAAATACAATGTTATCAATATTAGAAAATTTCCTTTTAAAATCAATTTTGGTTTTTGAAATAAGTAGACACACATTACTGAGCTCTAAGCTTACATGGGTTGATGAGCATCCGTCATTAAAAAAAAAAATTAGGAGGACATCGTTGGGGTACTTTTCGCGATGTTGGTATGTATGATATCGTCTTCCCGAGAAAGTGTTCTTGGTGATATCTTGTAGGTGAGATGCCGTCTTCCCGAGAAAAAATATTTCCCGGGTTGATGATATCTTGTAAATAAGACATCGTCTTCCCGAGATAATGTCATCACGGGTAGGTGATATCTTGTTTGTAGGGTGAGATGTTGTCTTCTCGAGAGAGAAAAATCTCTGGTCGATGATATCTTGTAGGTGAAATATCCCCTTCCCAAGAAAAAAAAAATTTCTTGGGTTGAAGATATCGTGTTGGTCAGATGTCATCTTCTCGAGAACAAAATGTATCTCCGGTGGATGATGTCTTGTAGGTTAGATATCGTTTTTCCGAGATAATATTTCATCACGGATTGGTGATATCTTTTAGGTGAGATGTCGTCTTCTCGAGGAAATAAAATATTTCTCGGGTTGACTATATCTTTTGGGTGAGATGTTATCTTCTCGAGAAAATGAAATATTTCTCGGGTTGATGGTATCTTGTAGGATATCGTCTTCCTGAGAAGATTATTCACAGGTTGACGATATCTTAATTCTCATATTTTCCGATACCAAATCAGTTAATTGTTTCATTAAAACAGATGATAGATGTCTACCTTCCATGATAAAAAAAAAATGATTTTATCAATTCATAGTTACTACGGAGCTCTTTAAAATATAATTATTGTAAAAAAAATAAGTCTTTTACTGAACCAAAATCAATAGAACAGCTTTTCTAACTGGAAAATAAAATCAAAATGTTTGTCCGAAGTTTTAAATCTTAAGTTCAGAAAAACTCGATGGGGTTTCCTGTTTTTAGGGATACCAATGAATAAAAATTAAGGCAAGGCTATATAGGCCTATGTAGCCAAATAAAGTGCACAAAGAGCAGGTGGTAATAAAATAATAATACATTCATAAATATAATTTAGGAAGCTTTAGCGTGCTGCAAAAAGCGAGCAAATAGCAGCTTGCAAGACAATTAGGAACTTTGGGAATCGGGGAGGGAACGAACGTATTTAATTTATACCAACGCAATCCTGACAATGCCTTTGTGCATTGGCAATAATAACGCCAGTTGAAGTATGAAGAAAATTAAGTTTTAACGTTTGGGATCTTATTTGAATAATACAAACTGAAGAATCAGCGATGAAGACGGACCCTTGGAGATGTTATCATATCAACAGAAATCAATGTCATTGGCATTGCCGGCGGCTGCATCACAACCATATTAAGTTTGCTGATTATTTTTGTGTAAAGCCGAAGGACTTAACTAACCTTGAAGAAATAATGGTGTAAAGATGTTCATTATGCATTCTTTTTCAAACTTTTGCGAAATAAGTCTGTAAACTGTTGTGTTGAATAATGTCCATTGGAATACCGCCCTCTAGAGGTTAAAGTATATGATTGAGAAAGGCGACACCCTTGATGGGTGCTACTATTGAGAAAAGCGACACCCTTGATGGGTGCTACCATAATCTCACCCTTGATGAGTGCTACTTTTGAGAAATACAACACCCTTAATGTTACCATTGAGAATGACGACACCCTTGATGGGTGCTACTATAACACCCTTGATGGGTGCTACTATTGAGAAGGACGACACCCTTGATGGGTGCTACTATTGAGAAGGAAGACACCCTTGATGGGTGCTACACCATGTACTGTATTGATTAACACGACACACTTGATGGGTGGTATTAAGGCAACACCCTTGACGGGTGCTACTAGTGAGAAGAATGACACCCTTGATGGGTGCTACACGACACCCTTGATGGGTGCTACTATAACACCCTTGATGGGTGCTACTATTGAGAAGGACGACACCCTTGATGGGTGCTACTATTGAGAAGGAAGACACCCTTGATGGGTGCTACACCATGTACTGTATTGATTAACACGACACACTTGATGGGTGGTATTAAGGCAACACCCTTGACGGGTGCTACTAGTGAGAAGAACGACACCCTTGATGGGTGCTACTATTGATTAACACAACACCCTTGATGGGTGATCAAGAAAGACCTCACCCTTGATGGGTGTTTCTATTGAGAAATACGAAAACCTTTGATGGATGATTCTATTGATAAAGACAATACTCTTATTGGATACTTTTATTCAGAAATATAACACCCTTGATGGGTGCTACATTGCCAACAAATTAATTCAGAATTATTAATGTATAAAGTTGTAAAACCAGTAAGAGATTATGTTTTGTAGAGAAGACAAAGAGAGTTAAAGATAATAATTATATTTTCCAAGGAACCTTTCCGCACGATTAATAGTTCATCAGACACAATCTCAAACACCAGATGGGAAAGGAATAAAAATCCCGCCGTTTGGATGTGCAAATTGGAAATAATTTGTTTTTTAATGCCAACGTTTGTTGGTGTCTGTAATATACGATTCCGAAAATAATCACGTATTCGAAATGAGCACTAGCGCTCTCGGTTCGATTGAAAACGTCTTTCAAAAAAAGATAACGTATAAAATTAAAAGGCAAAAATCTTCAAAGGAAAAATAAATCAATAAGGAGAAATTCTACGAGCGTAAAAGTGAAATCGACAAAAAAATTCTAAATGTCAATCATTTTGTTCGATAAGAGTAGACTATGGATATCGACCTGCGGGTATATTAAAACACCAAATGTATGGTTCGTTAACGATTACGAGTGAGTTCGTGTTGAGTTTGAGCGCGAACAAAGTTAGCGTCAATCATTAAATTTTGTCAATCACTTGTTCGATTTGTGAATCGGGAGAAAATATGACATGGACCTGCGGGTATGGATTAAAACAACAAATATATCGTTCGTTCACGATTAACGAGTTCGTGTTGATTTCGAGTGCGAACAAAATTAGCGTCAACTTGATCTTGTCAAGCATTTTATCAATTTATTTTGACCGAGTTGTGTATAGAAAGAAAATAAGACATGGACCTGCGGGTATGAATTGAAACAACAAATGTATCGTTCATTCACGATTTACAAGTTTGTGTTGAGTTCGAGTGCGAACAAACTTAGCGTCAATCATTACATTTTGTCAAGCATTTGTCAATCATTTGACCGATTTGTGTATCGGAAGAAAATAAGACGATGAACCTGCGGGTATTGATTTAAAACAAAAAAATTATCGTTCGTTCACAATTTACGAGTTCGTGTTGAGTTCGAGTGCGAACAAACTTAGCGTCAATCATTACATTTTGTCAAGCATTTGTCAATCATTTGACCGATTTGTGTATCGGAAGAAAATAAGACGATGAACCTGCGGGTATTGATTTAAAACAAAAATATTATCGTTCGTTCACAATTTACGAGTTCGTGTTGAGTTCGAGTGCGAACAAAGTTAGCGTCAGTCGTTAAATCTTGTCAAGCATTTGTCAATCATTTGACCAATTAGTGTAAAGGAAGAAAATAAGACGGTGTATATCGACCTGCAGGTATAATAAAACAACAAATGTATCGCTCGTTGATTTACGAGTTCGTGTTTGAGTTCAAGTGCGAACCAAGTTCATGTTCGAGCTCGAGTGCAAACAAAGTTAAAAGAGTACAAGTAACGTACAAGAACGAAATATGTACACGACTACGAGTGTCTGCAGAATAATTGATAGGGCCATGTGAAATTATGATTGGGCAAACGCATGTGTATGATTGGGCCAACTGCTAAACTACGTAGCACCTGCTATCTAGGAAGGATATTTTTATGTCGAAATCACGATGGGGCCAAGTGTAGTAAATCGTTCTGCTTCTCTTCCAATTTGCACCATCTGTACATTTTTGTTTAATCATGTCTACTGCTTGACATTTAAAGACAATGATTGTGAGCTTTAGTAGGGTCAATGTTTGTACGGAATTTTTTCCGTTTGTAACAATTCGTGTTAGATATTTAGGGTCATGTGTACGAATCAAACTTTTTGAAATTCTAGTCGCGTCTATCGTGCATTTTCTCGTCGTTCCATATTGATTGTCATTGTGAAAAAAATCCTAGGGCCATGTGAACAAAACTGTCATCGCCGTTTTGAAGATATTTCTGCCAAACCCAATTTTTCTTGCGTTATCTTTTGTACTTATGTGACAGATTATTTACAGGATTCCAGGGCCATGTGAACATGTCTTACTTTGTTTTTGTAAAAAATCGTTCCAATTCGTTATGCGAAATTATTTAGGGTCATGTGAAGTAGTGTAGAGATCTTCTATTCCTCCGTTCTGTAGAAATTTCTGCAATTTCTTGAAAGCTGCTTGTGCATTCATCCCGTCTTGAGTGCGAATCATTGTGTAATATACTCTAGGGTCATGTGTTAAGTATCCATAAAAGGTTAAACAAAGCTCAAATGTTGGATCTAAGTTTTCTTGTATTACTCTGTATATATTCCTCACCTGTTGTAACTTCACCGTGGTTAATGGAGTGAAATACTCTATAGGGCCATGTTCAGAAATTTACTATATTTGTCCATGTGACAAAAATGTTCTTGGAGATCTATTGTTTAAACAAACTCTACATCTATAGGGCCATGTGCAGATCTCACAGATTCATTGAAACATGTAGCGGTCGTGAAACGTAATCAGAATGATGGTTTCAACGATTCCACGATTATTTTGTGACATGAAATAGTCTCTGATCCTTGTCGAAATGTGTCTTATGACATGAAGTATTGTTTGTGATTTGTTCCTCCATAATATCCGATTCGCAAAGATCGATAATTGCCTTTTGTGTTAGGGCCATTGTGTCAATTTTGTTTATTGTAAATCAGGTGTAATGACACCTGTAGCGTCGGATACACCTTGTACTCGCTCTGTAAAGTGTATAATCTGAATTTACAGGATGAAACAATGTGCATTAATTAATTTAACAACCACAACACCAGTGGAGGATTTGATCGATGGTACATTTGAATTGTGATAAGTCCGATCACATCTGGTCGGCAATGTGAATGTTGTTTCCCTTTGAACCGCGTTGCGCGTCAGTGGATGCGTGTTGCTTTGCGCAAATTGGAATATCATCTTCGCGACCAGTAGGCCAAATTATCTATTTAGAATAAACTAACTAGCTTTCATTCTCAACGGTCGAATCCATTACAGTGGTCAGGTAAGGGCCACTAATTGGATTATTTTCACTGTCTGTATGTAAGATACTTTGCATCCATTCAGGCTTAGAGATCTAAGTAGCGTAGACCTAAATTAAGTTTCCCTTTTTTCTATGGCTGTATCTTTATAGTGGTCAGGTAAGGACTACAAATATGTTTCCTTCTCTTTATACCACAGCACCGGTCACAAATTTGATCAGGAATCCACTGTACATTGTAATTACAAAACCTAACTCCGCTAGGAAGACTTCTTTTATTTTCAGCAACTTGCAATTAGATTAGGAGGACCAGCAAGCCAGAGTGCTCATGTCAGGAGCTGATGACACGGAGGAACCGGAAGCAGGGAGGAGGAACACCGGACGACTGAAGACCCTGCTTGCCAGGCACCCCATTACTGATTTCCCAGGTAAAAATATTTATGTTATTTTCCTTTCGAACAATGTCTTAGGGTGTTTCAAATTGTTCTGATTATTTTGTCTGCGATTAATGATACCTTTTTTTTAATACGATAAATCTAGAGGAAAATACATTAAATGTGAAATTAATAATCACTTAACAACTTCACAAAAGAAGAGCAACAGGCGCATGATTGTCCCGCACACATTTTCTTATGTGTTCCTTCTAATTTTTGGCAGAGATGACGGTCTGCAAGATGAGATGTCATTCTGGACGAAGATACAATCACTTCTGAATCCCAAGGAACTGGAAGCAGGGAGGAAGACCGACGGAAGGACTGATGACCTGCTTGCAGAGCAAGTCTTCACCAATTCTTGAAGTAATTTAGCAACAGGGATTTAGATGTATTTTTCATTAATTCATTTTCTATTTTTGTCTTAGTCTTCGAGAAGTGGCAAATCGAACTTTTTATGACAATCTTTTCACTCGGATAGTTGGGTTGTGCTTCGAATGTGAAATATGTAATATAATAGATAACGGGCCTATTTCGTTTATCTTTGCAGATTCCTCTTGTTTCGTGTAAGTAACAGAGGCGATGACAATATACATAACGGATTGCAGTTGTTCACCAAGGCAGGAGCACGAATTTTAGCAAGACTCGACTGAGTTTTACAATAGCTAGCTCCTGAAAGTTCCAATAAGTTCCCGGTTATGCCAATCCGTAGTCTCCAATCATTTCGTCTTCCGGCTAAACTGTTTCGTCGCAAACAATTTCAATGACCCAGCTTCACACTTGAAAGCCCTAATTAGGCCCCGGCACCTGGAGCTTCCGCGCAAGTCAGCAGACGGTTCACGCTGGCCTGGCACGCACGCAGAATCATTTATACATACAAATATTTCCTGCTCCAGGGACGTGACCAGTTTTATTGGTACCGAACGCTTTCCTGAAACCTATCGATTTCGTGGGCGTTCACAATACGTCTACACAATTGTGTATTGTGCTGTGTTTACCGAGGTATTCTTTATCGTTTTCTGATCCTTGCCAAAAGTTTTTGTTCCAAATGTTATTATTTCCTTGTGAAAGGTCTGGAATTGACTGTATAACAACACTGTGTGGATGGTTGTTGAGCGCAATCCACTTGTATTTCATACGTACGCAGGTAAATAATGCCATGAAATACTGTTTGCGGTGGAGCTCTCCAATAGCTCAGCTGGATAACGCCATGGTTTTGAGATCGGAGGGTGTGAGTTTAAAACCACGTTTTCATTTTTTTCTTTCTAATTTGCGGTTTTGAAGTATTTTTTATTTTTAAAGGGAAATAAAGTCCGAATTTCATGAATTTCATTTCTCTTTTTTTCTTTTGTATATATATTTTTTGTTCATGTTTTCAGCGAGTAAAGTCCAAAACCTCGCATAGCGTACACCCCATTTGCTTATGCCGTTTGGGGAAAAATTCGCGGCCGGGACACTTTTGGGTGTCAAAAAAGCATATTATTTATACTCAAATAAGTAACGCATAATATTGTTCACTCGACCACGATATACTGAATAGTTATTGGTCGAAATTCTTGCTTAGTTTCAAACATCTTCCGTTTATTTGTCACGAATGACACGATCGGAATAAAAAAAACCTTATACCTAAGACTGAAACGAAGCTAAGTAGTGAAAAATTGCAAGAAATCAATTTGAAACACTCCCCGATGGCCCGATCCCTTTAACGATATAGTCTAATGCGACATAGTTGAACTAAAATTGGAATAGTTAACAGCTTCGACAATAATGCTTATACAAGCAGTGCTCACTAGTGAAAGTTCCATCTTGATCAATATAAATTCGTTTATAAAGGTGGAAGCCCACTTATGAATGCATTATTAAGACCGACAACGAAAGCAAAATGAGACACAAAGGGTCAAACTCCAACTGCAAAAGTCCGGTTTTAAAACCAAACCAATTGGGTGGTTGGTTAGAGTGTTCAACCATTTGGGTAATAAAAAAGCGTACACCTTTAATTCAATGTTGTCATAAATTTAGAAAAACATTTGCATCTTTTTATATTGAGCTACTAAAATTACAATGAGCCAGTTCGGTATTCCAAAAAAGTCTGGTGCACATCAAGATTTGACGATTTTTTTCGGGATAACCGCGGCAGATAAATGCATTACAAAGGCTACGGAACGTGGTAACCAAATCTGCATTCTGTGCGGATTTTTCGTGCAATCGAAAAGAGATGGAACTTTCGTTCGCACAAAAGTTTTGACACACAAGACACCTAAAAACCTTTCGCTGCCCAAAGGTTTTTTATGCAAAATTGTATACTTCAGAACACGATAATCTCTTCACGTTTGCTGGTACTCCACTATGCTCGTACATGCATCCGAAGAATGTTTTATCCCGAAAGAAATATCGGCAAATCTTGATGGAATACCGAAGTCGCTTATTCATAAACCTTTCCTCGCCACATAAAACAAACTGTTACTTGCGAATTCCCACTTAGAAATTATAGACTTCCTGAAACCTCCTCGGCCCCCTATCCTAAAAAATTAGAACCAAACGATTGTACCTTTTAGACCAAATGTCCGAGACACATAGGCTTGCCTAGTTTTGTGAACCGTTCCAGAAGGGATGAAGATAATCTTTTTTTCGCATTCTTTCATCTTTTTCCTGATGATGCAGAAAGATGCATTATAAATGCAGCACAAAGTGCGACATTTATACGGAAACATACTTTAAATGTTCTCAATGACATGTCTTTATGTAAGCCGACAGTAACACTAATGTATAAACACGTTTGGTTATTGAAAATGACCCCATCATTTTCCAGAAGTTCAAATACCCGACTCAGACCCCCCAAATTAAAGCATGTTGTGCTCATATTTCTCGCCTAATTTCACCCTTTAAAAGATGTAAAATCCATCCCTTCTGAAAAAAGTTGCCTATAAAAATATTATGTACTCTCATGTTACCAAGCAAAATCCCGTAGATATTTTCACATAGTGCGTGTTATTCAAACCGTCTGGGTAAAATATATGATCCCTCTCTGTCCCGCCAGACTAATCGTCGAAAATCACAAATGTCGATAAAGCCATCAAATAAATGTGGCATGGTATCAAAAGTTATCAATACTGAGAACCTCGTAAAATGGGTCTGCATAAGGCTGGTGTGTTGTTGTTGATGTTGTTGTTGTTGTTGTTGGGGGGGGGGTGACATAGAAGATGCTTACCTTCAGTTTGAGCTTTGACTGGAAACTTGACAAACGAAACCAACAGAATGGCGAACACCATCAACAGGTATGTGTTCACTCCTTTTCCGGCATCCATTCTAGATGTCGGACAAGCTAAACCAGACGTCGAACAATCTCACAGACTTTTCGTCAGGCACTTTTATCAGAGTGCAATTTTCTTACTTCCAAATCTAAGATATGGTTCGTGCGCAGTCCGGATCCGCAGACGCCTACTCGAAGAGAAAACGTCTGGACAGTCTTCGTCGCGAACAGGAAATAAAACAGTCCGCACCCTGGCTGTTTGTACTTGTACTTGGCCGTTGAAAATAAATGGTACGTCACACGAAATTGAATCAATGTAAGTGGGCAGGTCCCTTGATCAAGCGAACAAAAGCCACCCTGGAACTGGATTTACCAACATTCAAAAGGGCCCCGGAAATTCACGCTTCAGTTGCCAACAAAAATGATATCTTTTTATAGATCTATATTAAGACTCTCCCATCATCGCCCCCAGCCGATGAAAAGAAAATCCATCCCATAATAATATGTTATAATGCTCCAGCGAAAAGTGAGCGCCAAAGACTTGGCAGGGCACTTTGTCAACTCGTACAATTGTGTTTATTGTTGTAATTCCAAACCAGTACAAGCTGGTAACGTGAACTTCCCTTAAGAGCCAGCTCAGCTCTGATTAGGTTGTAAATGGTAACGACGCGGACTGTGTTTTAGGACCCCGTCTGCAGTGTCAAAGTTTGACAAGAAAATTGTCAAATTTACACTCATCAGCTGAGTATATTGCTAGGCCTACCTCAGAAGGGTGCAATTTCGACTGTTTTCTCGTCAAATAATGTTAACTAATACTATAGAGTGGGAATTCAAAGCGTATATCGCACAAGTTCCTGGTTCCAGCCTGCCGGCCTTTCTCCTGGTGTCCCTGACTCATGGATCACTGCTAGTAAGCCGTGCAGTGCTATCGTATAGGATTACCCGTATACAGCGCCATATTGAATGGGCAACATGCGGCCCATCCACCAGATGCATAAACATAATTATTGTAGGAAAACTGGTGAGAGGTACATGGGAATGCGGAAATCAAAGGAAATTGAAGGGAATTTTCAAATTTGTCAAACAGTTTTGAGTACATGAACAAGCTCAGGCAGCTACTTTGTTGGCATTGCACCATAATGCAAATAGGCCCCTTTTGTATGAGCAAACAAACACTTTTTTCTTCTTTTCCCGTTTTTTTGTGTGATTCTGTCTTCATTTGTGATGGATGATTGAGCGGTATGCGGAAGGATCGAATTTGACGACAAGTTTCGCAATATAGTCTCGGGGGCTAAGGTGAGGAAAAAACCCACACACAGAGGCTGTTGGAAGTTATTGTGAACTCACAATAGCATCCAGTAGAAGGGGGTTCCCCTTCGAAGGCCCGATCTAGTTCCCTTGACCTTGCGTGCTTTTATTATTAAAAATAGCTTTCAGAAATGTTCCAAACAAATTTGTTGCAAAGATTTGGTGAAATAGGTTCTGAAAAAACTGTTGTTTGAAGTTTTAAGAAACGACTCAACGTCCAACACTGTCGACTTGATGATCAACTTGTGGCTGTCGCAGTCACGGTCGTACGAATAATAGATGAGCTTGATTGTAAACGTTGCTCCACTCGTTTTATGATTTGAACCAATGTAGTCCGGTCACATACACTGAATCAAGTGTAGTAACCGAAACTGGGGATAAATAATGATAACAAACTAATCCTATGAGTCTTTGTCACAAATCATCATTGAATAGCTTTTGATCAGTGTTGTAGTCGAGTATTTTTCCCCAGTACCGAGTACTGCCGAGTACTTAGGTTACCGAGTACGAGTACGAGTACGAGTACTTCCGAGTACAAGTACAGGTCTGCCGAGTACGAGTACGAGTACTTCTGAGTACAAGTACAGGTCTGCCGAGTACGAGTACTTGTACTTTCGAATACGGGTACGAGTATACTAGTACATTGTGCTTGAAGCCGAAAATTATTTGTACTGTTAATCACTTGTGATACAAACTAGGAATCATCTTTGTAAGCATTTTTCAATTAAATAATTGGAACTATTTTTTTTTCTTTTAATCTGCAAAAGCAGTCTCAAATCAATTTGCTTCCGTTGTGAAGTCTGAAGCTATTTAAACTGCACCGGACAGTGGGTACAGACGACATATTTTGTGATTTTCGTCACGAACAGTTTACAACTTGGGCACAAATTTGCCACTGACAAATTCTTCACAGGCCGACAATTTTTGACAAGCGAATGTGAACGGTGACGGTACATGCAACGTGCAAAGTGGCAGGACCGAAACCGGGGTTCGAAAAACAGCCTGGCTCCAATCAACCAAGTTAATCGTACGACCATTTTCTAGGAACAATTCGGCATTGGCCATTGTGCCCACAAAGTGCGGCAAATGGCATTGTGGGCGTAACTGGCCCAGACCCAGTTAGATAGGAACCCAGTCACGGCTAGCCGTTGTGTTTGCCCAGACGTGCGTAGAGGAAACTGCCAATTTCTCCGCAATCAGCCATTCAACTGCAAAGCATCGATAAAATAATAGGCCATGGTATTCGAGTACGAGTACTTTGATGATCGAGTAGAATTTCGACATGTCAAGTACTAGTACTTTGCTGCCCGAGAACGAGTGCCGGTGTGGCATGAATTTAGGTTTTATATAATACGGACTCATTGGTGGTATTGTCACGTGAGAGGGTTAAACCAAAAGGGAAAAAGAGTCCGATTTTCATACGAGTCCGATTTTCATATGACACCGTCATTTCGAGAACGAGTACTTTGACATTCGAGTACGATCTAGTACTCCAAAAGAAGTACTCGCATAGTAATCGAGTACGAGTACTACAACACTGCTTTTGACCTGCCTTAATTGGGACATGTTGAATTGTGACTGGCATGTGCTACACTTAATTGTGCGGACTAAATTGTGAGAAATCGTGTGGACTTATGAGAACTTTTGATGGACTTCTGATATGATGGACTTCTGAGTGCCATCGCACACAAAAAAAAAACACACGGGAATCGGATACAGTTGATATCTCTATGATATGTATAATGCTCCGTAGTCTGTAAATCATTTTGGGCTAGACCAGTTTTGACAACTCTGGCATGCCTGCAGTCTTATCCGTGGGTACGGGCGAGGGTTCATTGGCGTCACATAATTATGTTGGGGGTAATCATTGAGCGTGCATGTATATGCGTGCAACGACGGATCAGCTTGATAATAGATACACCTGCGCCGCGCGCGATCAGCTCAACCCTGGGTGGTTGGTACATGTAATCATGCAATGAACAAACATGTTTTTTTCACCAGTCCGTGCTTCAATTTGCGGCCACAAAATAGGGTCGGTACAGCGCCCTCGTAATATATATGGCCCATTGGAAATGTTACAAACTGAAACAGAGGGCGCTATTTATTGCCCTTCAACTCAGGCCAAGTTCGCGCAAGTTTTTTTTTTTTTTGAAATACCTTTATTGTTATTCACATCAGTGATACAATAAGAACATTAAGAAATTACATTTATTCATAAATAAAAACATCTACATTTGGTTCATTATCACACAGAAAACGTCAGACATGGACAAATTCAGCACACATACATGTACATACACCAATGTAGCAGTAGTAAAAAGGGAGAAGGGGGACCTAGGACTCAGGCGTAGGAACAGGGGGGAAACCCTGAAAGGGCCTGGCAAGGTAAAAAGGGACAATTCTATTATCTGGAGGGGGACAATTAAAGCTATAAAAATGGCAATGTGGGTGGAACATGTATTAAAAAGGGAGAAATTTAACATGCACAGAATACTTGCAATAAACACATAAACCCTACCATCTGGAGATAGAAAAAAAAGGTTTTAGTTGACCAATGGTTAACTAACGTTTGCCCGAACTCTGTCTAGTCGACGGTGATCGGCTAGTCGACTATTTGGAACCAGCCTACTGGGGTTGGTTGCTTCGCTGGTAACCAATAGCCGCGCGCATTCATAACGATAGCAGAGAACCAGGATCCAGAAGTTTTGCGATGACATTTTGACCAGCGCTTGACTTGAGACGTTCGCACGTTGCTATAGTATTAGTGCGCAGGCGTAAGGTACGTCGCAAATCAACTACTAGCATGACTAGTGGACTAATATGGTCCTTGCCCGAACTTGGCCAATATTGTGGCCTGCTGGAAAATACATTAATTTTTGAAGGTGGCGACTTGTAAAATGCGACATTCATTATGTATTCATTATTATTCAATATTCACATTTTATAAATGTTGGTTGGCTATTAATTGTTGTAATGATTGTGCTTTCTCTGGGTAGAATGATGGATGCAATTGTGATCAAGAAAAAGGTGTAAATGGTATAGGATAAATCATATGCTTATATCAGGGGTGTGAGTGACCACTGATAAAAAGAGCCGGAAACAGATGGAAAAGGTGTAAAAAAAGTTGAACTTTTGAAATCCCGTATATTTTTTTACACAGCAAGTGAAGCAAAAAAGCTGAAATCCAAAATAAAAAAGCTGAAATCAGCTTAAAAGCTGAGATTTCACACCCCTGTTATATAGATTCAAATATGAACGACGTTACCTTGTACATTTGAGTAAATGACACATATCATTATCAATCTGAATACAATACAATATTCCATACAATGCAATTAGCAGTTACTTCGCAGTAAATACAAAATACCGTACACCAATTTTGTACAATCCACAAAATACACTTAACATAGCTGTAACTTGTTTTTTTTTTATTTTTTATTATTAAACCCAAGATTATTTTTTCAACTTATTCTAATTTTGCATGCTTGAAAAATAACATTGTGTGATTTCTTGATAATTGCTTACAATGTCTGAACTTGAATAAATTATTTGAAATATGAAGTTATCAATACTTCTTAACTTCACTGCTGTTTACAGTGTTTCCATTTTGTGATGAAAAAGCTACTGCAGATAACCACAAAAACTACATAAATAACAGGAACAGATACAGCAAAATAAGATTACTGGTACAAAAAAATTTGAAATCAACTATATGTATGTTTAAAGAGAATGTACATCATCGGCTGTTGCAGTATTTTTCAGAAATGAACTATTTGAGGGGTAAGTATAATAGATCAAATGTTGTTACACTGACATGTTTGAAGTTTTGTGTTCGAAAATGCTGGAACACCAAAAAAAAAAAAATAAGGAAACCAAACGAAGCAATAACTAGAAAAACTTAATTAGCTTACATAAAAAGAATTAGCTTACATATAAAAAAACTGATATTGATGATAATAATGTCATACGACTATTCATTCTTCTGGCAACCAATAATTATAAAAACTGCTGTTTTTTTTTAAATGGAATGATTTCGTTTCTTATGGTACATTGCTTAAGTCTTTAAAATAAAACCACCCCTCCCCTCCCACAGTAATCAGGGCCCAATTTCACGGTGCTGCTAAGTAAAAAAAAAAATGGCTTAGCACACAAAAAAACCCTGTCTTATAAAAGCACTTTACCAGCCAAAAATCCACAATTTACAACAGCTGAATACTACTCACGAGCACTATACATCTCATGGAGTTTTGGCTGGTAACCTGTTTTTGTAAAGCCAGACTTTTTCTGTGCTAAGCAAATTTGCGAACTTGGCAGTGCTGTGAAATTGGCCCCTGGAAACTAGTAGCAAGGTCAAGCTTAAGTATGTCTGCAAACTGCCGGCACAATTCTGCACAGTTGCCGAGAATTGCCAATCAGCAAAAGCTCTCAACTACGTGCAAATCATGCATGCCTGCATGGCCATGTACATGAGGCAGTCACAGATTGACTGCACCTGTCACTTTATCCAGTGGTGGTTATGGACTTTGTGGACAAGTACTCCTTGCATGGTAATAAAGGAAAAGTTTGGAAGTTCACTGGAAAGGACATGCCTGTGTTAATCAAATGGTGCCTGAAGCTTACACAAAGGCGTAACAAGTTTGTTTTCGAGGATTTCAAATCAATTTAGCTGGCACAAACGTGCCAACGAGTGCACGTGCTAATGCTGTACTAATACATATGGGTACTTACTGGGTACTGAGAACAGAGAGTAACAATGGGGACAGTAGTATCCTACAAGTTGGTCTTTAGATATTCTGGTACCGCACATCAGAAAAGCCATAGCGGGATTTCAAATAGAAACAAAGCGAACAATGTTAGGGAAGCAAAGTGGATAGTGGTACCCCATAAACCCGGATGTGGGTGCGCGTGGTGTCCATGTCAGTGCCACCTACCATTTTCTAACTGGACCAAGCCCAGTCTAATGTGGCTTGCGCGACGCATTCATGAGCACCCTACTGAGATAATAGCTTCTCAATCAGTTGACGACCTAATATGTTCGCACAAACGGCGGGGCAGAGCACGGTTTGT
Source organism: Patiria pectinifera (assembly GCA_029964075.1). Classification (NCBI taxonomy): domain Eukaryota; kingdom Metazoa; phylum Echinodermata; class Asteroidea; order Valvatida; family Asterinidae; genus Patiria; species Patiria pectinifera. The sequence continues at coordinate 6,428,390 of CM057132.1, forward strand.
CCTTGATCGTACCATGGACCTTTTTTTTATAGCTCCATAATCATACAGTCAGGCTATCCCCAATGTATGTGCGTCGTTGTCCAGAGCCATCTGCCTCCCATCAGAAACTGAGTGACAAGTAACAAACCAGTTAAGTGCTGGAGAAATACCTATACTAAGAAAGCCACATTAGACTGAGCTCGGTCCAGTAATGTTGTGCATGGTAAGGTAATAAGTATTGACACTTCAGACAGCGAGTGTTGAAGCCTGCCTCTCACTAATAGGGTCCCGACGCAGACACGGACATGTCAAATTCAGCAGTGTGGGCTGTCGATTGTGAACTTGCCACCGATTCAGACAACATGGGCAGGTCGTATGACCTATCCTTTTTGCAAGGCATCTGTATGTCACAGGTGCGACCGCAGCAGAGGCGCTTCATGTACGGTGCGAGGGCGGTGCGGACCTCTTCACGTCGCACGCAAAACATGATGAAGACAATCAGGCCCTGAAATGAATGGAACATTCTTGAACAGTTATTATCTCATTCAGAATGAGGTCCAGCATGATCAAAAACACACCTTGCCCCTGTGGACCTTCAATTCAATTAGGATTCTGTCAAATTTTTTAAGCTTCTTTACATTAATTCAAACTCATCGTCCCTGTCAATTACATTCTCGTATTGTCTATGTTATACAGAGTCCTTTTTGTTGTTATTATGTACTTTGGTAATTGCGTTTAAATATTGTTTTTGTTGTTCAGGGGACTCGCACTCGACATTCTTGCTTTGTGTAAGTCCCCTACATCTCTTGGTATTAATACTAATAAATTGGGTTTTTTTATCTTATTCGTTATAACATACCTTATTAATTTAGAAGAATTCTAAGTATTTTTTTGCGCTACATGTACCATGAGGTAGAATAAAGTAAAGTAAATAAAAGGCAAATTCAACAAGAACATAATTATACCAATGCAAGGCAAGACCTTGTATCCAACTTTCTTATTAAGACGTCAGCTTTCACACAATGCTTCAGAAAGATAACGACAATTTTGCCGATGCAACTGTTAGCCGTACCCCTGCCCAGATCTTTCATGATCAAAACCAACCAAGAGGTTTGAGAGACATTTGTTGGGGTGAGGAAGGCTCTCGCCATGGAGGTGACTTAGATGCCCTTTCTGTCTAATCCAAAACTGTGCCATTAGATCTTGCAAAGGTGGATAAAATAGTTGGGTTTCTCAAAGAAAATTCTGGAGACAATAAGGTTTCATGCTGTAGTATGGAAGATATCCCACCTGAAAGGAGTTGGCCAGACAGAAGATGAGCTGGAAGGCCTCCGATCCGTCGATGACGACCAGGAACCCAAAACACCAGGTCAACCCCATGAGGGTGGAGATTCCGACGGCATTCTGGAGGCGTTTGGAGATCTGCTGGGAGCGAGATTCCTCCTTGACCTTCAGGATGCTGCGCATGACCAAGATGAAGGTGATGATGTTGTGGATGAGGATGAGACCAATGGGAGCAAGGAGGCCGAGGAACAGCACGAGACCAGGCTTAAGGAAACAGCTGAGAGGAAATACAAAGTACATGAAAAACAATAGGAAATTTCACCTCTTCATTGAGACCAGACAGACAATTTCTATTTCGTGATCTGTTTTACTTACTAAATCTTGTTTCTGTAGTGATCAGTTGCAGTTGCAGCCAAGGTGATCGCCAGAACAATCAGTGGAGATCCTGGAAAACAGTTGATTGGGTAAACGTTAACATCTGACAAGGTACGTCATTTATGCATGATTCATGTATTAGCCTATCTTAAAATAATAATAACTTTGCAGAGGATATTGCAAGAAACTCACCCCAAGCGAAGAGGCAAGCCTTGAGCATGTAGTGAGGCGTATCTTCTGGGAACACCTTCACTGCACTGACGTACATGTTCCTGGCTTCAACAGCCGTCCACATCAAAGTGCATAAGACAAAGTAGTGAAGTAAAGCTGCAACGAACACACAACCACCTCCACTACCCTAAAATTAAAACATAAAATTTCAATAACTGATATTTTTCCCCAGCGACCACAAAATTGTGAAATAATCATCTTTACACAATATGGAACAGCACTTCATTACACCCCATTTATTTAATTTCAGTAATTAATTCAATCTTTCAATAGAGTAAAGTGAACACAATTACAATCAGCAAAATATTTTCCTCACCTAATGTTTATTCCTAAATACCCAAGACAGTTTACCCATTCCTATTGGTCAAGAGCCTGCCACGTGGCTGGTCTTAAATGGATGATAAAGACATGGCTGGTTGGTCTTAAACACTTTTCCAGTGTCACATGAAATTTGGACTCCCATGAAATCCGGTGCCTTTTAACGTTTTATTGGTTGAACGTATATTCCTAACATATGCATGCGCAATACTACCAGTGAATCCATATTTCATAGTCTGAAATTCACACTACACCAGCCCAGCTGCGTTTTGCGCGACATCGCGCAGTATGCGCAACACACACGCCAATCTCCTTATAAGGTGAGGAGTTGTAGAGGGACATTCTATATTATAGTCAAAGGTGTTTCATAAAACATGAAGTAAAATTGTTGAACAAAATGGTTGGCAACGTCTAGTTTTTTATTTCTTTTGATTTTTGGACGGAAAAGATTTGTTTTTTGACCGAAAAGGTATTGATGAATGGGAATAAATGTGGGTTTGGTCGGTATTAAACACTCTGTTTAAGATTGGTTGCAGTCAGGATGGGTGATTACCCGAGATGAACACCCATCCAGACTGCAACCGATCTTGAATAGAGTGTTTAATACCAACCAAACACACATTTATTCCTTTATTGAACTTCGAGTGTCAATTCACACCTACCTTTGCGTTGTCGATGCCGGCAAGGAACACGACGTACAACATCAGCCAGGCGAAGAACAAATGGATGAAGATCTGACGAGATTTGCCAGTTCGCAGTTTCCTACGGTTACAGAAAAAGCTTATAAGCATTGTAGGAACGCCTTGCGTGGAAGAAAAACTAAGGACGTGAATCCTGTGAAAGCTTCAGTGTGAAAGGTTTTTTGCTACAAAATATCACATTTTATGCACACGAGTGGCTTGTAATTGTATAAAGTTCCTAATTAATGAAAGGATTGAAAGTGATTAAAAGAGTGTGTACATAACATATTGAACACTACGTTGTCCCCCCCTCAAAATTTTGAACATGAAATTTTTCCTAGACCCCAGCCCACCTTTTCAAACCCCTACAAACTGGTAACGAATACGACTAAATGCCAAACGTGTCACAAATGAATGACAACACCCAAATGCCCAAAAACGTCGGGCACACGTTAGCTGTATTCGCAAGAGTGCGGCGGGGCTTCAGATAGATTGAGAGAGATCTTACTTGATCGCTAGATACACAGTCAAGGTGATGACCAGTGCAATGATGGAGATGGCACAACCGACGTTGGTTATGATATTCAAAACATCCCGTAATTTACTTGGTTCCTGTCCATGGACATTCTAGATAAAAGAAGAACAGTAAAAACAGAAACCTTGAATCCACACACCACTCAGCACTTAAAAGTTGAAAGAGAAAAACAATTATCTGAACTAAAACATTCAGACTATCTTTTTCATTTTGATCTGAAAACATTCATCCCATGATCTAAAGGGAAGATATAAACATTTGCAAATATCACAAAACGAAATGATCAAATAATCACGAAGTACCTCACTGGATTGTTAGGGAATGACAGTCTAAACCACCCTGTAAAATCGTGGCTCCTGGTGTGCTGCCATTTTCAAGAAAAATGGTATTTTCCAACGCTGATCGGCCAACCAGCACTGGAGAAAATTTGCTCGTAATTTTTCAAATTTAGCTATTCCGCATTTTCTTTGCAATCGATTACACACCTTTGAAGGGGTACAAGCGTGCTAGACTGATTCTCTGACCTCACGTCCCAAAAGTCTAATGCTCCATTTCATCTAAAATGGGGTCAAGGAACCAGACTACAAGAACGTGATTGGTTTTCTTGGTTTTTCCAGCATCTACCAGCCCAAAACGTGAAACAAGTCAACTTAATAATATTTGCTATAACATACTTATCCTCCAAATCCAATTATTTCTGAAAACTGCAGCAAAAGCAAAAGTTGTACTTTCCCTTTAACCCCAACTCCCCAAAGTTAAGGTGGAAGAACCATACTGAATTCTGAAAGTACTCCCTTCTGCAGGAAACTGCACATTGTGGTCTTATTTTACAAAGGATTGCAAACATCGTGGATTTTCAGGGAACAGGGAGGGGTCTGTGTTAAATTCATGCAATTTTTACTTTCCCAACTAACTTTATGGTGAACTTCAAAGGACCTCCAAGACAAGCGTAGGAAACTGAACTTCAGTGAGGAAACTTACCACGAGAATGGCAAAGTTGGTCGCATGGCTGCAGTTACAGGACACCGTATCGTTTGTCTCTCTTGCCAGCAAGCAACCCGCTTTTGACCAGTCGCCGACTCTGTCATTCAGATCAAAATCCCAGAAGACACACTCGATGGTTCTCTTTCCCTCCGTTTCATTATTGGCCGGAGCCTGTTTGACCATGAGATACAACGCTGGACTGTAAACTCAACAATATTAATCAACCAAAAAGCAAGACTGCACAACCTACAGAACTACAAATTAGGATTTGGTTGTCTAGGGTGCTTAGGTCTAACCTATGATGGACTGGCTTCCGTACAGAAGCTCCACGATATCTTTTTGAAGACAAGTACCTTGAATTGGATGACCACTGGTTCGGTGAGGTTGACCAACTCAACGTCTTCCACAGTCAGTGAGACGACAGACCCAGCAACCCGGAGGCTCAATCCGCTCTTATTCTCTTTGGTGCTATTGATCCGAGTTGACTTGAACAAGGTGTCATCAGCGTAGACAATGAAACTCGCCCGCAGCGGCTGGGAACCATTTGCTAAAAGGTATTTATAAAAATCAGGGATGTCAGAAAAAGACTTAAGACAGACTCACCTTATCTTAACACCTTTTAAGTTTCTCAAGGCATCAGCTAGCAAAGCTAAATTAGAGCAAGTCACAATTCAAGCCTAGCAGGGGATGCAGATGACACTAAAATATATCAAGTTGGAAACAAAGTAAACCCAATATTTTTTAATGAGCAAAACTCATTACAGCCCTTCTTTTTTACAATTTTTCTTTAAAGGTAATTGAACAATGCCTTGATCTACGAATCAAACATGTCTCTACTGAAAATCAGTCTTACCATTGCCGGCCTGTATCAAGTCGACAATGTTAGCCGGTAACCGGATTGAAGCTATCACATCTTGAGGCACCTCACTGGCATTCACCACGGTCGTGACCTTAGTGCCGACAAGACTGCCCTCCTGCCGTGAAGACTGTCCGGTCTGCTGCTTCGGAGCAGACACGAAGGTGAGTCCATTGCTAACCTGCATTGGGTCCAGACTGACCGCCTCAACGTGGATGGTGTCCTGCTGTATACTGACCGGACCCTCTTGTCTGAGAGTCAAGGAAACTTGAGCCTCAACAGACTGGACGATGGCTGAGGAGCTGCCAGCATTGACCTCAGGAGTCTGGGAGTCTGGAGTCTGGCTGGTACTCATGATGACATTGCTTACCGTCTGTACCACCAACTTGGTTACCTTCATAAAAATGTATAAATACTTGAATTCCACGAGGTTTACAATAAAACACCTACTAGGTTGGCCCTAGAATGGAGTGTCATGGCCTAGGGGTTAAGAGCACTGGACTTATCTTCCGGTGTTTCAGAGGCAACAGTGACGTGGGTTCGAGCCCGCCGGCGGACACTTGTGCTCTTAAGCAAGGCACTTAACCATTATTGCTTCGTCCTTCGGATGGGACGTAAAGCCGTAGGTCCCATGTGTTGCATAAATGCACGTAAACGAACCCAGTAAACATTTATCGCTAAGAGAAGGGGTTTGCCCTGGTGTTTCTGGCCTCCTGTATAAACTCCCACGTGGAGTATTTAGGAGAAGAACCAACCAAGAAGCCAAGAACCAAGAATCCTCCAGTTTAGTTAACCATGTCCACTGCCAACCATCTCATAGCAAATAGCTTATTGGGCTGACAATTTGAATCTCTTTTGAAGTCCTATTCTGATAGCTTTGGAATTAAGTTTAGTGCGTCGCTTCGCAGATCTTCTAGGGATCGAAGTTTACTAAATTTGGACGTTTGCTCAAGTGTGAGCAGGTAGTATGTGCCATCATTGAGGTAACAGGCTAGGCTCGTTGGAATATCTTCTGCAAATGTTTTGTGAACGATTTCTTTATAAAGACCCACAGCTGATTCTTTATCCTGATTGGCTGAGCCATGATCACATGGTGTCCATCAATAACACAAGCTGGTACTTGAAATTTGCATATAGCACTAACTCAGCATTTCCACACTAGTGCCCGGCTACATCAATCGGACAATCGCTTATTATCTACAGCATCCCTGGAACTTTTGAGTAATGTTAACAATACACCACTTCCCTTGACCTTATGCCTGTTTTGTGATCATGCATCTCACGCAGATGAGCATGAGTGCCCATTGCAGGTCAATATTTCACTTCTTAAGATGCCTGTGTTCCCACTAGAAAACCTTAAAAGCTGAGACGAAATCAATTGGAGTATTTGAGCTCCAACATTGAAATCAGTAAAGATTCAAATTTAATAGCTCTAACAGTCCTGAATCCTCCAATTTCAATACGATTTTGCATACCCCCTAGGGAGTTAGGGTTAACATTCATTTCTCAATTTGTACATATTGCAAGTTTTTAGTTTGTTGTCATTTTTTTGGGGATCAGCTACCTCAGTATCTCCTGATCCTGCCCCGACAATATTCATCAAAATGGTGGAGACCGCTTCCACATCTTCTGCACTTTCAGTTGACTCTGACGTCTCATTGGCCAGAAACTCAACCACTTCATTCACGTTCCCTGGACTGACGTCAATCTGCCAAATACAGAAGACACATTTATTCAGTTTCTACATAGGACTGTTCAGTCAACTTAGATAAGAATTAAACATTTTATAGAATGACAACAAAATACAGATTGAAACAATGATTTTCTGTAAGTGTACCCTTCAGGAGAATATTAAAGGTAGATTAAGGAGACATTCCAAGGTCTCCCTAATGCCACAACTATTTAGAGGCAAAATTTTAGGGTATTGCTAAAAAGCTAGATCGATTGCTCGTGCGTGGTCCAAAACATGAAGGTTCCAAATTTTGTGGGGGTAGGATAAGGTAACATGGGGGTTAGGGTCATGAATATTTGAATTTTGTTGCGCACAATCCAATGGGAATGTCTACCTAAGGCCAAAAAAAAAAGTCTCTGGTTTCTGGTGTGCATGCGCGTCGCCGTAGCCATGCGCGTTGGCAAAATGAAAAAGTTTTTTTTTCAATAAAAGATGATGTCTCAAAACCGCTAAACTCATTGGTTTGACTGGAATTCTGCTGCTGCACAATTTTAACATGTTTTTAGATGGGATTATGATCAAGAGTAAGCTTGGTGTGGCCTCTTTGGACTCCCATATATTTGCACTAGGTTTAGTCGGGCACCATTTGAGTCATCAGCCTACATTTGAAGCAAAAAAAACGGGTAAAAAAAAAAAAAAAAAAGCTGCGTCGCCGCACCACTTTTTGGGCAAGCTCCATACCAGAAACCAGAGACTTTTGTTTTGGCCTAAGGTACCATTCTTGGTAATTATAATACGTGCTGAATCTTAAACTGTTTTATAACTGTCAAGATTAAGTTGTGAATGTGTTGTGAATCATCACTTACAAGGGAAACGAACCAGGCACAGTTTTAATCAATAAAGATTAAATTAAAGGGAATATACATCATTTGCTTTTGCTTTAATTTTCAGAAATGGATGGAATTGGGGGGTTGGAAATATATAGCAAATATAGTTACACTGACTTTTTTGAGGTTTTGGGTTCGAAAATGCTATAAAAACCAAGAAAAACAATCATTTTCCTGTAGTCTGGTTCCCTGACTCCATTTAAGAAGAAACTGAGCAGTTTACATACATTGGGGAATTGTAAGGTCAGGGAACAAGTCTAGCTGGCTTGTACCCGTCCATAGGTGTGTAATCGATTGCAAACAAGTGCGATGGTCAACTGGGGCCAGTATTTGGAAAAAAGCCAGTTTTTTCCAACGCTGATCGGCCAATCAGCGTTGAAAATTGATACAAAAATACCACTTTTCTTGAAAATGACAGTATACCAGGTGCCATGATTTTACAGGATGCTTTACACTGTCATTCACTAACAGTCCAGCAAGGTATTTCAAAATAATTTGGTAGTTTTATTTTTTGATGTTTGCAAATGTTGTATTTTCCCTTTAAGAAATGTGACTGTGGCAGATTGTGAACCTGCTGCGTACCTCTAGCGCACTGATCTACCCTACGATAACTGAGCTATCTAGCCCTACATGTCAGACAGTGTTATAAAGTTGTTCAATCTCTGTTCATGGCACACTATCCAGTCTGAGGCCTTACACCTGGGTGTGCTAAGACTGATCCGCTGACATATAGACTCTCAACATATGTGATGCCATCAAGCTAAATGAGTCGTTTGTGGGGAATTTTTATTTGGAGATACAGGCCAAAATAGGGCCAATTCATCACATCTCTTGGTGTTCCGACTTCCGTAATTTTTGAACTAAAGACGGTATCAGCATGCGGTTTTCACAGCAGAAATGCTAATATTGTGCTCTTTTCAAATCTGTAATAAAAAAATTTTTGACCAGGGTCAACAAACAACTCGCTTGATCACATCACGTATACATTGTAAGCTCATGGGTACAGCACCGTAATGGTGTATCAATTGAACATTTTAAAGGTCACCGGTTCAATTCCAGCTTCAGTCAGTTCTATTTATATTCTAAAAGGCTGAACTTCAAACTTACATCAGTGGCGTCTTCCAGAGTTACTTCATTCCTTTCTTCTCCGCAACTTCGAGGTACATGGTTTCCCCACTGGAAATAGTCTGGTGGAGGTATAACGGAGCAGTTGCGAACAGCTAACGGATCCCCAGCTGTATGCAAATTTAACCAACATAATATCAAAAGCGCGATATTTTTTAATCTAATGAAAGAGGAAAATCCTGTTTACTAGACTTTTAACCTTCAAACTCTAGAATAGCAAATTAAACCAGTTCCGTTAAAATACAGGGTGAGTAAAAAATTTAAAAAAAAAAACGAAACCCAAATGTTGGGACCATTGTTTTAGGGAAGTTCTGCACTTAGCACTTTCAAAACCTAGGATATGAAAGCCCAATTCATAAGCTTTCTTTTAGTACAAGAATCATTCAAATCACTCATGTACTTTTCAAATTACGGAATTTTAAACACAGCCACCGTTTTAAAGTTATCATATTATCATTTTTAGCTTCACAATTGATTGTCGTTTCACCTTTTGATGTCATGAGCGGGCATCTCTCGAACGACTCTGCTGTTGTGCCTCTTCTTGTTGCAAGCCACATCAACCGGCCATGAACAGCATCATTGGTGGTGTTGGCTGGACAAAAACCTTAAATGACAAGAAAATATGTAAATATAAATGAGCAAGGAAATATTGCTGTTTTATTATCTTTTCAAGTCTTTTCCTATTTCCTTTCTGTGGACTTATCTCGCAACCACAAGAAAAGAGGTCAATATTGAGGTCACATGCAAATTGCAGGCAAACACGTTCTTGCTTCAACCAATACACTCGATTCACAATACAGTGCGCGCCCCAATGTTTATCCCTAAAGAGGTCCATTTCCGGCTCGTGGGTCGACATCAGTAACTACGCAAAATGTTTTCGCCGTTACTGCACTTTGAAGATGGCAGAGACAGCGATTAGGAGAGTGATGCGAGTCGACGAAGCTGAAGAAACTTTTGAATGATCGTGGCATCCCATGTTGTGACAAGAAGGGGGAACTGCAAGATTTGGTTGTGAAAGCGTGTTATATGGGCAAGGTACGATGTTTAAAATATATACTAAAAAAAAAATTAAACAGTGCCCTATATAAAAACAAAAACAAAATCTCACTCACCGATAACCTGAACTGAGAACGAGCAATTCAGACTCAGGCCGTACTCAAACCGCTGCCGGTAGTTGACAACATGGCTACCTATCTGGAGTTCAACGCCAGGACTGAGGCTTGAGGTGAAGTTGGTTGGTCCGTCCCATCCAGTTACAACCGGTTCTATCCAGTCCACGCTGGTACTGGTAGAACCTGGCTCCGCATCGACTGTGCGATTTACTGGGCAATCTAGATCCACCGCTAAACAGGCAGTTTGAATTTAAAGGGAAAATACAACATTTTTGCAAACATCAAAAAATAAAACTACCAAATCATTTTGAAATACCTTGCTGGACTGTTAGTGAATGACAGTGTAAAGCATCCTGTAAAATCATGGCACCTGGTATACTGTCATTTTCAAGAAAAGTGGTATTTTTGTAACAATTTCCAACGCTGGTCGGCCGACCAGCATTGGAAAAAAACTGGGTTTTTTTTCAAATACTGGCCCCAATTGACCATCGCACTTGTTTGCAATCGATTACACACCTATGAACAGGTACAAGACTGGTTCCCTGACCTTACAATTTCCCAATGTATATATGTAAACTGCTCTGTTTCGTCTTATATGGAGTGAGGGAACCAGACTACAGGAAAATGATTGTTTTTCTCGGTTGTTATAGCATTTTCGAACCAAAAACCTAAAAAAAACACATGTTTGACAGGATTGATTCTACAAAAAAAATTCCAAATTGTAAGCATTACGAAGCGAGTTAAACACATCAAATGCAGTCCTAATTTAAATATCCCAAATAATTGGACATTTAAATTACACAATTCCAGGGTTTAAGATCACGCAAGGCATGATGGGAACCAATATGGCGCAGTAAGATTGTACCCATGGAAACGAGGTTGTGTAAAGACCAAAAATATGACAAACAAAATGATGCACGAACCTGTGACGGTGATTTTAAACTGACACATGTTGCGGTTTCCAGACGCATCTGTCGCGTTGTACATCACCTTAGTGACACCAAAGGTGAACATCCCACTGCCAGTTTGGTTACATTTCCAATCTTTAGTTGGTCGGCAACCGAACGTGACCTCAAAAGGACCAGCGTTGTCCGAGATGCGAGGAGGAGGCCAGCTGTAAGCCACCTGATTGGTCGAAGGCTTGGCAGGGATGATGACGTCACCAGGGCAACCACTGATCATTGGAGGTTCATTATCTAAGACAGTAATTAAAAAGGACGGTTAATTACAATCATCATAATAATAAACTTTTCCACGAGAAAGGAACTTTAAATTTAATAAATGTTTTTAGAACAATTATACAAACCAAGGCTGGTACTTACCGACTTGAATGACAATGACATGAAAGTGACACTGCGTCCCCAGTCCTTGGACGCGATATGTGACACGTGTAGCGCCGAGATTGAAGAAAGTATTTGGTTGGTAGTCTGAGTACACACGCACTTGAACATCAGTATCACTGGTATTCTGTGTAGGCGGACTGCCGACGTAGAACGTGATTGGCTGTTGAGGACCGTTGAAAGTGACACTGGGAAGAGCCCACGACACATTGGCAACAGACACGCCAGGATTGGTGAGAGTTGTGACATTGGATGGACAGTCAAGGCCAACCCCTGAATGAAGAGTATCACAAGAAAAAAATGTACTGCTTCACCACTAGCTCAAAAAAGAATTGATACCTGAATAATTGATAACAGTAAAAAGTTTCAAAAATCAATCGTACCAGTCACCGTCACAGTAAAGTTACAACTAGCAGCATTGCTGGCTTGGTCCGTCACCATGTATGTGACCATGGTAACCACACCAACGGAGAACACGTCACCGGGTCGATGAGTGGAGCTCCATAGCAACGGCGTACTGAGATCGGACGCATTCAAGGCCGGCCACGACACGGGGACAGACCTGTGGTTGTTGTCGGCAAGACGAAGTATGTTGCTCGGGCAACCGGTAGTGAAAGTAGGAGGAAGATTGTCTGCAAAACCAAACAAACAACAAAAAGAACATACCGTTTAAGATTTTGAAAGGATCAAAATGTCAGACCCTGCTTAATAAATAAAAAAAAACATATACAATCTAATGATTACTTGATCCATGTCTCTTTTCCAATACAAAACAAGAAAAGTGTGTCTTCCAAATGCCCCTCCACCCCAACCGTCCCATAACTTGACACACTGCCACCCTCTTGATATGATAATTTATACGAGCTATCTGGCTGTGGGACTATTCAGTTACATAACCATTGATTTGTTTAGTTAACACTGATCTTGACCTGTGGCACCCCCTCCCTCTGAATTACAACTGGTTTCACAGGGTAGGTGTTGTGTAATTAAATGTGAAGTGAAAAACAACAAGATCCTACAGAATGAAGTAGAAAGAGATGTACCACTTGTAAGCTACCTGACAAGTTTCATGACAATACACCAAGTCTAAATTGAGTTATCGTGATGACAAGTGTTTCTTTTGTTTTAGCCATATTGACCTTGACCTTGTACCTGTAGCCCCGAAATTCAATAGGCTTCTTGGAGAATCCACTATCAAACTACCTGCCAAGTTTTATGACAATCCATCAAGTCTATCTTGAGTTATCGTGATGACAAGCATTTCTTTTGCTTTAGCCATATTGACCTTGACCTTTGACCTGTAACCCCCAAATTCAATAGGCTTCTTAGGGGTTCCACTAGCAAGCCATCTTTAAAGTTTCATGACAATACATCAATGCTAATTTGAGTTATCGTGATGACAAGCATTTCTTTTGTTTTAGCCATATTGACCTTGACCTTTGACCTGTAACCCCCAAATTCAAAAGGCCTCTTGGGGATTCCACTAGCAAGCCATCTTTAAAGTTTCATGACAATACATCAATGCTAATTTGAGTTATCGTGATGACAAGCATTTCTTTTGTTTTAGCCATATTGACCTTGACCTTTGACCAGTAACCCCCAAATTCAATAGGCTTCTTTGGGAACCCACTAGTAAACTACCTGCTAAGTTTCATGACAATCCATCAAGTTTATCTTGAGTTATCTTGATGAAAGCATTTTCTTTTGTTTTAGCCATATTGACCTTGACCTTGTACACGTGGCCCTCAAATTCAATAGGCGTCTTGGGGAATCCACTATCAAACTAAATGCCAAGTTTCACGACAATCCATCAAGTCTATCTTGAGCTATCGTGATGAAAGCAAAAGTGTGACTACACACACACACACACACACACATTCCAAAATTTGTATCCTTGTGGAGACATTTCTTTGTTCCCGTGTAGTAAAGTGTTCAATTTTGAAAGTGAATTTTCAAAATGCTCTTATTTTAACCAGAATAAGTTTCCTGGGCTGAAATTTGGAATTAATATCCCTTTTCTAAAACTCTTCCATCTGCGACAAATAAACACACCTTGGAAATTCCTAGTTTTTGAGTAAAACCCATATATCTATTTCGTGAAAACCTTGTGGAGACCTATTCATCTATAGAAATTGCCCTGTGGAGACCTTTACAATGTTTTGTTCACTATTGTGTGTGAGTCTCCACAAGGCAGCGAATTTGTGGTCACTGGTACACCCCCACCCACACACCCAGACGTGTGTTACATACCTTGTGTGGACATTGCTTTGTTTTCGTGTAGTTAAGAAAACTCGGTACAAAAAATAACTTTACTTAAACTGTGAAAACTCTTTTAACCCAATTTTTTTTCTATGATTCCCTATAGTGTTTCTCTTCATTCTGCTACAGATAAACCTAACCCAAAAATGCCTCTAAACCTGTTTTCCAGAAAGGGCAAAACCTTATGTGGACACGGCTTAGTCCACATAAGGTTAACACAACCTGCATTATGTGGACCTCTTTTGTTCACAAGTCCACATAGGGTATGTAACACAAACTCACCCACCCACACACGGAAGGACATGACAGAAACAATATGCCCTTCGGCTTCGCCGGGGCATAAAAAAACCCACTATGAATACTAAAAGAAGTACAGAATGGTTTTCAAAATTTCAGTATTTTGCACATCAGCTCAAATTTTCATTCCAGGATTCTAAAGTAATTCCCCGGAACCAATCGGGGACATTTTGCGGATAACACGTCTGCGACTTAATGATTTCTGAGATATGAACCATTACCATTTTCACAGTTTCGCCCGCTATAACCTTGAGCACAGAAGCAAACATAGTGATGCGCATACAGTTGGCAGTGTCCCCCATGCTGGCAAACCATTTGTTGGCAAATATTGGCTGAAAGTACAACAAAATAAAAAATGATCCCACTCAGGATAAACCTGATCTTAACCTGCAACTTATCCTAGAAATTTAATATGAAGACTCCTAAACCCTTTCGTCCCTGAACCGCCCCAAATCACCCTACCCGTTGCTCTTTATTCTAACCCTAACTGCGCTAGCACTGTATGAATTTATGATTTCATCACGGAGTAATACCCATGATAAGGATGCCATGGTCCAGTGGTTACGGTATTTGCCTCAAGTATGGTGCGTGGGTTCGAACCCAGCCAGGAACATGGTGTTTGTGCCCTTGGGTAAGACACTTAACTACACTTGCCTCTCTCCACCCAGGAGTACGAATGGGTATATGTACCTGTGAGCGTAGAGGATGAATTGTGCACTAATATCGACTGCAGCATGGTCGCATGGCCTGATGAACATGGTAATATTAGTAAAACACTTTGAGATTGTTGATATGATGGAAAGCGCTATATAACCATTGCAACTATTATTAGTAGTAGTAGTGAATACAGTGTATTACAATGTAATACAAATCCTAATCTGTTAATTACCTTTAAATATGTGAATTCCAAAAGGACTGGTAAAACTTTCTGAGCCATGATTCCCCAAAAGCCTTCCCGAAGCCTCAACACGCTTAATGGTGGATGAATACCAGTTGGTCCAGTAGATGAAGTCATAGTAGACGAAGAGATCATATGCATAAGAGTTGAAACGTGTGCGGTCGACAAGAACAGTCCGACCCTGGCCCAACAGATCCGAGTATTCAATGCGGCGGGTACCAGCATCACACCAGTACATCCTTCCCCCTGAAAAACAAGAGGACATTTTATTTAAAGCTACATGTAATATGTTAACGTTTGGGGAAGGGCTTCCCGTGTCGACAAGTAGCACATCTTGGAAAAAAAATTACGCCATTTTCAATTTCACATATTTCAAAGAAGAATCACTTGTACGTGTCATTTCTTACAAATCACAAGTTCTTTTCCTGCATGACAGGGGAACCAAATCCTTAACAATCAACAACCTTGCAGGAACCACCAATTTTAAGTCAACATTTTCATTTTTTTAACAACAAACTTGAAACCGCCTGATGAGCTTCCCCTTTCTAATTCCTGCAAAACCATCCAACTCATGTGAGTTCTCAAACATCTGGAAGGCCGTCGTTGTTTTCATTTAGGTAACCAATTAGGAAAAAGTCTTCCACAGGGTCATGGACCTGTCAAGCAAGTGTGGCAATCTGTGGTTATCTCTGGGGTGTGTCATTGAAAATATGTCCCATTGTGCTCCATGGAACCATTCAAGAAGGAAAACATGCACAAAGATTTACCTTCCAAATCAAGGGATATGCCTAACGGCCACATTAAGGCTGTATCGATGAGTACGCGACGACCTGAGCCGTCTGTGCCAGATCGTTCAATCTTTGGTGCGGAACCCCAGTCTGTCCAGTACAAATGACTGCAAAACAAGAGAAGAATGAAGTGGGAGTCAGGGAATCAGTCACCTCCCACCTCAACATAAACCAAATAATTTGGCCCCATGCAATGACAAAATTTGAACTTGTCCAATATGGTGAACCTCATGTATGTACCTGTTAGCAGGGTCGACTACGATCCCTATTGGAGTTACATATGCGAGGGAAGCATTTGTCAAGTTGAGAACCACTGATCGTTCTCCACCATCTAAAGTAGCTCTCTCGATCAGATCACTGCCAGCATCCGTCCAATACATCACACGATTCTCAACGTCAAGAGTCAAACCATCTGGAGCTAAAAAGAAAGGGCAAGAAAACTCTCTTATTTGATGGGAAACAAAACCAGGCAAGCCCACTAATGCTGGTGCCAGAGTACTCAAAATTCTATCAATGTAATAATACGCAAGTCACGATGTTTGTATGTTTGTCCGGGTTTATTCTTGGAAGTGGCAGGTCGCATGGTGCTCAAACTCGGTGGGTGGGGCTCGGTCCAACTTTTAGTTTTTCAACATTTGTTAAGCAATTGCGAGGGGCCCCTCCCCGGGGGTCCTCTCTCTTACGTACATACAGCGTGTGTGCGTGTATACATTCACGCAGGTACATGAACGAATACAAGTACACACGCTGTGACTGCATCTAAAAGGGGAACTCCCAAGCTACGCGCCAATTATGACTATAGTAGAGGTCACAAAATGAATGACTATACAGGTCACAAAAGGACGGACGGACGTACGAACGGCCGGACGAACGGAGGGCCGTCTGTCTGTCCATCCAGTCTAGCCAGATGGAATTGTGGGGTGATAGCATTGTGTTCCCACTATCCCTTTTTCTAAAGATTCTCTTCTGGGGTGATGTTTTTCTATTGTGAAAATAGTGGGGTGATGTGACCTGAAAGGAACATCACCCCACAAGGGGGGTAAGGTCAGAACATCCGTACGGGCGGACAGACGGAAGGCTTACGAAGTCTTAAGAATTGGCTTACTCTGTAGATCCGTAAAGAGAACTTCCACTCCAGTCCCGTCCAAAAAGGCCCGGGTTATACCATCCAAGCCGACATCGGTCCAATACACCATGCGCTCTACTGGGTCGTAGTCAATGGCGTGTGGTCGACTTATGTTGACATTGCTACCGTCTAAGCCCGGGATGAGAGTGAAATTGAAGGTGTCTGTGGGTGCGACATAAATCCCTGGAGGATACTGATTGGTCACAAAGACCAAGTCATAAGGATCTAAAGGGAAATGAAGGGCAAAAAGGAAGAGATTAATTATTTAATTTGTGTGACTATATTCCAATTTCTATGATATCAGTCTAAAACCTCAGTCAGGCTCAGTAAAAGAAAAAATATGGATATGATTCCCTCCAGCCCTTTTAGGGTGAGTTTATGTACTGTCATAATTAGTTTCTTACACCATCACAGATTTTTTGAGGATAAGAACACTTCTATCAAAGTTGCCTGAAGTGTCTAACATAAACAATACTACAGTGAAATCTTGATAAGTCAAACTCTGATAACTCAAAACAAAAGTAAGTCAACAAAGAATCCATTCCCTTCAGTAGTATAACAATGATATACACCCCTGCTTAACTCAAAACTCTGTTTAAGTCCAATTTTGAACCTGTTCCCTTGAGGTTTAACTTATCGAGATTTCACTGAATGTATAACGCACATATCAACCAAACATTGTTCACGCAGAGTAATACATTATTACCCCTGCTGATAAGCCCAATGAAAATATTCCATAGACCACCTCAGCTCAATGCTGCTATATTATAGGCACCACTGGCTTAATCTAAAGCCCTTAATCTAAAGCAATTTATTGTGAGTTTTGACTGTTAACTTGGAACAACAAATAAAATGACCCAGAATACTTGTTTCAACAACTGTCAACAACTGTAAGTACACAATATCTTTATTAACAACCCTGCTTAGGCAAACAATATGATTCATAAAATCAACTTTTTTTTAAAGACGGGCCTTCAAAAGGACTTTGTTGCATATTTCTAACTTTTAAACTGAGGCTTTATCGCTGGTGATGTTTGAAGACAATTCTGACGACGATTCTTGAAATTGCACTTTTGGACGAAAGCGGTTTTAGGGTCAATGCATTGAAATGGTGATATTCTTTCAACGGATCGAGCAATTTCAATAATTTTTTCATCTAAAGGAGTTTATGAAATGGCTTTCCACTCATTATTATTTTTGGTGCTTCATATTTTTTTAAACATGAAATTATTTTTTTTGGGGGGGGGGGTTTGGTTTCCGGTATATGTGTGCAATATTTTGAACACGCAGTACGTATCATGAAGTAACAGCATCGTGCAATACGTACGTTGCATGCTCAGTTATGTACCGAAGGATGTGTGTTTGCATACGATGTACATCGCCCTGGCAGTTTGGTTAATAAGGCCAAAACAAAATAGTTCTGCTTCTGATTACATGGCATTTGAAAATAGGGTACGTAGGTAGGGAATTTTTTTTTGCCATTTTTTTTGTACGATCATATGGGGGCGTCTGCGTGTAGTCAAGGTGAAAGGTAGAAATTGATGGTTTTGGGTTTTTTTTCACATTTTTCCCATAAACAAAATTAGGGTAGGGGCTGTCAGAATAGGGTAGGTGGGGAAACCGAAATTCTTGCTCTAAAGTCAACATTGGCGAGACGGGTTGAGCATATTATTTAAAAAACTGCAACGAGTAGAATTAACTCATCATATTCACAGAGCAGGTGGGTTCATTTCTAAACACCCCTCCGACTCCCCCCCCCCCATCCCCCACCCCTCCCCTCACCCCAAACATACGGTTCTGTATACTTACGGCTCTGCGATTCACAGAATGATCCGATGAATTCAGGAGCACAAATACAAGTAAACCCGGTTGAAGACGTAACACAACTTCCTCCATTCCAACAGGGATTACTTGAGCATGGGTCATCTGTGGCAAAAGGATACCGGTACATGAATATTCATACATCTTCATGAATATCAAGTCAGAAACACACATCAGATCATAACCAACATGACCAAACCACACCCTCTCAGCCGGGGGGGGGGGGGTTCATATGTACGAATGGTAATTCTGCTCTGTGTACACGACGTATATGGGAAAGTTCAGTTTCCATGGCGCATAGCGCCGAAAGTTTTTCGCTGCGTGGCAACCCATGGTCCGGTTTTTATGTCTTGGGTATCAAAAGATGCGCAAGGCTCGAGGCTAAAAAGTCATAAACAGCTCGGGTCAAAAAAAAAAATGTCAAGGCTATCGCGGAAAAAGTTGAGGGGGGCCGGGCGGATTATGCCCCCCTCCCCCTGCCCCTTTTCGGGTTAAATTTTGTGAATCCTTACACTTTTGGAAGTACACGTAGAAACTGCAGTAGAAACTGCATCAACTGGTCAATCACCTGTGACTCGATCAAAAGATACATCTGGCATATTGTCTGGTAGCCCGACTGCGTCTGGCCGTACAGTACTATCGCAAGCTCTGTAGTACAGAGCTTGCGATAGTACTGTGCGGCCAGACTCAGTCGGGCTAATGGGAAGCTTTTTACACTTTAGTCAAGGACCGGCCAGGATGGGATTGTCAGTTTGTCACGTGCTGCTTTATGGAGGCTGACATGTTTTGCAAAGCGCCCTCTGTTGATCCACACATGTTTTACAAAGCGCCCTCTGTTGATCGAAACAAAACGTGTCCGAGACATTTCGCTCGTTCGCTCGTTCGCTCGTACCCCCTTGCCCTGCAAACAGGACGCTGGGCAACCTCGTCCCCAGTGCTTACTTTATTTCCAACCGCGTTTCCAATAGTAAACCCTGGAGGTAGCAGACCAGTTAAAATAAACTTCCATTGACCCCAATGGTAAATGCTCCCACTTCAAAAATTCGGGAAAAATACTCACAACTCTCCAAGGTGTTCGAGACACACATCAAATTAAAGCTTATTTCATCATCTTTCATTTTCTTTTCAATTTTCGGGGGGTCAACTGATGACTTTTAGGAGAAATTTCCATCTGAAGATGATCACCCCTGAAAATAGTCCTGAAGCCCATCGCCATTTTGAAAAACGATGCCTACACTCCATTGCAAAGTAGAGCGCTTTTAGGGTCCAAATTACATCAAAATTACACAGAACTGCAAGCTCCAAGTCCTGTGCACGGTTTCCACCCATATTTTTTACAAACCCTCAAGTTCATGGCCCACAGCATGCTCAAATACCGAAGATTTTGGGGCATGGAAATCGTGATTTGGCCGGCGCAGGCAATTTCGGACCGATTTACTGGTCTGCACCCTGGATAGGAAACTTTCTTCCTGTATCCTGATTGGATACCGCAATTGGCTAGTAATGGATTTTTATCGTGTACTTGGTGCTATATATTCACAACGTGCAGTACGTGTTTTCGCGATCATTCGTCCACGCCTTCTCGAAAATACTAATTTCCTTTCCAATTTGCTCATATTAATATGAAATATGATACTGCATGTTGTCTTGATAACATCGTAACAGTTTGATTTCAAAAATCGTGTTTTCGTAACTCACGCCATGCTCGCGCTGCTACCAATTGACTCTGTTTTTACCCCAGACACCGCATACAAAACCAAACGCTAATGTGTAACGCATATCCAGGCACCAGACTGTTCCTCATTTGCATACGTCTGCAAAAATCTTGCACATGCAAATGATCCAATACCAGGGTGAGAGAGCAGGTAGTGGTGGGCGCGTACTGCTCGACACCCTGGGGACGAGGTTGGACGCTGGGATACTCTGATGAGCTTCACAGAATCTTGTAAAGGAAATGGCCTATGACCTATGTATAAAAGCATCTGACTGCAGCTGTTCAAGACCGCAGTTAGACAATGCGCTCAAATGCTATCCGAAACCTCCCATAGAATTTCGCACATTCCATACCGAATGTGATTTCTGCGTTTTTATTGCGGACCATGTGGACAAAATTTTGAGCGTCGCATAATGCATTCCGACCGTTCGTGACTCGAAACGGAGCCTGAGCGAGTGACGGGAATTGTAAATTTACAACACAGATAAGTTTTAATTTCCTACATTATTACGCTTTTTCAATGAGAAAAAAACAGCTTTCAACTGGAATAAAAGAGTAATGAATCAGTCTTAACGGCCGTTTCAAACCATGCAGAATCATGACCTGGATGACGCGCAGGTCACTGGTCACGCAAAATCCAACCAATCAGAGCGTGAATTCCTCAGAGTATCCCAGCATCCTGTTTGCAGGGAGGGGGGTACGAGCGAATTTCGCTCGTACCCCCGCCCGTGCAAACAGCAGGCTAGGATGCTGGGATACTCTGATGAATTCACGCTCTGATTGGTTGGATTTTGCGCGACCAGTGACCTGCGCGTCTTCAATTCAAGGTCATGACTCGTTGAAAAGCGTACTAACAATGTAGGAAATTCTGTAAAACTAAATGTGCGCTTTCCTTGTGCGCTTTCCTATGGAGCATGATGGTAATATTGCCAGGCTTGAGTGGAGGCTAGTATAATTCAACTTGGTGCGGATTTCGTACTTTACTTCCCTTTTAAAAAAAATCTTCCAGAGCTTCGAATCAAAAAAGAAAAAGAAAATTGCTGAAAAATAACATTTCTAAGATAAAACTTAAAATTGTTGGAAAAAACCCAGACCCTGTCATCGGTAGCGCAAGGAATCGAACTCGGGACCCCCTGCTTACGAGCCTGCATACCTAACCAATATGCAACGACGGTGCTCGTCAATCTTTGCAATTCATAATGGATATATTTGCGAACATGTAGAGAGAGCATAGGAGCGGGCGATTTTTTTTTAACCAGACTTCCTCGTCCAATCAAATTGGCTAGATTGGCGAGAAGACGTCGCCAACATACTTCTGACCAATGACAGACAGGCCACGCGAGCCACGCGTGTTATACGTCACGGATACTTCCTGGAACGCCCTCCCGTCTTATAAAAAATAGGGCATTTTTTCCCCGAAACTGGTGCTACTCCATCTGGAAATGAAGACTATTCCATCATATTTGTTTCTTTTCTGTAATTGACAATTTCCATACGTGATGAAATTTTTGGCATTATGTTTTACATGTATAAGTGTAGAAATTTAGAAAGCGGAGAAATACACACTGAGTACTTCGGCCCAAGGCAGCGCAAAGACCAGTACGGGCAACAGCCAGTGATGTAAAACATGACACTTTTCACCTCCATATCATTACACCATGGACAATTACCGAGAACGGGGCCGGGTCAACGGACACTGTACTGGCGCAGGCAGCTCGCAATGTCTTCCCGCTATTTTTGGTCAGTCACCAAAAAATTGCCTCAAATTTCACAAGAAACAACCTCCGAGTCTGCCGTCCAGCTTCAAGCCTCCAACGCGGAAACTTGTACATCATACTCTGGAGTCTTCATGGGCGCAAAAACATCACATTGGGACGCTTGGATCTTGCAAATCGACCAGAAAATCGGCCTCATGTACAGGGTCACTGTAAAGCTTCGACGCAGACATGTTGCGTCGTCGTCACCGATATTGAAAGACTGACTTGAACTTTGCTGTAGGCCTACAGAGCTTGTCATAGGAATTTTTGTGAACTCATAATTTTCTCGAATGATCTGAATGACATTTTTGGAAAATACTGAAGTTTTTGGAGCTCGTCGGGGTAAGTCCAACTTTAATTAAGGAACTATCGAGGTGAGTGAAAATTTATCTTCTCCTCCCGTCACACAGAACCAAACGAGGAAAAAGCGATCCAATATTCTGCACTTTGAGCAATATGGTATCATCCGCCTGCATTTTAGACTTCATTTCGAAGAAAGGTGGAGTCAGAAAATATTCATTCTTTTCTTTGACTTTGATCCTTGAATCGCATTTAAGTAAAAAAAAATGTAATGTTATCTGCAATAACAACAACGTATTGCATTCTGTACATGAGGTTGTATTTTGCATTGTTGAATATTGTGTGATAACATTCTTCAATTATCTTTAATTAGCTAAAGAAAATTGGAATATCGACAAGCACGAAATAATGATGTGTGTTTGTTGCCAACGAAATCGCGTCCATTTTAGCCTACATTGAGTTAGTCTTTTTCATTGCTGAATAACCTATTGTACGTTGAAATTCCATTCATGTAGGCCTAAGCGAAAGCCCTTTTGATTCAGATTTATTAGCATGTGAATACCTGCCAATTTGGGCCAAGTTCGGGCAAGGACCATTAGTCGACTAGTGGTTGATTTGTGACGTACCTTACGCCTGCGCACTGGTAGCAACGTGCGAACGTCTCTAGTCAAACGCTGGTCAAAATGTCATCGCAAAACTTCTGGATCCTGGCTCTCTGCTAGCGTTATGAATGCGCGCGGCTATTGGTTACCAGCGAAGCAACCAACCCCAGTAGGCTGGTTCCAAATAGTCGACTAGCGTAGTCAACCATCGTCGACTAGACAGAGTTCGGGCAAACGTTAGTTAACCATTGGTCAACTATAGTCCTTGCGCGAACTTGGCCTTGTTTGTCAAAATCATACATGCACATGCCTTTTGGTGCATTGCGCATTTCACGCATTGTGTCAAAAGCTAGCTCGTGGTGGAGTCTGCACGTGAGCCGCTCGTGGCCGGCGCAGTGTGGGCGTGGTATTTAGATTCCGGTGATTCTTATTGGTTGAAAAGTTGAAAGGCCGCGCGCGCGCGGTATGCGGCCAGGTGCACCGTTTTTGCTACACTTTCAAAGACATTCCAGCAAGGCAGGGGCTTATAGGGATTTACTCAAAAGTTGGAGTAAACACGTTTAGATTTTCGTTGGAGGCTTCCTTGGAATTTGGATTGCCGTTTTGTTATGATTGTATTAAAATTACAGGTTTAAAACTTACCAGTACAAATAGTTTCGAACTTTTATGTAATTATGTAAAGATGAAATAAAAATCTGAACACCATGAAGGAATCAATAACGGAGCCAACGGATTTTATCATAAACATGAATTTATTCAATGTAAGCACACTATTTTGAGTATTATAGGGCGGCATTCCAATGAACCAAAATCAATTTCTTGTGGACAATGTATCCACGGATCTCAAATTTGTATGAATTGATCAAAATAATTAACTTTACACCATTAGCTTCACGGTAACTTGTATATTATAAATATTACTATAAGTTCAAGAGGACAGCAGAAGAAATATATTGAGAGCTAAATTATTATGATTGTATAAATAGAGATGTTATAACAGATAGCCGACGGAATTATCTGAAACTCAAATGAATTGGAGAAGACCTGCTGTTGCGATCGAGACCAGCGAAATTCGACGTTTGGAAGAAGACAAATAAGGCAAAGTTATGATTGTATTAAATGAAAGATTACGGTTCAGGTTAAGGCGTAGGACTAAGGCGGGGTAGGTTGGGGTATAGGCACATGGCGCGCGTAGGCAGCCGAGCACACCAGCAGCAGCGTAAGGGACCTTGACCTGGCACAGCCATGGTTTAAAAATTAACTTTTAAAACATTAAAAAAAAACAATCTAAAAATTACCTTTTCGGGGCACAGTAAAAATCGTTGGGCAAATCGGGCTTGATCCTTAAAAGATTTAATGGTAGTCGATTAAAAATCTGCATCGAGGTAGTGCATTGTTATGGAAAAAATACAATGTTATCAATATTAGAAAATTTCTTTTTAAAATCAATTTTGGTTTTTGAAATAAGTAGGCACACATTACTGAGCTCTAAGCTTACATGGGTTGATGAGCATCCGTCATTATAACAAAAAATTAGGAGGACATCGTTGGGGTAGTTTTCGCGATGTTGGTATGTATGATATCGTCTTCCCGAGAAAGTGTTCTTGGTGTTATCTTGTAGGTGAGATGCCGTCTTCCCGAGAAAAAATATTTCCCGGGTTGATGATCTCTTGTAAATAAGACATCGTCTTCCCGAGATAATGTCATCACGGGTAGGTGATATCTTGTTTGTAGGGTGAGATGTTGTCTTCTCGAGAGAAAAAGAAATCTCTGGTCGATGATATCTTGTACGTGAAATATCCTCTTCCCAAGAAAGAAAACATTTCTTGGGTTGAAGATATCGTGTTGGTCAGATGTCATCTCCTCGAAAACAAAATGTATCTCCGGTGGATGAGGTCTTGTAGGTTAGATATCGTTTTTCCGAGATAATATTTCATCACGGATTGGTGATATCTTTAGGTGAGATGTCGTCTTCTCGAGGAAATGAAATATTTCTCGGGTTGACTATATCTTTTGGGTGAGATGTTATCTTCTCGAGAAAATGAAATGTTTCTCGGGTTGATGGTATCTTGTAGGATATCGTCTTCCTGAGAAGATTATTCACAGGTTGACGATATCTTAATTTTCATATTTTCTGATACCAAATCAGTTAATTGTTTCATTAAAACAGATGATAGATGTCTACCTTCCATGATAAAAAAAATGATTTTATCAACTCATAGTTACTACGGAGCTCTTTAAAATATAATTATTGTAAACAAAATAAGTCTTTTACTGAATCAAAATCAATAGAACAGCTTTTCTAGCCTGAAAATGAAATCAAAATGTTTGTCCGAAATTTTAAATCCTAAGTTCAGAAAAACTCGATGAGGTTTCGTGTTTTGAGGGATACCAATGAATAAAAATTAAGGCAAGGCTATATAGGCCTATGTAGCCAAATAAAATATAAAAATTAATGTGCATAAAGAGCAGGTGGTAATAAAATAATAATACATCCATAAATAAAATTTAGGAAGCTTTAGCGTGCTGCAAAAAGCGAGCAAATAGCAGCTTGCAAGACAATTAGGAACTTTGGGAATCGGGGAGGGAACGAACGTATTTAATTTATACCAACGTAATCCTGACAATGCCTTTGTGCATTGGCAATAATAACGCCAGTTGAAGTATGAAGAAAATTAAGTTTTAACGTTTGGGATCTAATTTGAATAATACAAACTGAAAGAATCAGCGATGAAGACGGACCCTTGGAGATGTTATCATATCAACAGAAATCAATGTCAATGGCATTGCCTGCGGCTGCATCACAACCATATTAAGTTTGCTGATTATTTTTGTGTAAAGCCGAAGGACTAATACCTAACCTTGAAGAAATAATGGTGTAAAGATGTTCATTATGCATTCTTTTTCAAACTTTTGCGAAATAAGTCTGTAAACTGTTGTGTTGAATAATGTCCATTGGAATACCGCCCTCTAGAGGTTAAAGTATATGATTGAGAAAGACGACACCCTTGATGGGTGCTACTATTGAGAAAAGCGACACCCTTGATGGGTGCTAACATAATCTCACCCTTGATGAGTGCTACTTTTGAGAAATACAACACCCTTAATGTTACCATTGAGAAGGACGACACCCTTGATGGGTGCTACTATAACACCCTTGATGGGTGCTACTATTGAGAAGGACGACACTCTTGATGGGTGCTACTATTGAGAAGGACGACACCCTTGATGGGTGCTACTATTGAGAAGGACGACACCCTTGATGGGTGCTACTATAACACCCTTGATGGGTGCTACTATTGAGAAGGACGACACCCTTGATGGGTGCTACTATAACACCCTTGATGGGTGCTACTATTGAGAAGGACGACACCCTTGATGGGTGCTACTATTGAGAAGGACGACACCCTTGATGGGTGCTACTATAACACCCTTGATGGGTGCTACTATTGAGAAGGACGACACCCTTGATGGGTGCTACTATTGAGAAGGACGACACCCTTGATGGGTGCTACTATAACACCCTTGATGGGTGCTACTATTGAGAAGTACGACACCCTTGATGGGTGCTACTATTGAGAAGGACGACACCATTGATGGGTGCTACTATTGAGAAGGACGACATCCTTGATGGGTGCTACACCATGTACTGTATTGATTAACACGACACAATTGATGGGTGGTATTAAGGCAACACCCTTGACGGGTGCTACTAGTGAGAAGAATGACACCCTTGATGGGTGCTACTATTGATTAACACAACACCCTTGATGGGTGATCAAGAAAGACCTCACCCTTGATGGGTGTTTCTATTGAGAAATACGAAAACCCTTGATGGCTGATTCTATTGATAAAGACGATACTCTTATTGGATACTTTTATTCAGAAATATATCACCCTTGATGAGTGCTACATTGCCAACAAATTAATTTAGAATTATTAATGTGTAAAGTTGTAAAACCAGTAAGAGATTATGTTTTGTAGAGAAGACAAAGAGAGTTAAAGATAATAATTATATTTTCCAAGGAACCTTTCCGCACGATTAATAGTTCATCAGACACAATCTCAAGCACCAGATGGGAAAGGAATAAAAATCCCGCCGCTTAGATGTGCAAATTAATTGGAATAATTTGTTTTTTATGCCAACGTTTGTTGGTGTCTGTAATGTACGATTCCGAAAAAAAATCACGTATTCGAAATGAGCACTAGCGCTCTCGGTTCGATTGAAAACGTCTTCAAAAAAAAGATAACGTTTAAAATTAAAAGGCAAAAATCTTCAAAGGAAAATAAATCAATGAGGAGAAATTCTACGAGCGTAAAAGTGAAATCGACAAAAAATCTAAATGTCAATCGTTTTGTTCGGTAAGAGTAGACTATGGATATCGACCTGCGGGTGTATAAAAACAGCAAATGTATCGTTCGTTAACGATTACGAATGAGTTCGTGTTGAGTTTGAGCACGAACAAAGTTAGCGTCAATCATTAAATTTTGTCAATGATTTGTTCGATTTGTGAATCTGAAGAAAATAAGACATGGACCTGCGGGTATGGGTTGAAACAACAAATATATCGTTCGTTCACGATTAACGGGTTCGTGTGGAGTTTGAGTGCGAACAGATTTAGCGTCAATTATTACATTTTGTCAAGCATTTGTCAATTTATTTTGACCGATTTGTGTATAGAAAGAAAATAAGACATGGACCTGCGGGTATGAATTGAAACAACAAATATAACGTTCATTCACGATTTACAAGTTCGTGTTGAGTTCGAGTGCGAACAAATTTAGCGTCAATCATTAGATCTTGTCAAGCATTTGTCAATCATTTGACCGATTTGTGTAAAGAAAGAAAATAAGACGATGAACCTGTAGGTATTGATTAAAACAAAAAAATAATGTATCGTTCGTGCACGATTTACGAGTTCGTGTTGAGTTCGAGTGCGAACAAAGTTAGCGTCAATCATTAAATCTTGTCAAGCATTTGTCAATCATTTGACCAATTAGTGTAAAGGAAGAAAATAAGACGGTGTATATCGACCTGCAGGTATAATAAAACAACAAATGTATCGCTCGTTGATTACGAGTTCGTGTTTGAGTTCAAGTGCGAACCAAGTTCGTATTCGAGCTCGAGTGCGAACAAAGTTTGAAAAAAAGTACAAGTAACGTACAAGAACGAAATATGTACACGACTACGAGTGTCTGCAGAATAATTGATAGGGCCATGTGAAATTATGATTGGGCCATGCATGTGTATGATTGGGCCAACTGCTAAACTACGTAGCACCTGCTATCTAGGAAGGATTTGTTTATGTCGAAATCATGATGGGGCCAAGTGTAGTAAATCGTTCTGCTTGTCTTCCAATTTGCACCATCTGTACATTTTTGTTTTATCGTGCCTACTGCTTGACATTTAAAGACAATGATTGTGAGCTGTAGTAGGGTCAATGTTTGTACGGAATATTTTTTTCCGTTTGTAACCATTCGTGTTAGATATTTAGGGCCATGTGTACGAATCAAACTTTTTGAAATTCCACTCGCGTCTATCGTGCATTTTCTCGTTGTTCCATATTGATTGTCATTATGAACACAATCCTAGGGCCATGTGTACAAAACTGTCATCGCCGTTTCGAAGATATTTCTGCCAAACCCAATTTTTCTTGCGTTATCTTCTGTACTTACGTGACAGATTATTTACAGGATTCCAGGGCCATGTCTTACTGGTTTTGTAAAAAAAATCGTTCCAATTCGTTATGCGAAATTATTTAGGGCCATGTGAAGTAGTGTAGAGATCTTCTAGTCCTCCGCTCTGTAGAAATTTCTGCAATTTTCTTGAAAGCTGCTTGTGCATTCATCCCGTCTTGAGTGCGAATCATCGTGCAATATACTCTAGGGTCATGTGTTAAGTATCCATAAAAGCTTAAGCAAAGCTCAAATGTTGGGTCTAAGTTTTCTTGTATACTCTGTATATTCCTCACCTGTTGTAACTTCACCGTGGTTAATGGAGTGAAATACTCTATAGGGCCAGGTTTAAAAATCTACTATATTTGTCCATGTGACAAAAATGTTCTTGGAGATCTATTGTTTAAAAAGCTCTACATGTATAGGGCCATGTGCAGATCTTACAGATTCATTGAAACATGTAGCGGTCGTGAAACGTAATCAGAATGATGGTTTCAACGATTCCACGATAATTTTGTGACATGAAATATTCTCTGATCCTTGTCGAATTTTGTCTGATGACATGAAGTATTGTTTGTGATTTGTTCTTTCATAATATCCGATTCGCAGAGATCGATAATTGCCTTTTGTGTTAGGGCCATTGTGTCAATTTTGTTTATTGTAAATCAGGTGTAATGACACCTGTAGCGTCGGATACACCTTGTAATCGCTCTGTAAAGTGTATAGCCTGAATTTACAGGATGAAACAATGTGCATTAATTAATTTAACAACCACAACACCAGTGGAGGATTTGATCGATGGTACATTTGAATTCTGATAAGTCCGATCACAGCTGGTCGGCAATGTGAATGTTGTTTCCCTTTGAACCGCGTTGCGCGTCAGTGGATGCGCGTTGCTTTGCGAAAACTGGAATATCATCTTCGCGACCAGTAGGCCAAATTATCTATTTAGAATAAACTAACTAGCTTTCATTCTCAACGGTTGAATCCATTACAGTGGTCAGGAAAGGGGCACTAATTGGATTATTTTCACTGTCTGTATGTAAGATACTTTGCATCAAATCAGGCTTAGAGATCTCAGTAGCGTAACCTAAACTAAGTTTTCTTTTTTTTCTCTATGGTTGTATCTTTATAGTGGTCAGGTAAGGACTACTAATATACGTTTACTTCTCTTTATACCACAGCACCGGTCACAAATTTGATCAGGAATCCACTGTACATTGAAATTACAAAACCTAACTACGCTGGGAAGACTTCTTTTATTTTCAGCAACTTGCAATTAGATTAGGAGGACCGGCAAGCCAGAGTGCTCATGTCAGGAGCTGATGATACGGAGGAACCGGAAGCAGGGAGGAGGAACACCGGATGATGGAAGACCCTGCTTGCCGGGCACCCCATTACTGATTTCCCAGGTAAAAATATTTATGTTATTTTCCTTTCGAACAATGTCTTAGGGTGTTTCAAATTGTTCTGATTATTTTGTCTGCGATTAATGATACCTTATTTTTTTTTAATACGATAAATCTAGAGGAAAATACATGTAATGTGAAATTAGCTAAGATTATGTTGGAGTTTTAACATCTTTTTATTAGAATTCACTGAGTTTTGGAGTGCCTGGCTTACAAATTTACAGCTTGCAATGGGTTTCCTCTTGTAGGGAGTCCGGCGAATTTTAGTTTTTTAGGTAAGAAATCTCAAGTTTTGTATCACTGAAAGCAAATTACACAACAAAATCAATGGCGTTTGAATCAGGCTCATAGGTGTTTGCCCTTTGGAGATGCAACAATTTAAATGGACAAATTTTGAGTTTTTATTCTGTAAGATTTACATTATTTACTTTTAGCATGTTTTATAAATCTTATTTTCACAACCTATCAAAATGCTTAATATCATAGGAATGCCCATTAAAAACACAACAACTTGATTTTTGAATCAGGTTTTTACCACTCATAACCAAAAAGTTTCGACCCCCCCCCCGACCTTCGCACTGTCCAGGCGCGCGCCGAGCAAACACCTCGATGCGACCAGACAATGCCAGTCGGCCCGCCGTTACGCACGGGCAAAGCATAGTTCCAATCCCGCTCCACACAACGGGATAAGTGTCCACGCATTTTCACTGTTAATACCGCGGTACCAGACAAAGTCTGGCAATGGCCAATTCCGCTCCAAACAACACGGCAACACGGAACATGCGTGCATGATATCACTCAGTTCATCAAAATGACCATGAATTCTCGGATCATCCGATTTGAATCCAATGGCTTCGAAGAATTTTAAGATCATGGCAAGAGGTAGGGAGTCCAGAGGTTTTGGCCGTATATCTGTAACCACGCAAAATTAGTCAATTTCAAACCGTGCTTATACATGTAATAAGTATCAACATGACTCTAAAAATACAAAAAAGTATCCTGGTACCACGAGGAATACTGAGTCCTATTATTAAAACATTCATTCAGAACTTCGCATTCATTTGGATGGAAAAACGAATTCTGAAATCGCGCTTTCCATATCGACCATTTGCGCCAAACATTACCGTGTGAGCCGGAACTTTTCATTTAAATCACCGTGTAAAAATAAAATCTACTTGATAAATCGTAACTATTTTTATCATATCTTTATGAAAAAAAAAAATGGTACGGACTAGTACACTCGATCGTACCCAGAAAGTTCAGACTTTTACTGAAACAGTGGCCTATAAAAAAATTAATTAAGCTTGCCGCTCCTTGCCGCAAATCATTTTTAAAGGTCGGGGTACAGAGGCGAAACGAGAAAATGTTGTACAATACTGCAACCAGACTAGTCTACTACCACATGTTATTGTACGCAGATGGGATAGGTGCCAGACTTATGTAGTCTGGCACGCGGTAACAGTTATAACGTTTGCACGCACGTAGAAAGGTGAAGCGCAGGCTAGGCGAAGATGCTACGTACGTGAGTACGTTCAATGCAACCATTTCCAGTTCATTCGTGTGTACATTGTATATGCGTTCGTTTCACGGAACCCACTGCGGCAGATTCTCGAGGGTTTGATACGGTAAAAAATTAAAATTAATTAAAATAGAAAACACATCAAAATGGGCGGCCTCGAGCCGGCCTCGACCGATTCGCCGAGGCCGGAAGGCTCCAAGGCCAAGGCCGAGGCCTTGCACCTCCGAGGCCAAGGCCGAGGCCAAGGCCATGAAAATCGGCCTCGAGGCCGGCCTCGAGACCTCCAACACTGAAAACCAAACCATTTGGGTGGTTGGTTAGAGTGTTCAACCATATGGGTAATAAAAAAGCGTATACCTTAAATTCTATTTTGTCATAAATTTAGAAAAACATTTGCATCTTTTTATATTTAGCTACTAAAATGACAATGAGCCAGTTCGGTATTCCAAAAAAGTCTGGTGCACATCAAGATTTGACGATTTTTTTCTCGGGATAACTGCGGCAGATAAATGCATTACAAAGGCTATGGAACGTGGTAAGCAAATCTGTATTCTGTACGGATTTTTCGTGCAATCGAAAAGAGATGGAAATTTCGTTCGCACAAAAGTTTTGACACACAAGACACCTTAAAACCTTTCACTGTCCAAAGGTTTTTTTATGCAAAATTGTATACTTCAGAACACGATAATCTCTTCACGTTTGCTGGTACCCCGCTATGCTTGTGCATGCATCCGAAGAATGTTTTATCCCGAAAGAAATATCGGCAAATCTTGATGGAATACCGAAGTCGCTTATTCATAAACATTTCACCGCCACATAAAACAAACTGTTACTTGCGAATTCCCACTTAGAAATTATAGACTTGCTGAAACCTCCCCGGCCCCCTAGCCCAAAAAATTAGAACCAAACGATTATACTTTTAAGACCAAATGTCCGAGACACATAGGCTTGCCTAGTTTTATGAACTTTTTTTCCAGAAGGGATCAAGTTAATCAATTTTTTTTATCGCATTCTTTCATCTTTTTTTCCGAGTCATGATGCAGAAAGATGCATTATAAATGCAGCACAAAGTGCGACATTCATACGGAAACATACTTTAAATTTTGTCAATGACATGTCTTTATGTAAGCCGAACAGTAACACTAATGTATAAACACGTTTGGTTATCAATTTTATTGATAAATGACCCCATCATTTTCCAGAAGTTCAAATACCCGACCAAGACCCCAAAAATTAAAGCATGTTGTGCTCATATTTCTCACCTAATTTCACCCTTTAAAAAGATGTAAAATCTTCTATCCCTTCTGAAAAAAAGTTGCCTATATTATGTACTCTCATGTTACCAAGCAAAATCCCGTAGTTACTTTCACATAGTGCGTGTTCTTAAACCGTCTTGGTATAATGTATCCCCCTTCATGCAGACTATGTCGAAATCCAAAATGTCGATAAAGCCATATCTATACAATAAATGTGGCATGGATATCAAAAGTTACCAAAATGAGAACCTCGTAAAACGGGTCTGCATAAGGCTGGCGTGTTGTTGTTGATGTTGTTGTTGTTGTTGTTGTTGTTGTTGTTGTTGTTTGGGGGGGGTGGGGGGTTGACATAGAAGATGCTTACCTTCAGTTTGAGCTTTGACTGGAAACTTGACAAATGAAACCAACAGAATGGCGAACACCATCAACAGGTATGTGTTCACTCCTTTTCCGGCATCCATTCTAGATGCCGAACAAGCTAAACCAGACGTCGACCAATCTTACAGACTTTTCGTCAGGCACTTTTATCAGAGTGCAATTTTCTTACTTCCAAATCTAAGATATGGTTCGTGCGCAGTCCGGATCCGCAGTGTTACAACTGATAATGTAGTAACCAACGGATAATGTATCACCAACCGATAATGTATCACAAATTGACCGATATTGTATCACTAACCGATAATGTATCAAAAATTGACTGATAGTGTAGTAAAATTTGTATCCGATAATGTATCACGCGTCGACGGATACTGTATCTACAAAATAATTGTATCCGATAATGTATCACCACGGAACGGATAATGTATCAACCGATAATGTATCAAAAATCAACCGATAATGTATCAGTGTGGGGAATAGGAGAACACAAATGTTTATTTTATGTCCTATATCCAGCCCCACTTTTTGACCGGGGAGGGGGATCTGGGCTATTGGATCACCCCACCCCCATTATTTCGTATTCAAATAATAAAAAGGCAGCTTTTGAGGTATATTTCAAACTTTCCAATCGCCGAAATGTATTAAATAGTACTGAAAAAGGGAGAAAAAATACAAATAGCTTGAAATGCGCTGTGACGTCTGAATCATGAACAGTGCCCCCAGTGTCATGTGGTCTCCAGCAAGGCCCCCCCCCCCCGTTTGTATTTCACGGCCAGGACTTTTTTTTTTAGCTATCCCCATCCCAAACAACCTCGTCCCCAGGGTGTCGAGCAGTACGCGCCCACCACTACCTGCTCTCTCACCCTGGTATTGGATCATTTGCATGTGCAAGATTTTTGCAGACGTATGCAAATGAGGAACAGTCTGGTGCCTGGATATGCGTTACACATTAGCGTTTGTTTTTGTATGCGGTGTCTGGGGTAAAAACAGAGTCAATTCGTAACAGCGCGAGCACGGCGTGAGTTACGAAAACACGATTTTTGAAATCAAACTGTTACGATCTTATCAAGACAACATGCAGTATCATACTTCATATTAATATGAGCAAATTGGAAAGGAAATTAGTATTTTCGAGAAGGCGTGGACGAATGATCGCGAAAACACGT
The DNA here is from genome assembly GCA_029964075.1 of Patiria pectinifera. NCBI lineage: Eukaryota > Metazoa > Echinodermata > Asteroidea > Valvatida > Asterinidae > Patiria > Patiria pectinifera. The sequence goes on from CM057132.1 coordinate 6,462,734, forward strand.
ACTGCACGTTGTGAATTTATAGCACCAAGTACACGATAAAAATCCATTACTAGCCAATTGCGGTATCCAATCAGGATACAGGAAGAAAGTTTCCTATCCAGGGTTTACTATTGGAAACGCGGTTGGAAATAAAGTAAGCACTGGAGACGAGGTTGCATCCCAAAGTCCCCAGCACAGATTTGTTGCAGGGGCGGATCCAGGAATTTTCGCGGGGAAGGGGGGGGGGGGGTTCATCAGCAAAACAATCTGAAAATGTACACAGGATTTTTTTCCGGACACTTGGCCTCCGTAAAATCAAAAACTTGGGGAAGGGGGTATCATATTTCAATAGGGGACGCTGTTCAAATTTGACAATTATTCACACTGGATTACAGAATGGTGTAAAAATACCCCCTATCTATTTGCCTCCGTCCGTATTTTGAACAGGCGGACATTATACCAGTAATTTTTTTTTTTGGGGGTGTCACAGCAGAGGGTTGCATTAATTTTTTTTAGGGAATTTGTATGCAATTTGTTTTGGGACACAGCTGGGGACCCCGGAGCCGCGCCTGTGTGGGCGTTAAGGAAGCGGCAGGCTCTTGACGTTTGGACTCCAAACTGTGTGGGTTGAACAAACTGAAGTCAGTGGGTAAATAACAAATGACGTCACATGCGAACGGTGCCCCCCCCCCCCCCCCGCTGAAAAAAGCCGGGGCATTATTTTGTACGGTACAGTAATATTGTGTACATGATTGTAGGATTTTATCAGCGCTCCCCGTTGAAAATATGGCACGACCCCCGCTCCCCCTCATCGACCCCTCCCCCCTCATCCCCCCTCATCCCCCTCATCCCCCTCATCCCCCCACTAAATGAGCAGTAATGCTGTGATTGTGCCCTTTTCAAATTTGTAAGAAAAAAAATCGACTGGGGTCGACAAGGGACCCATGAAGCTTGATTGCATCTAGACTATCTTCGACGATTGCCGCCTGAATCCGGTAAACTTGTTACATTGTATCTTTTGTGACAGCTCAAGTTACATGATCATTTCAGATGGTAGTTTTGCTATACACATGCCTCGCCACTCGTACGTGTTCCCGGTTCATGCACAGCGCGTATTTTGAATGATGCAAAGTTATTGGGGGAGGGAATAGTCTGGGAGACCATCGCAAGTTAAATTGAACGTATGCGCGCGCCGACGTTGCCTGACGCTCATGCGAAGACGCTGCTGCTAATAGCCACATTCTGGCACATTCTGGAAGCGGTGTGGAACTTTGCGCGCGAACCAGTACAGTACAGTACGCACATGATGTGTCCCGTCCATTGATCTCCATACGGAGATCAATGGTCCCGGTAAAACGCGCCCTTTTGTGTCGCAGCACGGAGCCCATATGGAGGCCAAGTGTCCGGAGAAAAGAACTTGTCCACATTTCGGTGCGGATGTGCGAGTGCGGTTACCCCCCCCCCCCACATGAAAAGCTGGATATTCCACTAGCATAGGCCCACGTGGAAGTAGAGTGTCTCCAAACCAGAGCAACTCCCTACCTCAAAAATTAAAAAAAAAAAAATCTTAATGATAAACTTTCTCGAGTGGGGACTTATCATAGTAAAGGCACTTATTAGACTTTAATTAATTTGCAATATTTCCACCTTTTCCCAATACTGATACATTATCGGTTGATTTTTGATACATTATCGGTTGATACAGTATCCGTTCCGTGGTGATACATTATCGGATACAGTTATTTTGTAGTTACATTATCCGTCGACACGTGATACATTATCGGATACAAATTTTACTACACTATCAGTCAATTTTTGGTACATTATCGGTTAGTGATACAATATCGGTCAATTTGTGATACATTATCGGTTGGTGATACGTTATCGGTTGGTTACTACATTATCAGTTGTAACACCGCAGACGCCTACTCGAAGAGAAAACGTCTGGACAGTCTTCGTCGCGAACAGGAAATAAAACAGTCCGCACCCTGGCTGTTTGTACTTGTACTTGGCCGTTGAAAATAAATGGTACGTCACATGAAATTGAATCAATATAAGTGGGAAGGTCCCTTGATCAAACGAACAAAAGCCACCCTGGAACTGGATTTGCCAACATTCAAAAGGGCCCCGGAAATTCACGCTTCAGTTGCCAACAAAAATGATATCTTTTCATAGATCTATATTAAGACTCTTCAATCATCGCCCCTAGCCAATCAAAAGAAAATCCATCCCATAATTATATGTTTGTATGCTCCAGCGAAAAGTGAGCGCCAAAGACTTGGCAGGCCACTTTGTCAACTCTAACAATTTTGTTTATTGTTGTAATTCCAAACCAGTACAAGCTGGTAACGTGATATTGAACTTCCCCTTAGGCCCAGTTCAGCCCTGATTAGGTTGTAAATGGTAACGACGCGGACTGTGTTTTTAGGACCCCGTCTGATATGCAGTGTAAAATCTTACAAGAAAATTGTCAAATTTGCCCTCATCAGCTGAGTATGTATATGTTCGCCTTTGCATTTCTGGGAACATTAAGGTCAATAGTTGTTTTGGGGCGAGACTTTGCACACTTTCGTCTGTTTCACTGATAAATTATGTTTTATATCACTGTAACCAGATCAATAAAAGCTGAAATTGGAAAATATGCTCCAAATTATCAAAATATGTCCATCCAACAGAACACTGTTATAATTATTGAAAATGTTTGTGTCATAAATCAGTCAATTCGTATAGCCATCTTCAATCCGTTTTTTTCTTGGCACCAATGGACACACAACATGCAATAATTAAGTTGAACGATATCCCTAACAAGTGCCCCTGCAAGTCCTTCATTTTTTTAAATTAAGAAATACACAAATGATGCAAAGGCCTGTGCAATAAGCATTCACGTCCCGAATGCAAATTAGTGCCAAACTCTGCGGGACTTTTAAAAACCCTTCGCGAAGTCAAAATACCAAAATGTATTCTTTTTAACCACTTCGAAATTAAGCGGTAATTATCTCATTTCACAAGTTTCTCATTCAAAAATAACACACATAACTTGGTGAGATCCAGAACTTATTGAGCCTATAACAAGCCCTTGTAAGTTGTGACAGGCTCGAGCCATAGGTTTGTTTTAAAAATGTCTCGTACTCGAGTCATGGGCGTCAATCGTTGGGGGACGAGGGGAGGGGGAAGTTCCCCTACTTTTTAAAGTAGGTGGTATCATCTCGTTTCCCCCCCCCCCCATTTGTTTCGTAATGATACCGTCTACATACTTTTTATTCCACAGCTCAGAATAGCTGATTCAATGACTCCAAACTGGAAAATGATGTTTAAAAGATGATCTTTTGATAAACAAAAACATGGTTAGTGGTCAGAAATTGCCTCAGATCACACAACGGAGCGTCTAGAATCCAATTTTTTTCGGGGCCCCTAAGCGGGCCACGAACCCCACCCGTTAGGGCTTTGCGTTTCGCGCTTGAATTAGTGCTGGTCAAGGTATGTCCCCCACCCCCTACTTATGAGAAGCGATTGCGTGACGCCCTTGCCTCTTGAGTCCTGTATGGACAATGCATCGATACCGATGTTGAATTTGGTATTGCTTAGGTCTAGGCTATATTCTGACTATTATTCAGATACTCACAGAGGGCAACATTTTTTCACAAACAAAACTAGTACACATTTTTCTCATTAGCTATAAAGTACATGAACCACAGTACGAACGTGCACAAAAAAAGAAAAGAAAAATAGTGTCGTGTTATTGCCACCTACCGCTTGTTGCGATTTGACAATCGTTGCTCGGAGCAAACCAGCACAGGATGATGACCGCCACTTGGAGCGAACGAAGCAATCTTCTGTCATCCATTGCAGACGGGTCACAGTAATTGTACTGCGTCTGCTTGCCAATGAGCCTATTTTGTCGAATCCAACATTTGCAACAACAAAAAACTGCAGCGAGTGCATTGACAATGGAGATTAAAAGGTTGAGAATGTTGAGGAGGAAATATATCCTGCCTGGCTTTTATAGCCTTGTTGCAATAACCAAGATAGTATCGGTACAAAGGGCTATAGTTCATGATCTTCTAGCAGTACCCTGGATATAATGGTTCAGTTCCAACTGGCTGTGTTCCAACATGCTTTTTTTATGCTAATGATGGTGTACTCTGATTGGTCGCTAGTAATCGAATGAGGCTTAAATTATCCCTTTTGGCCACATCTGATTGGTTACAAGTCAGAAAGGTCACCGATGTTTCTCGTTTGTCATTTGAGTTAAAGAGCATTTTGCCAAAGTCGCATCTGCATTTTACATTATGGCAAGAAGCCATCGATTGCACACCATGATGTTTTGATGTGAGCGACTTAATGGCCCAGCATTAATGCAATTGGGGTTATAGTTCACAAGAAGGAGAAACAAGATTACAAAAAAGAGGATACTGTACAAGGAAACAGGAAGAAAAATACTCACGATCTGGCCAGTTTGCTTTGATTGTATACAACGCAATCCAATATAAACATCCCCATATAAAAACCTGGCAAAATACTGAGATTATTGACACCAAAACAACTTTCAACTTTCACTTCTGGTCAGACAATAAAGTCACATTTAAAATGCATTGCAGAAGATATCAGCACAGTGGTGACAAGGCCGGATGAAGTGTCCCGTATAGCCCTACTGCGCCCTTTAGGCATCAGCACAAATTTCATGTTGATGCAAAGCTATACTAATCAAGCCAGGCCCTACTGCAAGTGGATGATCCGAACCTGGGTGTTGAAATCTTATGCGCCTATCAATTCTTTCCTCCACCCCTCCCCTCCCGGGCTGCCCCACCCAAGACGTGGGGATTGTCACTTTTGAAGTGACAAATCCCCACCCCTCGGGCAAAATTTAAGTGACAATCCCCGACCATGCCCCGACTTACATACGTGGGGCGCACTATAGTGATTGCCTTTCCATTAGTACGCCAATGTTAACAATGTAATTTGAGTAACCAAAATCCCCACCCTGGGGCATGAAAACGTGACCAAATCCCGACATCGAAACTGGAGCAGCGCGGGGGGAGGGGTGGGGGAAACACTTGATAGGCGCATGAAGGAAAAAGAAAACCAGAAAAAAATATTTGCCTGTACCTGATAACACGTATATATGTTTTAAATTGTTGGCTAATCAAAAGGTAGGCGACATGCACGCAATGATCAACAAATGAACTTCAAATTTAGTACATGTGTTTGCTGTAAGCTTCTTTTTTTTTATTAACCTCTCCATTTGACAATTTTAATTCCTCGATTACTTGGCATACAAGGCTGTAAGGTTAAGGATGTGGTATCATCTTTCACGGATCGGAGGGCGCTGTTCAAAGTGGTCGATCATGATCAAACACACTATCAGAAAATTATGTTTTCAGGGAGGCACACGCACGAGATGCCCAAAAGGCACTCGTTACACCCACAGGCACTATTTTTTTTGGAAAAAGGGCATTTGTTTAAAAAAAAAAGCACTTAAAAAAAACACACTCGTTTTAAAACAAAGGGCACCCTTTGAAATAATGGGGGAATATTTGCGAAAAAAGGCACTTGAATGCACAAAGGCAGTCTTTACATAATATTGGGGGGGGGGGTTAAATACCCCCCTTATCCCCAGCCGAGCCAGTGGCCAAAAGTGGGTCGGCATGAAAGCCCAAGAATTCAGCCACAACAGGGGGCCACGACAGTCCAGGGGGCCACGACAGGGGGGAGGGGGGCACTATGATGACAGTCAGGGTTATTTATCGTGGTTTTCAAACTTACAAATAAGGCCCTATCATTAGCGTGTCCAGGTTTTTATGTCGGGGGAGGGGCGAAATAAAGACTTTACTGTTTCGACATGCCGATTTCTGGGTACCAGTAGCCTATACTGGAGCTACAAAGTGTTGGTTATGTTATCCTGTCTTTACGAAAAACAATTTAAACCATATTTTAATTCTGAGTAATATTTGCAATTTGTAATCTGTTATATTGTAGCAATGTGTAATAACTATATGCAATCTGCCAACAAAGCAGCAAATTCAGTCAATATAATTAATTGATTTAAGTTTCTTCATTGGTTGAGGGATTCGTGTCTGCTCAGCATTGGGTATACCTCATGGCTTTCAAGTTGTGTTTCCAGTGGTAAAAAAAAATCGATAGAAATATCAATATTACAGTGTTTTAATTTATGTAAACTGTAGCAATCATTAACAGATTGCAGAATATCAATTAAGATAAATATTCGAGACTCGATATATTTAATCGATACTCCATAAAATGCTTTCACTTGATCGTGAAATAACGAAGCGGTTTCCGATTACATGTATTTGCCTTAGGAAATATGCACGCGAATCAACATCTTGTTCGCACCTTGACTCGGGTTGATTTCATCAGATTTCATGTCGAAATGTAAAATTGATCAAATGTTATATAAATTTGAGAATAATGTATAGTTCAGTCGGAAATGGGGGGTATCGTGCACCCTCGGAAATCAATTTCTAATCAACGTCTCTAGGTCAGAAAATGCGTAGAAAACGATTTGCTATGTTAAAAAATTCAAAAAATGTCCCACGTATTGTTTGTATGCAAATTAGTGCCGCCATTACCGAAAAATCTATTTTTAAATATATCTCAGCCAATATTGCAGATAACTGAACGAACTAGGTGTCTAAACCCATGTTTTCAAGGTCAGAGATCACAATAAAACTATTCTGGAAGTAACCACGTGTGTCTGTGGCATAGGAATATGCAAATTAGTGCCGCTAATACCGGAAAATCATGTTTTTGGCATATCTCGCCCAATATAGCACATAACTTCACCAGTAAGGTGTCTAAACCCATGTTTTGAGGGTCAAGTATTATTAGAAGACCATTCGCGAAGTAATTATGTGTGTCTTTGGCATGAAAATATGTAAATTATAAAGTGTCGATTTATCAGATATTTGATTTTTAGCCAATATCTCGGCCAATATTGCACATAACTACACAAGTGAGGTGTCTAAACCCATGTTTTGAGGGTCATGTATCATTAGAAGACCATTCACGAAGTAACCATGTGTGACTTTGTCAGGTAAATATGTAAATTCTAAAGTGCCGGTTTATGAAAAATTTGATTTTCAGCCAATATTATATTCAATTTCAGCCAATATTACAGGTTATTTTGAATATGATGGCTTAAACTCAACTTTGATCATTACTGCTTATCAAAACCCCTTCTGTCAGCATTAGCTGCAATGTATTGGCTGAGATATTGGCTAAAAATCAAATTTCTAATAAATCGGCACTTTAGAATTTACATATTTACCTGCCAAGGACAAACACTTTTTATGAAGTTTGACATTAACAGGTGGGCTCCTTAGTTTAAAGGATTACCTAAGACATCGAAAGTAGCTCGGCAATACCGCCATTTGTGACCTGTGCGACCACATCTGTGACAAGTAAATGGATAACGATTGGATTGCTGAGGATTAGCTCTACCAGGTGAAATTGGTTTCTTTGGATTTTGTTCCTTCTGTTGTTCCAACCTATCCAACCTATTCGCAATTGAATTCATGGTTACTGTAAGTGATTGCAGAGTGGAATGGATGACATTTACAGAAACACTAGGATCAGTATCATTTGCTTTCAATCTATCCGGCCCATGAGCTGTTTGTTGCACAGAGATAGCCAGTCTAGCATAATCCAGAGCATCATGGAATGATTTCGGTTGTTTAGAAAATACAAATGCCCGAATGGATGGTAATAATCCACGTACAAATATGGAAATTCGGGCGTGGCCAAATATTCGAGACTGTAAAGCCAAGACTTTTTTGGCATCTGCAAAATCTCTTAATGAAGCCAAAGTCCTAAATCTAGAAATAAATTCGTCTACGTCCTCTTCGGGAAGACCTGAATATTTTAGTCCACTAGAGGCTAAATCATATTTGGTGCCCGACATTGTTGGTTTTTCTTCTAGATCGACTTCCATAAACATTGAAGGATTGATACTTGAACACAGAAATCAAATGAAACTAATTTGGACAATCCGCCACTTTATATCATTTACTGTATAATTCTACAACTGTGTCCAGTATAACCTTTAATACTTTATTTACAAAAGAAAATGAAACCTACGAAACTGATGCCACTTTGAAAAATAAAAATAACTTACCGTGCCCGGCAAGGGCAGCTGACCGGGGCGTTGGCCGTCAGAGTCCGGAATGAAGGACCGGGAAAGCTCGGTGTAAGAACACAGAGTTGGTGCGGATCTTCCACCATTTCTTATGATGCTTGTGATGTAGCGAATTAGGAATTTATAAGAACAGACATTGGACAACTCAAATCCAAACACAGGAAACTTAAACTCTGCTTCCAAATAATTTAATATGACTACAGAAAATGGTACAGAAAGTCATGATGAAGCCAACGCCCTGAAGCCAACTGCCACGAACAATGAATACGGGCGTGCTTATATAGCCACACAAGATTAGGAGGGTATTACAAGAATTTGTATTATAAGAGCGCCACGTCTGGTATTACATAAGAGCGCCATGTCTGGTATTACATAAGAGCGCCACAACACTAGGAACGTTGATTAGAAATTGATTTCCGAGGGTGCACGATACCCCCCTTTTCCGACTAAACTAGTAATTATAAAAAGCTCTGCGTTTCATTACTATTTACCTAATTCCTTCCAGTTTAATAATTTAAACACAGCTTAAAACATGCTAAGCAGTTTATGAAATATGCTAAACATTTTATTAAATGAAACACCATACGTATCGATTATTAAACATAGAACATGACGTTTTAGGGCTTGGAGGATGTCAATATCTGCTTTACGTTACCTGTTATAGTGGTACCTCAACGACCCCATAACTTAGCAAATGTATGCCACAAGAATGGCTCAACCTTGCAGTGAACCTTTCTTTGAAATCGCAACGTGGTCTTCCTATTGCGGTGTTGTCACAGAGATCTCCACTTCTGCCGTCTGCCCGGCTGACGGTAGAGTGTGAGCCGTTGCTGACACCATTTCTGACTCGTTGGACTTTTCAGGATGCAGTGTGGGCAAGCGGCACTCATGGCCGCAGCAGATGCGCTTCATGTAGGGCGCCAGGGCTGTGCGGACCTCCTCACGTCGAGCGCAGAACATGATGAACACAACCACGCCCTACAATGGGAGCAAATAATTACGACTTGGTTATCAAACAGACTCCGTACGTTTACAAAATTGATGTTGGTACGTAGTTCCCGCCCCTACTTCACATAATTATTTAACAAGCCACAAAGCAAAGGTGTACACCTACAAAATGAAAAAACGCAAGTACAAGAGAGAAATTGAGTGTTACGGACAGTTTGTATTTTTTTCTTTTTTGCTCACTATAGCCGCCGACGGAGGGCTCCGATGGCGCGTTGTTTACACTATTACAAGTAGTGCGCGGTCCGGAAATTAGTTCCTTAAACTAGACTCCATGGCGGGCTAAGTAGTTACAATGTACTAAGTTCTGTCTGCCTGTGTTATTCTATGCTGGGAATCAGCAGTTCATGTTCTGGCAGCGGTGTGGCAAGTTGACCGCAGAGTTTTGCTGAATGAATTCGAGTTTCTCTGGAGTTATCCTGACATGTGTGTGCCCCTTTTCCTAGGTTTGGCGAGACTTGGAGGACAAGAACACAATTTAAATTCACGCTACAATAGGAGAGCACGTTCTTGGTAAGGAGTTACACAGTGAGGCCGTAAAAATTACACGTCGATCATTCACCCTTAGCCCACAAGCGGTGTTAGGAAAAGGTGGCGGAAAATCGATCAGAGCAGGTGAAGGTACGATACGCGATGGAGGATTGGAACGAGAGTCTATTGAGCACATCTGATGATTGTACATGTACCTTTAAAACAAACTCTTTGGGGCAACAGAGCTCAAGGGAAGCCACATGACCCTGTCCCGGTAGTACACTCATGACAGAGTCACGTCTCAAGAGAGTGAGCTACAGAGTTGGTAAAAGTGTGGGAATTAAGTGAGGCTGTACCGCGCTCAAATGAGGTGCCAAGGGATGAAAACTCACCTGTAAGATGTTAGCCAGACAGAAGATGAGCTGGAATGCAAAGGCTGCCTCATTGATGGCCAGGAACCCAAAACACCAGGTCAAGCCCATGAGGGCGGAGATTCCCACGGCATTCTGGAGGCGTTTGGAGATCTGCTGGGAGCGAGATGCCTCCTTGACCTTCAGGAGACTGCGCATGACCAAGATGAAGGTGATGATGTTGTGGAGGAGGATGAGACCAATGGGAACAAGGAGGCCGAGGTACAGCACAAGACCAGGCTCAACGAAGCAGCTGCAAACGAAGAAATATTAATCATCATTTTGTTTTACATAGGTAGGTAATACCAGTTTTAATACAGTGCTTAATAACCTGCACATGTATCACAGTCGCATCTGTTTAAGTCTTTGGACATTTTCGAAACTTTGTCTTTGTTTCCAGTTTCGGCTTGTGTTCAGAGATTGTAGACCTCTGACCCTGGAGAATTCGGCTCATTATGGGTCCAAGGTCTGCTCGAGGAGTACAAAATCATATGCGTAAGAGAATTTTTTTTGGAGTAGTTTAGATTGTAGAAGGTTCTTAAATTCCCTGCATACAGTGAAGTAAGCAGAAGTTTGGGACAAAGCCGACGTTTCGAGAACTACTCTTTATGAATAATAATTAGGTAGAGAGAGGTTGTGAGTAATTGGGGAATCTAAACAGCGCCCTCAGATTTAAAAAGCTAACATGGTCATTCACTTACTAATGCTCGTTGGCATAGTGATGTGATGCTGCAGCCAAGGTGATAATCAACACAATCAATGGAGAACCTAAAAAAGGAGATTGAAATCTTATTCTTGATTCAACTTGATTCCAATCTTGATTCAACTGAAGATAACAATGATTTTGCTTGGCATCTATTTAAAAATAATGTTTGAGTTTAGACAGGGACTCACCCCAAGCGATGAGGCAAGCCTTGAGCATGTATCGAGGTGCGTCTTCTGGGAACACCCTCACCGTACTGACGTACATGTTCCTGGCTTCAACGGCCATCCACATCATGGTGGACAGAGTAAAGTAGTGGAGTAAAGCAGCCACAAACACACAACCACCTCCGGAACCCTTTCAAAGCAAGATACAATTTACAAAAGACGTTACAATCCATGCTTTTCAAGATATGCAAAGTGCTTTTACCGACCGGTCCTGGCCACTTGTAACCTCTTGGTGGCTCCACTTATCTATCGCCCCTTCATTTAAACTTAAAAGTTTCCTGCGTTATGTAACATTGCTCACCTTAGCATTGTCGACGCCGGCAACGAACACGATGTACAACATGAACAACGAGAAGCAGAAATTGATGAAGATCTGACGAGATTTTCCGCTGCGCAGTTTCCTACAAAAAAGGTTAAGATGTTTATATATTCTTTATTTTCACACTGCCTTACAGCGACAAGACAACACATGGAACGTATTAGTAATAAGCATACAGAGAAACATGGTTGGGTTTAATTTTACTGATCGTTTCATTACAATGATCTTACCTGATAGCTAAGTAAATGATCAGCGTGATAGCCAGAGCTATGATGGACAGTGCAGCGCCAACATGGCTGATGATATCAAGCGCTTGCTTAGCAGGAGTGTCATCTTTGTCATCAGGTGCTTGGCCCTTCACATCCTGCAAGAAACCTCATACCAGTTAACAATCCAGCAAATTTTCATAGTAGCATCTATGTATCCAACAAGTAAAATGATCTCTCAATTAAAAACGTGGAGAAACATTCAGTAAGTGAAGATGAAGTGTTTTTGTTGGCATTGAACGTAGGCATTTCAAAAAGGTACAAACAGGGAAATCATGTAGATTTTATAGAACAATGTATTGTATTTTTCCTGATATCTTTCCTTCTTTTCCTGACTTAACGGACCTTCCCTTTTCGTATGGCTTAAAGTAAAGTGTCGCTCTTTCTTCGAACTGAAAGAGGTACTCTTTTGCTTTGTAATGTGCTCCGTGATCTAAGCTTGGTGCAACCTGCGGGAGTCTAGTCACCTTGAACCTGCAATTGTCGCATTCTTAAATGGAAAAAGCTTTATGTAAGTAGTTTGCAATCACAATAAGATTGAACTATACATACCACTAGGATTGCGAAGTTGGTGGCATGAGAGCAATTACACACGACTGTCTTATTGGTCACTTCAGCAAGCGCGCATCCATCAGTTGTCCAATCACCGACTCCATCTTCCAGCTCAAAGTCCCAGGACACGCAGTGGACTTTGCTTGATTCCTCCTAGGTTTCGAAATCGGAAGATTTATAAAAATTTACACAAAATTGAGGGTACAATCTGAATTGATTAACTTGGACATTGATGTTAAGTTGGCAGGAATAGGCCCTCGTGCAACAGTGAAGTATTCTACTCCGGATGAACTGGAATATTAAATATCTCATGATCACCTTGAATTCAATCACGACTGGTTCTGTGAGGTTGACAAGTTCAACATTCTCCACAGTCAGTGAGACGACCGATCCAGCGACCTTACGAGTCGAGTTACCCTCCCCTCGATACTCTCTGATCGAAGCAGACTGGAACAACGTGTCATCAGCGTAAATCAGGAAACTGGCTTGCAGCTGAGCTACATTGTGAGGAAATAGTTTAAAGAGGTGCGTTTCTCATATTTGGTTTGCACTTCCCCCGAAAATCTTATCAACAAACAACGTTTCATAGTGTCATCCCTTGAAAGATGTTTAAGATCCTATAAAATCTACTTCTGGAGGCTTAGGTTATCCCAACATTTCCATTATAACTCCACTTCCAACAAGGAACAGCAATGCGTCTCTTGCTTGAGAACACACATACGCACAATTTGAACCATTCCTTGCATAGTAGACCTCAGCAAGCACCGCATAGCCCCACCCTCTCTTTGTTATCTTATCAGATATCGATAATTAACATAATCTTTGATCACACATGATGGACTTACCATTAGGGGACGGTAACAAATTGGTGATGTTGCCAGGCAACCGAGCCGATGCCAAGACATCGAGATCCTCAGGTATCACACTGGAGTACAAAGTCTCGACCTTGGTACCAGCAAGGGTGCCCTCTTGCAGTGACCCTTGTCCAGGATACGTCACATTGGACTGTTTCACGGACACGAAGCTGAGTCCGTTCCTGGTCTGGTTTGGCTCAAGACTGACCGCCTCCACGTGGATGGAGTCCTGACGTATGCTGACTTTACCCTCTTGCTGAAGAGTCAGGGAGATTTGAGTCTCAACGGACTTAACGATGGCTGAGGAGGTACCAGCCTCGATCTGAGTGGGTTCGGAGTCAGGAGTTTCAGGCCCAACACTCATGATGACATTGCTGACAGTCTCCAGCACTAGTTCTGTCACCTTCAAGAAATTATGATTATAATTAACTTCAGTTACATTTATTGTATTGAACCATGTATAAGTCCCCTCTCCGGAATGGTAATTCAACATACCTCTTTGTCCCCCGATCCTGCTTTTGCGATGTTCTCCAAAATGCTGGCAACCACCGCAACATCTTCTGCCTCCTTAGATGACTCTGACGTCTGATTGGCAAGAAACTCGGCCACTTCGACTGCATTGCCTTTGCTAACCTCAACCTGTCAACGAATATGGTTCATGGTCACATCTTCATATATAAGCTTCTTATTAAACACCGCATCTGCCTGCAGTTTTTGATAATTTGCTCAAGTAATTACGTACATGCAGCATGATTCATAAAATAGGACATCTCTACAAGAGCCATCAATATAATGCCCTTTTGAAAATTGAGCCATCATACCATTTGGATCAATTAACGTCCTGAGATAAAACAAATTACCTTGACGACGTTATCGAGAGAGACTTCCTTCTTGTCCCCGCAGCCACGAGTCTCCTGCTCCTCCCATCGGAAGTAGAGAGGCGCCTCCAACTTCGAACAGTTCCGGACGGCTTCGGGTTCACCAGCTTCATTTTGAGTGATCAAAAAGCAATAATTCAGATGGGCAAAACTATTCTATCAGAACAAACTGAATTGTGCGAATAAATGCGATATAAGTGAGACTTGCGGCCAAGGAACAGCGAACGAAAAAAAGGAAAAATTGAGGTGGAGGGACGATCGTGAAGATTACAAGAAAGATTGGATACATCAGGCAGAACAAGTCAAACCATTTGCAGTTGTCAGTGGACATCGTTGGACAGACTTGGCAGTGGATCTAGCTACTGCTGCAGGCCATCTCAGACCGTCACTGGTTGTGTTGGTTGGGCACTGACCTGTTGTGAAAGCACGCAAAACGTTTTACTCTCTCACTAAATCAATGTTTAACTTGTTTTGGTATAATATCCTGAAACGGGTTCCAAATAAACTCTTTGAACTTTCTTTGTCAATTCTTCAAATACTCATTTCTCACCTTGTACCACAACAAAGAATGAACAATCCAAGTGCAGGTTGTATGCCGCAAACCATTGCTGATAGTCTACTCGGTGAGTTCCTATCAACAATTCAACACCGGAATTGTGGCTTGAGGTGAAGTTTGTTGGTCCGTTCCATCCAGTTAGATCCGGTTCCGACCAGCTCACACTGGTACTGGTCGAGCCAGGACTTGCTAATGCCGAGACATTAGCTGGGCAGACAAGTTCCACAACTGAGCAAAAAGACCAAATAGTTATGACTACCTGCAGAGCTATCTTGTTTGTAAAATAGAGGAAGAAACTTTTATTATTATTTTGGAATGTACGTGGATAGACGGCTGGAATCTTAGAGGGCCCAAGTTTCTCCTCATGCTGATGAAAGTGACCAAAAACAGATAATTGGAGTGAATGAAATTTGTATAGCAAACCGATCAAAATGTTTAAATTAGAGTTTGAATTGGACACTAACCTGCAACCGTCACAGTAAACGTGCAAACATTCTCATTACCAGACGCATCTTCAGCTCTGTACTTCATCGTGGAACCTCCAACTGAAAAGGTTCCGTTGCCAGCTTGGTCGCAGTCATCGGCTGTGGCATCGGCTGTGGTTCCTGAACAACTGAACGTCACCTTCACTTCACGACCAGAGTTGTCAGAGGCCATTGGAGGAATCCACCTGTGATGTACCTGATTGGACGATGAGCCGACTGGGATGGTGACGTCAGCTGGGCAATCATCAAACGTAGGAGGCTCGTTGTCTAGAGTGGTACAAACATACATGTATTAACTATAATTAGTAGCCATGGAATTATCACGGTTTGGTATGTCCAGCGCGACAACATTTTCTGTTTGCACCAGTTTCTCACTCAGTTAATATTCAACTTTGTTTTAATGTTGATATCCCGAAAAGGGGTGCAAACAAACCCTCAAACTACATTTGCAAACTTTTTTATCCAATAGGATTACCATGTAACGCCAATGAATTGGTCTAAACCCGGCTCATTTGATAGACCACATGCATGAAAAGACTTCCAGTGAATAGCCATTCTGGATGGGTTGGATATCAGCAGTGTATATATTTTTTACCTTCGATAATGACGAGGAAATTACATTCGATCTTGGTGCCCTCAATTATCTTGGACAAAACTCTAACATGTATTCTAGCAAGATGTATCAAGCACGAATAAGTTTGGTAAACCTACACATACTCATTACATAAGGATGGATACGAAGAAGAGTGTAGGGGTACACACCTTAAGCATTTACCAAAATCTACTTGCGATTGCTGGGGGAAAAACACGCTGGATTAGTCGTCATAAAATAATTGGTTTTGAAACATCACTTGTAAGGAACTACTACTGAAGGTTTTTTTGTTTTGATTTTGCAACATTTCTATTTCGCAGCAAAAGGGAAAAATCAAAACAAGGTTTTCCATGTCAAAGTAGGTTCGGGTGTAAACACTGGAAATGACTGCTTACCTATAACAGTGATTTGCATGGTGCATGTGGCAATGTTGTTGCTGGCATCTCTTGCAGTGTACTGCAATGTGTGTACAGACTGCGCAGCACCCAACCTGACTGTGTCATTTACACGACGCGTAGAACCATCCGCGTCAATGGTGATTTCGAACCATCCGCTGTTGTCGGATGCAGAGGCTGGTTCGGGTAGGATTACTCTTGCGAAGTTTTGCTTTGGATATGTCTGAATCGTCTGATTGGGTGGGCAGGTGATCACTGGCGCTGATTAACTGAGGAAACATTTATATAAACAGTAATATTAAAAGCTTAAAATAGCTATATAAAACTGAAATGAGAACAAACAATATTTATACAAAATAAATTAATTAAAAAAAAATCATTTTAAATTCAAAACTATACTGATAAAAAACACATGATAGGCCTTTAGCCGAGCTGGACCCAAAAGTGCCAGTTAAGGGCATTTTTTGTAGGCCTGTACTCGATGAGTCAGTGAATTAAAGTCAAAGGACAGAACGCTGGCACTTCGGATCGATCCAGCAAAACTTTAAAAGACTGCATTCAAATTGTTCTCATATTACGTATACATTGGGGTATAATAATAATTGCCTACCAAGAACAGAGATTTGCATGCTGCACGTCGCAGTGTTGTTTGCATCACTTGCATTGAATTGCAATACGTGTGGAGAGTTTGCAATACTCAATCTGACTTGGTCATTAACACGACGCGTAGAACCATCTACGTCAATAGTGATTTCAAACCACCCAAGGCTGCTGTGGTATGGAACGGCAGGACCAGGTAGGTTGACCGAAGCGAAGGTCTGGTTTGGATCTAACTCGATCGTCTGATTAGATGGGCAGATTATTATGACGGGTCGATCTCCAGCTAAGCATAATCAAAATACCAAAAATATGTCACTTGTCATATACCGGGAGAAATTTGGCACTGCAATATGCCTTTAGGGAAATGTGGGAGTAAACCATGCATACTGAAAGCGCAAAAGGCAGTGATTGTGTGTTATTACTTTGAGATAGTGTACATATTAACTTCTTATACTATAATCTTCTTCAACTACAAATACTGTATCATTTGGAATCATCTCAGATATTACAAATTGTCTCAGATCAAATGTTCGATCATGACGAGTTATGTTACTGTGAATAAAAACTATTTTACACTTTCAAATTCGAAAACTTTCATAAACTATAATTTTTTTACTATCTTATAAAAACCAGTCTGGATTTTGATGTTAGCATTGCAACTAACTACATCGAACCCCGGCATCCTTGTAATGAATGCAGTCGTGTTCTCCCGGTCTTCTTGCCGTGCAATTTCACCGTCTCCTCGTTACCCGTGCAACCAACATCATCCAACACCATGTCCACGGTTCCCTCACCACATGCAGTCAGTGTGTGTTATTACAAAACCCGAATTTGAGTTATAATAGCGTTCATGTACAATGTATTTTCGATCTCGTAAAAAAAAAACTCGGTCTGTTGTCAACAACTTACTACATCGAACCCCGGCATCCTCGCTATGCACGCAGTTGTGGTCTCCCAGACTTCGTGCCGGGCCATCAAACACCGTCTGTTCGTTACCCGTGCAACGAACATCATCCAACACTATGTCCACGGTTCCCTCATCACCAAATTCAGTCCAAGGGCGGATCGGGGGGGGGGGGCAACGGGGGCCATGCCCCCTCCCACAAAAAAGGCACAATTTTTTTTTAGTGACGTCGCAAAAAAGACAAAAACTACGTACACCACCATCTTTTCTTCACAAAATTTGATTAAAGTAGTCAGAACGCACCACAGAGTATCTTGAATCGATCTCGTAAAAAAAATCAGTATGTTGGCAACAACTTACTACATCGAACCCCGGCATCCTCGTAATGACTGCAGTCGTGTCCCGATCCCTTTATTGCCGTGCAATCAAACACCGTCTCCTCGTTACCCGTGCAACGAACATCATCCAACACTATGTCCACGGTTCCCTCACCAAATGCAGCTCCGTGGGGAGCCGCATACGCTTCTCCAAAACCCAGTTCCCGGAAGATAACTGTTGCGTCTTGTAGGTCCCAGTCGTCATCACAGACCGTGCCCCAAGCACCGTTCCAGAACACCTCCACTCGACCTTCCATGGAGTCTGAACCGCCTACCAAACGAACTATCAAAACCAAGGAAAATGTCTTTGACTAGGCATATAGGAGCCCAAGTTTAGATGTATACGGAATGCAAAAATAGCAAAAGTAAATAAAATAAACAATGTACGCACCATGCAAGGGTGGATCCAGAACCACATTTTCGGGGGGGGGGAAGAAGCTCGAGTATATTTTGTTTCAAAAAGAGTTCACTACAATAATGATGCCCCAGCACCATTCTTAATTCTTTCTACATGTCCTTTGAAGGTTTGATTTCGTGCATTTGGCTGTATCTGCAAATTGTTGAATTCCACCCTTTTAAAAATGGAACAAATGCGACCAAAACTAAAACTTGGTGGATTGAGAACGTGTTGCAATTATAGGCCTAAACTTGCATTTCAGATTACATCTTAATACTGTATCATTTTGAATCATCTCAGATATCACAAATTGTCTCAGATCAAATTTTCGATCATGACGAGCTAAAGAGTTATATTACTGTGAGAAACTTTATTCTACACCTTCAAATTCGAAAACTTTAGTACGAGAACAAAGAAATGACTCCACAAGGATACAAATTCCAGTATGTTTGTACAGGTTCATCAAAGGTTAAACTTATCTCCCAAATTGTCATTTGTGAGACATTAAGCCCAAATGAGACAGAAACGGGCACAGGCCACAGTGGAGACAAAGCGTGTGTGTGTGGGGGGGGGGGACAGAATGGGGTGATTTTTAGGTTTTTTGTATTCAGATTTATTGACATTTGTAATCTTTGACATGATTGTGTACTACACCTGAACATCTTGGAATAAATGTGTTTCTAAGGAAAAACAATTGACATCGTTCATTTCCACGACTACAAACTCGAAACTTTAAAGGTCTTTTTCTAAATAGTTTACTTTTTTGACATGTCGATAAATTCGAACTTTAAACAGTCATAACTTGTCAACGGAATGTCCAATCGAAGTGCAACAAACGGTATCGCAAGGAGAATATTATTTCTCCTTCCTTACTTATACCCGCAAACGTTCACTTCGACCTCTGCCTAGCTCTGTCTCAATTTACCTGCACGCCTCACATTTTACCTTAACCCTAAAAGGGCTTGGTTATTTTGACCGTCACTCAGCTGGGGGATTCCGGCCCTCCCCACCCCCACCACCCCCCCTAAGATCTCAGCCATCGAGTGACAAACATTTTTGAAACTCGGTACATGCATAGAGCAACTCATTATAAACATACCCAAGAAATTTCATGAATATAGATAAAAGGGTTTTGGAGTTATGGCTAATTAATTATTCATATGAACGAATGGCAATTATGCTCTGTTTACAAGACGTATATGGGAAAGTTCGGTTTTCACATCGCGTAGCGCCGGAAAAATGTTCGTTGCGCGGCAACCCATGGTCCGATTTTTATGTTTTTGGTAACAAAAGATGTGCAAGGCTCTAGGCTAAAAATTCATAACAGCTCGGGTCGCGAAACAAAAAGTCAAGGCTATCGCGGAAAAAGTTGGGGGACGCATTTCGCCTCCTGTCCATTTTAGGGTTAAGTTAACCAGATCTTAACAATTGAGTTGGTTATAATTATCGCTTACCTAAAGCAGCCACTTGGAACTTGCATCCGAAGGCAAAGAAAACGAGGATGGCAAACGCCGCAGAGAAAGTGTTCTGCCCTCGGCAGCCGTTCCAGAATGTGTAGAGCGCCCTCTGCCGTTAATGCGTATTTTTTCATGCCATCGTTTTGATCAGTTATTCATCACAATCGTGCTCTAGAAAATCAGTAATTTCGACAGGTTTTACCAGTAATCCAATCCCCTTAATCAGCACAATCTGTAAGTAATCTTTCTCTGATCATGTAATGCATAAGCTTTACTAGTTTGATCACTGTTTTGTGTGTTTTTGGGGGCTATTTCTTAAAGTTAGTGTCGTTTATTTACGGACACGTGTACATAAACGTGTTCGGTCTCATGTACATTTTGAATGGGTTTTTTGTGGACATTTTGAGGGCTTGGTTTTTCCTTCTCATCCTGCTTACATGTCAATTTGGGGGGATTTGTCTACTTTTACATGTCTGAAATCTTTATTGTAATTTCTCTGTTATTTAATTAAGGGGGTATTTCCAGCCAGTTTTATTCTCAGAATTTGGATTATTGGGGTAGACTTGTCATAGTCCTTGGGCCATTTCCTGTATTTTTGTCTCTTTCATTAGTGGTCAATTAAGATAGTTCATGTAATCGCCTCACACTAATTAATTCTCCATTAATCTTCTGTACTTTTATTGTTTAAACTCAAAATGTGTTCTGTATGATTTAAATTGCAGTTTCACACCGCTTCCAATAAACAGCTGATTCATCGACTTCACTACAGTCCATTTTTTGGCTCGTTGGGAGAGTGTTTAGCCTCTGCATAGCTGCGCACGTACACGTGCAGTGAGGGCAGAAGAGTGAAAAGATTAACGCTACACCCCAAGAGGATCTAAATTAACTGGTATCCTGCTGCAACATTGTTCCACAATGTCGGCACCTCCAAGGTCCCGTGGACCCCCATCTTTATCTTCACGACACTCGGTCCAGTCCAACGTCAGCTTGGCTGCAGCAGAGGCCCGTGCCGCGGCAGAGGCCGCACGCACAAGAGCTGACTACACCAGACGTCAGATTGAGATGAAGGTGGAACGGGCACGGCTTGACGCCATGCTCGTCGCTATGCAGGAAGAGGGCGAAGCTCAATCTGCATTAGCTGCTGCCAAAGTACTAGAGGAAGCTGCAGACAGTGAAGCAACTAAGGACAGAGCAAGCACTGCAAGTCCCCCTGTTCTTCAACCTGAAGCCATGCAACGTACAGAAGAGTACGTGAAGACACATTTTGATCACGAAGATCAACCCACCACCCAAGTTGACCATAAGGACAACCCCATTGATAATGGGAACTCGCATCTACAAACTGTCGCTGTCGACTCGCAAGACCCCTTACCTCCACGACTCCTGCAGAATCCTCCAGCCTGGCAAGCTGCACCCCCTATACCTACCATGTCAACTCCCCTTTCACACACCCCACACTATACGTGTACTGATGTGGCCGATCATCACAACAAGTACGGTTACAACAGCGGACCAAACCGGAACCTCCCCGGACTTTCAGACATCTCCGATCTCACAGCTCACCTCGCTCGTCGAGATCTCCTCTCCACTGGACTCAAGGTTTTTGACAACCGGCCAGAGAATTACTTGTCTTGGAAGGCCAGTTACCGTAATGTCACACGAGGACTAAACTTCAAACCCAGTGAGGAACTGGATCTACTTACCAAGTGGCTTGGTGGAGAGTCACAGCAGCACGCTATGAGAATCAGAGCGGTCCACATAAACAATCCATCGGCAGGCCTGGACATGGTGTGGCAAAGGTTAGATAAGAAATATGGATCTCCGGAAGCCATCGAGACGTCTCTCTTCTCGCGTTTGGAGAAATTTCCTAAGATTGGAAACAGAGACTATCTGAGACTACAGGAGCTTGCAGATCTTCTCACAGAAGTGAAGGCAGCAAAGCTTGAAGACAAGCTACCAGGTCTTAGCTACTTGGACACTGCTAGAGGGACAAATCCCATTGTAGAGAAGCTCCCTCACTATCTTCAAGAGAAGTGGCTGACACAAGGCTCGACGTACAAGAAGACACATCGGGTGCCGTTCCCACCCTTTTCTTTCTTCGTCAACTTTGTGTGCTCACAGGCTGAGATGCGAACTGATCCAAGCTTTGTGCTCCAACCCTCCAAATGCGACAACAATTGCTGCTGAGAAGCCCTCACCAAACCGGTTCAAGCCCAAGTCCTCAATCACTGTGCACAAGACTGTAATGGGAACACCAGCGACCCCATCATCTGACTCCAATAAGCAGATGGAACCAGATAAGCAGTGTCCTATTCACAAGAAGCCCCACTCCCTCAGAAAATGTCGATGGTTCCGAAGACAACCACTAGAAGAGAGAAAGGCATTCTTGAAAGAACATGCTATATGCTATAGATGCTGTGCGTCTACTGCCCACCAGGCCAAAGATTGCAAGGTCGATATTCGCTGTTCAGAGTGCGGCAGTGACCGTCATGTGTCCGCTCTTCATGCTGGGCCACCCCCATGGACAACGAAGGATCCCTCATCTGCAGAAAATCATGGTGGGGAGCGAGTCGGTACAGAACCGACTGTGGCTGCCCCAAACTGCACGGAGGTCTGTGGAGAAGGAATGCAGGGAAAATCATGCTCCAAGATATGCCTGGCCAATGTGTTTCCAGAAGGGCAACCTGAACAGATGAGGAAGGTGTACGTGATGTTGGACGACCAAAGTAATCACTCACTTGCCAGATCAACCTTCTTTAACATATTTGGTATCTGCGGAGACATCTCCCCCTACATACTACGCACCTGTTCAGGCACAACAGGTGCACAGGGAAGAAGAGCAAGTGGCTTCACAATTTAATCAGTAGATGGCGAAGTCCAGCTGTCATTACCGCCACTCATCGAGTGTGACTTCATCCCAAACAAACGAGACGAAATTCCAACTCCCGAAGCCGCAAAGCATCATCCTCATCTGGAGACCATCGCCCACAAGAACCCACCAGTCGATCCCTCAGCTGAAATCGTCCTGTTGCTAAGCAGGGACATTATACAGGTCCACAAGGTTCTTAGTCAGTGTAATGGACCTCACAACGCACCGTATGCTCAACGCCTGGTCTTAGGCTGGGTGATAGTGGGGGATGTGTGCCTCGGCGGAGCACACAAACCTGCTGTCAACGCCTACAAGACCAGCATTCTTGACAACGGACGTCCCAGTTATCTGACGCCATGCGAAAGCAGGATCCATGTGAAGGAGACATTCACTAACAATACCCCATGGCATGCTTCAGAGATGCACCAACCAAACGACATCAGTTCTGACATCTTCAGGGAAAGACCAGAAGACTACAAAAAGGCATTATCGGTTGAAGACGAGACCTTCCTCTCCATCATGAATGATGCATTTGTCAAGGATGATGGTAACAGTTGGGTGGCTCCGCTCCCATTTCGTTCTCCTCGACGGCGTCTACCCGATAACCGACAACAAGTCGTGAACCGCCTCATGTCTCTTCGTCGGATGTTACTGAAGAAACCCGAGATAAAGGACCACTAGTTAGACTTCATGGAGAAGATCTTTACCAACGGCAATGCAGAGCTAGCTCCCCCACTCCAGCCAGACCAAGAATGTTGGTACCTACCAAGCTTCGGTGTTTATCACCCCCAAAAGCCGAGACAAATAAGGATCGTGTTCGACTCCAGCTCCAAACATGACAACATATCTCTCAACGATGTACTGCTCAGAGGTCCAGATCTCAACAACAGCCTGCTGGGTGTCCTCATCCGCTTTCGGCCTGAACCCATAGCTGTTATGGCTGATATACAGCAGATGTTTCACAGCTTTCTGGTCAAGGAGGAGCACCGTGACTATCTCCGCTTCCTTTGGTTCAAGGACCACGACCTCAATGGAGAAGTACTTGACTTCCGCATGAGGGTCCATGTTTTCGGCAATTGCCCGTCACCAGCTGTAGCAATCTACGGACTCAAGAGAACGGCCGCTGAGGGAGAGAAGGAGTTCGGAGACGATGCAAGATGTTTCGTCGAACGACATTTCTATGTCGACGACGGGCTAAAGTCGTTCCCTAAAGTAAGCGAAGCTGTTGATGTGCTCAAGAGAACACAAGACATGCTATCCCAGTCCAACCTTCGGCTTCACAAAATCGCATCCAACAACTCAGACGTCACGAAAGCCTTCCCTGGTGAAGACCTTGCCAAAGGGCTCCAGACCTTAGACCTCGGACAGGACCCCCCTCCGATGCAGCGAAGCTTAGGCCTTCAGTGGGACTTATTTGCAGACACGTTCACTTTCAAAGTGACAACCAGCAGCAAGCCATTCACCAGACGCGGGGTATTGTCCACCATCAACAGCTTGTTCGATCCCCTTGGATTTGCTGCACCTGTAACTATTCAAGGGCGCTTCATCCTGCGGGAACTCAGCTGTGATGCCTGTGACTGGGACACGCCCCTCCCCGAAGAGAAGTACGTGGAATGGATG
This sequence comes from Patiria pectinifera, assembly GCA_029964075.1. NCBI lineage: Eukaryota > Metazoa > Echinodermata > Asteroidea > Valvatida > Asterinidae > Patiria > Patiria pectinifera. The sequence continues at coordinate 6,486,802 of CM057132.1, forward strand.
AGATGGAGGGATTCCCTTCGAGATCTTCAGGAGCTCAAGATCCCCAGGATGTACACAACCCTTCCGTTGTCTCAAGCAAAGAAACGAGAGATATGCATTTTCTGTGATGCCTCAACCAAAGCAATCGGTGCTGTTGCCTACCTGAGAGTCACTAATGCAGCGGGCCAATGCGAAGTAGGATTCATCCACGGCAAGGCAAAGCTTGCTCCAAAGCCTGAACCCACTATCCCTCGTTTGGAACTCGGGGCAGCTGTCATGGCTGTGGAAATTGCAGAGGTAGTGCAAGACGAGTTAGATATGCACCCAGATGCAGTCACTTTCTTTACTGATAGCAAAGTGGTACTTGGCTACATCTACAATGAAACAAGAAGGTTTTACGTATGCATCCACAACCGAGTGCAGCGCATCAAACGTTTCACACGTGCGACACAGTGGAACTATGTGCCGACAGACCTTAACCCTGCTGACCATGCCACCAGGGCACTACCTGCGAGTGTCTTATCTTCTTCATCATGGCTCAGTGGGCCTGCATTCCTCTCCGATGTTGGACACGGACAACTACATGAGGAGACCTTCGATCTGATTGATCCCCAAAGTGATGCAGAAGTGAGACCCCAGGTGACCAGCTGTGCCACGGCCGTGACTGATGCCAACTTGGGTTGTGACCGCTTCAAGCGTTTCTCAACTTGGAAGTCCCTGCTCAATGCCATATCGAGACTCTCACATATTGCCCAATCCTTTCTTCGGGACGAAGGCAGCACCTGTCGTGGATGGCATCTTTGTAAGGAACATCTACGACCAGACCAGCAAAACCAAGCAAAGGCAACTATCCTCCGTTTTCTTCAGATGGAGACATATGCAGATGAGGTCAGATGCCTTGAGAATGATCAACCAGTGTCCAGGTCCAGCCAACTCATCAAGCTCCACCCGTTTCTTGGCAAAGACGGTCTTCTTCGTGTTGGAGGTCGGCTGGAGAAAGCCAAGCTTTCATTTGACGAGAGACACCCAATAGTAATCCATGGGAAATGCCATGTCACTACCCTTCTCATCAGACACTACCATGACCAAGTACGCCATCAGGGCAGACACTTCACCGAAGGTGCTGTGAGAGCAGCTGGTTACTGGGTTTTTGGTGGCAAGCGAGTTATCAGCAGCATGATCTACCACTGTGTATCCTGTCGTAAACTAAGAGGCAAGCAACAAGATCAGATTATGGCAGACTTGCCCGCAGACCGCCTAACCATCGACCCACCTTTCACTTATGTAGGCCTAGATGTGTTTGGTCCCTGGTCCGTCACAGCACGGAAAACAAGAGGAGGTCAAGCCAACAACAAGCGATGGGCCGTCATCTTTACCTGCATGGCTACGCGGGCTGTGCACATCGAAGTAATAGAGTCGATGGACACCTCCAGCTTCGTGAATGCTCTTAGACGCTTTCTGGCCTTGAGAGGACCTGCTAAGCTACTGAGGTCTGATTGCGGCACTAATTTCATTGGTGCCTGCAATGAGCTTGGCATCGACTCAGTAGGACGTCAGAAGGATCCGGTCGAGCACTTCCTTGCCGGTAAGGGATGTGTCTGGCAGTTCAATCCTCCACATGCCTCGCACATGGGCGGCAGCTGGGAGAGGATGATTGGCATCGCTCGTCGCATTCTCGATGCCATGCTTCTCCAACTAGGACAAGGGAAGCTAACCCACGAGATGCTGACAACCCTAATGGCAGAGGTGACTGCAATCATCAATGCAAGGCCCATTGCACCCGTTTCCACAGATTCCGACAACCCGTCCATTCTCACCCCGGCGACACTCCTCACGCAGAAGGTTGGTACGCCCTCTGTCCCTCCTGGTGATTTCGACGACAAGGATCTTTTCAGAAGTCAGTGGCGTCGTGTTCAGAGATTGGCTGACATGTGGAAGGTGGAAGCGGGACTACCTAAGCAACTTACAAGCAAGACGAACGTGCAAAACAGAGAAACCAAACCTGCAAGAAGGAGATGTTGTCATCCTGAAAGACACCCAAGTAAAGAGGAATGACTGGCCCACCGGGTTGATCACCAAGACCTTTCCCAGCGAAGACGGCAAGGTCAGGAAGATTGAGGTCAGGATCATCCGTAATGGAGAACCGAGACTGTTCTTGCGACCTGTGACTGTGGTCGTTCTCCTGTTCAACAAGGACTTTTCCAAGTAAACTGTTTGCACATTGAACACTCACATTGAACATGTTGAACCTTTTCGATGTTTCTAGTTTGGAATCTTTCAGATACCAGGCGGGGAGTGTTCTGCCTTCGGCAGCCGTTCGAGAATGTGTAAAGCGCCCTCTGCCGTTCATGCGTATTTTTTCATGCCATCGTTTTGATCAGTTATTCTTCACAGTTACACTCTAGAAAATCAGTAATTTCGACAGGTTTTACCAGTAATCCAATCCCCTTAATCAGCACAATCTGTAAGTACTCTTTCTCTGATCATGTAATGTATAAGCTTTACTAGTTTGATCACTGTTTTGTGGGTTTTTGGGGGCTATTTCTTAAAGTTAGTGTCGTTTATTTACGGACACGTGTACATAAACGTGTTCGGTCTCATGTACATTTTGAATGGGTTTTTGTGGACATTTTGAGGGCTCGGTTTTTCCTTCTCATCCCGCTTACATGTCAATTTGGGGATTTGTCTACTTTTACATGTCTGAAATCTTTATTGTAATTTCTCTGTTATTTAAGGGGGTATTTCCAGCCAGTTTTATTCTCAGAATTTGGATTCTTGGGGTAGACTTGTTTTAGTCCTTGGGCCATTTCCTGTATTTTTGTCTCTTTCATTAGTGGTCAATTAAGATAGTTCATGTAATCGCCTCACACTAATTAATTCTCCATTAATCTTCTGTACTTTATTGTTTAAACTCAAAATGTGTTCTGTATGATTTAAATTGCAGTTTCACACCGCTTCCAATAAACAGCTAATTTGCCGACTCCACTACAGTCCATTTTTGGCTCATTGGGAGAGTGTTTAGCCTCTGCATAGCTGCGCACATACACGTGCAGTGAGGGCAGAAGAAAGATTATTTACTTACTAATGCTCGTTGCCGTAGTGATGTGACGCTGCGGCTAGTGTGATGGTCAAGACTATCAACGGTAAGCCTAAAAAGAGGGGAAAGACCATGCATGGAGTTGATCTCTTGATACTAAAATAGTTCACTTTAAACAAAGGTTAAGTTGACGCATATACAGGAACTCACCCCAAGCGATGAGGCAAGCCTTGAGCATGTATCGAGGCGCGTCTTCTAGGAACACCTTCACCGCACTAACGTACATGTTCCTGGCTTTAACGGCCATCCACATCATAGAGGACAGAGTCAAGTAGTGGAGTAAAGCAGCCACAAACGCACAACCACCTGTGGTAGCCTTTTAGTACAAAGGTCAAAAAGATCAGCGAGGGATATTTTCCAGTTTGTCGTAGCTCATTTAGGCCGTTAAGCACAGGCTGCCTGGGCTTAGCGGTTTATAAAATCACAAAACAACTACTGCTCTAAATTATTGGAGAGCAAAGTCGCAACAATTGATCAGATATTGATTTTCGACCGCTACTGACTGAATTATTCTAAACGTCAATATGATTTTTTTTTCATGAACTTACCTTGGCGTTGTCCACGCCGGCAAGGAACACGATGTACAACATGAAAAGGGAGAAGCAGAAATGGATGAAGATCTGACGCGATTTGCTGCTCCGTAGCTTTCTGGAAGCAAAATTAATATGATACTTGGAAGAGGATTCATATAATCTTTGGAGAAGAATGTACATTGTTACAGATAGATACTGTGTGTAAACATTATTTGCATCAATGGACCTACACGTACAATCATGTTTTGTGTATGAGACTACTTTCTCCCCCAACAATATATGGTTTTTAAGACAACAAGGATTACATAGTAATACAACTTGCTACAATTAATGCCAAATGGTCAACGACCTTGCTTGCTATAGTTTTACCCTAACATAAATAGAGATAAATTAAATGTACTCGTTGGGGCTTAAAACATTAAACCAACGTTGATTTAGCTTACCTGATGGCTAGGTATATAATCAGCGTGATAGCCAGAGCTACGATCGATACTGCGCAGCCCACCTGGCTGATGATATCAAGTACTTTCTGAGCAGTAGTGCCATGTGCTTGGCCTTTCACATCCTAGACAAAGCAGAACAAAGTGAAGGGTTTTTAAAAGATCAATTTCAGTCCAAGAGTGGCTTGGTGAAGATTGCTATTCGTGGCACAAAAAGTGTTTAATCTTTGAAAAAAAGAAACGTGTTCAAATTCCAAACTTTTGAAATGTATTTTGAGACAGTGGTCGAGTGTTTAGAAAGATTTGCGAAGATGATACGACAAGTGACGACTTTTTCTTTTTGTGGTACATACCACGAGGATGGCAAAGTTGGTGGCGTGGGAGCAATTACAGGCGACTGTCTCATTGAACAGTTGTGCAAGCACGCAGCCAGCTGTCGACCAATCACCAACTCCGTCTTCAAGTTCAAAGTCCCAGGAGACACACGAGATGTTCTGCAACTTTTCGTCTGTTTTAGCATCAGGTGCCTGTTTTGAAATTGAAACAAAGTGATGTCTTTGGATGCCAACTACTTTACAATATTCGAAAATTAAAGTTTGCATTTAACTTGGACACTTTTTATTTGTACAATATTGTGAACACAGTCCGGGAAGTTCAACTCCAAACAATTTTCTACTTAGTCCTTATTAACCAACCTTGAATTCAATCACGACTGGTTCTGGAAGATCGACAAGTTCAACATTCTCCACAGTCAATGAGACGACAGATCCAGCGACCTTACGAGTCGAGTTATCCTCCGCTCGATACTCTATAATTGAAGCAGACTGGAACAACGTGTCATCAGCGTAGATCAGGAAACTGGCTTGCAGCTGGGCAGAGTTGTTATCTACATTCACATTGATATAAGATATCAGTCAAAGCGTTTGAGAGCATATGGGAAGAGTGATCAACTAATGCACTGTTGACGAGTACAGCCCAAGTTCCCATTACAATTGAAACTTTATCTTGGAAACAAGTATATCCATATAGATGAAACACCCAGCCAAGCAATGATTTGTATACAATTAGTTTCATAATCCCCCCACCTGCCGCCAAACTTTTCATTACCACTCTAGTTCAAGAGATGTTTTATGTCGCTTCAGAAAAGCAATAAAGTGTTTTGTCTAAAGCTGAAGTTACTTACTGTCAGCTGACTGAATCAAGTGAAGAATGCTTCCTGTTAACTGCACCGATGCCGGCACGTCGATCCCCTTAGGGATCGCATTGGAACCCATAATGGTCTGCACCTCAGTACCAACGAGCGAACCCTCTTGTGGTGACCCTTGTCCAGGCTGTCGTACTGATACAAAGCTGAGTCCATTTCGAGCCTGCATTGGATCCAGACTGACTGCCTCGACATGGATGGTGTCCTGACGTATACTGACCTCACCTTCTTGTCTCAGAGTCAAGGAGACCTAACTCTCTACTGACTGGATGATATCTGAGGAGCTTTCAGCACTGATATCGGGAGTCTGGGAGTCAGGAGTTTCTGCAACACTCATGATGTCATTGCTTACGGTCTGCAACACCAGCTCAGTAACCTACACAAGGACGTGAAGAGAGTCCAAACGAGCGTATTAAAATCGGATATTTTGCTATCTTTGGTACTATCTCAGAACTAGTTTTATCTGGCTATATGGCGGTGTGCTCTCTAAGTGTATTCCTTTCCTTTGCCTTGCTTCACATTAATGATGTTTGATCTGACCTCTAATTTATATGAGGAATGTATATAAGGAATATGACAGTCGGGAGTTTACCAAGCGCTCATGCATTGTGTAGCACTAATTCAACTTCACTTAGCATCTCAATATCGAAATCAGAGTTAGTTAACACACGCTCCTGGGCACCAGAAGCCCAGAACCATCAATCATAATGGGCACCAGAAGCCCTGAGCTATTAATTAATGTGAAATGAGTGCGCGTTTACTCCCAAGTGCCCAATTAATTCTGTCCACCCCACCATCATGTTAGGCCGAATTGGACACATATGACTAACAGTCCCCAACACCAATTCAGTTAGGGGAGATTGAAGATTTAAACAGGTGGTAACTCAAGGTTTACCTCGAGGTTTTACGAGGTTTAACAGGGTTTTGTGGGATACCTCAGGGTAAAACCTCGAGTTACCCCTTATTTAATTTTGCATTCTTCCCTTAGTTACCTAAAGAAAGAAAACAGTAAAGCCGAATGCCTAGCATTTGGGGTTGCCGTTTTCCCTTCATCTTGTCCAACACCTAATCAAAATAATTTGCAATCGATATCTGCATGCACCTACCACTGTGTCACCAGATCCCGCCTCGACAATGTTCACCAAAATGTTGGACACGACCTCCACATCTTCGGAACCCTCAGATGACTCTGACGTCTGATTGGCCAGAAACTCGGCCACTTCAACCACGTTTCCTGTACTAACCTCAACCTACAAACCAAACAGAATATTTACTGTCACTTGATTTCCAAGATAACCTGCTTCTCAATGACATAAACTGAAAAGCTAAATATATTGAGATACCTTTGATTTTTAAATATACAGTGTATAGTTTACCTCTTCAACGTCTTCGAGGGTAACCTCGTTCCTATTTTCACCACGGCTGCGAGGCTCGTGCTCCTCCCATTGGAAGTACACAGGATGCTCTACAACTGAACACTGCCTCACCGCTCGAGGTTGACCGGCTGTTGAGGGAAATCATTTGTAGAAAATATCATCGAGGGGGACATGAGGATTGAAATGCCAATGACTATGACTAAATAGATAATCGGAATCGAAATGAAAAGGCAATTAAGTGTTCTTACCATTCATGGTCTGAAGAGGGCATCTCTCCAATGACTTTGCAGTTGATCCTGCTGACGTTACAGGCCACGTGAGACCTTCGTATCTTTCAGTTTCACACTGACCTGGAAACATGGAAGAATAAACTCGGCACGTGATTATGTTAAAACACCACTGACATGGGCAGTATTAATTGTTACTTTCATTTACCATTATGGTGTCAAATACAAGCAAACTAGTGCCGAAATCAATGCCTTTGATTCGCTTTCCTACCTAGTTTTGTAAACTTTGGTATACATTTCCCAAACAAAGATTCTTACCTACAACCGTCCCAAAGAATGAACATTCCAGAACCACGCCATACTTTGCAAACCACTGTTGATAAGTAACTTTGTGAGTTCCTATTAGAAATGAATCACCGGGATTGGCGGTAGAGGTAAAGATGGTGGACCCGTCCCATCCGTTCAGATCTGGTTCTATCCAGTTCACGATGGTTCTTTCTAAACCAGGACTGGCCAAGGCTGTCACATTTGCTGGGCAGACAATATCCACGACTTCAAAGTAAAACGAAAATGAGTATAAGTTTTTAATGAGTTATCACTGTAGTGTCTTTCCAAACACTCCATTTAGTGGAGCTGCTAAGCGAAAAATCGTGCACTTTGTGGTAAAAGCATGAAATTTGGCATGTGGGTCAATATGGGCTAGAAATCATTTTAAGATCGGGACCCATCCTGGATTTTGCCCATTTTGGGGGCGGAGCTTGATTTTTTGAAAAAAGGGGGTGCAAACAATAAAAACTCATAAAAACTGTATTTAACATCCGTTTTCTAGTTCTTCTATGCTTTGAAAATAAACTTAAACATAAAATAAGACATTCTAGCGTTTTAGCGCCTGTTATTTTCCACCCATTTTGTGGGCGTGGCCTAAATGTGTAAAAGAGGCGGTATATGTTAGCAGTTTGGTTGAAATATGGAAAATACCATTCAGGTTGGTGGTAAAATCTTGAAAATTGGCATGTTTAGTGGAAATGGGCTGAAAATCATTTTAAGAGGTGGATCCATGTTGGATCGTGCCCATTTTAGGGGCGGAGCTTGATCGGTTAAAAAGGGGAGTGCAAAATTTAGAAAAACGGTATTTAACATCCATTTTCCTTTGTTCTTCATGCTTTTAAATAAACAGAGGCATGATAAAAAATTCCAACTTTCAAATACTTGTTATTTTTACCCTTTTGTGGGTGTGGCCTAAATATGAAAAGGAGGCCGCACATTGGAGAAGCTTGATTCAAACGAGGGAAAATCATCACTTTTGCTGGTAAATACACAACTTTTGCATTGGTTAACTATGTTTTACCATACACAGTAAATATAAATTTAAAAAGGTTGCAAGGATTTTGCCTTTTTAGGGGTGGAGCTACAATTTAAAGTAGGGGGTTGAATATTCCAGAAGATGAAATATTTCATATTTAAATTAGTGTGATTGGCTACAAGTAATATAGGTTACAGCAGCTGCGGCACTTCCTTGTTGTAAACACTACCAGCATCACGGGGGGGGGGGGGCAACGGTGGACTTCACCTATTCTTGCAAGTATTTTCATGTATATGTGGGCACGTAAACATGAAAATATTTATAAAAAAAATATGCGTCATACGTCAATACCTTGTATACGTCAATTCCTTGCTTTGTGTTCTGCTGAATTTATATCATATGGATGTTTGGACTTGCATGGAAAGTAATATCTTGATGTTTGAAAAGGTGGGATTAATATTTTTGAGAAATTATGTGGCTCCTTAAAAAATATGCTTGCACTTTGACAAATAATTCCAAAATATACAAAGTACATGCAGGAATGACTAAATGTATGTATTGAAAGCACAGTATTTTTACAGCACAGCAACAATGTAGCTGATAACATTATTTGTGTCATTATTTGTGCCCAAAACATTGCCACTTGATACGAATTAATACAAGACTTATATCTGCGGATCGCATGTGTCGCCTATATATTTTGTGTTCTTAAAAAAAATGCTCTTGACATTGTGTGCATTTTTAAACAACGACCTCAAATGACACCTACATGACTTTTGACCTCCAATTTTTGAAGAGTTGTGATGAACCCCAACCCAAGGAGCACTCCATCCAACTTCTAAGTGACATTAAACTGATCCATCAAATTCTGTAGACAAAGAAACATTTGAAGCATATTTGAACAATGACCTCTAATGAGCCCTACATGACCTTTGACCTCAGTAATTCCATGAAGAATTGTGTCTTTTCATGCACACACGGGTCACTGCATCTAAGTTTCATCAAAATCCATGAAAACATGTAGAATGTTGCTAGCTTTCCCCCAAAACTGTTAATTACATTTTTCCACAGAAGTTCCAAGGGTAAGTTTGGAAAAATGTTGATGAATGGTTTTTAAATAGTCGGGGGGGGGGGCTATTTCAGGCGATGACAACACCATTCACTTTTTGTAAGTCCCGTATTAAAGTAAAGGTCAAGTGACTTCATGTTCTTGACAAAATATTGTTTGTCAATTAATGGTCTATCTGATTACAAAATATCAACATGAGTTTTATTTTGTTCAAGACTTCGTTCAAGCGATGGCCACTTTTGAAGATGTTGGATAAGGGTTAATCTTTGTTCAAAGTTTCATGTTTATACAAGGTACTGTTTAGAAGAAAAGAAGCAGAGCATCATGTAGAAAAAAAAGGAAACAAAGGGCAGAAGAAAATTGTCACCATTTTAACATTGTGATCGGGTTGTACCCACTCCTCGCTTTTTTGCGCAGAAAAGCCATGAAGCCGTTCTGGGCGCAGACGTTTTGAATTCATGTGGGTGTTTGTAAAACAAAATGAAATTAAATGAAGTGAATTTCGAAAGTGCACTCTAAATGTGGTATCTACCAAAATGACATCAAATAGAGTACTGGCCAACCAACATTCGTGCCGAATTTTAGGAAAATCACGCAAAAAATATAGGAATTACAATGGGGGAGTGAGGGGGAACAACAATGCGGTCTTTAGCAGATCCATAACACCCCAGTCCTGATAGCGTGATTGTTAGCTTTCAATAGAGTGTGGTCGTATCAATGAAGAGAGAATCCACAGCCATTGACTCATGGCAATTGCTTCAATATTTACACATAGGGCCAAAAAATAATAATTCTGCTTCCGGTACCCCACCTACCCTAGTTTGACAGCCCCTACCCTAATATTGTTTTGGAAACAATGAAAAAATTTAACAAAAACCATCAATTACCACCTTTTACCATGGAATACACGCAGACACCTACATATGATCAACACAAAAAGAGTGCACCCCACAAGAATTCCCTACCTTCCTACCCTATTTTCAAATGCCATGTTATCGGAAACAGAACTATTTTTTGGCCTAGGCTGTATGTACCAGGTACATCTAAGGACATGAAACCACTTTGAGTAAGTATACCCAGTACAAATATTACCATTTTACCTTTCTATGCGAATATTCAGCCCTCTACTTTAAAATGTAGCTCCACCCCTAAAAGGGCAAAGTCCTTGCAACCTTTTAAACTTATCTTTACAGTGTATGGCAAACATAGTTAACCAATGCAGAATTTGTGTTTTACCAGCAAAAGTGCTGATTTTTTCTCGTTTGAATGAAGCTGCTTTAATGTGAGGACTCCTTTTCATATTTAGGCCACGCACACAAAAGGGTAAAAAATAACAAGTGTTACAATGTTGGATTTTTTTTTATCATGTCTCTGTTTATTTAAAAGCATGGAGAACAAAGGAAAATGGATGTTAAATACAGTTTTTCTAAATTGTTATTTGTTTGTACTCCCCTTTTTAACCGATCAAGCTCCGCCCCCCAAAATGGCAAGATCCAAGATGGGTCCACCTCTTAAAATGATTTTCAGCCCATTTCGAGTAAACATGCCAATTTTCAAGATTTTACCACCCAACTGAATGGTATTTTTATATATTTGAACCAAACTGCAAACTCCGCCTCTTTTACACATTTAGGCCACGCCCACAAAATGGGTGGAAAATAACAGGTGTTTACAAGCTAAAATGTCTTATTTTATGTTTAAGCTTACTTTAACGCATAGAAAAAACGAGGGAAATGGATGTTAAATACAGTTTTTATTGTTTGCACCCCCTTTTTCAAAAAATTAAGCTCCGCCCCCAAAATGGGCAAAATCCAGGATGGGTCCCGATCTTAAAATGATTTCTAGCCCATTCCCACCCCGCATGCCAAATTTCATGCTTTTACCACAAAGTGCACGATTTTGGCCAAAAATGGACCTAAGCAGCTCCACTAATTAGGTCACACGCAAACAAAAGCACAATATGTTTGTTCTACATAGTTACCTAGCGTGGACATTCCTTTGTTATCATGTTGTTAAGAAAACCCAGCGAAAAAAAATCATTTTACTCAAACTGTGAAAACTCTTCAACCCAATTTTTGTCGATGATTGCCTTTGGTGTTTCTCTTCCTTTTGCCACGGATAAACCTAAACCAAAAATGCCTGTAAACCTGTTTTCCAGAGAGGGGAAAACCTTGTGTGGACGTGGGCAAGTCCACACAACGTCGCTGCTACCTGGTTTATGTGGACATGTTTCATTCGGAAGTCCACACAGTGAATGTCATGCTTGTTCGAATGATTGTGAAAACAAAAAATTATGTTAAGATCTGCTTAGGTCTGAATCTCACCTCCTGAATTCAAAAGTCACAACGTTTGCGCGCAACCAGACTAAAATGGCAATAGACCACGAATGGTAATTTCGGAGTTGATAAGCTTCGATTTTTGCTGAAATCGAAAGTGTTTATGGTAAATACCAATAAAGAGAGGGGCATATACTGTTGAGCATTTAAAATCTGCAGTTCAAAATGCTTGAAAGTTGCCTTCATGGAGACGCTGGCGATTCTTCCTCCTTTTTGTAAGACAAGAGGCAGATTTTGATATAGTGCTCATTATCGTCCGGTTTACGCAGCGCCCCCATAAGAAGATGGTTTCAGCCCCCTCCACCCCCACCCGGCCCATCCCACTTCTTGATTTTACAGAGGCCGGATGACAGGTGGGAAAAAATGCCCACCTTTTCAGCACGGACGAGCTAGCGAGTGCCCTTTTCACGTCTATCCCACAAATAAAAATGACATGCTACGCCACTGAATCTAGGAACGTTGTTCATTTGACCAAGTTCTTCCGCGTCCGGGGCCGCTTTGTCGCAGATCGAAGGAACGGCGTTGAGGGTCATTCCGGCACGCCGAGCTAGCGGCTGCACGCGATGACGTGGAGCCTTGGCCAAGAACTTCTTGATGATGTGACCGGCGAAGCACGGAGAGGTCAAGCGGCCTCGGCAGGTCTGGTGGATCAAAAATCACGGTCTGTGTGATCGTCCGAAGCGGGTAGCCGGCACAGGGGAGGGCCAAGAGATCACAGTAAAGAGAGATCCACTTATTCCCGCTCAACTAACTGCCCCGCCATTGCTACTCAGTTATCATCATCATCATCATCATCCCCATCATCCCCCCGTACGTTACGCGTCGTCATCATCAAGATCTCATGGCTGCTGTATGCCCAACTCCCAGGGAGTGCCGACATATCGTACGCCCATCACATATCTCCCTCTGACTGTACAGAGCAGTCGAGCCACACATGGGAGCCAGGGGATTAAGTTTCAAGAACCTATGTATATAGAGTTAGGGTTAGCTATCGTGATTTAAAGGATGTGATTGGTTGAGGGCAATGATTAGGGTAAGGTTACAAAAACAAATGCGACATTGTGAGTTAAAGTGTCGAGATACGGAGGCATATTCTGGAAGCCGAAGCTTTTATTTATAGAGCTGCTTTAAATGATAACTACATGCAATTAAAGAAATACTTAGTGAAATGATGAGACTTACACAAATCACACCCGCAACAAATATACAGAATGACCAAATTGACGGATGAGATAAACAAACTGATTACATGGACAAACTGATTACAAGGACAATACATTATCTTACACACGTAACCTGATCAGACCGACAAAGGTATGAGAGAGACAGAGAAACAAATATTTACATCGGTACAATCCTTCAGACTCGGTCCGTTGGAAAAAGGAAATTGCTTCAATTTAGTATAATTTTTGTTAAATTCAACCAAAACCTGTGGTCATACAAGATCAAATTAAATGTGATTTTGTATGACCACAAATTTTGGTTGAATTTAACAGAAATTATAACCCAAGCAATTGGGTAATAGCATACCACACTTTTCGTTAGTTGCAGTTTTCACCCTTGCTTGGGTAAAATTAACCCAGGCAATTTTTCAGTGATACATGTACTCTAGAAAGACTCTTCTACGGCAAATTCTCCATGATTCTTCAACGGAGAATATTTCTGTTTCTATCATTAGTGATCTTTTAATGTCTAACCATATTAAATGGAATTCTTCGTTATTCAATTAAATTCTTACTTAATTAATCTTTTCGTTATTTGATGTTTTCGCAACCAAATGAGTTATGCTTTCTCGTTAACTCCTGCCGGTCTCCTGATAGATTATCATAAACATGAAGGTGGTTGATAATTCACTTCGCTATAGCTATAGACATAGCATTACAGTCTTCGAATAAAAACACTCTTGCATTTCAATTAATAAAAAGTAAAAAACCTCATTACATAAAAACCTTAAAAATATGATAAATATTTTGTTGATTAAATAATCAGTGAAGAGTGTTATAAACACAAGTTTTACAACTGTCACCAACACCGGGCCTACTATATACTTCAACATTTCAAAGTATAACTTGAATACCAAGATACAAATAATATTACAATTTACAAACTGAGTAATAGACTTAAGTAACAAAATTATACAGGCCCCACCACCAGCTGCCAAAAATTGTAGTGAAAACTTAAAGTTAGATATTTATTGTAACTCATAAAGTGTAAAACAATGAATTTCAATTTAAAACAAATACGCATAGTTTGCGTGTATATATAAGCTGATATACATGTAACTCTTCCACAAAATAATAATATACAAACATAGAGTCACAATGATTTTCTTATACATTGTAATGAGAAAAACCCACGATATCATAAGTGGGTTTTTTAAGCCCTGGCTGGAGCAGACTCAACGCTATGTGTATCTCCACTCAGTTGTCATCCAGCTCAGGGCGAATCATCAAGTACATGTAGTTGTCAGCTTTTGGCAGCAGTCGCATGTACGTCTACAAGGAGAGAATAATTCCACCATGATTCCACCATTCCATCATTTTGTGACAAAATATTACAATCAAGTACATTCTATAAACACATGATGAATCTTAGGGTGATTAAATTTACTGGTCTCAATTCAAACACTCACATGTTCATTTTGGTTGTCAGCCATACTTGTCAGGCGAGTCACTAGTCTCTTGAAATCAGGTCGGTTGGCCGGGTCTTCCTGCCAACACAGTAGCATCAGGGTGTAGCTGCAAAACAACACATTTTGGTTGTCATTTTAATACATACAACAGTGTATTATACTGTATGTTTGTGTTTCATATTTTTAATTGTAGGAAAATAATACATACACATGTGGGAGCGACGTGAATAATGAATAGGGACAAACCACATATCGATAGTAAAAACTAAACAAAAGGATATAAGCTCGACATCAGTACCAAAATAGTGTGTAAATTTGAGAAGAAAAAACGAGCAGGCCTATAGTCGAACGACTACTTTCAAACCTAAGCCTCTAAGTTAATGTTCACATCTTACAATTTATCATCGCAGTTGCTCGGTTTAGGCATCCGGTATCCACTCTGCAACTTTGACAACAGGTCCTTAGATTTGATGTCTTCGTAGGGAGTGGCACCTTGAAACAAAATTATACAAACAACTTTGCTCTTAAGGATATATACAAGACATAGGTATGCTGCATTATCAAGAATGGGAGCAATTCGCACGTGCTTGAAATGTAAATGGAAAATGACGACTCAAGCGAAAACATAACGTACTCCAGTCGGCATGTACTTTTCGAACACATTATTCGGACAAATCGTACCAACGAATTAGTACGGAAGAAAAAAAACAATCATTGAAAATTGTAATACATTACCCAGGGTGGCAATTTCCCACAGAAGGATTCCGAAGGACCATCTATAGAAAGAAATGAAAACATGACAAATGACACCCGCTAAATGATGTGTGACGTGTCTTTAGATCTAAACATTCAAATGTTATCTTTTGCGTATACATACACGTCACTCTTCGATGTGTATGTCTTGGAAGTCAACGACTCCAGAGACAGCCAGCGAGTAGGAACCCGAGTCTGGAAAGGAGATATCAAAAAGGATGTTGAAATACTTTTATTCCTAGTAAAACATATCTTTTAAAAGCTGGGTATGAGGGAGGGTGCAGAATCGCAGATTTATGAGTAGGTCTTAGAAAGTTAGAAGCAGTTGTCTTGATAATGCATCAGGGGTTAACAAGAGTTGCTTCTACTTACCCTTGACATCTGAACGTAGATATCTTCTCCACGTGATAACCCAAAATCAGAAACCTTGGCAACCAGTTGACTGTCCAGGAGGATGTTCCTTGCCGTCAAATCACGATGCATCACCTGCAAAGAGTTCAGGCTTAATATGGGTTAATCGCCTTTCTTTATACATTTGCATAGTAGACTAAATTTGATGTCAGCAAACTCGTCAGATTCTCTGTGTACCATCTTTACAACACTGGTTCATACCCTATAACGCAGATTCGATCATTTTTTTAAGCCTATAGTCTGAATATCATCCGTTCGTATGCTCGTAAGTTTCAATAGATCATTTGCATTGCATCCATCTTTGAGGTTTGTGCTTTTGTCCAACAGGTATAAGAAATCATGGGCGGAGATCCCGGGAGGGATGGGGGGGGGATATACCCCCCCCCCAACCTTTTGACCAGGGGGGGATGACCAATGTAATCATCCCCCCCCCCCACTTTTTAAAGGCAGGCGTACTAATTTGGGCAGGGTCCGTAACTTGCCAATACCCCTTGACAGGCCAGCACCACGCAGCCCAGTAAGTACAAGTGTCGTTCGCTTACCGTAATTTTCGGAGTATAAGCCGCAGCGCTCCAAAAACTTCAGAATAAGATTCAGGCCACAAAGCCGCACCATAAGCCGCACCATTTTATGTACAGGTACTCATTAGCAAAGGATTATAAACAGGACCGCCGCAACAACTCTCTCATGCATGCAGTGGCGTAGCCACCGGGGGGGGGGGGGGGGGGGGGGGCGACCGCCCCCCATGAAACGTTGTCGCCCCCAGTTGCCCCCACTGAGATTTTGAGGTTTTAAAAAAATTATCATTGATCTAAATCTAAAAAGTCGCGAATGATCCACATGATGACCACTGAGAAACGACCCTTCGACCGGCGACCGCGGACCAGTAAGCTGACAACCGGCGTGACATAGCGCATAATGATAATCTAAAATGCGTATTATCACCCACTGCACTGCTCGCTCACACCACGGAACACGTATTATAGACAGGTGGTCCATGGGTCACACAGTTTCAGTCAGCGATATCATGCGAATCGGCAACGCACAAACTTTTCCTCCATTCATATAAGCTAAATAATAATAACAGACCAATTAAAATTCTTTGAAATTTGTCTCCCCCCTCCAGTCGCCCCCCCCCCCCACTGAGATTTTGAGTTTCTAAAACAATTATCATTGATCTACATGACGCCATGGGCGTCAATCCTGGGGGGACAGGGGGACTTGTCCCCCCCTTTTTGAAGGGTGGGGGACACATTATCAAATGTCCCCTCCCCCAGATTTTTGAACTCGTGTCTCATTTACAGGGCCCTATTATGTACTACAGTGTATCTTTTGAATAGAAAATATTGGTTAAAGTGGTCAGAAATTGCCTCAGATAGCACCACAGAGCATTTAGAATCAAACAATTTTCGGGGCCCTTAAGCGGGCCCCGAACCCCACGTCTATAGCTCAGAATTCTAAAGCGGGCCCCGAACCCCACGCCTATAGCTCAGAATTCTGGTAGCTGATTCAATGACTCCAACCTCGAAAACAATGTTCAAAAAAATTTCTTATGCCTTTAGCTGAGAAAACCTCGAAAATTATGTTTAAATTATTATCTTTTGTGCTAAGATAATTATTGGTTAAAGTGGTAAGAAATTGCCTCAGATAGCACCACAGAGCATTTAGAATCAAACAATTTTCGGGGCCCTTAAGCGGGCCCCGAACCCCACGTCTATAGCTCAGAATTCTGGTAGCTGATTCAATGACTCCAACCTCGAAAACAATGTTCCAATTTTTTTCTTATGCCTTTAGCTGAGAAAACCTCGAAAATTATGTTTCAATTATTATCTTTTGTGCTAAGATAATTATTGGTTAAAGTGGTAAGAAATCGCTTCAGATCACACCACAGAACATCTAGAATCCATTTTTTTTTCGGGGCCCTTAAGCGGTCCCCGAACCCCCACGCCGTAAGGGCTTCGCGCTTCGCGCTCGCATCAGTTCTTATCAAGGTATGCCCCCCCCCCACTTTTGAGAAGCGATTGACACCCCTTCATGACACCCCCCCATGAAATGTTCCAGCCCCCCAGCGCCCCCCCCCCCTGAAAAATTCCTGACTACGCCACTGTCGTCAGGTATACATCATTGTCCGCCATATGTTTTCATAGTTTTTGTAGAGTGTAGACCAAATCACATTCTAATCATACCTTACCAAAATGCATCTAGGCATTATTTTGCATTAATTATTTTGTAAATAATTATACTTAAAATAATACATAGGCATTATTTGTGTTGCTATGTGACCAGAGCTCCATTGTGCAAAGATAGCTTAGGCCTACACTTCCAAATACATTGGATGAGAAATTTTAGTTTTGAAGATCTTTTGTATTTGTTAATGCTTGAAGGTGTTAATTATTGTCATTTATTGCAATTCAAGCTCAAGAAAAGCTTGAATTTTGACACCATTTTGCACCTAAAATTCTGTAAACCCCAGGGGTTCCAGGGGGGTTTACCTCAATCCCTAGCAAGGGCTTTGCGCCTGCAACCCACCAGGGGGCCCTTAAGCGGTTTCTTGGACCCCGTGCCGTGTCGCGTTCCACACAAGGATGGCCTTTAAAAAATCATCCCCCCCCCCACCTGTAACAAGAAATCTCCGCCACTGATAAGCATGAGTAGACCTCTGGTGCATTAACTGTTACTGAGTTCAGATAACAAAACACACCTCCATGATGGTTGCTGAACGCTATGGCCGGACGCTTGTAACAATCCTTGGGTTCAATACCGGTAGTGTTTCTACTTAGCCTCCTAAAACAAGACTGATACTAACCCCCACTGCGTGAAGGTGTTGCATTCCTTTGGCAACATCCAAAGCAAACTGAATCAGCTTCTCATAGGACAGAGTTGACTGATCATCGTCCCCCAGGGATCGGGCATTTCTCAGGTAGGTGCGCAGATCACCGTTGGGCATAAACTCCAAAGCCACGTACAGAATGTCTGGTAAAAAGAAAAATTACATTAAATGGTCTACATAACTGTGACGGTTGCAGGAAACTGTTTTCGAGAAAATTCTTAATTCACTTAGTTCATTTCAAATTATTGATTATTTAATATTGCGAGATATGTGATCTGTCTAGTACAAAGATGAAGTATGCAAAATTGCTATAAAAAGGGAAACATCTGCCAATGACTCCATCGGTTTGTTTCCGAGATGCATTTTGCCGAAACAGTTATTATAAATGACCAAACTATCCTCTTCTCAACTAGGCCAACCTATTTAATCACTAATCCAAACAACAAACAATACTTTTGCATCAGCTATTGCACTATCTTGCTCACCTTCATGTTGACAAGCACCAAGAATACTGACCACGTTCGGGTGCCGTCCAACTTTGGTCAGCGTTCGAAATTCCTCCATGAAGTTCTGCCGGTCATTTTCGGACGCGTTTGCTACGAGAAGTAAATATATTGAAATAAAACGAAACAATGTTGGTATTTATTGTTATTGATAAACTCGAATTTGAATGAAAAACGCAAAGTACTTAATTTATGGAGTATATCTCATTGACTGTACTTTTTGATGTTCAAATCATATAATGTTCTTAGTTCAAATGGTTTGCAGTTCTCAGTTACATAATACCTTTCAGTGTCTTTATAGCAGCTTTGGAAACCTCTCCTCTAATCATCACTGCTCCGTCACGAACTTCTCCAAAGTTTCCCTTGCCTAAGATCTTATCACCGATGATCATATTCTTAAATGGAACACTCCATCCCTGTGCCCATGATGGTAGGCCTACATCCTCATAGGTCGGTGGTGACACATTAATGCCCACTACTTCATACGATGTTGGGCGATCCTGACCAACCCTCTCATAGTCTGATGCCCCGGTGTCATTGTCTGGAGATATCTGATTCTCATACGTGGTCTATGAGAAGTACAAATCAAAGACGTCAACACCCATCATCACAATTTAGGAAATAAAAATGTAAAACAGAGAAGGCTCAACTTCAGCATTAAAAAGATCAGTATTTAAAAGATGTTATAAAATGACTCAATGTTATCGGGAAGACGCTGCTTTAAGACAAAGGGAACGTAAATATTACGTTAACGAAAAGGGTTTGCTTTGCCTTAGAGTTAGAGTTGAAACTCTTCATATACTTTACGTAGTATAGCATATTGAATTGCAGTGTTATAACACCCACCATTTCCTGTCCTCCTGCCGATGGAGTCTTTGCTGGTTGTCTTCTACTTTTTCGACGACGCAGAAAATAAATGCATATGACTGCACCCACGACAATCACGACGATTAAGACGACGACTATGACAGCGATCAGAGCTGAACTCGACAAGCTTTGGTTTGGAGGATTCGTCACTGATAAAAACAAAAAAAAAACAAGAACAAAACGAGAATATAACTATTCAAGGTCTTGATTTTTTGAATAAAAGTTCTTGTGAACATTAAACAATGGAGCTGCTGAGGCAGCTAAGTAAAAATTGATGTGCTTAGCGAAAGGCTGCAGTGAACCAGTCAAACGCAATATTCATTGCATGACATGTGGCAGGTAACTGGCTCAGCAAGTATTTTCTGCAGCAAATGTTTGTGCCCATCATATCAAAATGGCCCCAGGATAATAAGCATGACATTGTTTATATTCATGTAGTATTATGGTACCATTGCGTACGTAAATGTACGCTCTATGCAAATTTTGTTCATAGGCCTACAATTTAGTGATGGCTGTTAATGTTGATTGCTACGATCGTACACCGGCCAATATTCGTTCGTGGTGATGTTTTCACATACCTGTAACTGTGATGCTAAAATCGCAGATGTTCTCATTGCCAGACCGATCTCTAGCTGTGTACCTCACTATAGATACCCCAACCGGAAATGTACCGTGACCAGCTTGGTCACATCCTCCAGGCGGGGTTACCTGGCAGGTAAACGTCACATCGACCTCAGTATTGGAGTTGTCAGAGGTCATTGGGGGCGTCCAGCTATGAGACACCTGAACGTGAACGTGATTGGCTGTTGAGGACCATTGAAAGTGACGCTGGAAAGAGCCCACGACACATTGGCAACAGACACGCCAGGATTGGTGAGAGTTGTGACATTGGATGGACAGTCAAGGCCAACCCCCAAATACAGAGTATCACAAGAAAAAATGTACTGCTTCACCTCTAGCTAAAAAAAGAATTGGTACCTGAATAATTGATAACAGTAAAAAGTTTCAAAAATCAATCGTACCAGTCACCGTCACAGTAAAGTTACAACTAGCAGCATTGCCGGCTTGGTCCGTCACCATGTATGTGACCATGGTAACCACGCCAACGGAGAACATGTCACCGGGTCGATGAGTGGAGCTCCATAGCAACGGCGTACTGAGATCGGACGCATTCAAGACCGGCCACGACACAGGGACAGACCTCTGGTTGTTGTTGGCAAGATGAAGTATGTTGCTCGGGCAACCAGTGGTGAAAGTAGGAGGAAGATTGTCTGCAAAACCAAACAAGCAACAAATAGAAAATACCATTTAAGATTTTGAAAGGATCAAATGTTAGGCCCTGCTTAATATATAAAAAAAAATATATACAATCTAATAATTACTTGATCCATGTCTCTTTTCCAATATAAAAAAAAGCCACTTTAAATTCTAGAAGCAGAACAGAATTGTTTTCAAAATTTCAGTAATTTGCACAGCACATCAGCTCAAATTTTTATTTCAGGATTCTAAGCTACTTCTTTTGAACCCATTGAGGACCTGCTGCGGATAACCTGACTGCGACTGAATGAGATGAGTTCTTAGCAATGAACTATTATCTTCAAGTAAACATGATTCCTAGATCCTGATTGGTCGATCCATGGCAACAAGCCGTGCTACATATAACCATGTAGCACGGCCTCGGTCCATACGGCACTCCGCGTATTACGCTTTTTTAAGATGCGATGTGTGCCTGTTCCATCTTAACTGTGCGTCAAGTTTGCTTAAGATAAATTCGTTATCACGCTCGCGCTCGTGGAACACGGAAAATGTAGTGCGTCTGTGTCCCACACACAGACGCACTACGCGCTCGCGAGATATTTTATATTACCATTTTCACAGTTTCGCCCACTATAACCCTGAGCACAGATGCAAACGTAGTGATGCTCGAAGAGTTGGCAGTGTCCCCCATGCTGGCAAACCATTTGTTGGCAAATATTGGCTGAAAGTACAAAAAACATCGAAAATGATCCCACTGAGGATAAACCTGATTGCAACTCATCCTAGAAATTTAATATGAAGACTCCTAAACCCTTTCGTCCCTGAACCGCCCCAAAGCACCCTACCCGTTGCTCTTTATTCTACCCCAAACTGTGCTGGCACTGTATGAATTTATGATTTCATCACGGAGTAATACCCATGATAAGGATGCCATGGTCCAGTGGCTACGGTATTTGCCTCATGAACGATGGTGCGTGGGTTCGAACCCAGCCAGGAACATGGTGTTTGTGCCCTTGGGCAAGACACTTAACTACACATGCCTCTCTCCACCCAGGAGTATGAATGGGTATATGTACCTGTGAGCGTAGAGGATGAATTGTGCACTA
This sequence comes from Patiria pectinifera, assembly GCA_029964075.1. NCBI lineage: Eukaryota > Metazoa > Echinodermata > Asteroidea > Valvatida > Asterinidae > Patiria > Patiria pectinifera. The sequence goes on from CM057132.1 coordinate 6,508,725, forward strand.
ATATCGACGGCAGTATGGTTGCATGGCCTGATGAACATGGTAATATTAGAAAAGCGCTTTGAGATATGATGATATGAGATATGATAGAAAACGCTATTTTGCAACTATTATTAGTAGTAGTAGTGAATATAGTGTAGTACAATGTAATACAAGTCCTAATCGGTTAATTACCTTTAAATATGTGAATTCCAAAAGACTGGCTAAAACTTTCTGAGCCATGATTCCCCAAAAGTCTTCCCGAAGCTTCAACACGCTCAATGGTGGATGAAAACCAGTCGGTCCAGTAGATAAAGTCATAGTAGACAAAGATATCATACGCATAAATGTTGTAACTTGTGCTGTCGACAAGAACAGTCCGACCCTGGCCTAAAAGATCCGAGTATTCCATGCGGTTGGTACCAGCATCACACCAGTACAGCCTTCCCCCTGAAGAACAAGAGGGCATTTTATTTAAAGATGCATGTACTATGTTAACGTTTGGGGAAGGGCTTCTTGTGTCGACAACTAGCACATCTTGGAAAAAAAATTACGCCATTTTCAATTTCACATTATTTCAAAGAAGAATCACTTGTAATCGTGTCATTTCTTGCAAATCACAAGTTCTTTTCCTGCATGACAGGGGAACCAAATCCTTAACAATCAACAACCTTGCAGGAACCACCAATTTTAAGTCAAAATTTTAATTGTTTTAACAACAAACTTGAAACCGCCTGATGAGCTTCCCCTTTCTAAATCCTGCAAAACCATGCAACTCATGTGAGTTCTCAAAAATCTGGAAGGCCATCGTTGTTTTCATTTAGGTAAGTAATTAGGAAAAAGTCTTCCACAGGGTCATGGACCTGTCAAGCAATAAGTATGGCAATCTGTGGTTATCTCAGGGTGTGTGTTATTGAAAATATGTCCCATTATGCCCCATGGAACCATTCAAGAAGGAAAACATGTACAAAGATTTACCTTCCAGATCAAGGGATACACCATTCGGCCACCTTAAGTTCGTATCGATGAGTACAAGACGACCTGAGCCGTCTGTGCCAGATCGTTCAATCTTTGGTGCGGTACCCCAGTCAGTCCAGTACAAATGACTGCAAAACAACAAGAGAAGAATGAAGTGGGAGTCAGGGAATCAGTCACCCCAACTTCAACATAAACCAAATAATTTGGCCCCACTGGCAAAATCTGAACTCGTCCAATGGTATGTTGAACCTCATGTACGTACCTGTTAGCAGGGTCGACTACAATCCCTCTTGGTAGTACATATTGGAGGGAAGTGTTTGTCAAGTTGAGAACCACTGATCGTTCCCGACCATCCAAAGTAGCTCTCTCGATCAGATCACTGCCAGCATCCGTCCAATACATCACACGATTCTCCATGTCAAGTGTCAAACCATAAGGGGCTACATAGAGAGGGCAAGAAAACTATCTTATTTGATAGGAAACAACACCAGGCACTTCAAGCCCACTAACGCTGGTTCCAGTGTACTCAAAATTCTATCTATGTAATAATACGCGTCACGATGTTTGGATGTTTGTCCGGGTTTATTCTTGGAAGTGGCAGGTCGCATGGTGTTCAAACTCGGTGGGTGGGGCTTGGTCCAACTTTTATTTTTCAACATTTGTTAAGCAATTGCGACCCCAGGGGCCCCTCCCCGGGGGTCCTCTCTCTTACGTAAATACAGCGTGTGTGCGTGTATACATTCATGCAGGTACATGAACGAATACAAGTACACACGCTGTGATTGCATCTGAAAGGGGAACTCCCAAGCTATGCGCCAATATGACTATAGAGGTCACGAAATGAATGACTATAGAGGTCACAAAAGGAATGACTATAGAGGTCACAAAAGGACGTCCGGACGGACGGACGGACCGAAGGCCGTCTGTCGGTCCATCCGTCCGGTCTAGCCAGACGGAATTTGGGGATGATAGCATTGTGTTCCCATTATCCCTTTTTCCAAAGATTCTCTTCTGGGGTGATGTTTTTCTATTGTGAAAGTAGTGGGGTGATGTGTCCTGAAAGGAACATCACCCCACAAGGTCAGAACGGACAGACGGACAGATGGACGGAAGGCTTACGAAGTCTTAAGAATTAGCTTACTCTGTAGATCCGTAAAGAGAACTTCCACTCCAGTCCCGTCTAAAAAGGCCCGGGTTATACCATTCAAGGAGACATCGGTCCAATACACCATGCGCTCTACTGGGTCGTAGTCAATGGCGCGCGGTTGACTTATGTTGACATGGCTACCGTCTAAACCTGGGATGAGGGTGAAGTTGAAGGTGTCCGTGGGCGCAACATAAATCCCTGGAATATTTTGATTGGTCACAAAGACCAAGTCATGGGGATCTAAAGGGAAATGAAGGACAAACAGAAAGGATTAATTATTTAATTTGTGTGACTATATTCCAATTTCTATGATCTAAAACCTCAGTAAGCCTCAGTTAAACAAAAATATGGGTGTGATTCCCCCAGCCCTTTTAGAGTGAGTTTTATGTACTGTCATAATTAGTTTCTTACACCATCGCAGATTTTTTGCGGGTTGAGCATATTATTAAAAAAACTGCAACGAGTAGAATTAACTCATCACATTCACAGAGCAGTTGGGTTCATTCTAAACACCCCTCCGACCCCCCCCCCCACCCCTCCCCCATCCCAAACAAACAGTTCTGTATACTTACGGCTCTGCGATTCACAAAATGATCCGATGAATTCAGGAGCACAAATACAAGTAAACCCGGTTGAAGAAGTAACACAACTTCCTCCATTCCAACAGGGATTACTTGAGCATGGGTCATCTGTGGCAAAAGAATACCCGGCACATGAATATTCATACATCTTCATGAATATCAAGTCAGAAACACACATCAGATCATAACCAAACCACACCCTGTCAGCCAGGGGGGGGGGGGGGGAGATCTCTTCCATCGAGTGACGAACAATTTTGAAACTCGATACATGCGTAGAGCAACTCATCACAAACATACCCAAGAATTTCATGACTATAACTTATAAAAGGGTTTTGGAATTATGGCTAATTAATTATTCATATGTACAAATGGTAATTGTGCTCTGTGTACACGACGTATGGGAAAGTGGGCAACCCATTGTCCGATTTTTATGTTTAGGGTATCAAAAGATGCGCACGGCTCGAGGCTAAAAAGTCATAAACAGCTCAGGTCAAGAAAAAAAAATTCAAGGCTATCGCGAAAAAGGTTAAGGGGCTGCCCCCCCCCCCGCCCCTCGCCCTTTTAGGGTTAAGGTTTGTGAATCCTTACACTTTTAGAAGAACACTTAGAAACTGCAGTAGAAACTGCATCAACTGGTCAATCACCTGTGACTCGATCAAAAGTTACATCTGGCATATTGTCTGGTAGTGGTACCTAGTCTCTATTTCTACACATTCTCTTGATATATTTGTACTGAAATAACATTAACAAACATAAAGCCTAATTAATTGGTCCCGACTGTCATGACTGTGCATTTAAGTGCACAATAAATGGGACTGACGTTCCCTCTTCATGTGAAATTCTCATATAACTAGCAATTTGGCTAAGTCCGAACGAGTTTGTTATAACGAGACTCGACTTTGTTTTGCATGCTTTTCTACACTTTAGTCAAGGACCGGGATATGGGATTGTCAGTTTGTCACGTGCTGCTTTATGGAGGCTGACATGTTTTGCAAAGCGCCCTCTGTTGATCCACACATGTTTTACAAAGCGCCCTCTGTTGATCGAAACAAAACGTGTCCGAGCATGGAGGTTAATTCCTTCCTCCATGGTCCGAGGCACTTCGCTCGTTCGCTCGGATCGTACTCCCGCCCTGCAAACAGGACGCTGGGATACTCTGATCAGCTTCACAGAATCCTGTGAAGGAAATGGCTTATGACCCAGGTATAAAGCATCTGACTGCAGCTGTTCAAGACCGCTTTTAGACAATGCGCTCAAATGCTATCCGAAACTTCCCATAGATCTACGCACATTCCATACCGGATGTGATTTCTGCGTTTTCATTGCGGACCGGCCATGTGGACAAAATTTTGAGTGTCGCATAATCAGTGGCGTAGCCAGGAATTTTTCAGTGGGGGGGGCGCTGGGGAGGGGGGCTGGAACATTTCATGAGGGTGGGGGCGTCATGTAGGGGCGTCAATCGCTTCTCAAAAGTGGGGGGACATACCTTGATCAGAACTGATGCGAGCGCGAAGCGCGAAGCCCTTACGGCGTGGGGGTTCGGGGCCCGCTTAAGGGCCCCGAAAAAATTGGATTCTAGATGTTCTGTGGTGTGATCTGAAGCAATTTCTTACCACCTTCCTCCATGCTTTAACTAATATTTTCTTAGCAAAAGATAATTATTTGGACTTCATTTTCGAGGTTGGAGTCACTGAATCAGCTATCTGTATTCTGAGCTATAGGCGTGGGGTTCGTGGCCCGCTTAAGGGCCTCGAAAAAAAAATGGATTTTCGATGCTCTGTGTGTGAACTGAGGCAATTTCTTACCACTTTAACCAATAATTATCTTAGCACAAAAGATAATAACTTAAACATAATTTTCGAGGTTTTCTCGGCTAAAGGCATAAGAACAATTTTTGAACATTGTTTTCGAGGTTGGAGTCATTAAATCAGCTACCAGAATTCTGAGCTATAGGCGTGGGGTTCGGGGCCCGCTTTAGGGCCCCGAAAAATTTTGGATTCTAAATGCTCTGTGGTGCTATCTGAGGCAAATTCTGACCACTTTAACCAATATTTTCTAAGCAAAAGATACATTGTAGTACATAATAGTAAAGATGAAATAAAAAACCTGAACACCATGAAGGAATCAACAACGGAGCCAACGGATTTTATCATAAACCTGAATTTATTCAATGTAAGCACACTATTTTGAGTATTATAGGGCGGCATTCCAATGAACCAAAATCAATTTCTTTTGGACAATGTATCCACGGATCTCAAATTTGTATGAATTGCTCAAAATAATTAACTTTACACCATTAGCGTCAGGGTAACTTGTATATTATAAATACTACTATAAGTTCAAGAGGACAGCAGAAGAAATATATTGAGAGCTGAATTATTATGATTATGATTGTATAAATAGAGATGTTATAACAGATAGCCGACGGAATTATCTGAAACTCAAATGAATTGGAGAAGACCTGCTGTTGCAATGGAGACCAGCGAAATTCGACGTTTGGAAAGGCAAAGTTATGATTGTATTAAATGAATGCTTACGGTTCAGGTTAAGGCGTAGGATTAAGGCGGGGTAGGTTGGGGTATAGGCACATGGCGCGCGTCGGCAGCCGAGCACACCAGCAGCAGCGTAAGGGAGCTTGACCTGGCACAGCCATGGTTTAAAAATTAACTTTTAAAACATTTTGATAACACAATTTAAAAATTATCTTTTCGGGGCACAGTAAAAATCGTTGGGCAAATCGGGCTTGACCCTTAAAAATTTTAATGGTAGTCGATTAAAAATCTGCATCGAGGTAGTGCATTGTTATGGAAAAAATACAATGTTATCAATATTAGAAAATTTCTTTTTAAAATCAATTTTGGTTTTTGAAATAAGTAGACACACGTTACTGAGCTCTAAGCTTACATGGGTTGATGAGCATCCGTCATTAAAAAAAGAAAAATAGGAGGACATCGTTGGGGTAGTTTTCGCGATGTTGGTATGTATGATATCGTCTTCCCGAGAAAGTGTTCTTAGTGATATCTTGTAGGTGAGATGCCGTCTTCCCGAGAAAAAATATTTCCCGGGTTGATGATATCTTGTAAATAAGACATCGTCTTCCCGAGATAATGTCATCACGGGTAGTCGATATCTTGTTTGTAGGGTGAGATGTTGTCTTCTCGAGAGAAAATAATCTCTGGTCGATGATATCTTGGAGGTGAAATATCCTCTTCCCAAGAAAGAAAACATTTCTTGGGTTGAAGATATCGTGTTGGTCAGATGTCATCTTCTCGAGAACAAAACGTATCTCCGGTGGATGATGTCTTGTAGGTTAGATATCGTTTTTCCGAGATAATATTTCATCACGGACTGGTGATATCTAGGTGAGATGTCGTCTTCTCGAGGAAATAAAATATTTCTCGAGTTGACTTTATCTTTTGGGTGAGATGTTATCTTCTCGAGAAAATGAAATATTTCTCGGGTTGATGGTATCTTGTAGGATATCGTCTTCCTGAGAAGATTATTCACAGGTTGACGATATCTTAATTTTCATATTTTCCGATACCAAATCAGTTAATTGTTTCATTAAAACAGATGATAGATGTCTACCTTCCATGATAAAAACAAAAAATGATTTTATCAACTCATAGTTACTACGGAGCTCTTTAAAATATAATTATTGGAAACAAAATAAGTCTTAATTACTGAATCAAAATCAATAGAACAGCTTTTCTAACTGGAAAATAAAATCAAAATGTTTGTCCAAAGTTTAAAATATTAAGTTAAAAAAAACTCGATGAGGTTTCCTGTTTTGAGGGATACCAATGAATAAAAATTAAGGCAAGGCTATAAAGGCCTATGTAGCCAAATAAAATATAAAAATTAAAGTGCATTAGGAAGCTTTAACGTGCTGCAAAAAGCGAGCAAATAGCAGCTTGCAAGACAATAAGGAACTTTGGGAGTCGGGGAGGGAACGAACGTATTTAATTTATACCAACCTAATCCTGACAATGCCTTTGTGCATTGGCAACAATAACGCCAGTTGAAGTATGAAGAAAATTTAGTTTTTACGTTTGGGATTTTATTTGAATAATACAAACTGAAGAATCAGCGATGAAGACGGACCCTCGGAGATGTTATCATATCAACAGAAATCAATGTCACTAGCATTGCCTGCGGCTGCATCACAACCATATTAAGTTTGCTGATTATTTTTGTGTAAAGCCGAAGGACTTACCTAACCTTGAAGAAATAATGGTGTAAAGATGTTCATTATGCATTCTTTTTCAAACGTTTGCGAAATAAGTCTGTAAACTGTTGTGTTGAATAGTGTCCATTGGAATACCGCCCTCTAGAGGTTAAAGTATATGATTGAGAAAGACGACACCCTTGATGGGTGCTACTATTGAGAAAAGCGACACCCTTGATGGGTGCTACCATAATCTCACCCTTGATGAGTGCTGCTTTTGAGAAATACAACACCCTTAATGTTACCATTGAGAAGGACGACACCCTTGATGGGTGCTACTATAACACCCTTGATGGGTGCTACTATTGAGAAGGACAACACCCTTGATGGGTGCTACTATTGAGAAGGACGACACCCTTGATGGGTACTACTATTGAGAAGGACAACACTCTTGATGGGTGCTACACCATGTACTATATTGATTAACACGATACCCTTGATGGGTGGTACTAAGACAACACCCTTGACGGGTGCTACTAGTGAGAAGAACGACACCCTTGACGGGTGCTACTACTGTATTGATTAACACGACACCCAATTGATGGGTGGTACTAAGACAACACCTTTGATGGGTGCTACTATTGAGACGAACGACACCCTTGATGGGTGCTACTATTGATTAACACAACACCCTTGATGGGTGATCGAGAAAGACCTAACCCTTGATGGGTGCTTCTATTGAGAAATACGACACCCTTGATGGGTGATTCTATTGATAAAGACGATACTCTTATTGGATACTTTTATTCAGAAATATAACACCCTTGATGGGTGCTACATTGCCAACAAATTAATTCAGTATAGAATTATTAATGTATAAAGTTGCAAAACCAGTAAGAGATTATGTTTTGTAGAGAAGACAAAGAGAGTTAAAGATAATAATTATATTTTCCAAGGAACCTTTCCGCACGATTAATAGTTCATCAGACACAATCTCAAGCACCAGATGGGAAAGGAATAAAAATCCCGCCGCTTGGATGTGCAAATAAATGTTTTTTAATGCCAACGTTTGTTGGTGTCTGTAATGTTCGATTCCGAAAATAATCACGTATTCGAAATGAGCACTAGCGCGCTCTCGGTTCGATTGAAAACGTCTTCAAAAAAAGATAACGTATAAAATTAAAAGGCAAAAATCTTCAAAGGAAAAATAAATCAATGAGGAGAAATTCTACGGGCGTAAAAGTGAAATCGACAAAAATTCTAAATGTCAATCGTTTTGTTCGATAAGAGTAGACTATGGATATCGACCTGCGGGTATATTAAAACACCAAATGTATCGTTCGTTAGCGATTACGAGTGAGTTCGTGTTGAGTTTGAGGGCGAACAAAGTTAGCGTCAATCATTAAATTTTGTAAATCATTACTTCGATTTGTGAATCGGAAGAAAATAAGACATGGACCTGCGGGTATGGATTAAAACAACAAATGTACCGTTCGTTCACGATTAACGAGTTCGTGTTGATTTCGAGTGCGAACAAAATTAGCGTCAACTTGGATCTTGTCAAGCATTTTATCAATTTATTTTGACCGATTTGTGTATAGAAAGAAAATAAGACATGGACCTGCGGGTATGAATTGAAACAACAAATGTATCGTTCGTTCACGATTTACAAGTTCGTGTTGAGTTCGAGTGCGAACGAATTTAGCGTCAATCATTACATTTGTCAAGCATTTGTCAATAATTTGACCGATTTGTGTATCGGAAGAAAATAGGACGATGAACCTGCGGGTATTGATTTAAAACAAAAATATTATCGTTCGTTCACAATTTACGAGTTCGTGTTGAGTTCGAGTGCGAACAAAGTTAGCGTCAGTCATTAAATCTTGTCAAGCATTTGTCAATCATTTGACCGATTAGTGTAAAGGAAGAAAATAAGACGGTGTATATCGACCTGCAGGTATATTAAAACAACAAATGTATCGCTCGTTGATTTACAAGTTCGTGTTTGAGTTCAAGTGCGAACCAAGTTCATGTTCGAGCTCGAGTGCAAACAAAGTTAAAAGAGTACAAGTAAAGTACAAGAACGAAATATGTACACGACTACGAGTGTCTGCAGAATAATTGATAGGGCCATGTGAAATTATGATTGGGCAAATGCATGTGTATGATTGGGCCAACTGCTAAACTACGTAGCACCTGCTATCTAGGAAGGATATTTTTATGTCGAAATCACGATGGGGCCAAGTGTAGTAAATCGTTCTGCTTGTCTTCCAATTTGCACCATCTGTACATTTTTGTTTAATCATGTCTACTGCTTGACATTTAAAGACAATGATTGTGAGCTTTAGTAGGGTCAATGTTTGTACGGAATTTTTTTCCGTTTGTAACAATTCGTGTTAGATATTTAGGGTCATGTGTACGAATCAAACTTTTTGAAATTCTAGTCGCGTCTATCGTGCATTTTCTCGTCGTTCCATATTGATTGTCATTGTGAAAAAAATCCTAGGGCCATGTGTACAAAACTGTCGTCGCCGTTTTGAAGATATTTCTGCCAAACCCAATTTTTCTTGCGTTATCTTCTGTACTTATGTGACAGATTATTTACAGGATTCCAGGGCCATGTGAACATGTCTTACTTTGTTTTTGTAAAAAAATCGTTCCAATTTGTTATGCGAAATTATTTAGGGCTATGTGAAGTAGTGTAGAGACCTTCTATTCCTCCGTTCTGTAGAAATTTCTGCAATTTTCTTGAAAGCTGCTTGTGCATTCATCCCGTCTTGAGTGCAAATCATCGTGTAATATACTCTAGGGTCATGTGTTAAGTATCCATAAAAGTTTGAAAAAAGCTTAAATGTTGGATCTAAGTTTTCTTGTATACTCTAATTCCTCACCTGTTGTAACTTCACCGTGATTAATGGAGTTAAATACTCTATATAGGGCCATGGGGACATAGGGCCATGTTTAAAAATCTACTATATTTGTCCATGTGACAAAAATGTTCTTGGAGATCTATTGTTTAAAAAAAACTCTACATGTATAGGGCCATGTGCAGATCTTACAGATTCATTGAAACATGTAGCGGTCGTGAAACGTAATCAGAATGATGGTTTCAACGATTCCACGATTATTTTGTGACATGAAATAGTCTCTGATCCTTGTCGAAATGTGTCTTATGACATGAAGTATTGTTTGTGATTTGTTCCTCCATAATATCCGATTCGCAAAGATCGATAATTGCCTTTTGTGTGCGGCCATTGTGTCAATTTTGTTTATTGTAAATCAGGTGTAATGACACCTGTAGCGTCGGATACACCTTGTAATCGCTCTGTAAAGTGTATAGCCTGAATTTACAGGATGAAACAATGTGCATTAATTAATTTAACAACCACAACACCAGTGGAGGATTTGATCGATGGTACATTTGAATTGTGATAAGTCCGATCACATCTGGTCGGCAATGTGAATGCTGTTTTCCTTTGAACCGCGTTGCGCGTCAGTGGATGCGCGTTGCTTTGCGCAAACTGGAATATCATCTTCGCGACCAGTAGGTCAAATTATCTATTTAGAATAAACTAACTAGCTTTCATTCTCAACGGTCGAATCCATTACAGTGGTCAGGTAAGGGCCACTAATTGGATTATTTTCACTGTCTGTATGTAAGATACTTTGCATCCAATCAGGCTTAGAGATCTCAGTAGCGTAGACCTAAACTAAGTATTCTTTTTTTTTCTCTATGGTTGTATCTTTATAGTGGTCAGGTAAGGACTACTAATATACGTTTCCTTCTCTTTATACCACAGCACCTGTCACAAATTTGATCAGGAATCCACTGTACATTGTAATTACAAAACCTAACTCCGCTAGGAAGACTTCTTTTATTTTCAGCAACTTGCAATTAGATTAGGAGGACCGGCAAGCCAGAGTGCTCATGAGAGAAGCTGATGACACGGAGGAACCGGAAGCAGGGAGGAGGAGCACCGGACGACTGAAGACCCTGCTTGCCGGGCACCCATTACTGATTTCCCAGGTAAAAATATTTATGTTATTTTCCTTTCGAACAATGTCTTAGGGTGTTTCAAATTGTTCTGATTATTTTGTCTGCGATTAATGATACCTTATTTTTTTTAAAACAATGAATCTAGAGAAAAATACATTTAATGTGAAATTAATAATCACTTAACAACTTCACAAAAGAAGAGCAACAGGCGCATGATTGTCCCGCACACATTTTCTTATGTGTTCCTTCTAATCTTTTGGCAGAGATGACGGTCTGCAAGATGAGATGTCATTCTGGACGAAGATACAATCACTTCTGAATCCCAAGGAACTGGAAGCAGGGAGGAGGACCGACGGAAGGACTGATGACCTGCTTGCAGAGCAAGTCTTCACCAATTCTTGTAAATTCACCAATTCTAAGTAATTTAGCAAAAGGGATTTAGATGTATTTTAGTCTTCGGGAAGTGGCATATCGAACTTTTTATGACAATCTTTTCACTCGGATAGGTGGGTTGTGCTTCGAATGTGAAATATGTAATATAATAGATAAAGGCCCTATTTCTTTTATCTTTGCAGATTCCTCTTGTTTCGTGTAAGCAGCAGAGACGATGACAATATACATAACGGAGTGCAGTTGTTCACCAAGGTAGGAACACGAATTTTAGCAAGACTCGACTGAGTTTTACAATAGCTAGCTCCTGAAAGTTCCCATAAGTTCCCGGTAATGCCAATCCGTAGTCTCCAATCATTTCGTCTTCCGGCTAAACTGTTTCGTCGCAAACAATTTCAATGACCCAGCTTCACACTTGAAAGCCCTAATTAGGCCCCGGTACCTGGAGCTTCGGCGCAAGTCAGCAGACGGTTCACGCTGGCCTGGCACGCAAGCAGAAAAATTTACATGAAAATATTTCCTGGTCCAGGGACGTGACCAGTTTCATTGGTACCGAAAGCTTTCCGGAAACCTATCGATTTCGTGGGCGTACACAATAGGTCTACACCATTTGTATTGTGCTGTGTTTAGCGAGGTATTCTTTATCGTTTTCTGATCCTTGCCAAAAGTTTTCGTTCCAAATGTTATTATTTCCTTGTGAAAGGTCTGGAATTGACTGTATAACAACACTGTGTGGATGTTTGTTTAGCGCACTCCACTTGTATTTTATACGTACGCAGGTAAATAATGCCATGAATTACCGTTTGCAGTGGAGCTCTCCGATGGCTCAGAGGGATAATGCCATGGTTTTGAGATCGGAGGGTGTGAGTTTAAAACCACATTTGCATTTTTTTTCTTTTCTAATTTGCGGCTTTGGAGTATTTTTTTTTGAAAGGGAAATAAAGTCCGAATTTCATGAGGTTCGAAATCATTTCTGTTTTTTCTTTTGTATATATATATATATATTTTTTAATGTTTTCAGCGAAGTAAAGTCCAAAACCTCGCATAGCGTACACCCCATTTGCTTATGCCGTTTGGGGAAAAATTCGCGGCCGGGGCACTTTTGGGTGTCAAAAAAGCATATTAATTAAACTTAAATAAGTAACAAATAATATTGTTCACTCGACCACGATATACTGAATAGTTATTGGTCGAAATACACGCTTAGTTTCAAACTTCTTCCGTTTATTTGTCACGAATGACACGATAATTATAGACTTCCTGAAACCTCCTCGGCCCCCTAGCCTAAAAAAAATTAGAACCAAACGATTGTACCTTTTAGACCAAATGTCCGAAGCACATAGGCTTGCCTAGTTTTGTGAACCGTTCCAGAAGGGATGAAGTTAATCTTTTTTTCGCATTCTTTCATCTTTTTTCCTGATGATGCAGAAAGATGCATTATAAATGCAGCACAAAGTGCGACATACATACGGAAACAAACTTTAAATTTTCTCAATGACATGTCTTTATGTAAGCCGACAGTAACACTAAGGTATAAACACGTTTGGTTATCAATTTTATTGATAAATGACCCCATCATTTTCCAGAAGTTCAAATACCCGACCAAGACCCCAAAAATTAAAGCATGTTGTGCTCATATTTCTCGCCTAATTTCACCCTTTAAAAAGATGTAAAATCCATCCCTTCTGAAAAAAAGTTACCTATATTATGTACTCTCATGTTACCAAGCAAAATCCCGTAGATATTTTCACATAGTGCGTGTTCTTCAAACCGTCTGGGTAAAATTAGATGATCCCTCTCTGTCCCGCCAGACTAAGCGTCGAAAATCCCAAATGTCGATAGAGCCATATCTATACAATAAATGTGCCATGGATATCAAAAGTTATCAAAACTGAGAACCTCGTAAAACGGGTCTGCAGAAGGCTGGTGTGTTGTTGTTGCTGTTGTTGTTGTTGTTGGGTTTTTTTTGGGGGGGGGGTGGGGGGGGATTGATATAGAAGATGCTTACCTTGAGCTTTGACTGGAAACTTCACAAATGAAACCAACAGAACGGCGAACACCATCAACAGGTATGTGTTCACTCCTTTTCCGGCATCCATTCTAGATGCCGAACAAGCTAAACCAGACGTCGAACAATCTCACAGACTTTTCGTCAGTCACTTTTATCAGAGTGCAACTTTCTTACTTCCAAATCTAAGATATGGTTCGTGCGCAGTCCGGACAGACGCCTACTCGAAGAGAAAACCTCTGGATAGTCTTCTTCGCGAACAGGAAATAAAACAGTCCGCACCCTGGCTGTTTGTACTTGTACATGGCCGTTGAAAATAAATGGTACGTCACATGAAATCGAATCAATATAAGTGTGCAGGTCCCTTGATCAAGCGAACAAAAGCCACCCTGCGACTGGATTTACCAACATTCAAACGGGCCCCGGAAATTCACGCTTCAGTTGCCAACAAATATGATATCTTTTTATAGATCTATATTAAGACTCTCCCATCATCGCCCCCAGCCGATGAAAACAAAATCCATCCCATAATAATATGTTAGCATGCTCCAGCGAAAAGCGAGCGCCAAAGACTTGGCAGGGCACTTTGTCAACTCGAACAATTTTGTTTATTCAAATTAGGTTTTGCCCTTCACCGACGTTTTTTGAATTCCATCTTATAATAATTGTGTTTATTGTTGTAATTCCAAACCAGTACAAGCTGGTAACGTGATATTGAACGTCCCTTAAGGCCCAGCTCAGCCCTGATTAGGTTGTAAATGGTAACGACGCGGACTGTGTTTTAGGACCCCGTCTGCAGTGTCAGTCTGCAGTTTGACAAGATATTGTCAAATTTACACTCATCAGCTGAGTATATAGCTAGGCCTACCTCAGAAGGGTGCAATTTTGACTGTTTTCTCGTCAAATAATTTTAACTATAGAGTGGGAATTCAAAGTGTACTTCGCACAAGTTCCAGGTACCAGCCTGTCGGCCTTTCCCCTGTTGTCCCTGACTCATGGATCACTGTTAATTGTAAGCCGTGCAGTGCTATCGTATAGGATTACCCGTATACAGCGCCATATTGAATGGGCAACATGCGGCCCATCCAAAAGATGCATAAACATAATTATTATAGGAAAACTGGTGAGAGGTATATGGGAATGAGGAAATCAAAGGAAATTGTAGGGAATTTTCAAATTTGTCAAACATTTTGGAGTACATGAACAAGCTCAGGCAGCTACTTTGTTGGCATTGTACCATAATGCAAATAGGCCCCTTTTGTATGAGCAAACAAACACATTTTTCTTCTTTCCCCCGTTTTTTTGTGATTCTGTCTTCATCTGTTATGGATGATTGAGCGGTATGCGGAAGGATCGAATTTGACGACAAGTTTCGCAATATAGTCTCGGGGGCTAAGGTGAGGAAAAAAACACACACAGAGGCTGTTGGAAATTATTGTGAACTCACAATAGCATCCAGTAGAAGGGGATTCCCCTTTAAAGGCCCGATCTAGTTCCCTTGACCTTGCGTGCTTTTTTTATCCATATTATAAATAGCTTTTCAGAAATGTTCCAAACAAATTTGTTGCAAAGATTTGGTGAAATAGGTTCTGGAAAAAAACTGTTGTTTGAAGTTTTAAGAAACGACTTAACTTTCAACACTGTCGACTTGATGTCGCAGTCACGGTCGTTCGAATAATAGATGAGCTTGATTCAGTAGACGTTGCCCCACTCTTTTTATGATTTGAACCAATGTAACTTAAGTAGCAGAGTGCAGTCACTGATGTTGAACGTCCGCGGTCACATACACTGAATCAAGTGTATAGTAACCGAAACTGGGTATAAATAAATATTGTAATGATCGGATGATTTGAAAAGCTTTTGACCAGTGTTGTAGTCGAGTATTTTTTTCCGAGTACCGAGCACTGCCGAGTACTTAGGTTGCCGAGTATGAGTGCGAGTACGAGTACTTCCGAGTACAAGTACAGGTCTGCCGAGTACGAGTACTTCCAAGTGTGCGTACGAGTACTTATTTTATTCCGAATATGGGTACGAGTATACTAGTACATTGTGCTTGAAGCCGAAAATTATGTGTACTGTTAATCACTTGTGATACAAACTAGGCATCATCTTTGTAAGCATTTTTCAATTTAATAATTTGAACTATTTTTTTTTCTTTTAATCTGCAAAAGCAGTTTCAAATCAATTTGCTTCCGTTGTGAAGTCTGAAGCTATTTAAACTGCACGACAGTGGATGGATACAGACGACATATTTTGTGATTTTCGTCACGAACAATTTACAACTTGGGCAAAAAAGTGCCACAAATTCTTCACAGGCCGACAATTTTTGACAAGCGAATGTGAACGGTGACGGTACATGCAACGTGCTAAGTGGCAGATAGGGACCGAAACCGGGGTTCGGAAAACAGCCTTGCTCCATGCTCCAATCACTGGCATTGGCTATAGGCCTTTCTTTTGTTTGTAAACATTGGCGCCATTTTGTATGGGCTGCCGTAAGCGCATAAATTGAAGCCGTGGTTGGCAACATATTTCTCCACAAAAAGTCCTCACAACGCCATTAATACATAGTAAAAAGGCATTTGTATGAATTATTTTGTAGCTTTGTTGAAAACGTTGTATTTTTAAGTATCAAATAATATTTTGGTGATTTGTAATAACTCTTCTTCATTTTTGCATTGTTGGACCTTCCATAGTTTTGCAGGCCGTGGTTGGCAACATGCAGTTTGCCAACCAAGCGCAGAAAGGTCTATTGTGCCCACAGTTCGGCAAATGGCATTGTGGGCGTAACTGGCGCGGCCCAGACCCAGTTAGATAGAAACCCACTCACGGCTAGCCGTTAATTGTGTTTGTCCAGACGTGCGTAGAGGAAACTGCCAATTTCAGTCTCCGCAATCAGCCATTCAACTGAAAGCATCGATAAAATAATAGGCCATGGTACTGCGCTATTACCTTTTTTTATCGAGTACAATTTCGACATGTCGAGTACTAGTACTTTGCTGCCCGAGTACGAGTGCCGGTGTAGCATGAATTTAGGTTTTATATAATACGGACTCATTGGTGGTATTGTCACGTGAGAGGGTTTAACCAATAAAAGGGAAAAAGAGTCCGATTTTCATACGAGTCCGATTTTCATATGACACCGTCATTTTGAGTTCGATCGATCGAGTACTTTGACATTCGAGTATGAGTACGAGTACTCCAAAAGAAGTACTCGCGTAGTACTCGAGTACGAGTACTACAACCCTGCTTTTGACCTGCCTTAATTGGGACAAGTTGAATTATGACTGGCGTGTGCTACACTTAATTGTGAGGACTAAATTGTGAGAACTCGTGTGAACTTTTGTGAGAACTTTTGATGGACATTTGATGGCCTTCTGATATTCGTCACCGTTTTCACGAAGAGCCACATATGTCAAACACTACATTTTTTTCGATTTTGATTTTTTTTCAATATTTCGCATTAAAACAATGTACTTAACCATTTTGACATGTTTCTGTAAGCAAAAC
This sequence comes from Patiria pectinifera, assembly GCA_029964075.1. Lineage (NCBI taxonomy): Eukaryota > Metazoa > Echinodermata > Asteroidea > Valvatida > Asterinidae > Patiria > Patiria pectinifera. Next base: position 6,525,477 of record CM057132.1, read on the forward strand.
ATCCTTTATTTCTAAGTTACATTAATGTTGCAAGGGGCAGAAATCTCGATAAATGCATTTTGCGTTTTCACAAAGAGCCACATACATTTTGGCCCTTTGAACGCGTACAAAACCCATTGCACGGAAATACGTAAAAGTAGGTCAAATGAGATTTGAGTTTTCACGAAGAGCCACATATCTTTGCTACATTTTCAGCTGCGCGCGCGTACTCACGCGCGCCTATAGAAATACACGTTGAACAGAAAGGGCCAATATCTCGGAAACCTGAATTTGCGTTTTCACGAAGAGCCACATATCTTTACTAATTAATTTTTACTAATTAACTGCTGTATTAAGTCTTATTACCAGGTTCATGTAAAACTTCAGCTCTCGTAGAATCGTGTGATGGTTTCCTTGCTGCACAAAGTTGTTGCAAAGTAGTATTTCTTGAAGTTTTAAAATATGAGAAACTTCTTTTGCGATTATCTCGAAAACACTTTTCTTCAAAATCAACATAATATATATAGTATGTGGCTGTTCGTGAAAACGGTGAAATTATGATGGACTTCTGAGTGCCATCGCACAAAAAAAAACGGGAATCGGATACAGTTGATATCTCTATGATATGTATAATGCTCCGTAGTCTGTAAATCATTTTGGGCTAGACCAGTTTTGACAACTCTGGCATGCCTGTAGTCTGATCCGTGGGTACGGGTGAGGGTTCATTGACGTCACATATGTTGGGGTCAATCATTGAGCGTGCATGGATATGCGTGCAACGACGGATCAGCTTGATAATAGACACACCTGCGCCGCGCACGATCAGCTCAACCCTGGGTGGTTGGTACGTGTAATCATGCAATAAACAAACACGTTTTTTCACCAGTCCGTGCTTCTATTTGCGGCCCCAAAATTGGGTTGGTACAGCGCCCTCACAATATATATGGCCCATTGGAAATGTTGCAAACTGAAACAGAGGGCGCTATTTATTGCCCTCCAACTCAGGCCAAGGTCGCGCAAGTTAGTGTTTTTTTTTAAATACCTTTATTGTTATTCACATCAGTGATACAATAAGAACATTTAAGACATTACATTTATTTATAAATAAAAACATCTACTTTTTGTTCATTATCACACAGAAAACATCAGACATATGGACAAATTCAGCACACAGACATGTACATACATCAATGTAGCAGTAGTAAAAAGGAAGAAGGGGGGACCTAGGACTCAGGCGTTGGAACAGGGGGAAAACCCTGAGTGAAAGGGCCTGGCAAGGTAAAAAGGGAAAATTCCACCATCTGGAGGGGGACAATTAAAGCTATAAAAATGGCAATGTGGGTGGAACATGTATTAAAAAGCGAGAAATTTAACATGCACAGAATACTTGCAATAAACACATAAAACCCTACCGTCTGGAGATAGAAAAAAAATTGTTTTAGTTGACCAATGGTTAACTATATAACGTTTGCCCGAACTCTGTCTAGTCGACGGTGGTTGACTACGCTAGTGGACTATTTGGAACCAGCTGACCAGTTTTGGCGGTCATAACCAAAAATTGGTTCGGTGGTTTCTTCGGTGAATTTCTTCCACAATTTTAATTGGGTTAGAATTACCGTGATCATTGAGTACTCAAATCCCCAAAACAATTAACCAAAGAGAAACCATCGAACCAATTCTTGGTTATGACCGCCAAAACGCACCCCAGCGTTTGACTAGAGACTTTTGCACGTTGCTATTAGTGCGCAGGCGTAAGTTACGTCACAAATCAACTACTAGCATGACTAGTGGACTAATGGTCCTTGCCCAAACTTGGCCAATATTGTGGCCTGCTGGAAAATACTTTAATTTTTGAAGGCGGTGACTTGTAAAATGCGACATTCATTATGTATTCATTATTATTCAATATTCACATTTTAATTAAATGTTGGTTGGCTATTAATTGTTGTAATGATTTTGCTTTCTTTGGGGAAAACGATGGATGCAATTAAGATCAAGAAAAAAGTGCAAATGGTATAGGATAAATCATATGCTTATATCAGGGGTGTGAGTGACCACTGATAAAAAGAGCCGGAAACAGATGGAAAAGTTGTAAAAAGTTGAACTTTGGAAATCTTCTATATTTTTGTACACAGCAAGTGAAGCAAAAAAAAGCTGAAATCCAAAATTAAAAAAAAGCTGAAATCAGCTTTAAAGCTGAGATTTCACACCCCTGTTATCATAGATTCAAATATGAACGACTTTACTTGTACATTTTAGTAATGACACATATCATTTTAAATTTGAATACAATGCAATTATTCCATACAATGCATTTAGCAGTTACTTCGCAGTAAATACAAAATAATGTACACCAATTTTGTACAATCCACAAAAAACACTTAACATAGCTGTAACTTGTTTTGCTTTTTTTTTTTTATTAAACCCAAGATTATTTTTGTCACCTTATTTTCATTTTGTATGCTTGAAAAATAACATTGTTTGATACCTTGATAATTGCTTACAATGTCTGAACTTGAATAAATGATTTGAAATATAAAGTTATCAATATTTCTTAACTTCACTGCTGTTTACAGTGTTTCCATTTTGTGATGAAAAAGCTACTCCAGATAACCACAAAAACTACATAAATAACAGGCACAGATACAGCAAAATAAGATTACCGGTACAACAAAAATTTGAAACCAACTACATGTATGTTTAAAGAGAACGTACATCATCGGCTTTTGCTGTAATTTTCAAATTTGGAAAACCCAAAAAAAAAAAAAACGGAAACCAAACGAAGCAATAACTAGAAAAACTTAATTAGAATACATAAAAAGAATTACCTGACATATAAAAAAAACCTGATATTGATGATAATAATGTCGTACGACTATTCCTCCTTCTGCAACCAATAATTATATACAACTGCTGGTTTTTAAAATGGAATGATTTCGTTTCTTATGGTACATTGCTTTAAGTCTTTAAAATAAAAGCACCCCCCCCCCACAGTAATCAGGGCCCAATTGCTCAGCAAAAAAAAATTGCTTAGCACAAAAAAATCCCTATATTAGGCCCAAAAAAATAAGTCGGTCTCTGGTCAGCGCGCGCGTCGATTTTAATCATGCGCGTCGATCTTTTTTTTTCCAAAATGTTCCGCGGTAGCTCCAACAGCGCCCTCTATTTCCGCACCTCCTCCTTTTTTTTTTTACCAAAGAGCACCAAGGAATGGGAAATTGCACCAAAGCAAATGATCGAGAGCACCAAGGCAAATTATGGAGGACACCAATGTACATGAGGACACCAAAAAAGCAAAATAGTACCCACCTTGTCTGTACAATCCAAGCTTGAAGAAGACAAAAAATGCAACAACAAAAAAAGCCGCGTGGCCGCGTGCAATCCGGAACTTTGGTCTGACCAGAGACCGAATATATTTTTTTTTTGGCCTTATAAAAGCAGTTTACCAGCCAAAACGCCACGAGATTTTCATGCAATAGCAAATTCACAACAGCTGAATACTACTCACGAGCACTATACATCTCATGGAGTTTTGGCTGGTAACCTGCTTTTGTAAGCCAGACTTTGTTTTGTGCTAAGCAAATTTGTGAACTTAGCAGTGCTGTGAAATTGGCCCCTGGAAATTAGTAGCAAGGTCAAGTTTAAGTATGTCTGCACAATGTCTGCAAACTGCCTGCACAATTCTGCACAGTTGCTGAAAATTGCCAATCAGCAAAAGCTCTCAACTACATGCAGCCTGCCTGCATGGCCATGTACAGGAGGCAGTCACAGATTGAGTGCACCTGTCACTTTATCCAGTGGTGGTTATGGACTTTGTGGACAAGTACTCCTTGCATGGTAATAAAGGGACAGTTGGGGAAAAACACTGAAAAGGACATGCCTGTGTAACCAAATGGTGCCCGAAGCTTACACAAAGGCGTAACAAGTTTGTTTTCAAAGATTTCGAATAAATTTAGTGGTGCACAAACGTGCCAACGAGTGCACGTGCCAACGCGTATGTACTAATACATATGGGTACTAACGGGGTACTGAGAACAGAGAGTAACAATGGGGGCACTAGTATCCTACAAGTTGGTCTTTATCAAACTGATTACATGGACAAACTGATTACAAGGACAATACATTATCTTACATACGTAATCTGGTAAGAAACAATGCACATATTGCTGACCAACACCGGCATCGGTATAGCTCTGCTACTGGGACAGGATTCAGTGTCCTCAAGGTCTACTAGTAGTACCTTCGTAAAAGTTTGAGGCGCGTATACTGACCCACTCGGGGCCAGGGCTAGGGGGCCGCCCGGCTGGCTTGTTTCCTCCCGCGCTGTTACGTGATAGATAGGGAAGGATGTGTGATTGGGGACGCTGAGATCCCAGAAGAGTCCAACATGGAAGTTGGTAATGGGTTCAAGTTGATTTCCTGGGTTCGACTCCTAAATGCTTGGATATGACCGTCCTGTTTTTAGAATTCATTTTAAACATCTTGTTAAAAATAAAGCAGTTAATGATCCATTTACCGGCAATTTCACACACACACAAAAACATGCCCCAATAGTCAGACCGACAAAGGTATGAGAGAGACAGAGAAAAAAATATTTACATCGGTACAATCCTTCAGACTCAGTCCGTTGGAAAAAGGAAATTGCTTCAATTTAGTATAATTTTTGTTAAATTCAACCAAAACTTGTGGTCATACAAGATCAAATTAAATTTCATTTTGTATGATCACAAATTTTGGTTGAATTTAACAATATGTCTTCGAATAAAAAACACTCTTCCATTTCAATTAATAAAAAGTAAAAACCTCATTACATAAAAACCTTAAAAATATGATAAATATTTTGTTGATTAAATAATCAGTGAAGATTGTTATAAACACAAGTTCTACAACTGTCACCAACACGGGGCCTATTATATACTTCAATATTTCAAATTATAACTTGAATACCAAGATACAAATAATATTACAATTTACAAACTGAGTAATAGACTTAAGTAAAAAATTATACAGGCCCCACCACCAGCTGCCAAAAATTGTAGTGAAAACTTAAAGTTAGACATTTATTGTAACTCATAAAGTGTAAAAAATGAATTTCAATTTACAACAAATACGCATAGTTTGCGTGTATATATAAGCTGATATACATGTAACTCTTCCACAAAATAATAATATACAAACATAGAGTCACAATAAGTTTCTTATACATTGTAATGAAAAAAACCCACTATAAGTATGCAAAAAATATGCATAATAAGTGGGTTCATTTAAGCCCTGGCTGGAGCAGACTCAACACTATGTGTCCCTCCATTCAGTTGTCATCCAGCTCGGGGCGAATCATCAAATACATGTAGTGGTCAGCTTTTGGCAGCAGTCGCATGTACGTCTACAACGAGAGAATAATTCCACCATGAAGCCACCATTCCATCATTTTGTGACAAAATATTACAATCAAGTACATTCTATAAACACATGATGAATCTTAGGGTGATTAAATTTACTGGTCTCAATTCAAACACTTACATGTTCATTTTGGTTGTCAGCCATACTTGTCAGGCGAGTCACTAGTTTCTTGAAATCAGGTCGGTGGGCCGGGTCTTCCTGCCAGCACAGTAGCATCAGGGTGTAGCTGCAAAGCAACACATTTTGGTTGTCATTTTAATACATACAACATTGTATTATATACTGTATGTTTGTGTTTCATATTTTTAATTGTAGGAAAATAATACATACACATGTGGGAGTGACGTGAATAATGAATAGGGACAAACCACATATCGATAGTAAAAACTAAACAAAAGGATATAAGCTCGACATCAGTACCAAAATAGTGTGTAAATTTGAGAAGAAAAAACGAGCAGGCCTATAGTCGAACGACTACTTTCAAACCTAAGCCTCTAGGTTAATGTTCACATCTTACAATTCATCATCGCAGTTGCTCGGTTTAGGCATCCGGTATCCACTCTGCAACCTCGACAACAGGTCCTTAGATTTGATGTCTTCGTAGGGAGTGGCACCTTGAAACAAAATTATACAAACAACTTTACTCTTAAGGATATATACAAGACATAGGTATGCTGCATTATCAAGAATGGGAGCAATTCGCACGTGCTTGAAATGTAAATGGAAAATGACGACTCAAGCGAAAACATAACGTACTCCAGTCGGCATGTACTTTTCGAACACATTATTCGGACAAATTGTACCAACGAATTAGTACAGGAAGAAAAAACAATCATTGAAAATTTTAATACATTACCCAGGGTGGCAATTTCCCACAGAAGGATTCCGAAAGACCATCTATAGAAAGAAATGAAAACATGACAAATGACACCCGCTAAATGATGTGTGACGTGTCTTTAGATCTAAACATTCAAATGTTATATTTTGCGTACGTACACGTCACTCTTCGATGTGTATGTCTTGGAAGTCAACGGCTCCAGAGACAGCCAGCGAGTAGGAACCCGAGTCTGGAAAGGAGATATCAAAAAGGATGTTGAAATACTTTTATTCCTAGGAAAACACATCTTTTAAAAGCTGGGTATGAGGGAGGGTGCAGAATCGCAGGTTTATGAGTAGGTCTTAGAAAGTTAGGAGCAGTTGTCTCGATAATGCATCAGGGGTTAACAAGAGTTCCTTCTACTTACCCTTGACATCTGAACGTAGATATCTTCTCCACGTGATAACCCAAAACCAGAAACCTTGGCAACCAGTTGACTGTCCAGGAGGATGTTCCTTGCCGCCAAATCACGATGCATCACCTGCAAAGAGTTCAGGCTTAATATGGGTTAATCGCCTTTCTTTATACATTTGCATAGTAGACTAAATTTGATGTCAGCAAACTCGTCAGATTCTCTGTGTACCATCTTTGCAACACTGGTTCATACCCTATAACGCAGATTCGATCATTTCTTTTTAAGCCTATAGTCTGAATATCATCCGTTCGTATGCTTGTAAGCTTCAATAGATCATTTGCATTGCATCCATCTTTGAGGTTTGTGCTTTTGTCCAACAGGTATAAGCATGAGTAGACCTCTGATGCATTAACTGTTACTGAGTTCAGATAACAAAACACACCTCCATGATGGTTGCTGAACGCTATGGCCGGACGCTTGTAACAATCCTTGGGTTCATTACCGGTATAGTGTTTCTACTTAGCCTCCTAAAACAAGACTGATACTAACCCCCACTGCGTGAAGGTGTTGCATTCCTTTGGCAACATTCAAAGCAAACTGAATCAGCTTCTCACAGGACAGAGTTGACTGATCATCGTCCCCCAGGGATCGGGCATTTCTCAGGTAGGTGCGCAGATCACCGTTGGGCATAAACTCCAAAGCCACGTACAGAATGTCTGGTAAAAAGAAAAATTACATTAAATGGTCTACATAACTGTGACGGTTGCAGGAAACTGTTTTCGAGAAAATTCTTAATTCACTTAGTTCATTTCAAATTATTGATTATTTAATATTGCGAGATATGTGATCTGTCTAGTACAAAGATGCAGTATGCAAAATCACTATAAAAAGGGAAACATCTGCCAATGACTCCATCGGTTTGTGTCCGAGATGCATTTTGCTGAAACAGTTATTATAAATGACCAAACTATCCTCTTCCCAACTAGGCCAACCTATTTAATCACTAATCCAAACAACAAACAATACTTTTGCATCAGCTATTGCACTATCTTGCTCACCTTCATGTTGACAAGCACCAAGAATACTGACCACGTTCGGGTGCCGTCCAACTTTGGTCAGCGTTCGAAATTCCTCCATGAAGTTCTGCCGGTCATTTTCGGACGCGTTTGCTGCGAGAAGTATATATATTGAAATAAAACGAAACAATGTTGGTATTTATTGTTATTGATAAACTCGAATTTGAATGAAAAACGCAAAGTACTTAATTTATGGAGTATATCTCATTGACTGTACTTTTTGTTGTTCAAATCAGATAATGTTCTAAGTTCAAATGGTTTGCAGTTCTCAGTTACATAATACCTTTCAGTGTCTTTATAGCAGCTTTGGAAACCTCTCCTCTAATCCTCACTGCTCCGTCACGAACTTCTCCAAAGTTTCCCTTGTCTAAGATCTTATCACCGATGATCATATTCTTAAATGGAACATTCCATCCCTGTGCCCAAGATGGAAGGCCTACATCCTCATAGGTCGGTGGTGACACATCAATGCCCACTACTTCATACGATGTTGGGCGATCCTGACCAACCCTCTCATAGTCTGATGCCCCGGTGTCATTGTCTGGAGATATCAGATTCTCATACGTGGTCTATGAAAAGTACCAATCAAAGACGTCAACACCCATCATCACAATTTAGGAAATAAAAATGTAAAACAGAGAAGGCTCAACTTCAGCATTAAAAAGATCAGTATTTAAAAGATGTTATAAAATGACTCAATGCTATCGGGAAGACGCTGCTTTAAGACAAAGGGAACGTAAGTATTACGTTAACGAAAAGGGCATGCTTTGCCTTAGAGTTAGAGTTGAAACTCTTCATACACTTTACGTAGTATAGCATATTGAATTGCAATGTTATAACACCCACCATTTCCTGTCCTGCTGCCGATGGAGTCTTTGCTGGTCGTCTTCTACTTTTTCGACGACGCAGAAAATAAATGCATATGACTGCACCCACGACAATCACGACGATTACGACGACGACTATGACAGCGATCAGAGCTGAACTCGACAAGCTTTGGTTTGGAGGATTCGTCACTGATAAAAACAAAAAAAAACAAGAACAAAACGAGAATATAACTATTCAAGGTGTTGATTTTTTGAAAAAAAAAGGTCTTGTGAACATTAAACAATGGAGCTGCTGAGGCAGCTGAGTAAAAATTGATGTGCTTGGCGAAAGGCTGCAGTGATCTGCTGCGGCACATGAACGGAGCATTTGAATGAGTGAAAATCGTGCAAATACAGCATGTTTAAGCTATACAGGCTCAAGCACCATAACAAAGGATAAACCACACACAAATATGTTATTGAAAATATCGATCAAGTTCTTAAAACACCTGACTCTTTCATCAACAAAAGTAAAAGTGAAACATACCAACAATGTACATGTCACATGACGCCATATTGTAAGAGTCATCAAAGGCGGTGTAATGCAACAAATGCGGCGACCCATGTAGGCTCAAAATGACGTCATCGTTGGCTTCATAATTGTGATGTTGCCCAGAACCATCTAAATTGATGATTATCATGACCTCTCCCGAGTTGTCAGAAACAGAAAGAGCCGCGGGTAGTGAGACTGTAGCAACATTCTGGTGGGAATCAGTCTCCACCGTCAGACTCGCTGGACACGTAATGACAGGAGGCTCAGTATCTGTTGAATACAAACATATAGAATAATAATTGTTCCACAAATTCAGTGCGTTCAAATATCCGTCCCTTTTTAAACGTTGCTCAGTTGTGCACGGAGTCATATACTAAGGGCAATTAAGTTCGCTCAAAAACAACTGTTGACCATTGGTTAGCCATAGTTCGCCTAAGTTAGCCCGAGCTCTGTCTAGTCGACGATGGTTGGACTACGCTAGTCGACTATTTGTAACCAGGCTACTTGGGCTGGTTGCATCGCTGGTAACCAATAGCCGCACGCATTGAAAACGTATAGCAGGAAGCCAGGACCCAGAAGATTTGCAATGACATTCTTACACAGCGTTGACTAGAGACGTTCGCACGTTGCTTGTTAATAGTGCGCAGGCGTAAAATACGTCACAAATTAACCACTAGTCGACTTATGGTCCTTGCACAAACTTGTTCTTAAATTCCTAGACTACGCATTTAAATGTGTATTTATTCTATCTTCGGCAGCATATATACCTAATGGAGGAAAGGTAGCATCGTCGTCAGTGTTGCAAGTCACTCCTGCATCTTGGTAGTGTTGACATCTGTGCGTAAACCATCCACTGTGCTCGCATTGCTCAATGCTTTCTTCGGTTCCTTTACACGCAACGTCGTCGAGGAGAATAGGCCCTGATCCTTGGCCAAAATGAGCATACCACCAAGCCTGGGACGCAGAAGGGTATCCGAGCTGTCGACAGATGACATTGGCATCTCTGATAGTCCAGCCATTACTGCAGATTGTACCCCAGAAGCATTTGTAGTACACTTCTACTCTTCCTTCATTGGGAGTGTTGCCATTCACCAGACGGACGGAAACTGCAAAGAATGGAGAAAAAGTTGTCGAATTCGATTTTCTTGCTGGACAACAATAAAAACAGACACACCAAAGGAAACACAAGCGACCCACGAATTAGCTGTACACATCCGCTTTAGATTGTTTTGCTTCTTACAATAAAATAATCAGATTATCAGCTCTGCTCTGAACTTTAAACTTCTCTGCCAACGAATTTACGATCCCAACTTTATTCAGGTCAGCGAAAGTTCAAAGGCATGAAGTGGTCCAGACCTCCTTGAATTATTTCACAATCATCTTACTTTGTTGGGAGGTTGCATTGATATGGTGATCTCCACAGGTAACCCCAGCATCGTCACCGTGACTACAGGCATTAGGAAACCATCCACTGTGGTCACATTGGTCAATGCTTGACTCGTCGCCAACACAAGCAATGTTGCTAAGGACAACCGGTCCTGATCCTTCACCGAAGTGCGCACCACGCCAGGCCTGTGATGCAGGAGGTAGGCCAAGCTGTCGACAGACGACGTTGGCATCATCAATGCTCCAGCCATCATCGCAGATTGTACCCCATTGGTCTTGGTAGTACACTTCCACTCTACCCTCATAAGGGCTGCTCCCATCACCAAGACGCATCAAGACTTTAAGAGAAACAAGTCAGCTGTGTTAAAAATCACATCTCACCCTATTTAAAATAACGACCTATATGTATTATCTGACTTATATAGGATGTTACACTTTGACATCGGTTTTCAACCGCTGCCGAATCATAAAACGGTAAACTTTAATTTGAAAATTAATGATGTCAATACCTATTTTAAATAAGAAATCTTCCAATTACTTATATAAAATTAATATACAGTACGGAAGAGAACGGAAAAATCTTACCAGACGAAGAAGCTAATACGTTGCACGTCACTGCAACATCATAACTGTGACTTGAACAGCTATGACTAAACCAGCCACTATGATCACACTGATCAATGGTGGATTCTTCCTCCTCACATTCAACACGGTCCAGCAAAAGTGGTCCTGATCCTTGACCAAAGTGAGCCCTACGCCAGGCCTGGGATGCAGAAGGGTAGCCTAGCTGTCGACAGATGACGTTGGCGTCTTCTATGTCCCAGCTATAACTACAAATAGTTCCCCACTGACATTTGTAGTAAACCTCCACTCTACCCTCGTGTGGCGTGCTCCCGTCGGCTAGTCGGACCAGAACTATGTAGTCGACATTGCAAGATAAAAACTGTTAATATATTATCAAACGGACTAGTAAGAAAATGTACTATGAAGTGAATCTAACTAATTTGTTTCTGCTATGACAGCCGATATTTTAAGTAGCAATTTCATGACCCATCCAACAAAAAGCAGGAAATTACAAAACCAACAAAAGGAACAATAAAGTTTGATTTTACACACTCACCCGGTGGAGGAGTTGTAGTACTGCACGTTACTCCCACGTTATCATAATAATTATAGTAACCATCGGTATCATCGAAAATGCTCCTGTAATCACACTGGTCAATTCTTGCTTCGTTTCCAATGCATTCAACGTCTGCTAAGAGAACGATCAGGCCTGACTGCCGATTGTCGTGTCGCCATGCCTGGGATGCCGACGGGTAACCAAGCTGGTGACAGATAACGTTGGCCTCTCTGATGCTCCACTGATTGCTTGCGATTGATCCCCACTGACATCGATAATAAACTTCAACCAATCCTTCACGAGGAGTGCTGCCATCCACTAAACGAACCGAAACTGGAGAAAACAATCAACATCAATTTTCTGTTTTAATTTACATTACAGATATGAGTAATTCTGGGTTGAATTCACGTAGAAACGCATAATAGAACGGATATTTTACCCAGAAACTAAAATATATTTTATCTAAAATATATTTTAAAGGCACTAAGAAACGTCGGTAATATCCCCGGAAACAACTTACCCATGAAATGAGAAAAACCTTGCTCAAAGTGAAGCTAGGACGATATGATTACTCATCCAATCGTACCTTGACGTCACATACACTTAGAGGTGGATCCAGGAATTTTGCAGGGGGCGGTTTTGTGGGGGTGGGGGGGGGGGGGTCGTACCATACTTTCAATGGCGGCGCTGTTCAAATCTTACGATTATTAACATTATATTACAGAATAGTGTACAAATACCCCCTGCAAAGGCGGAAATTATTACCAATATAATTTGTTTTAGAGTCAGAGGGGGGTGGGGGTGGCTCGCATTATTTTTAATGAATTTCTATGAAAAAAAAAAAAATTTTGACAAAGCTTGGTTTCTTTAACAACAATACCCCCACACACTCCCACCCCTCCCCCACCCTTCCCTGGATCCGCACCTGACACTAACCGGCTGAATGAGAATCATATCCCGTGCGATATGATTTAGGGATTATCAATGTGAGTGTGCAATTTGAAACATAATTACTTTATATTGGAATTGCTGGATTTCTCGGTTTGCTGAAATTGTATGGTAGGCCTATCCACTGAGTTAAACTTAAACAGTTTGTTTACCAATTTGGCGCTCCAGATACGAAAAACAATTCACAAAATGCAAGTGATCCAATAGCTTTAGGGGAATTGGCATACAACGTGTCAATGCTTGAGAATGTACTCACGCTGTGAGAAGGCTGTGATATTACGTGATTCCCCACAAGTGACTCCCACATGATCGACATGATCGCAGTTATGACTGAACCATTCACTGTGTGTGCACTGGTCAATGCTTGACTCGTCGCCAATACAAGCAACATTGCTCAGGAGAATCGGTCCTGATCCTTGGACAAAGTGAGCACCACGCCAGGCCTGTGATGCAGGAGGGAGGCCAAGCTGTCGACAGACCACGTTGGCATCATCAATGCTCCAGTCATCATCACAGACTGTACCCCATTGGTCTTGGTAGTACACTTCCACTGTACCCTCATACGGGTTGCCACCATTAGCAAGACGCACCAAGACTATAAGAGTAAAGACAAGTATAAGTAGTCCGACTTTATCTTTTTTTCAGATAATACATTGTCATTTGAGGTAATCACCGAAACGCTTGCTCAAGTGAACTAAAACGTGCCGATACTTATGACATTATATACCAATAATGACCACGTCAAACAAAATCTTGCATGGGCAAGACTCCTCATCAACCAGTTGTGGCAACCAAACACGTTCGACTATTCCTTCCTCAAAGGTCTTATGTATGTGTTTTATGGATCAACTCACCAGGCACGGGTAGCGTGACATTACACACTACACCAGCATCAAAGTCATGACCAAAGTAGTTGTCGAAGTAGGCGTCATTGAATGCATACCATCCGTTGTGGTCACATTTGTCGATACTCGACTCGTGTCCATCACACTCAACGTTGTGCAAGAGAATCGGTCCTGATCCTCGACCAAAATGTGCACGATCCAAGGCCTGCATTGCAGAAGGGTAGCCGAGCTGTCGACAAATAACGTTGGCATCTTCGATGGTCCAGTCATCATCACTGAGTGTACCCCAGTAGCACTGATAGTAGAGCTCCACTCTTCCTTCATTAGGGGTGCTGCCATCGGCAAGGCGTACCAAAACTGTAAACGATTAAAACAAATGTCAAAGTTTGGAGTTAGAAAAAGTAACTACAAATTGGACATGAATTGTGATTCCGAATTGAAGTTTTAAGGATGTCCTTTTCGCGTTCGGCGTTGGAAATAAACATCCCTCTCTTCGCTTAGTCCTGAGATCCCAAAGGGCATACCATCACATCCACTTAAACTACTGTTGGCCTGATCGACTTAAACTTGGTTCTGATTCAGTACAGTTTATAAAAGACCAAAACATGAGAAGTATGAATTAACAAACACTCAAGAGCAGTGTTTGAAGAATATGTCTCATCAACCTACCTGACGGAATGGTAAGATCACACGTCACTCCGACATCATAGTCATGTCTACAGTATTGATTATTCCAGCCTCGATGATCACACTGATCAATGCTTGATTCATGTCCATCACATGCAACTTCCGTAAGGAAAATCGGTCCTGATCCTTGACCGAAGTGAGCATACTGCCAGGCCTGGGATGCAGAAGGGTAGCCGAGCTGTCGACAGACGACGTTGGCCTCTTCTATTCTCCAGTTGCTACCACAGACACTCCCCCACTGTCCTCTGTAGTACACCTCAACTGTACCCTCATTGGGTGAGTCCCCATTAATCAGACGTACAGATACTGTACGTGATTTAAAAAAAGAAATGATATAGCTGCGTTTTTTGGTGGTTAAAATAATTACGGGGAATGGTACCTTTTTTAGGGGGGGGGGGGTCATTCGTATCGGGTTGTGCACAAAATGCTTGCAATTACCCCGAACCCCAATTTCTCTTATCCCACCCCCACGAATTCTGGTATAATACGTTTTGGACCATGAGCAATCGATCTAGCCAATTTGCCTCTAAATATGAGTTTCTGACATTAGGGGGAACTTGTAGTGTCTCCTTAATGTCCTGTGTCTCCCTAAGGTATGACTTATGACGACAAATTTCTTCTTAAGGTACAATGACAGGAATTTTTTGTTTTAGAAAATGACATAGTTTTGAACTCAAAGTAAACAAGGAAGACAAACATTATGGAAAAAAAGACATTCAGTTCATCGTAACTTCACATAATGGGTTTCGGATTTTGACTGGCGCCAAGAACCAAAATGCTAAAACTGTACACCTTTAGCCGAAAGTAACGAGGTTATATGTTACAGCAACAAAACTGCACTGCAAAGATAGAGGCCCGATTCCCTACTCATTCAAAAACATTAAAAAACAGATAAACATTTAAGTCAGGTAAGCCTACTGATATTCGTTCATTGATTAAATATACTTACGTCTGAATGAAACTAACCTGGTGGAGGTAATGCCAAGTCACAGGTCACACCAGCGTCGCCATAATGATTGCAGTTAACATACCACCCACTGTGGTGACACTGGTCGATGCTTGATTCATTGCCTTGACACGCAACATTATCCAAGAGAATTGGTCCTGATCCTCGGCCAAAGTAAGCATTCAGCCAGGCCTGGGATGCAGAAGGGTAGCCGAGCTGTCGACAGACGACGTTGGCGTCTCTGATGCCCCAGTCATTCTGGCAGATTGTACCCCAGTGGCATTTGTAGTAGACTTCCACTCGACCTTCATTAGGTGCATCCCCATTCACGAGCCGTACTGAAACTAGAAAATGGTTACGATCAATTTAGACAACTGTATTTACATCTTGTCATTTGTCAATGAGATGCATTGCCTCTTAAAATCAATGACTATTCACAAGATGGAATTTGCGTCGGGGTGATGTAAATTCAATATTAGTTATTGACCTTTATCGATGCTGAACACCGTATACTCAGTGTGTAACCTCCCGCATGAAAGTTAGAGCAAATCACTAGGGTGGACTCAAACCCACGACCTCCTGTTTTCTAGTGCAGACATCTTACCACTCGTCCATCAAAGCTTGCCGGGATCGGCTGACTAGTTCGAATCTGATGTAGCAGCGGGTACTGCAATGAAACTATTTATAAGATGAAATTTGCGTGAGGGAGATTCGAACCAGCCAACCGATACCGGCGAACTAGGTGGTCGAGTGGTAAGACGTCTGCACTAGAGAGCAGGAGGTTGTGGGTTCCAGTCCTATCCAAATGATTTTTTCTCTAATAACTTTCACTACGGAGGTTACTCACTGAGTATACAGTGCTTATACGTCGGCAACGGGAAAAACTAATATTGAATTCTTATATGACAATAACTTTGATAGAATTGACAAACCTGTTGATGGGTTTAAGAAATCACAAGTCACACCAACATCCTGGCCATGACCACAGTTATTGTTCAACCATCCGCTGTAATCACACTGGTCGATGCTCGATTCTCTGCCATTGCAAGCAACACCATCCAAGAGAATGAATCCCGACCCTTCTCCAAAATATGCATCCCTTTGGATCATTGACGCAGAAGGATAGCCGAGCTGTCGACAGATGACGTTTGCTTCTTCGATGCCCCATCCGCTACTACAGACTGTACCCCACTGGTTTTGGTAGTACACTTCCACTCTGCCCTCATAAGGGGTGGTTCCGTTGGCAAGACGTACTGAAACTGAAGAAGAGAAAGATGCTCTTAACAACTGAAACCATCCTTCCCCGAAATGTCATCTTCTTTAGCTGTTTCTATAATACAAAATAATGCCGCTTTTTGTTTAAAATGGCGACACTTTGTGACACTCTCTTCCCTTTGCAAAGTTTTGAGGTAAACACTCACCTGAAGTGGTAACGCCACTACAGGTCACTCCGACGTCGTGCCTATGATAACAACCATTATAATAATCAAACCATCCTCTGTGATCACACTTCTCGATGCGTGATTCAGTTCCATCACATACAACATTGGCAAGTAGAATAGGCCCTGATCCCTGGCCAAAGTGAGCATTCCTCCAGACCTGGGAGGCAGAAGGGAAGCCGAGCTGTCGACAGATGACATGAGCATTTTCAATGGTCCAGACATTTGAAGAATCACATATTGTACCCCAGTTGCAATCGTAGTACAGCTCCACTCTTCCCTCATTCGGGGTGTTACCATCAACAAGGCGTACTGGAACTGGTAAAGTAGAAAACAATTGAAATAGTTATGTAAGGATAATTTATTTGAACAGACACTAATACTATTTACACTTCCGTTAACTTACCTGGGGAGGGAACTGTAACATCGCAAGTCACTCCAACATCCGAAGAGTGGGAACAACTATGAGTGAACCATCCACTGTGGCCACACTGGTCAATGCTGGATTCATGCCCAGCACAATTGACATTGTCCAGCAAAATCGGCCCTGTTCCTGGACCAAAGTGTGCGTAGTTCCAGGCCTGGGATGCAGAAGGGTAGCCAAGCTGTCGACAGATGACGTTGGCGTCTCTAATACTCCAACCATGATGGCAGATTGTACCCCAGTTGCATCGGTAGTACACTTCTACTCTTCCCTCGTTGGGTTCTTTGCCATCCCTTAGACGCAATGCAACTAAGATATTAAAATAGTAAGCTTGAAATTACAAATCTAAGAATATCAATGTTTTTGCTATAGTACCATATTAGCAAATGAATAAAAGTAACATAACATTACCTGGTGAAGAGACAGTGACGTTTAGAGATTCTCCACAAGTCACTCCGGCATCTTCCGCGTGACTACAGCTATGACTAAACCATCCACTGTGTTCACATTGGTTTATGTTTGATTCGGTGCCATTGCAAGCAACATCACTCAGGAGAATCGGTCCTGATCCTTGGCCAAAGTGAGCACTCTGCCAGGCCCGTGATGCAGGAGGGTAGCCGAGTTGTCGGCAGATGACGCTGGCCTCTTCAATGCTCCAGCCATCGTCACAGACTGTGCCCCACTGACCATCGTGGTGTATTTCTACTCGTCCTTCAAATGGTGTGTTGCCATTTGTGAGACGAACCGAGGCTGAAAAAAGATTTGATGTAATATGGCTTATATTTGTGGGATTCAAAGAATTTTGAAACGACCTACCGATGAAGCATTTATGGAAACGTGCATCAATTGGCTACTCGGTAACAGAGGATCGACTCACCTGGATTGGCAAATGTTACGTTACATGTTACTCCGACATCAGAGTTATGAGACCTACAGCCGTGATTATACCATCCGCTATGATCACATTGCTCAATGCTTGATTCACCGCCGTGGCATACAACACTAATAAGAAGAACTGGTCCTGACCCTTGTCCAAAGTGAGCATTCTGCCAGGCGTCAGTTGCAGACGTGTAGCCAAGCTGACGACAGACGACATTAGCCTCATCAATGCCCCAGTTACCACCACAGATAGTACCCCAGTTACAGCGGTAGAATATCTCTACTCTCCCCTCATGCGGCGCGTTCCCACCAGCCAGACGGACTACCGAAGCAAAGAATCACAATGTGTAGGATATTAGATGTGTTTATGGTCAACTGATCTAGCTATGATCTAAATGTACAATTAATACAAGAACTTTGACTGGTTCAATAAGCCGATTTGTACTTTGGATTGGTATAACCACTCACAGTGAGGGCTCGTAGCCGAGCGGTTAGAGCGTGGAGCTACGGAGCGGACGGTTGGCGGTTCGATTCCCATTCGGACCAAAAACTGGAAAACTCTCTCTGATGACCCAACAGTGAAATGGGTACCTGATTCGTTCATGGAAGGTAAGACGGCGAGAGGATAGTACTGGGCCCCGCCACTCATATGCCGCACCCAAGACACAGTGGACCTCTAACATCCTACGGCCAGTAATGGCTACACCTTTTTTTTAACCACTCACAGTGTTCATTTTTACCGTACAAACTTACTTTGCTTAAAGGGTTCATGAGGTGAATTTGTCTTAGGGAAATATTTTGTGCAACTTTCTTACTGCTTACTGCTTACTGCTTACTGGTCCAGTAACCCGCCGGGGTCATAGGGGCGCTGCACGGATGAGCGTTGGATCAACTGGCTCCACCTCTGACGGTCGTGAGCAAGGGCCTGTGTTGTGGCAGAGCAACTTTCTACTCCTCTTAAAATGTATGCAAACTTACTTGACATCCCTGTTTGGTTAATTTTATTAAAAAGTGCACTTCTTTAAACATTTTAATTTTAGGCTATCAAGCTAACTCTCAAGTGCGCGTGGGCGCGGAAAGCACATGCAGCACTGCAGTACCGTTTGTATGACATGTGTGAGTTCTTGTTAGTGATGTATGGCTGTATATCTAAGTAATTACCTGGAAAGGCTGTAGTGTCGGATTCACAAGTTACCCCGACGTCAAAATTATGATTGCAATCATAATTGAACCATCCTGTGTGATCACATTGATCGATACTCGTTTCTTGTCCATCACACTGCACATTGGCCAAGAAAATAGGTCCGGTTCCTCGACCAAAATGTGCACTATGCCAGGCAACGGATGCAAAAGGGTAGCCGAGCTGTCGGCAGATGACATTGGCTTCTCTGGTACTCCAGCCGTAATGACAAATCGTCCCCCACTGGTCTTGGTAGAAGATTTCCACTCTGCCTTCATTGGGTGTGTTCCCATTCACCAAACGCACAGGAAATGCTGATAATATAAATACAATACATGTTAAATAGACATTACATGCATGGACGTAAAATAGGGGGGGTAGACATGGGCGTCGCGGGGGGAGGGGGCAAGGGGGCGCTTGCCCCCGCCCCCCCCCCCCGACATGTAAACAACAAAAAAGAGGGGGAGGTAAAAGAAAGAAAGAAAAAAAGAGGCACGAAATCATATTGTTGTTATTTGAATGGGTTGGGGTGGGCAAATGTCCTTGCCCACCCTCGAAAAACTGATAAATCGGGAAAATACTGTAAAATAACGGGATTTGGGGGGGGGATGTGCTTTGCCCCCTCTAGAGAAAAATCCTGGCGACACCCATCATCGGGGGGACATGGGGGTGGGGGAGATGAGGAGGATATTATTCTCCCCCACCCCCACTTTTTGACCAAACGGGATGGGCCACTGGACCATAACCTCCCTCCCGCCCCCATTTTTGTGGTGACGTAAAAAAAAGTCCATTGTGAGGTAATTTCGTAACTTTCAAACTTCCCCCAGCCCTTTCGAATTTCCACGGCCAGGCAATAGTCATCCCCCATTTCCCATGCACTCACCAACACGGATTTACGCCACTCAGTTTGAGTCATAACGAAACCAAAAATTTTAGATAAAGTCTTAATTGTCATATCTGGTGGATCCCTTGACGGATTTGCCAATTTTATACATAAAGTAATCAGTCAAAATGGTTGTACATGATGCTGTATCATTTTCCAAAGAGAAAAGATTAATTCCAGCGGACTGCAACTTGGGAAAAGACGATTTAGAGTGAGATTTATTTACCCAATAAATCGGTTTTTCACACAGGTTTCCACTATGGACAGATAATTTTTACCAAACTATTTAATTGTCTTTGTAGTTTCACTATGAAAGTACAACAGCTAGTTCATCTCTATTTGATATATCAGTCCGTCGTGGCGTCCCGGAGTCTATTGCTGTTCTTCCGCGGCAATTTAAAAACGCCCGACTGATTTTTAGTGCAGTTTTTGTTTATACACCCACGAATGTTATTTTTACACCTGCTGAAATCACCGAGAAAAATTATCTGAGCGTTGCCAACAACACGATACGCTGCAAAATGCAAGGCCTTGCAACCTCAATGAAAATTCAATTACAAACTTTTCTATGCTGAAATTCGTGTAAGGTGTATTGTTTTAGATATAGGCCTAAGATGTTGTTTTCGTTATAGTTTCAACTGTTATACCAAGTATAAAGGAGACCATAGATATCGAATAGATATGAATACTATATATCTAATGCTTGTTATAATGTTGAATATGAGAAAACTATACATCTTTTACCTGCATGTACTGCATTGTTACAAACGCTTGCAAGCAAAACCGCACACAGCACCGCAGAGAGAAACGACTCCGATTTCCCACCAGTCACACCCATGATCAACGGTCAGTTGATGCGGCGGTGCACCAAGGTTAAACCCACGTCTCTACACTGAGTCCAGACTCAACACTCATCAATTTTTCGTTCTTCGAGGATGGGAACTTTCTAATTTACGCAACACCAGCAATAGGCGTGTGTGCAATATCATGGAAAATAGGTGTGTGGTGTACGTGACCGCGGGCTGCACAGAGTTCTATGGATTTTTTTGCTGCGCAACAGAAAGTACAATTTCGAATTGAAGTTACTAAAAATGGTGGTATGAGATCATCATTGTTCGAAACCTAGGTACCTCTGCGGGGCACCCCCTAAAAAAGTAAGCTATACAGAAAACCCAGTGATGCGTTTCTCTGCGTACTTGGCCATGCAGCAGTCAAACAAGTGCACAAAGGGGAAAAAACCCTTTTGTCTGCGTGTTTCTTCCATGCTCAATGAGCTATATCGTACAGCGATATTTACAAGCTAAGTTCGTCACCGTATACAAAATGCTCGAGAGTACTGGGGAAATTCAGGGAAACTGTACCGTTTTGTAAAAGGTGGCATATATCGATCGAAATAAAACTAATTTCCTTGTGTATTTTTGGTGTTTGTTTTTTTACAGTGGCTTTTGATTTGCTATACGGTCGTCTGTATATAATCTCACTCACTGACTACCTAGCTGTGAATTAGACTCACATTAAGTCTCACAACAATCTGTGTAAAAACCAACGATTTGGATGGTTCAACTTTGAGGGTCAGCAACATCCCTTTTTTGTATCTATCTCACGACTGCCTGCAGCTGACTGAATGAGTATTACCTGTGAATGAGACTCAAGTCTCATGTTGGCACAACAATTCCAGTTGGATGTACATATTATGTATCTCACTGATTTTCTCTATTAGACTTGCATGAGTCTGATCTTTCCCACAATTTTGATTCCGATGAAAACATGTATAGCCTGCTGGCCGCGGTGTTTTTATCTGCAGCACACATCGTCAATGGGTCATGATTATTCAGATGGTTCGATGGTATATTCATGAGAAAATAACAATGACATCACACCCTTGCTATCACTCAGTCATTGTACATTAAAGCTTTTTCAAAGAACGGCTTTCGTTGAGCTGCCACAGTTTCCGCGGATAGTGGGATGATCGCAAGATCTGTGGTTCGAACCAGCAAATATTTTTCTTGGTTGGGATAGGTTTAATTGAAAGGAAAACACTGACTGCGAGAACCTAAGTGTCTTCCATCCACACAGCGTGGTAAATATTCATGTAAGGGTGCGTGATATGATTGGTTAAAATACAATGTATGCTGCAAAAAAAAAATACGCCGGCTGGCCCCTTGGATAAACTTGTCTTGCACCCGCCAGCTCATAAGCTCTGGGACATAACTTGACTACAAATTACAAGCCTTAACCCTAAAGGGACCGGGGGCGGAATCCGCCCCCCCCCCTCAACATTTTCCGTGATAGCCTCTAAAAAAAAACAAATTCGCGACCCGAGCTGTTTTGACTTTTTAGCCTCGAGTTTTGCGCATCTTTTGATACCAAAAACATAAAAATCGGACCACG
The DNA here is from genome assembly GCA_029964075.1 of Patiria pectinifera. Lineage (NCBI taxonomy): Eukaryota > Metazoa > Echinodermata > Asteroidea > Valvatida > Asterinidae > Patiria > Patiria pectinifera. The sequence goes on from CM057132.1 coordinate 6,547,651, forward strand.
GGTTGCCGCGTAGCAAACAGATTTCCGGCGCTACGCGCCGTGAAAACTGAATTTTCGCATATACGTCGTGTACACAGACCAGAATTGCCAATTGTACATATGAATAATTAATTAGCCATAATTCCTAAACCCTTTGACCTATAGTCATGAAATTTCTTGGGTATGTTGAGGAAGAGTTGCTCTATGCATGTGCCGAGTTTCAAATTTTTTGTCACTCGATGGCCGAGATCTTGGGGGGGGGGCAGGCGCGGTTCTAGAACCAATATTTTGGGGGGGGCTAGCATGCACGGTGGATCAAAAAAAAATTTCAGGGAGGCGTGCTGAAATGTAGACCGGTTATTTTTCCCAGACACTTAGGCCTCCGAAAATCAATAGGTGGGGGGGGGCTCATGCCATATTTTCAATGGGGAGCGCCAATAAAATCCTTAAATCATTCACACTAAATTAACTAATGCACCATTGTCACGACTATTTCTTTAGGGGGTGACTGTGCGCATGTACCAAATCCTTCTTTTTGCTAATGCACTTTTTTTTTTTACGGAATTTATTGTGGGGGGGCTAGACACAATTTTGGGGGGGGGGGGGCTACAGCCCCCCCGTAGAACCGCGCCTGGGGGGGGGGGGGCCGAATCGGCCCCCCCCCCCCGGCTGAGAGATGGTCAAAATAACCCGGCTCCTTTAGGGTTAACCAAATTTAAAAACCTCAAATCACCTTGTCCTTTTGTGATGGCACCATTATGACACTGCACATCATTGCATTGCAAAACCGAACTGTGACTCGACACTAATTTACAAAAGACGGAGTAAGGTCGGGTATGCGGAAATCTACACCGTATACTCCACCATGCATGCTCCGTATCGTACGGAAGTGTATTTAGGACATGACCCCAAAAAAAAATTTCGGCCCTCTATTTCGCCCGGGCGGATTACTATTTCGCCCGGGCGGATTACTAATTCGCCCGGGCGGATTACTAATTCGCCCGGGCGAATTATTATTTCGCCCGGGCGGATTACTAATTCGCCCGTGCGAATTACTATTTCGCCCGGGCGGATTACTATTTCGCCCGGGCGGATTACTAATTCGCCCGGACGGATTACTAATTCGCCCGGGCGAATTAGTAGTCTGCCCGGCCGGGAGAATTAGTAATCTGCCGGGGCGAATTAGTAGTCTGCCCGGGCGAATTAGTAATCCGCCCAGGCGGAATAGTAATCCGCCCAGGCGGAATAGTAATCCGCCCAGGCGGAAAAGTAATCCGTCCGGGCGAAATGCTAATCCGCCCGGGCGAAATAGTAATCCGCCCGGGCGAAATAGTAATCCGCCCGGGCGAAATAGTAATCCGCCCGGGCGAAATAATAATCCGCCCGGGCGAAATAGTAATCCGCCCGGGCGAAATAGTAATCCGCCCGGACGAAGTAGTGGGCCTAAAAAATATTTTCAGTCATGTCCTAAATACACTTCCGTAGTATCGAGAGAAAATTTTGAAGTAAAAAAATATCCAGTCACAATGAATCAGGGACAATTTCATTCGAAGTTCAACCCAATGCAGTGTATAGCGAGAAGCACATAGCTATACACTTATGTTGTGTGTAAGTGTAGGCCTTATAGGCAATTATCTTGTTGCGGCCATCGTATTTTTTCCCATTTAAATCAACGTAACCAAAGCGAGGCTGGAAGGAAAAATAGTCTGGTTCCTTTTTGCACACTAAACGTGTTATCATTAAGTACTGTTATTGGATACAGGGAACATTACTTCAATGGTGGCAGCATTGATAAAGGTCTACAGGCATAGTTGAGGTTTGAATCAGAGTGATGCGTACTATGTCTAAAATTCCTAAGAGTGAAACTAGAGACAACGTACGACTTTCACTGAAAATCACTCAAAGCTTAGATTGAAATACTCTGGAAAAAATTCACTTTACAGTCGAAGCTCGAGTGAAAACTCGATCTTTTTCACTCTAAAACGTCGACCAGGGGCCAATTACACGGAGCTGCTCAGAACACACAAAAATTGCTCAGCACAAAAAAAATAGTTTAGCAAAAAAAAAGTCTGGCTTAGTAAAAGCATGTTACCAGCCAAAACTCCATGTGATTTTCATGCTGAGCAAACCACAGCTGAATACCAATGACAAGCATTATACAGCACATGAACATTTGGTTGGTAATCCTGTGTTTGCCAAGGCAGACTTTTGTAAGCAAATTTGTATGCAGAGCAGCTCAATGCAATTGACCCCTGGTCCTTAGTTTTAATCTGTTGGAGTGACTTTCATCACTCCAAAGGAATGAATGTTCACTCTTTGGAATTTTGAGAGACGGGCCGCCTAGCCTAAACCCAATACACAACCAGGAAACCTCAACTGTTTGCATCAATCAACATCAAACAACACACTTGAAGACTATTTCCCGATTAAGTAGTTTTAAATGCATGTTCTACAACTTTTCCTTTTCCAAAAATTGAGACCCAACACGAGTTCAGATGCAGTTGTAGACACAATCCCCAGTGTGAATTATAAATTAGGCAATATGGCCTATATTCCCTAATTATCAGTTCTGAAGAAAGTCCAGAATTACCCAGTTTGAAAAGAAAAGTACTCCATACCTTGTTCGATCATAGGTACCCAAACTATAATCCTTTTGAAAGCGTGATAAGCAAAAATCTACAGCATGTTGTACAGCGTTCGCATGCAATAAGCATGCATTGCCACTCACGCTAGGCCTACTTTGAATCATGGATCCTAGACACCAGGATAAACGACTGTTCTGAGCTCTAGTACAAAATGCACTGAGCAGACTTGCCTGAATTGGTTAGACGCGTGATAACGGGCATTAATACCCGTTGGCGCGTAATCGCGAATTTTCCAGGTGTCCTATTGTGTTGGGGTTTTGCAAAACATCTAAAACAGAGATAATCATAAAACTGTAAGCAAAACTACTCCTTATTTAAGATTTAATTGTTCCAAAACTGTTTAAACTTCAGGATATAACAGTACAGATGGTATTGTGCAGTTTTGTCGTCATTTAGATGAAGTATTTACCCTGGAAATAAACGTCAAATTTCGAGGAGAACACCGTTTACCCAAATTTCGTTTTTAATTAGGCTTTTATGAAAAAGTTTTAGAGAGATAAGATGCTGAAACCGATGAAACAAAAGCGACATTTCATTGTTCATCTTAAAGCTAAAGATATTGTGCTCGGCATTACCATGGTTAGGCCTATGTAGTTATCACTTATCAGAATTCAATAATAAAGACCAAAAACGTAGACTCATGCATATTCAAAAATATAATTCGCTGGCTTGACAGACTTCGAGGCCAGATCGGCCAGAGCCTTACAAATCCGAAAGCCACCGCGCGCAGGGGTAAGTTGTTAAAAAGTATTCATGGTATTTGTCACCAGTACGGGCCGTTATCATGCGTCTAACCTGGAGTTGGGCCGAGTCGTTAATCCTTGTGTGTAGGATCCGTGTTTGAATGCATTTTCTCTTTTCGGTGCAGGTCTTTGTTGCTTATAACCCCCAAGGTAACAGTGCATACCTCACCTGGTGTGTCTTTATACTTCACGAATGCATACAGGTCACTTTCAGGTTGATGTATTTGAACACGCTATATGAAATGTCGAATATATTATATCAGTACGTTCACATTGCATGCAGTGATTTTATGCAGTGTGCTTTCAAATCCAAGATGGCCGCCTTGTGGTTTTCTAACACACACTCTGATTGGTCTAAAGTTTGGAGATTTATTTGCACAAAACACAGCATAAAAAAATAAAAAGTAACACCTGTGTGTAGAATTACTGCATTTTAATTCTCGTCTAGATTCTTTTTTTAGAATTATTAATATACAAAAATGTATGTAAGTATGAAACTTCAAAGAGTATGCAAATTAGCTGAACGCGCAGTACATCAATACACACTGTACCGTACTACGTAGCTACCTAGGATTCTTGGCCTGGATACAATATTTTGGCCTGCTGGAAAATACATTAATTTTTGAAGGTGTTGACTTGTGAAATGCGACATTCACTATGTATTCATTATTATTCAATATTCACATTTTAATAAAATGTTGGTTGGCTATTATTTGTTGTAATGATTGTGCTTTCTCTGGGTAGAATGATGGATGCAATTGTGATCAAGAAAAAGGTGTAAATGGTATAGGATAAATCATATGCTTATATCAGGGGTGTGAGTGACCACTGATAAAAAGAGCCGGAAACAGATGGAAAAGGTGTACAAAAGTTGAACTTTGGAAATCTCCTATATTTTTGTACACAGCAAGTGAAGCAAAAAAGCTGAAATCCAAAATAAAAAAAGCTGAAATCAGCTTTAAAGCTGAGATTTCACACCCCTGTTATATAGATTCAAATATGAACGACTTTACCTTGTGCATTTGAGTAGATGACACATATCATTATCAATCTGACTACAATACAGTTATTCCATACAATGCAATAAACAGTTACTTCGCAGTAAATACAAAATACTATACACTAATTGTGTACAATCCACAAATACACTTAACATAGCTGTAACTTGGTTTTTTTTTTTTTAATTATTAAACCCAAGATTATTTTTTTCACCTTATTTTCATTTTGCATGCTTGAAAAATAACATTGTGTGATATCTTGATAATTGCTTATAATGTCTGAATATGAATAAATGATTTGAAATAAGAAAGTTATCAATATTTCTTAACTTCACTGCTGTTTGCAGTGTTTCCATTTTGTGATGAAAAAGCTACTCCAGATAACCACAAAAACTACATAATAACAGACACAGATACAGCAAAATAAGATGACCGGTACAACAAAAATTTGAAATCAACTACATGTATGTTTAAAGAGAATGTACATCATCGGCTTTTGCTGTAATTTTCAGAAATGAACTATTTGAGGGGTTAGTATAATAGATCAAATATGTTATTACACTGACATGTTTGAAGTTTTGTGTTCGAAAATGCTGGAAAACCAAGAAAAACAAAAACGTTCAAGTAGTCTGGTTCCCTGACTGCACTAAAGATGAAATTGATCAATTTATAAATGCCGGAAAATTGTAAGGTAAGGAAACCAGTCTAGCTGGCCTGCACCCCTTCATGAACACGTAACCAATAGCACACACAATTTGGACTGAAACAGATGGTAAATTTTGAGCAGTAGTTGCAAAATAGTTAGGTTTTTCCAACGGCGGTCGGCTGACCACCGTAGGAAATGTATACAAAAGTACCATTTTCTTGAAAATGACTTCACACCAGGTGCCCTAATTTTACAGGATGCTTTAGACTGCCATCTACCAACATCCTGAAACATCAACATGAAAAATCATATTGATGATAATAATGTCGCATTTAACTATTCCTCCTTCTGACAACCAATAATTATATACTACTGCTGGTTTATTACAATGGAATGATTTTGGTTCTTATGGTACATTGCTTAAGTCTTTAAAATAAAACCACCCCTCCCCTCCCACAGTAATCAGGGCCCAATTTCACGGCGCTGCTAAGTAAAAAAAAAATTGCTGAGCACAAAAAAAACCCCTGTCTTATAAAAGCAGTTTACCAGCCAAAACTCCACGCGATTTTCATGCAATAGCAAATTTACAACAGCTGAATACTAATCACGAGCACTATACATCTCATGGAGTTTTGGTTGGTAGCCTGTTTTTGTAAGCCGGACTTTTTTTGTGCTAAGCAAATTTGTGAACTTAGCAGTGTCGTGAAATTGGCCCCTGGAAACTAGTAGCAAGGTAAAGCTTAAGTGTGTCTGCACATTGTCTGCAAACTGCCTGCACAATTCTACACAGTTGCCGAGAATTGCCAATCAGCAAAAGCTCTCAACTACGTGCAAATCATGCATGCCTGCATGGCCATGTACATGAGGCAGTCACAGATTGAGTGCACCTGTCACTTTATCCAGTGGTGGTTATGGACTTTGTGGACAAGTACTCCTTGCATGGTACTAAAGGAAAAGTTGGGGAAGCTCACTGGAAAGGACATGCCTGTGCAATCAAATGGTGGCTGAAGCTTACACAAAGACGTAACAAGTTTGTTTTCAAAGATTTCGAATAAATTTAGTGGTGCACAAACGTGCCAGAGAGTGCACGTGCCAACGCGTATGTACTAATACATATGGGTACTTACTGGGTACTGAGAACAGAGAGCAACAATGGGGACAGTAGTATCCTACAAGTTGGTCATTAGATATCTTGGTACCGCACATCAGAAAAGCCATAGAGGGATTTCAAATAGAAACAAAGCGAACAATGTTAGGAAAGCAAAGTGGATAGTGGTACCCCATAAACCCCGATGTGGGTACGCGTGGTGTCCATGTCAGTGCCACCTACCATTTTATTACCGGACCAAGCCCAGTCTGTGGCTTTCGAAAGGCAATCATGAGCACCCTACTGAGATAATAGCTTCTCAATCAGTTGACGACCTAATATGTTTGCACATACGGCGGGGCAGAGCACAGTTTGTCCTTGATCGTACCATGGACCTTTTTTAATAGCTCCATAATCAAACAGTCAGGCTATCCCCAATGTATGTACATCATTGTCCAGAGCCACCTGCCTCCCATCAGAAACTGAGTGACAAGTAACAAACCAGTTAAGTGCTGGAGAAATACCTATACTAAGAAAGCCACATTAGACTGAGCTCGGTCCAGTAATGTTGTGCATGGTAAGGTAATAAGTATTCTATAAGTAGACTTTAAAGATTGACGCTTCAGACAGCGAGTATTGAAGCCTGCCTCTCACTAATACGGTCCTGACGCAGACACAGACATGTCAAATTCAGCAGTGTGTGCAGTCGATTGTGAACTTGGCACCGATTCAGACAACATGGGCAGGTCGTATGACCTATCCTTTTTGCAAGGCATCTGTATATCACAGGTGCGACCGCAGCAGAGGCGCTTCATGTACGGTGCGAGGGCGGTGCGTACCTCTTCACGTCGCACGCAAAACATGATGAAGACAATCAGGCCCTGAAATGAATGAAACATTCTTGAACAGTTATTATCTCATTCAGAATGAGGTCCAGCATGATCAAAAACACACCTTGCCCCTGTGGACCTTCAATTCAATAAGGATTCTGTCAAATTTTTGAAGCTTCTTTACAATAATTCAAACTCATCGTCCCTGTCAATTACATTCTCGTATTGTCTATGTTATATGGAGTCCTTTTTGTTGTTATTATGTACTTTGTTAATTGCGTTTAAATATTGTTTTTGTTGTTCAGGGGACTCGCACTCGACATGCTTGCTTTGTGTAAGTCCCCTTCATCTCTTGGTATTAATACTAATACATTGGACATTTGTTGGGGTGAGGAAGGCTCTCGCCATGGAGGTGACTAAGATGCCCTTTCTGTCTAATCTAAAAACTGTGCCATTAGATCTTGCACAGGTGGATAAAATAGTTGGGTTTCTCAAAGAAAATTCTGGAGACAATAAGGTTTCATGCTGTAATATGGAAGATAGCCCACCTGAAAGGAGTTGGCCAGACAGAAGATGAGCTGGAAGGCTGGCGATCCGTCGATGACGACCAGGAACCCAAAACACCAGGTCAACCCCATGAGGGTGGAGATTCCGACGGCATTCTGGAGGCGTTTGGAGATCTGCTGGGAGCGAGATTCTTCCTTGACCTTCAGGATGCTGCGCATGACCAAGATGAAGGTGATGATGTTGTGGATGAGGATGAGACCAATGGGAGAAAGGAGGCCGAGGAACAGCACAAGATCAGGCTCAAGGAAGCAGCTGAGAGGAAATACAAAGTACATGAAAAACAATAGGAAATTTCACCTCTTCATTGAGACCAGACAGACAATTTCTATTTCGTGATCTGTTTTACTTACTAATCCTCGTTTCTGTAGTGATCAGTTGCTGCAGCCAAGGTGATCGTCAGAACAATCAGTGGAGATCCTGGAAAACAGTAGATTGGGTAAATGTTAACATCTGACATTGGATACGTCATTTATGCATGATTCATGTATTAGCCTTAAAATAATAATAACTTTTGCAGAGGATATTGCAAGAAACTCACCCCAAGCGAAGAGGCAAGCCTTGAGCATGTAGTGAGGCGTGTCTTCTGGGAACACCTTCACCGCACTGACGTACATGTTCCTGGCTTCAACAGCCGTCCACATCAAAGTGCATAAGACAAAGTAGTGAAGTAAAGCTGCAACGAACACACAACCACCTCCACTACCCTAAAATTAAAAGATAAAATTTCAATAACTGATATTTTTCCCCAGCGACCACAAAATTGCGAAATAATCATCTTTACACAATATGGAACAGCACTTCATTACACCCCATTTATTTAATTTCAGTAATTAATGCAATCTTTCATTAGAGTAAAGTGAACACAATTACAATCAGCAAAATATTTTCCTCACCTAATGTTTATTCCCAAGACAGTTTAACCATTCCTATTGGTCAAGAGCCTGCCACGTGGCTGGTCTTAAATGGATGATAAAGACATGGCTGGTTGGTCTTAAACACTTTTCCAGTGTCACATGAAATTTGGACTCCCATGAAATCCGGTGCCTTTTAACGTTTTATTGGTTGAACGTATATTCCTAACATATGCATGCGCAATACTACCAGTGAATCCATATTTCATAGTCTGAAATTCACACTACGACATCGCGCAGTATGCGCAACGCACAGGCCAATCTCCTTATAAGGTGAGGAGTTGAAGAGGGACATTCTATATTATAGTCAAAGGTGTTTCATAAAACATGAAGTAAAATTGTTAAACAAAAGGGTTGGCAACGTCCAGTTTTTTATTTGTTTTGATTTTTGGACCGAAAAGATATCTTTTTTTGACTGAAAAGGTATTGATGAATGGGAATAAATGTGGGTTTGGTCGGTATTAAACACTCTGTTTAAGATTGGTTGCAGTCAGGATGGGTGATTACCCCGAGATGAACACCCATCCAGACTGCAACCGGTCTTAAATAGAGTGTTTAATACCAACCAAACACACATTTATTCCTTTATTGAACTTCTAGTGTCAATTCACACCTACCTTTGCATTGTCGATGCCGGCAAGGAACACGATGTACAATATCAGCCAGGCGAAGAACAAATGGATGAAGATCTGACGAGATTTGCCAGTTCGCAGTTTCCTGTGGTTACAGAAAAACATACAAGCATTGTAGGAACGCCTTGCGTGGAAGAAAAACTAAGGACGTGAATCCTGTGAAAGCTTCAGTGTGACAGGCACTTTTGCTACAAAATATCATATTTTATGCACACGAGTGGCTTGTAATTGTATAAAGTTCCTAATTAATGAAAGGATTGAAAGTGATTAAAAGAGTGTGTACATAACATATTGAACACTACGTTGTCCCCCCCCCCCCTCAAAAAAAAATTTCCTAGACCCCAGCCCACCTTTTCAAACCCCTACGAACTGGTAAGGAATACGACTAGATGCCAAATGTGTCAGAAACGAATGACGACACCCAAAAGCGTCAGGCACACATGAGCTGTATTCGCAAGAGTGCGGCGGGGCTTCAGATAGATTGAGAGAGATCTTACTTGATCGCTAGATACACAGTCAAGGTGATGACCAGTGCAATGATGGAGATGGCACAACCGACGTTGGTTATGATATTCAAAACATCCCGTAATTTACTTGGTTCCTGTCCATGGACATTCTAGATAAAAGAAGAACAGTAAAAACAGAAACCTTGAATCCACACACTATTTACTGTTTCCCCTCAGCACTTAAAAGTTGAAAGAGAAAAACAATTATCTGAACTAAAACATTCAGACTATCTCTTTCATTTTTGTCTGAAAACATTCATCCCATGATCTAAAGGGAAGATATATACAACATTTGCAGACATCAGAAAACGAAATGGTCTAATAATTACGAAGTACATGTACCTTACAGAATTGTGAGGGAATGACAGTCTAAAGCATCCTGTAAAATCGTGGCTCCTGGTGTGCTGCCATTTTCAAGAAAAATGGTATTTTCCAACGCTGGTTGGCCAACCGGCATTGGAGAAAATTTGCTCCTAATTTTTCATTAGTTATTCCGCAATTTCTTTGCAATTGATTTATACACTCCTATGAAGGAGTACAAGCGTGCTAGACTGATTCTTTGACCTCACGTCCCAAAAGCCTAATGCTCCATTGCATCTAAAGTGGGGTCAAGGAACCAGACTACAAGAACGTGATTGGTTTTCTTGGTTTTTCCAGCATCTACCAGCCCAAAAAGTGAAATAAGTCAGCTTAATAATATTTGCTATAACGTTACATACTTATCCTCCAAATCCAATTATTTCTGAAAATTGTAGCAAAAGCAAAAGTTGTACTTTCTCTTTAACCCCAACTCCCCAAATTTATGGTGGAAGAACCATACTGAATTCTGAAAGTACTTCACTCTGCAGGAAACTGCACATTGTGGTCTTATTTTTCAAAGGATTGCAAACATCGTGGATTTTCAGTTAACAGGGAGGGGTCTGTGTTAAATTCATGCAATTTTTTACTTTCCCAACTTACTTTATGGTGAACTTCAAAGGACCTCCAAGCCAAGCGTAGGAAACGAACTTCAGTTAGGAAACTTACCACGAGAATGGCAAAGTTGGTCGCATGGCTGCAGTTACAGGACACCGTATCGTTTGTCTCTCTTGCCAGCCAGCAACCCGCTTTTGACCAGTCGCCGACTCTGTCATTCAGATCAAAATCCCAGAAGACACACTGGATGGTTCTATTTCCCTCCGTTTCATTATTGGCCGGTGCCTGTTTGACCATGAGATACAACGCTGGACTGTAAACTCAACAATATTAATAAACCGAAAAGCAAGACTGCACAACCTACAGAACTACAAATTAGGATTTGGTTGTCTAGGGTGCTTAGGTCTAGCCTGTGATGGACTGGCTTCCGTACAGAAGCTCCACGATATCTTTATGAAGACAAGTACCTTGAATTGGATGACCACTGGTTCGGTGAGGTTGACCAACTCAATGTCTTCCACAGTCAGTGAGACAACGGACCCAGCAACCCGGAGGCTCGAGCCGTTCTCATTCCCTTTGGTGCTATTGATCCGAGCTGACTTGAACAAGGTGTCATCAGCGTAGACAATGAAACTCGCCCGCAGCGGCTGGGAACCATTTGCTAAAAGGTATTTATAAAAATCAGGGACGTCAGAAAAAGACTTAAGACAGACTTTTAAGTTTGTCAAGGCATCAGCTAGCAAAGCTAAATAAGAGCAAGTCACAATTCAAGCCTAGCGGGGGATGCAGATGACACTAAAATATATCAAGTTGGAAACAAAGTAAACCCAATATTTTTTAATGAGCAAAACTCATTACAGCCCTTCTTTTTTACAATTTGTCTTTAAAGGTAATTGAACAATTCCTTGATCTACGAATCAAACATGTCTCTACTGAAAATCAGTCTTACCATTGCCGGCCTGTATCAAGTCGACAATGTTAGCCGGTAACCGGATTGAAGCTATCACATCTTGAGGCACCTCACTGGCATTCACCACGGTCGTGACCTTAGTGCCGACAAGACTGCCCTCCTGCCGTGAAGACTGTCCGGTCTGCTGCTTCGGAGCAGACACGAAGGTGAGTCCATTGCTAACCTGCATTGGGTCCAGACTGACCGCCTCAACGTGGATGGTGTCCTGCTGTATACTGACCGGACCCTCTTGTCTGAGAGTCAAGGAAACTTGAGCCTCAACAGACTGAACGATGGCTGAGGAGCTGCCAGCATTGACCTCAGGAGTCTGGGAGTCTGGAGTCTGGCTGGTACTCATGATGACATTGCTTACCGTCTGTACCACCAACTTGGTTACCTTCATAAAAATTTATTAATACTTGAATTCCACAAGGTTTACAATAAAACACCTACTAAGTTGGCCCTAGAATGGAGTGTCATGGCCTAGGGGCTAAGAGCACTGGACTTATCTTCTGATGTTTCAGAGGCAACAGTGACGTGGGTTCGAGCCCGCCGGCGGACACTTGTGCTCTTAAGCAAGGCACTTAACCATTATTGCTTCGTCCTTCGGATGGGTTGTTAAGCAGTAGGTCCCGTGTGTTGCATAATTGCACGTAAAAGAACCCAGTGAACATTTATCGCTAAGAGAAGGGGTTTGCCCCGGTGTTTCTGGCCTCCTGTATAAACTCCCACGTGGAGTATTTAGGAGAAGAACCAACCAAGAAGCCAAGAACCAAGAATCCTCCAGAAGTTTAGTTAACCATGTTCACTGCCAACCATCTCATGGCAAATAGCTTATTGGGCTGACAATTTGAACTTCTTTTGAAGTCCTATTTTGATAACTTTGGAATTAAGTTTGGTGCGTCGCTTCGCACATCTTCTAGGGTTTGAAGTTTACTTAAGACGTTTGCTCAATGATGAACAGGAAGTATGTGCCATCATTGAGGTAACAGGCTAGGCTTGTTGGAATATCTTCTGCAAATGTTTTGTGAACGATTTCTTTATAAAGACCCACAGCTGATTCTTTATCCTGATTGGCTGAGCCATGATCACATGGTGTCCATCAATAACACAAGCTGGTACTTGAAATTTGCATATAGCACTAACTCAGCATTTCCACACTAGTGCCCGGCTACATCAATCGGACAATCGCTTATTATCTACAGCATCCCTAGAACTTTGGAGTAATGCTAAGAATACACCACTTCCCTTGACCTTATGCCTGTTTTGTGATCATGCATCTCACGCAGATGAGCATGAGTGCCCTGTGCAAGTCAATATTTCACTTCTTAAGATGCCTGTGTTCCCACTAGAAACCCTTAAAAGCTGCGACGAAATCAATCGGAGTATTTGAGAAGTTTGCCATCTTATTAAGCCACAACACTGAAATCAGTAAAGATTCAAGTTTATTAACATTCATTTCTCAATTTGTACATATTGCAAGTTTTTAGTTTGTTGTCATTTTTTGGGGGATCAGCTACCTCAGTATCTCCTGATCCTGCCCCGACAATGTTCATCAAAATGGTGGAGACCGCTTCCACATCTTCTGCACTTTCAGATGACTCTGATGTCTGATTGGCCAGAAACTCAACCACTTCATTCACGTTCCCTCTACTGACGTTAACCTGCCAAATGCAAGAAGATACATTTAATCATTTTCTCCATGGGAATTCTCAGTCAATTCGAAAGAATATATTTAAACATCAAAAGAAATACAGATTGAAACAATGATTTTCTGTAAATGTACCCTTCAGGAGAATATTAAAGGTAGATTAAGGAGATATTCCAAGGTCTCCCTAATGCCACAACTATTTAGAGGCAAAACTTTAGGGTTGCAAAAAGGCTAGATCGATTGCTCGTGCGTGGTCCAAAACATGAAGGTTCCAAAATTTGTGGGGGTAGGATAAGGTAACATGGGGGTTAGGGTCATGAATATTTGAATTTTGTTGCGCACAATCCAATGGGAATGTCTACCTAAGGCCAAAAAAAAAAGTCTCCGGTTTCTGGTATGCACGCACGTAGCTGTAGCCATGCGCGTTGGCAAAATGAAAAAGGTTTTTTTTCAATAAAAGATGATGTCTTAAAACCGCCAAACTCATTGGTTTGACTGGAATCCTGCTGCTGCACAATTTTAACATGTTTTAGATGGGGTTATGATCGAGAATAAGCTTGATGTGGCCTCTTTGGACTCCCATATATTTGCACTAAGTTTAGTCGGGCACCATTTGCAGTCATCAGCCTACACTTGAAGCAAAAAACAGGTTAAAAAAAAAAAAGCTGCGTCGCCGCACCACTTTTTGGGCAAGCTCCATACCAGAAACCGGAGACTTTTGTTTGGGCCTAGGGTACCATTCTTGGTAATTATAATACGTGCTGAATCTTAAACTGTTTTATAACTGTCAAGATTACGTTGTGAATGTGTTGTGAATCATCACTTACAAGGGAAACTGACCAGGCACAGTTTTAATCAATAAAGATTAAACTAAGAAACGTGACTGTGGCAGATTGTGAACCTGCTGCGTACCTCTAGCGCACTGATCTACCCTACAATAACTGAGCAATCTAGCCCTTCACGTCAGACAGTGTTACGAAGTTGTTCGATCTCTGTTCATGGCACTCTATCCAGTCAGAAGCCTTACACCTGGGTGTGCTAGGACTGATCAGCTGACATATAGACTCTCAACATATGTGATGCCATCAAGCTAAATGAGTCGTTTGTCGGGAATTTTTATTTGGAGATACAGGCCAAAATAGGGCCACTTCATCACATCACTTCATCACATCTCGTGGTGTTCCGACTTCCATAATTTTTGAACTAAAGATGATATCAGCATGCGGTTTACACAGCAGTAATGCTGATACTGTGCTCTTTTCAAATCCGTAATAAAAAATGTTTTGACCAGGGGCAGCAAACGACTCGTGTAGCTTGATCACATCACATAATAAGCTCAAGGTTACAGCACCGTAATGGTTTATCAATTGAACATTTTAAAGGTCACCGGTTCAATTCCAGCTCCAGTAAATTCTATTTATATTCTAAAAGGCTGAACTTCAAAGCTTACAACAGCGGCGTCTTCCAGAGTTACTTCATTCCTTTCTTCTCCGCAACTTTGAGGTATATGGTTTCCCCACTGGAAATAGTCTGGTGGAGGTATAACGGAGCAGTTGCGAACAGCTAACGGATCCCCAGCTGTATGCAAATTTAACCAACATAATATCAAAAGCGTGATATTTTTTAATCGAATGAAAGAGGAAAATCCTGTTTACTAGACTTTAACCTTCAAACTCTAGAATAGCAAATAAAACCAGTTCTGTTAAAATACAGGGCGAGTTAAAAAAAAAAAGCCCAAATGTTGGGACCATTGTTTTACGGAAGTTCTGCATGTAGCACATTCAAAACCTCGGATATGAAAGCCCAGTTTATAAGCTTTCTTTTAGTACAAGAATCATTCAAATCACTCATGTACTTTTCAAGTTACAGAATTTCAAACACAGCCACCGTTTTAAAGTCATATTATCATTTTTAGCTTCACAAGTGTTGTCTCACCTTTTGATGTCATAAGCGGGCATCTCTCAAACGACTCTGCTGTTGTACCTCTTCTTGTTGCAAGCCACATCAACCGGCCATGAAGAGCATCATTCGTGGTGTTGGCTGGACAAAAACCTTAAATGACAAGAAAATATGTAAATATAAATGAGCAAGGAAATATTGCTGTTTTATTATCTATTTCAAGTCTTTTCCTATTTCCTTTCTGTGGACTTATCTCGCAACCACAAGAAAAGAGGTCATTATTGAGGTCACATGCAAATTGCAGGCAAACATGTTTCTGCTTCAACCAAAATGCTCGATTCACAATACAGTGCGCGCCCCAATGTTTATCCCTCAAAAGGTCTGTTTCCAGCTCGCGGGTCGACATCGGTAACTACGCGAAAAAGTTTCTGCCGTTACTGCACTTTGAAGATGGCAAACACAGCGAGTCGCAGATTGATGCGAGTCGATGAAACTGAAGAAATATTTGTATGATCCAGGCATCCCATGTTGTGACAAGAAGGGGGAACTGCAAGATTTGGTTGTGAAAGCGTGTTATATGGGCAAGGTACGATGTTTAAAAAAATATAATAAAAACAAATTAAACAGTGCCCAATATAAAACACAAAAAATCTCACTCACCGATAACCTGAACCGAGAACGAGCAGTTCAGACTCAGGCCGTACACAAACCACTGCCGGTAGTTGACAACATGGCTACCTATCTGGAGTTCAACGCCAGGACTGAGGCTTGAGGTGAAGTTGGTTGGTCCGTCCCATCCAGTTACAACCGGTTCCATCCAGTCCACGCTGGTACTGGTAGAACCTGGCTCCGCATCGACTGTGAAATTTACTGGGCAATCTAGATCCACCGCTAAATAGGCAGTTTGAATTTAAAGGGAAAATACAACATTTTTGCAAACATCAAAAAATAAAACTACCAAATCATTTTGAAATACCTTGCTGGACTGTTAGTGAATGACAGTGTAAAGCATCCTGTAAAATCATGGCACCTGGTATACTGTCATTTTCAAGAAAAGTGGTATTTTTGTAACAATTTCCAACGCTGGTCGGCCGACCAGCGTTGGAAAGAAACTGTTTTTTTTTTCAAATACTGGCCCCAATTGACCATCGCACTTGTTTGCAATCGATTACACACCTATGAACAGGTACAAGACTGGTTCTCTGACCTTACAATTCCCCAATGTATATATGTAAACTGCTCTGTTTCTTCTTATATGGAGTGAGGGAACCAGACTACAGGAAAATGATTGTTTTTCTCGGGTTTTTATAGCATTTTCGAACCCAAAACCTAAAAAAAAACATGTTTGACAGGATAGATTCTAAAAAAAAAAATTCCAAATTGTAAGCATTGCGTCCTAATTTAAATATTTAAATCATTGGACATTTAAATTACACAATTCCAGGGTTTAAGATCACGCAAGGCATGATGGGAACCAATATGGCGCAGTAAGATTGTACCCATGGAAACGAGGTTGTGTAAAGACCAAAAATATGACAAACAAAATGGTGCACGAACCTGTGACGGTGATTTTAAACTGACACATGTTGCGGTTTCCAGACGCATCTGTCGCGTTGTACATCACCTTGGTGACACCAAACGTGAACATCCCACTGCCAGTTTGGTTACATTTCCAAACTTTAGTTGCTTGGCAACCAAACGTGACCTCAAAAGGACCAACATTGTCCGAGATGACAGGAGGGGGCCAGCTGTAAGCCACCTGATTGGTCGAAGGCTTGGCAGGGATGATGACGTCACCAGGACAACCACTGAACATTGGCGGTTCGTTATCTAAGACAGAAATTGAAAATGACGGTAAGTTACAATCATCAAAATAATGCAATTTTCCGAGAGAAAAGAAGTTTCAATTTAATAAATGTTTTGGAACAATTATATAAACCAAAGCTGGTACTTACCGACTTGAATGACAATGGCATGAAAGTGACACTGCGTCCCCAGTCCTTGGACACGATATGTGACACGTGTAGCGCCGAGATTGAAGAAAGTATTTGGTTGGTAGTCTGAGTACACACGCACTTGAAGATCAGTTTCACTGGTAGCCTGTGTAGGCGGACTGCCGACGTAGAACGTGACTGGCTGTTGGGCACCGTTGAAAGTGACGCTGGGAAGCGCCCACAACACATTGGCAACAGACACGCCAGGATTGGTGAGAGTTGTGACATTGGATGGACAGTCAAGGCCAACCCCTAAATGAAGGGAATCACAAGAAAAAAATGTACTGCTTCACCACTAGCTCAAAAAAGAATTGATACCTGAATAATTGATAACAGTAAAAAGTTTCAAAAAGCAATCGTACCAGTCACCGTCACAGTAAAGTTACAACTAGCTGCGTTGCCGGCTTGGTCGGTCACCGTGTATGTGACCATGGTAACCCCTCCAACGGAGAACATGTCACCGGGTTGATGAGTAGAGTTCCAAAGCAATGGTGTACTGAGATCGGACGCACTCAAATCGGGCCACGACAAAGGGACAGACCTCTGGTTGTTGTCGGCAAGACGAAGTATGTTGCTCGGGCAACCGGTGGTGAAAGTAGGAGGAAGATTGTCTGCAAAACCAAACAAGCAACAAATAGAACATACCGCTTAAGATTTTGAAAGGATCAAAATGTTAGGCCCTGCTTAATATATAAAATATATATATATACAATCTAATAATTACTTGATCTATGTCTCTTTTCCAATACAAAAAAGCCACTTTAAATTCTAGAAGCAGAACAGAATTGTTTTCAAAATTTCAGTATTTTGCACAGCACATCAGCTCAAATTTATATTTCAGGATTCTAAGCTACTTCTTTTGAACCCATTGGGGACCTGCTGTGGATAACCTGACTGCGACTGAATGGGATGAGTTCTTAGATATGAACTATTATCTTCAAGTAAACTTGAATCCTTGATCCTGATTGGTCGATCCATGGCAACAAGCCGTGCTACATATAACCATGTAGCACGGCCTCAGTCCATACGGCACTCCGCGTATTACGCTTTTCTAAGATGCGATGTGTGCGTGTTCCATCTTAACTGTGCGTCAGGTTTGCTTGAAAATAAATTCGTTATCACGCTCGCGCTCGTGAAACATGGAAAATGTAGTGCATCTGTGTCCCACACACAGACCAGGGCTCGATTTACCCGGGTGCACGCATGCACCAGTGCATGTAGATTTTTGCTTGTGCACGTAGCTTTTTTACTGCATGAGCATGCATGACGTGCATGTAACTTTTTTAGCCACCAAAATACTCGTTTCATGCATATATTTACTGTTTACAATTGAGTGAGAATAAGAATAAAGTTTGTTGAATACTTGACCACATAGTGTACAAACGTGTTATTTCTTATATCCATAAATTATTCCTCGCAGCAGATTCAGAGTACGCGGTAAATTTTGCAAGATCTCGACGTCCTGCAACCTCCTCCGATCATGCATGTGATTTACCACGTGATACATGCAGCAGATAATTTGGTATCGCACTGATGCTCCGGGCATTCCTTATGTCCGGATCGTAAGTGTGATTCCAAATTATTAGCTGCGTTTATCACGTGGTCTCGTTATTGGCCAATCGGACGCCGATATGCGCCACATGAAGCAGACGGGTAGCTTGGAGGGCTCCGATAATTTTGCACGCAAATGACCCTGGGTACTTGTAAATTCTACACGTTCGTATGGGTCTTCATCGACGGCAAATTTCGTCAAAATGACACATTCTGAACACGCGGGAAGGCAAATTTAGCTTTCTATGTGAGTACTCAACATATGTACCAAATTATGTACGACGGATCAATTTCGCCATGCTCGAAATGCCACAACAGCGTGGCGTTGTATACAACGCCACGTTCACGGGTCTAGGCTTGAGCATGATCAAGTAAAAAAGGTTATCTACTGTACTATCTGTAGACATGGTAGAAAGTTCGATAAATCAAAGAGAAAGAATGCCTTCAGAGAAGCAGAGGGGTGTACATGGTGTAAGTCAATTATGGTGTATGTGGGTTTTTCTTGGTGCATGTAGGATTTTTGGTCTACATGCACCAGTGCATGCCACTTTTTTTTGGTAAATCGAGCCCTGACACAGACGCACTACGCGCTCGCGGGATAACTTATATTACCATTTTCACAGTTTCGCCCACTATAACCCTGAGCACAGATGCAAACGTAGTGATGCTCGAAGAGTTGGCAGTGTCCCCCATGCTGGCAAACCATTTGTTGGCAAATATTGGCTGAAAGTACAAAAAAAATCAAGAATGATCCCACCGAGGATAAACCTGATTGCAACTCATCCGAGAAATTTAATACGAAAACTCCTAAACCCTTTCGTCCCTGAACCGCCCCAAAGCATCCTACCCGTTGCTCTTTATTCTAACCCTAACTGCGCTAGCACTGTATGAATTTATGATTTCATCACTGAGTAATACCCATGATAAGGATGCCATGGTCCAGTGGTTATGGTATTTGCCTCATGTACGATGGTGCGTGGGTTCGAACCCAGCCAGGAACATGGTGTTTGTGTCCTTGGGCAAGACACTTAACTACACTTGCCTCTATCCACCCAGGAGTATGAATGGGTATATGTACCTGTGAGCGTAGAGAATGAATTGTGCACTAATATCGACGGCAGCATGGTCGCATGGCCTGATGAGCATGGTAATAATAGTAAAAGCTTTGAGATTGTTGATATGATGGAAAGCGCTATATAACCATTGCAACTATTATTAGTAGTAGTAGTGAATACAGTGTAGTACAATGTAATACAAGTCCTAATCGGTTAATTACCTTTAAATATGTGAATTCCAAAAGGATAGGTAAAACTTTCTGAGCCATGATTCCCCAAAAGCCTTCCTGAAGCCTCAACACGCTGAATGCTGGATGATGCCCAGTTGGTCCAGTAGATAAAGTCATAGTAGACAAAGAGATCATATGCATGATAGTTGAAACTTGTGCGGTCGACAAGAACAGTCCGACCCTGGCCTAAAAGATCCGAGTATTCAATGCGGTTGGTCCAAGCATCACACCAGTACAGCCTTCCCCCTGAAGAACAAGATCAAGGACATTTTATTTAAAGCTACATGTAATATGTTAACTTTTGGGCCCGGTTTCCTGTGTCGACAAGTAGCACATCTTGGAAAAAAAATTACGCCATTTTCAATTCCACATATCAAAGAAAAATCACTTTTACGCGTCATTTCTTACAAATCACAAGTTCTTTTCATGCATGTCAGACAAACCAAATCCTTTACAATCAACAACCTTGCAGGAACTATCAATTTTAAGTCAAAATTTTCATTATTTTTTTAAAAACAAACTTGAAACCACCTGATGAGCTTCCCCTTGCTTAATTCCTGCTAAACCATCCAACTCATGTGAGTTCTCAAAAATCTGGAAGGCCATCGTTGTTTTCATTTAGGTCACTAATTAGGAAAAAGTCTTCCACAGAGTCATGGTCCTATCAGGCAATAAGTGTGGCAATCTGTGGATATCTCAGCGGGTGTTTCATTGAAAATATGTCCCATTATGCTCCTTGAAACCATTCAAGAAAAAAACATGCACAAAGATTTACCTTCCAAATCAAGGGATATGCCATACGGCCACTGTAGCGAAGTATCGATGAGTACGCGACGACCTGAGCCGTCTGTGCCAGATCGTTCAATCTTTGGTACGGTACCCCTGTCTGTCCAGTACAAATGACTGCAACACAAGAGAAGAATGAAGTGGGAGTCAGGGAATCAGTCGCCTCCCACCTCAACATCAACCAAATAATTTGGCCCCATGCAATGACAAAATCTGAACTGGTCCAATATGCTGAACCTCATGTACGTACCTGTTAGCAGGGTCGACTACAATCCCTACTGCTTCTACATTTCCAAGGGAAGTGTTTGTCAAGTTGAGAACCACTGATCGTTCCCGACCATCTAAAGTAGCTCTCTCGATCAGATCACTGCTTCTATCCGTCCAATACATCACACGATTCTCAACGTCAAGAGTCAAACCATAAGGGGCTACATAGAGAGGGCAAGAAAACTCTCTTATTTGATAGGAAACACCACCAAGCAAGCCCACTAATGCTGGTTCCAGAGTACTCAAAATTCTATCTATGTAATAATACGCAAATCACGATGTTTGGATGTTTGTCCGGGTTTATTCTTGGAAGTGGCAGGTCGCATGGTGCTCAAACTCGGTGGGTGGGGCTCGGTCCAACTTTTAGTTTTTCAACATTTGTTAAGCAATTGCGAGGGGCCCCTCCCCGGGGGTCCTCTCTCTTACGTACATACAGCGTGTGTGCGTGTATACATTCACGCAGGTACATGAACGAATACAAGTACACACGCTGTGACTGCATCTAAAAGGGGAACTCCCAAGCTACGCGCCAATTATGACTATAGTAGAGGTCACAAAATGAATGACTATACAGGTCACAAAAGGACGGACGGACGTACGAACGGCCGGACGAACGGAGGGCCGTCTGTCTGTCCATCCAGTCTAGCCAGATGGAATTGTGGGGTGATAGCATTGTGTTCCCACTATCCCTTTTTCTAAAGATTCTCTTCTGGGGTGATGTTTTTCTATTGTGAAAATAGTGGGGTGATGTGACCTGAAAGGAACATCACCCCACAAGGGGGGTAAGGTCAGAACATCCGTACGGGCGGACAGACGGAAGGCTTACGAAGTCTTAAGAATTGGCTTACTCTGTAGATCCGTAAAGAGAACTTCCACTCCAGTCCCGTCCAAAAAGGCCCGGGTTATACCATCGAAGACGACATCGGTCCAATACACCATGCGCTCTACTGGGTCGTAGTCAATGGCGCGCGGATGACTTATGTTGTCATGGCTACCGTCTAAACCCGGGATGAGAGTGAAATTGAAGGTGTCTGTGGGCGCGACATAAATTCCTGGAGGATACGTATTGGTCACAAAGACCAAGTCATCGGGATCTAAAGGGAAATGAAGGGCAAAAAGGAAGAGATTAATTATTTAATTTGTGTGACTATATTCCAATTTCTATGATATCAGTCTAAAACCTCAGTCAGGCTCAGTAAAAGAAAAAATATGGATATGATTCCCTCCAGCCCTTTTAGGGTGAGTTTATGTACTGTCATAATTAGTTTCTTACACCATCACAGATTTTTTGAGGATAAGAACACTTCTATCAAAGTTGCCTGAAGTGTCTAACATAAACAATACTACAGTGAAATCTTGATAAGTCAAACTCTGATAACTCAAAACAAAAGTAAGTCAACAAAGAATCCATTCCCTTCAGTAGTATAACAATGATATACACCCCTGCTTAACTCAAAACTCTGTTTAAGTCCAATTTTGAACCTGTTCCCTTGAGGTTTAACTTATCGAGATTTCACTGAATGTATAACGCACATATCAACCAAACATTGTTCACGCAGAGTAATACATTATTACCCCTGCTGATAAGCCCAATGAAAATATTCCATAGACCACCTCAGCTCAATGCTGAGCCCTTAATCTAAAGCAATTTATTGTGAGTTTTGACTGTTAACTTGGAACAACAAATAAAATGACCCAGAATACTTGTTTCAACAACTGTCAACAACTGTAAGTACACAATATCTTTATTAACAACCCTGCTTAGGCAAACAATATGATTCATAAAATCAACTTTTTTTTAAAGACGGGCCTTCAAAAGGACTTTGTTGCATATTTCTAACTTTTAAACTGAGGCTTTATCGCTGGTGATGTTTGAAGACAATTCTGACGACGATTCTTGAAATTGCACTTTTGGACGAAAGCGGTTTTAGGGTCAATGCATTGAAATGGTGATATTCTTTCAACGGATCGAGCAATTTCAATAATTTTTTCATCTAAAGGAGTTTATGAAATGGCTTTCCACTCATTATTATTTTTGGTGCTTCATATTTTTTTAAACATGAAATTATTTTTTTTGGGGGGGGGGGTTTGGTTTCCGGTATATGTGTGCAATATTTTGAACACGCAGTACGTATCATGAAGTAACAGCATCGTGCAATACGTACGTTGCATGCTCAGTTATGTACCGAAGGATGTGTGTTTGCATACGATGTACATCGCCCTGGCAGTTTGGTTAATAAGGCCAAAACAAAATAGTTCTGCTTCTGATTACATGGCATTTGAAAATAGGGTACGTAGGTAGGGAATTTTTTTTTGCCATTTTTTTTGGTACGATCATATGGGGGCGTCTGCGTGTAGTCAAGGTGAAAGGTAGAAATTGATGGTTTTGGGTTTTTTTTCACATTTTTCCCATAAACAAAATTAGGGTAGGGGCTGTCAGAATAGGGTAGGTGGGGAAACCGAAATTCTTGCTCTAAAGTCAACATTGGCGAGACGGGTTGAGCATATTATTTAAAAAACTGCAACGAGTAGAATTAACTCATCATATTCACAGAGCAGGTGGGTTCATTTCTAAACACCCCTCCGACTCCCCCCCCCCATCCCCCACCCCTCCCCTCACCCCAAACATACGGTTCTGTATACTTACGGCTCTGCGATTCACAGAATGATCCGATGAATTCAGGAGCACAAATACAAGTAAACCCGGTTGAAGACGTAACACAACTTCCTCCATTCCAACAGGGATTACTTGAGCATGGGTCATCTGTGGCAAAGGATACCGGTACATGAATATTCATACATCTTCATGAATAACAAGTCAGAAACACCCACCCAGCCATAACCAACATGACCAAACCCCCCCCTCCCACCCGGGGGGGGGGGGTTCATATGTACGAATGGTAATTCTGCTCTGTGTACACGACGTATATGGGAAAGTTCAGTTTCCATGGCGCATAGCGCCGAAAGTTTTTCGCTGCGTGGCAACCCATGGTCCAGTTTTTATGTCTGTCGAGCGCAAAGTGAGTCTCCCGCGCAAGTTTAAACTTGCGCGCGCAAGTTTAAACCTGCGCGCACGGAAGTTTAAACTTGCGCGCGCATTCATTTCCTTGCTACAAATTGCGCACGCAAGTTTAAACTTGCGCACTGCATAGATTTTCCCGGCCACGCATACAGAGCCGCTAAACTATTTTGCCCCTGGGTATACTCATGCAGATATGTAACATTATTTTTAAAGCAGATTTTTTTCTCCGATTTAATAGCATCACTGACCTTCGGGAGACTATGCCATAATGCCTTTTTTTGAAACATTTGATTACATTAATTAATTAAATCATTTACAAATTTATTTACTTTTTAAAATAATTACCATTTTATATGCATAGCGTTTTTAAGTTGTAAACATTTTTTAATATGAATTATTGAGCCTGCAATAAAAAATATTTGTTAAAGTAATACATTTAATTAATTCATTAAATTAGTAATGCATTCATTATTTTTTTCTTCAAATTATGCATTTTTGAAGTGTACACAGCGCTCGAAATGTTATGCAAGTATTTCTAAAAACAATATGAATTATTGTACCGTACAATTTATTAAATGTTATATTAATTAGTATTTTTTTAAGAGTAAGTACTTTTTAATTGTAGAATACATAAGCATTTTAAAAAATAATGTAAATGATTAGTATAATGTCAAAACTTGAACAATTGAAGGGATCATAATCATTCTTTTTACGTTAACAGCGGGGTACACCAGCTCTAGGAAATTATGATTTATTTACATTCAAGAATATAAATAAAATGCTAATTAGGTTTACAAAGCAAAAAAACTTGAAGCTGGTCTCCATTTTTGAACAACTTCAGTACACTTCCCAAGCAATCGCCGCCAGTGTGCTTAAGTTGATTGCTTGACCGGTCCCCTCCCTGGCCCCGCCCCCACGTACCCTTAAACAACTTCTCTGATAAGCACTGCTAAATCTCAATGTTTCTTTTCATTGACGCTAAGTGAATTCCCCTTTTTATTTATTTCTTTATTGATTCATTTATTC
Organism: Patiria pectinifera; assembly: GCA_029964075.1. NCBI lineage: Eukaryota > Metazoa > Echinodermata > Asteroidea > Valvatida > Asterinidae > Patiria > Patiria pectinifera. The sequence continues at coordinate 6,572,540 of CM057132.1, forward strand.
CATTATTTCTCCATGTACTCGTGTTTTGAGAAAAAAAATTCTTCATCAATGAAAATCCCGTCCGCAAAAGAAGGTTGCTATCGCCTTTGCGCAAGTTTAAACTTGCGCACGCAAATTAAAATGGCGCGGTGTAATTTGCGTGCTTCAGGAGTCCCTCGCGCAAGTTTAAACTTGCGCGCGCAAGTTTAAACTTGCGTGGGGGACTCAAATTGCGCTCGACATGTCTTGGGTATCAAAAGATGCGCAAGGCTCGAGGCTAAAAAGTCATAAACAGCTCGGGTCAAAAAAAAAAATGTCAAGGCTATCGCGGAAAAAGTTGAGGGGGGGGGGGCGGATTATGCCCCCCTCCCCCTGCCCCTTTTCGGGTTAAATTTTGTGAATCCTTACACTTTTGGAAGTACACGTAGAAACTGCAGTAGAAACTGCATCAACTGGTCAATCACCTGTGACTCGATCAAAAGATACATCTGGCAAATTGTCTGGTAGCCCGACTGCGTCTGGCCGTACAGTACTATCGCAAGCTCTGTAGTACAGAGCTTGCGATAGTACTGTGCGGCCAGACTCAGTCGGGCTAATGGGAAGCTTTTTACACTTTAGTCAAGGACCGGCCAGGATGGGATTGTCAGTTTGTCACGTGCTGCTTTATGGAGGCTGACATGTTTTGCAAAGCGCCCTCTGTTGATCCACACATGTTTTACAAAGCGCCCTCTGTTGATCGAAACAAAACGTGTCCGAGACATTTCGCTCGTTCGCTCGTTCGCTCGTACCCCCTTGCCCTGCAAACAGGACGCTGGGCAACCTCGTCCCCAGTGCTTACTTTATTTCCAACCGCGTTTCCAATAGTAAACCCTGGAGGTAGCAGACCAGTTAAAATAAACTTCCATTGACCCCAATGGTAAATGCTCCCACTTCAAAAATTCGGGAAAAATACTCACAACTCTCCAAGGTGTTCGAGACACACATCAAATTAAAGCTTATTTCATCATCTTTCATTTTCTTTTCAATTTTCGGGGGGTCAACTGATGACTTTTAGGAGAAATTTCCATCTGAAGATGATCACCCCTGAAAATAGTCCTGAAGCCCATCGCCATTTTGAAAAACGATGCCTACACTCCATTGCAAAGTAGAGCGCTTTTAGGGTCCAAATTACATCAAAATTACACAGAACTGCAAGCTCCAAGTCCTGTGCACGGTTTCCACCCATATTTTTTACAAACCCTCAAGTTCATGGCCCACAGCATGCTCAAATACCGAAGATTTTGGGGCATGGAAATCGTGATTTGGCCGGCGCAGGCAATTTCGGACCGATTTACTGGTCTGCACCCTGGATAGGAAACTTTCTTCCTGTATCCTGATTGGATACCGCAATTGGCTAGTAATGGATTTTTATCGTGTACTTGGTGCTATATATTCACAACGTGCAGTACGTGTTTTCGCGATCATTCGTCCACGCCTTCTCGAAAATACTAATTTCCTTTCCAATTTGCTCATATTAATATGAAATATGATACTGCATGTTGTCTTGATAACATCGTAACAGTTTGATTTCAAAAATCGTGTTTTCGTAACTCACGCCATGCTCGCGCTGCTACGAATTGACTTTGTTTTTACCCCAGACACCGCATACAAAACCAAACGCTAATGTGTAACGCATATCCAGGCACCAGACTGTTCCTCATTTGCATAAATCTTGCACATGCAAATGATCCAATACCAGGGTGAGAGAGCAGGTAGTGGTGGGCGCGTACTGCTCGACACCCTGGGGACGAGGTTGGACGCTGGGATACTCTGATGAGCTTCACAGAATCTTGTAAAGGAAATGGCCTATGACCTATGTATAAAAGCATCTGACTGCAGCTGTTCAAGACCGCAGTTAGACAATGCGCTCAAATGCTATCCGAAACCTCCCATAGAATTTCGCACATTCCATACCGAATGTGATTTCTGCGTTTTTATTGCGGACCATGTGGACAAAATTTTGAGCGTCGCATAATGCATTCCGACCGTTCGTGACTCGAAACGGAGCCTGAGCGAGTGACGGGAATTGTAAATTTACAACACAGATAAGTTTTAATTTCCTACATTATTACGCTTTTTCAATGAGAAAAAAACAGCTTTCAACTGGAATAAAAGAGTAATGAATCAGTCTTAACGGCCGTTTCAAACCATGCAGAATCATGACCTGGATGACGCGCAGGTCACTGGTCACGCAAAATCCAACCAATCAGAGCGTGAATTCCTCAGAGTATCCCAGCATCCTGTTTGCAGGGAGGGGGGTACGAGCGAATTTCGCTCGTACCCCCGCCCGTGCAAACAGCAGGCTAGGATGCTGGGATACTCTGATGAATTCACGCTCTGATTGGTTGGATTTTGCGCGACCAGTGACCTGCGCGTCTTCAATTCAAGGTCATGACTCGTTGAAAAGCGTACTAACAATGTAGGAAATTCTGTAAAACTAAATGTGCGCTTTCCTTGTGCGCTTTCCTATGGAGCATGATGGTAATATTGCCAGGCTTGAGTGGAGGCTAGTATAATTCAACTTGGTGCGGATTTCGTACTTTACTTCCCTTTTAAAAAAAATCTTCCAGAGCTTCGAATCAAAAAAGAAAAAGAAAATTGCTGCTATACAATTAGTATCCGACTGAAAAATAACATTTCTAAGATAAAACTTAAAATTGTTGGGAAAAAACCCAGACCCTGTCATCGGTAGCGCAAGGAATCGAACTCGGGACCCCCTGCTTACGAGCCTGCATACCTAACCAATATGCAACGACGGTGCTCGTCAATCTTTGCAATTCATAATGGATATATTTGCGAACATGTAGAGAGAGCATAGGAGCGGGCGATTTTTTTTTAACCAGACTTCCTCGTCCAATCAAATTGGCTAGATTGGCGAGAAGACGTCGCCAACATACTTCTGACCAATGACAGACAGGCCACGCGAGCCACGCGTGTTATACGTCACGGATACTTCCTGGAACGCCCTCCCGTCTTATAAAAAATAGGGCATTTTTTCCCCGAAACTGGTGCTACTCCATCTGGAAATGAAGACTATTCCATCATATTTGTTTCTTTTCTGTAATTGACAATTTCCATACGTGATGAAATTTTTGGCATTTATGTTTTACATGTATAAGTGTAGAAATTTAGAAAGCGGAGAAATACACACTGAGTACTTCGGCCCAAGGCAGCGCAAAGACCAGTACGGGCAACAGCCAGTGATGTAAAACATGACACTTTTCACCTCCATATCATTACACCATGGACAATTACCGAGAACGGGGCCGGGTCAACGGACACTGTACTGGCGCAGGCAGCTCGCAATGTCTTCCCGCTATTTTTGGTCAGTCACCAAAAAATTGCCTCAAATTTCACAAGAAACAACCTCCGAGTCTGCCGTCCAGCTTCAAGCCTCCAACGCGGAAACTTGTACATCATACTCTGGAGTCTTCATGGGCGCAAAAAGCATCACATTGGGACGCTTGGAGTCTTGCAAATCGACCAGAAAACCGGCCTCATGTACGGGGTCACTGTAAAGCTTCGACGCAGACATGTTGCGTCGTCGTCACCGATATTGAAAGACTGACTTGAACTTTGCTGTAGGCCTCCAGAACTTGTCATAGGAATTTTTGTGAACTCATAATTTTGTCGAATGATCTGAATGACATTTTTGGAAAATACTGAAGTTTTTGGAGCTCGTCGGGGTAAGTCCAACTTTAATTAAGGAACTATCGAGGTGAGTGAAAATTTATCTTCTCCTCCCGTCACACAGAACCAAACGAGGAAAAAGCGATCCAATATTCTGCACTTTGAGCAATATGGTATCATCCGCCTGCATTTTAGACTTCATTTCGAAGAAAGGTGGAGTCAGAAAATATTCATTCTTTTCTTTGACTTTGATCCTTGAATCGCATTTAAGTTAAAAAAAAGAAGAAGATGTAATGTTATCTGCAATAATCATAATGTATTGCATTCTGTACATGAGGTTGTATTTTGCATTGTTGAATATTGTGTGATAACATTCTTCAATTATCTTTAATTAGCTAAAGAAAATTGGAATATCGACAAGCACGAAATAATGATGTGTGTTTGTTGCCAACGAAATCGCGTCCATTTTAGCCTACATTGAGTTAGTCTTTTTCATTGCTGAATAACCTATTGTACGTTGAAATTCCATTCATGTAGGCCTAAGCGAAAGCCCTTTTGATTCAGATTTATTAGCATGTGAATACCTGCCAATTTGGGCCAAGTTCGGGCAAGGACCATTAGTCGACTAGTGGTTGATTTGTGACGTACCTTACGCCTGCGCACTGGTAGCAACGTGCGAACGTCTCTAGTCAAACGCTGGTCAAAATGTCATCGCAAAACTTCTGGATCCTGGCTCTCTGCTAGCGTTATGAATGCGCGCGGCTATTGGTTACCAGCGAAGCAACCAACCCCAGTAGGCTGGTTCCAAATAGTCGACTAGCGTAGTCAACCATCGTCGACTAGACAGAGTTCGGGCAAACGTTAGTTAACCATTGGTCAACTATAGTCCTTGCGCGAACTTGGCCTTGTTTGTCAAAATCATACATGCACATGCCTTTTGGTGCATTGCGCATTTCACGCATTGTGTCAAAAGCTAGCTCGTGGTGGAGTCTGCACGTGAGCCGCTCGTGGCCGGCGCAGTGTGGGCGTGGTATTTAGATTCCGGTGATTCTTATTGGTTGAAAAGTTGAAAGGCCGCGCGCGCGGTATGCGGCCAGGTGCACCGTTTTTGCTACACTTTCAAAGACATTCCAGCAAGGCAGGGGCTTATAGGGATTTACTCAAAAGTTGGAGTAAACACGTTTAGATTTTCGTTGGAGGCTTCCTTGGAATTTGGATTGCCGTTTTGTTATGATTGTATTAAAATTACAGGTTTAAAACTTACCAGTACAAATAGTTTCGAACTTTTATGTAATTATGTAAAGATGAAATAAAAATCTGAACACCATGAAGGAATCAATAACGGAGCCAACGGATTTTATCATAAACATGAATTTATTCAATGTAAGCACACTATTTTGAGTATTATAGGGCGGCATTCCAATGAACCAAAATCAATTTCTTGTGGACAATGTATCCACGGATCTCAAATTTGTATGAATTGATCAAAATAATTAACTTTACACCATTAGCTTCACGGTAACTTGTATATTATAAATATTACTATAAGTTCAAGAGGACAGCAGAAGAAACATATTGAGAGCTAAATTATTATGATTGTATAAATAGAGATGTTATAACAGATAGCCGACGGAATTATCTGAAACTCAAATGAATTGGAGAAGACCTGCTGTTGCGATCGAGACCAGCGAAATTCGACGTTTGGAAGAAGACAAATAAGGCAAAGTTATGATTGTATTAAATGAAAGATTACGGTTCAGGTTAAGGCGTAGGACTAAGGCGGGGTAGGTTGGGGTATAGGCACATGGCGCGCGTAGGCAGCCGAGCACACCAGCAGCAGCGTAAGGGACCTTGACCTGGCACAGCCATGGTTTAAAAATTAACTTTTAAAACATTAAAAAAAAACAATCTAAAAATTACCTTTTCGGGGCACAGTAAAAATCGTTGGGCAAATCGGGCTTGATCCTTAAAAGATTTAATGGTAGTCGATTAAAAATCTGCATCGAGGTAGTGCATTGTTATGGAAAAAATACAATGTTATCAATATTAGAAAATTTCTTTTTAAAATCAATTTTGGTTTTTGAAATAAGTAGGCACACATTACTGAGCTCTAAGCTTACATGGGTTGATGAGCATCCGTCATTATAACAAAAAATTAGGAGGACATCGTTGGGGTAGTTTTCGCGATGTTGGTATGTATGATATCGTCTTCCCGAGAAAGTGTTCTTGGTGTTATCTTGTAGGTGAGATGCCGTCTTCCCGAGAAAAAATATTTCCCGGGTTGATGATCTCTTGTAAATAAGACATCGTCTTCCCGAGATAATGTCATCACGGGTAGGTGATATCTTGTTTGTAGGGTGAGATGTTGTCTTCTCGAGAGAAAAAGAAATCTCTGGTCGATGATATCTTGTACGTGAAATATCCTCTTCCCAAGAAAGAAAACATTTCTTGGGTTGAAGATATCGTGTTGGTCAGATGTCATCTCCTCGAAAACAAAATGTATCTCCGGTGGATGAGGTCTTGTAGGTTAGATATCGTTTTTCCGAGATAATATTTCATCACGGATTGGTGATATCTTTAGGTGAGATGTCGTCTTCTCGAGGAAATGAAATATTTCTCGGGTTGACTATATCTTTTGGGTGAGATGTTATCTTCTCGAGAAAATGAAATGTTTCTCGGGTTGATGGTATCTTGTAGGATATCGTCTTCCTGAGAAGATTATTCACAGGTTGACGATATCTTAATTTTCATATTTTCCGATACCAAATCAGTTAATTGTTTCATTAAAACAGATGATAGATGTCTACCTTCCATGATAAAAAAAAATGATTTTATCAACTCATAGTTACTACGGAGCTCTTTAAAATATAATTATTGTAAACAAAATAAGTCTTTTACTGAATCAAAATCAATAGAACAGCTTTTCTAGCCGGAAAATGAAATCAAAATGTTTGTCCGAAATTTTAAATCCTAAGTTCAGAAAAACTCGATGAGGTTTCGTGTTTTGAGGGATACCAATGAATACAAATTAAGGCAAGGCTATATAGGCCTATGTAGCCAAATAAAATATAAAAATTAATGTGCATAAAGAGCAGGTGGTAATAAAATAATAATACATCCATAAATAAAATTTAGGAAGCTTTAGCGTGCTGCAAAAAGCGAGCAAATAGCAGCTTGCAAGACAATTAGGAACTTTGGGAATCGGGGAGGGAACGAACGTATTTAATTTATACCAACGTAATCCTGACAATGCCTTTGTGCATTGGCAATAATAACGCCAGTTGAAGTATGAAGAAAATTAAGTTTTAACGTTTGGGATCTAATTTGAATAATACAAACTGAAAGAATCAGCGATGAAGACGGACCCTTGGAGATGTTATCATATCAACAGAAATCAATGTCAATGGCATTGCCTGCGGCTGCATCACAACCATATTAAGTTTGCTGATTATTTTTGTGTAAAGCCGAAGGACTAATACCTAACCTTGAAGAAATAATGGTGTAAAGATGTTCATTATGCATTCTTTTTCAAACTTTTGCGAAATAACTCTGTAAACTGTTGTGTTGAATAATGTCCATTGGAATACCGCCCTCTAGAGGTTAAAGTATATGATTGAGAAAGACGACACCCTTGATGGGTGCTACTATTGAGAAAAGCGACACCCTTGATGGGTGCTAACATAATCTCACCCTTGATGAGTGCTACTTTTGAGAAATACAACACCCTTAATGTTACCATTGAGAAGGACGACACCCTTGATGGGTGCTACTATAACACCCTTGATGGGTGCTACTATTGAGAAGGACGACACTCTTGATGGGTGCTACTATTGAGAAGGACGACACCCTTGATGGGTGCTACTATTGAGAAGGACGACACCCTTGATGGGTGCTACTATAACACCCTTGATGGGTGCTACTATTGAGAAGGACGACACCCTTGATGGGTGCTACTATAACACCCTTGATGGGTGCTACTATTGAGAAGGACGACACCCTTGATGGGTGCTACTATAACACCCTTGATGGGTGCTACTATTGAGAAGGACGACACCCTTGATGGGTGCTACTATTGAGAAGGACGACACCCTTGATGGGTGCTACTATAACACCCTTGATGGGTGCTACTATTGAGAAGTACGACACCCTTGATGGGTGCTACTATTGAGAAGGACGACACCATTGATGGGTGCTACTATTGAGAAGGACGACACCCTTGATGGGTGCTACACCATGTACTGTATTGATTAACACGACACAATTGATGGGTGGTATTAAGGCAACACCCTTGACGGGTGCTACTAGTGAGAAGAATGACACCCTTGATGGGTGCTACTATTGATTAACACAACACCCTTGATGGGTGATCAAGAAAGACCTCACCCTTGATGGGTGTTTCTATTGAGAAATACGAAAACCCTTGATGGCTGATTCTATTGATAAAGACGATACTCTTATTGGATACTTTTATTCAGAAATATATCACCCTTGATGAGTGCTACATTGCCAACAAATTAATTTAGAATTATTAATGTGTAAAGTTGTAAAACCAGTAAGAGATTATGTTTTGTAGAGAAGACAAAGAGAGTTAAAGATAATAATTATATTTTCCAAGGAACCTTTCCGCACGATTAATAGTTCATCAGACACAATCTCAAGCACCAGATGGGAAAGGAATAAAAATCCCGCCGCTTAGATGTGCAAATTAATTGGAATAATTTGTTTTTTAATGCCAACGTTTGTTGGTGTCTGTAATATACGATTCCGAAAATAATCACGTATTCGAAATGAGCACTAGCGCGCTCTCGGTTCGATTGAAAACGTCTTCAAAAAAAAGATAACGTATAAAATTAAAAGGCAAAAATCTTCAAAGGAAAAATAAATCAATGAGGAGAAATTCTACGAGCGTAAAAGTGACATCGACAAAAAATCTAAATGTCAATCGTTTTGTTCGGTAAGAGTAGACTATGGATATCGACCTGCGGGTGTATAAAAACAGCAAATGTATCGTTCGTTAACGATTACGAATGAGTTCGTGTTGAGTTTGAGCACGAACAAAGTTAGCGTCAATCATTAAATTTTGTCAATCATTTGTTCGATTTGTGAATCTGAAGAAAATAAGACATGGACCTGCGGGTATGGGTTGAAACAACAAATATATCGTTCGTTCACGATTAACGGGTTCGTGTGGAGTTTGAGTGCGAACAGATTTAGCGTCAATTATTACATTTTGTCAAGCATTTGTCAATTTATTTTGACCGATTTGTGTATAGAAAGAAAATAAGACATGGACCTGCGGGTATGAATTGAAACAACAAATATAACGTTCATTCACGATTTACAAGTTCGTGTTGAGTTCGAGTGCGAACAAATTTAGCGTCAATCATTAGATCTTGTCAAGCATTTGTCAATCATTTGACCGATTTGTGTAAAGAAAGAAAATAAGACGATGAACCTGTAGGTATTGATTAAAACAAAAAAAATAATGTATCGTTCGTTCACGATTTACGAGTTCGTGTTGAGTTCGAGTGCGAACAAAGTTAGCGTCAATCATTAAATCTTGTCAAGCATTTGTCAATCATTTGACCAATTAGTGTAAAGGAAGAAAATAAGACGGTGTATATCGACCTGCAGGTATAATAAAACAACAAATGTATCGCTCGTTGATTACGAGTTCGTGTTTGAGTTCAAGTGCGAACCAAGTTCGTATTCGAGCTCGAGTGCGAACAAAGTTTGAAAAAAAGTACAAGTAACGTACAAGAACGAAATATGTACACGACTACGAGTGTCTGCAGAATAATTGATAGGGCCATGTGAAATTATGATTGGGCCATGCATGTGTATGATTGGGCCAACTGCTAAACTACGTAGCACCTGCTATCTAGGAAGGATTTGTTTATGTCGAAATCATGATGGGGCCAAGTGTAGTAAATCGTTCTGCTTGTCTTCCAATTTGCACCATCTGTACATTTTTGTTTTATTTTGCCTACTGCTTGACATTTAAAGACAATGATTGTGAGCTGTAGTAGGGTCAATGTTTGTACGGAATATTTTTTTCCGTTTGTAACCATTCGTGTTAGATATTTAGGTCCATGTGTACGAATCAAACTTTTTGAAATTCCACTCGCGTCTATCGTGCATTTTCTCGTTGTTCCATATTGATTGTCATTATGAACACAATCCTAGGGCCATGTGTACAAAACTGTCATCGCCGTTTCGAAGATATTTCTGCCAAACCCAATTTTTCTTGCGTTATCTTCTGTACTTATGTGACAGATTATTTACAGGATTCCAGGGCCATGTCTTACTGGTTTTGTAAAAAAAATCGTTCCAATTCGTTATGCGAAATTATTTAGGGCCATGTGAAGTAGTGTAGAGATCTTCTAGTCCTCCGTTCTGTAGAAATTTCTGCAATTTTCTTGAAAGCTGCTTGTGCATTCATCCCGTCTTGAGTGCGAATCATCGTGCAATATACTCTAGGGTCATGTGTTAAGTATCCATAAAAGCTTAAGCAAAGCTCAAATGTTGGGTCTAAGTTTTCTTGTATACTCTGTATATTCCTCACCTGTTGTAACTTCACCGTGGTTAATGGAGTGAAATACTCTATAGGGCCAGGTTTAAAAATCTACTATATTTGTCCATGTGACAAAAATGTTCTTGGAGATCTATTGTTTAAAAAGCTCTACATGTATAGGGCCATGTGCAGATCTTACAGATTCATTGAAACATGTAGCGGTCGTGAAACGTAATCAGAATGATGGTTTCAACGATTCCACGATAATTTTGTGACATGAAATATTCTCTGATCCTTGTCGAATTTTGTCTGATGACATGAAGTATTGTTTGTGATTTGTTCTTTCATAATATCCGATTCGCAGAGATCGATAATTGCCTTTTGTGTTAGGGCCATTGTGTCAATTTTGTTTATTGTAAATCAGGTGTAATGACACCTGTAGCGTCGGATACACCTTGTAATCGCTCTGTAAAGTGTATAGCCTGAATTTACAGGATGAAACAATGTGCATTAATTAATTTAACAACCACAACACCAGTGGAGGATTTGATCGATGGTACATTTGAATTCTGATAAGTCCGATCACAGCTGGTCGGCAATGTGAATGTTGTTTCCCGTTGAACCGCGTTGCGCGTCAGTGGATGCGCGTTGCTTTGCGAAAACTGGAATATCATCTTCGCGACCAGTAGGCCAAATTATCTATTTAGAATAAACTAACTAGCTTTCATTCTCAACGGTTGAATCCATTACAGTGGTCAGGAAAGGGGCACTAATTGGATTATTTTCACTGTCTGTATGTAAGATACTTTGCATCAAATCAGGCTTAGAGATCTCAGTAGCGTAACCTAAACTAAGTTTTCTTTTTTTTCTCTATGGTTGTATCTTTATAGTGGTCAGGTAAGGACTACTAATATACGTTTACTTCTCTTTATACCACAGCACCGGTCACAAATTTGATCAGGAATCCACTGTACATTGAAATTACAAAACCTAACTACGCGGGGAAGACTTCTTTTATTTTCAGCAACTTGCAATTAGATTAGGAGGACCGGCAAGCCAGAGTGCTCATGTCAGGAGCTGATGATACGGAGGAACCGGAAGCAGGGAGGAGGAACACCGGACGACTGAAGACCCTGCTTGCCGGGCACCCCATTACTGATTTCCCAGGTAAAAATATTTATGTTATTTTCCTTTCGAACAATGTCTTAGGGTGTTTCAAATTGTTCTGATTATTTTGTCTGCGATTAATGATACCTTATTTTTTTTTAATACGATAAATCTAGAGGAAAATACATGTAATGTGAAATTAGCTAAGATTATGTTGGAGTTTTAACATCTTTTTATTAGAATTCACTGAGTTTTGGAGTGCCTGGCTTACAAATTTACAGCTTGCAATGGGTTTCCTCTTGTAGGGAGTCCGGCGAATTTTAGTTTTTTAGGTAAGAAATCTCAAGTTTTGTATCACTGAAAGCAAATTACACAACAAAATCAATGGCGTTTGAATCAGGCTCATAGGTGTTTGCCCTTTGGAGATGCAACAATTTAAATGGACACATTTTGAGTTTTTATTCTGTAAGATTTACATTATTTACTTTTAGCATGTTTTATAAATCTTATTTTCACAACCTATCAAAATGCTTAATATCATAGGAATGCCCATTAAATACACAACAACTTGATTTTTAAATCAGGTTTTTACCACTCATAACCAAAAAGTTTCGACCCCCCCCCCGACCTTCGCACTGTCCAGGCGCGCGCCGAGCAAACACCTCGATGCGACCAGACAATGCCAGTCGGCCCGCCGTTACGCACGGGCAAAGCATAGTTCCAATCCCGCTCCACACAACGGGATAAGTGTCCACGCATTTTCACTGTTAATACCGCGGTACCAGACAAAGTCTGGCAATGGCCAATTCCGCTCCAAACAACACGGCAACACGGAACATGCGTGCATGATATTACTCAGTTCATCAAAATGACCATGAATTCTCGGATCATCCGATTTGAATCCAATGGCTTCGAAGAATTTTAAGATCATGGCAAGAGGTAGGGAGTCCAGAGGTTTTGGCCGTATATCTGTAACCACGCAAAATTAGTCAATTTCAAACCGTGCTTATACATGTAATAAGTATCAACATGACTCTAAAAATACAAAAAAGTATCCTGGTACCACGAGGAATACTGAGTCCTATTATTAAAACATTCATTCAGAACTTCGCATTCATTTGGATGGAAAAACGAATTCTGAAATCGCGCTTTCCATATCGACCATTTGCGCCAAACATTACCGTGTGAGCCGGAACTTTTCATTTAAATCACCGTGTAAAAATAAAATCTACTTGATAAATCGTAACTATTTTTATCATATCTTTATGAAAAAAAAAATGGTACGGACTAGTACACTCGATCGTACCCAGAAAGTTCAGACTTTTACTGAAACAGTGGCCTATAAAAAAATTAATTAAGCTTGCCGCTCCTTGCCGCAAATCATTTTTAAAGGTCGGGGTACAGAGGCGAAACGAGAAAATGTTGTACAATACTGCAACCAGACTAGTCTACTACCACATGTTCATGGGCGTCGCGAGGGGGGGGGGGCAAGGGGGGGCACTTGCCCCCCCCCCCGGAAAAGCAAAAAAAAAAAAAAAAAAAAGGGAAGAAAAAAAAGAAAAAGAAAAGAAAAGAAAAAGAGGCGCGAAGACAAAGTGGTGTAAATTTAATGAGTTGGGGAGGGGGGCAAAATGTCCCTGCCCCCATCAAAAACTGATAAATCGAGAATGTGTTGAGAAATACAAGCATTTTTGGGCAAAAATTTTTTTTGCCCCCCTCTAGAAAAAATCCTGGCGACGCCCATGCACATGTTATTGTACGCAGATGGGATAGGTGCCAGACTTATGTAGTCTGGCACGCGGTAACAGTTATACGTTTGCACGCACGTAGAAAGGTGAAGCGCAGGCTAGGCGAAGATGCTACGTACGTGAGTACGTTCAATGCAACCATTTCCAGTTCATTCGTGTGTACATTGTATATGCGTTCGTTTCACGGAACCCACTGCGGCAGATTCTCGAGGGTTTGATACGGTAAAAAATTAAAATTAATTAAAATAGAAAACACATCAAAATGGGCGGCCTCGAGCCGGCCTCGACCGATTCGCCGAGGCCGGAAGGCTCCGAGGCCAAGGCCAAGGCCGAGGCCTTGCACCTCCGAGGCCAAGGCCGAGGCCAAGGCCATGAAAATCGGCCTCGAGGCCGGCCTCGAGACCTCCAACACTGAAAACCAAACCATTTGGGTGGTTGGTTAGAGTGTTCAACCATTTGGGTAATAAAAAAGCGTATACCTTAAATTCTATTTTGTCATAAATTTAGAAAAACATTTGCATCTTTTTATATTTAGCTACTAAAATGACAATGAGCCAGTTCGGTATTCCAAAAAAGTCTGGTGCACATCAAGATTTGACGATTTTTTTCTCGGGATAACTGCGGCAGATAAATGCATTACAAAGGCTATGGAACGTGGTAAGCAAATCTGTATTCTGTACGGATTTTTCGTGCAATCGAAAAGAGATGGAAATTTCGTTCGCACAAAAGTTTTGACACACAAGACACCTTAAAACCTTTCACTGTCCAAAGGTTTTTTTATGCAAAATTGTATACTTCAGAACACGATAATCTCTTCACGTTTGCTGGTACCCCGCTATGCTTGTGCATGCATCCGAAGAATGTTTTATCCCGAAAGAAATATCGGCAAATCTTGATGGAATACCGAAGTCGCTTATTCATAAACATTTCACCGCCACATAAAACAAACTGTTACTTGCGAATTCCCACTTAGAAATTATAGACTTGCTGAAACCTCCCCGGCCCCCTAGCCCAAAAAATTAGAACCAAACGATTATACTTTTAAGACCAAATGTCCGAGACACATAGGCTTGCCTAGTTTTATGAACTTTTTTTCCAGAAGGGATCAAGTTAATCAATTTTTTTTATCGCATTCTTTCATCTTTTTTTCCGAGTCATGATGCAGAAAGATGCATTATAAATGCAGCACAAAGTGCGACATTCATACGGAAACATACTTTAAATTTTGTCAATGACATGTCTTTATGTAAGCCGAACAGTAACACTAATGTATAAACACGTTTGGTTATCAATTTTATTGATAAATGACCCCATCATTTTCCAGAAGTTCAAATACCCGACCAAGACCCCAAAAATTAAAGCATGTTGTGCTCATATTTCTCACCTAATTTCACCCTTTAAAAAGATGTAAAATCTTCTATCCCTTCTGAAAAAAAGTTGCCTATATTATGTACTCTCATGTTACCAAGCAAAATCCCGTAGATATTTTCACATAGTGCGTGTTCTCAAACCGTCTTGGTATAATGTATCCCCCTTCATGCAGACTATGTCGAAAATCCAAATGTCGATAAAGCCATATCTATACAATAAATGTGGCATGGATATCAAAAGTTACCAAAATGAGAACCTCGTAAAACGGGTCTGCATAAGGCTGGTGTGTTGTTGTTGTTGTTGTTGTTGTTGTTGTTGTTGTTGTTGTTTGGGGGGGGGGTGGGGGGTTGACATAGAAGATGCTTACCTTCAGTTTGAGCTTTGACTGGAAACTTGACAAATGAAACCAACAGAATGGCGAACACCATCAACAGGTATGTGTTCACTCCTTTTCCGGCATCCATTCTAGATGCCGAACAAGCTAAACCAGACGTCGACCAATCTTACAGACTTTTCGTCAGGCACTTTTATCAGAGTGCAATTTTCTTACTTCCAAATCTAAGATATGGTTCGTGCGCAGTCCGGATCCGCAGTGTTACAACTGATAATGTAGTAACCAACGGATAATGTATCACCAACCGATAATGTATCACAAATTGACCGATATTGTATCACTAACCGATAATGTATCAAAAATTGACTGATAGTGTAGTAAAATTTGTATCCGATAATGTATCACGCGTCGACGGATACTGTATCTACAAAATAATTGTATCCGATAATGTATCACCACGGAACGGATAATGTATCAACCGATAATGTATCAAAAATCAACCGATAATGTATCAGTGTGGGGAATAGGAGAACACAAATGTTTATTTTATGTCCTATATCCAGCCCCACTTTTTGACCGGGGAGGGGGATCTGGGCTATTGGATCACCCCACCCCCATTATTTCGTATTCAAATAATAAAAAGGCAGCTTTTGAGGTATATTTCAAACTTTCCAATCGCCGAAATGTATTAAATAGTACTGAAAAAGGGAGAAAAAATACAAATAGCTTGAAATGCGCTGTGACGTCTGAATCATGAACAGTGCCCCCAGTGTCATGTGGTCTCCAGCAAGGCCCCCCCCCCCGTTTGTATTTCACGGCCAGGACTTTTTTTTTAGCTATCCCCATCCCAAACAACCTCGTCCCCAGGGTGTCGAGCAGTACGCGCCCACCACTACCTGCTCTCTCACCCTGGTATTGGATCATTTGCATGTGCAAGATTTTTGCAGACGTATGCAAATGAGGAACAGTCTGGTGCCTGGATATGCGTTACACATTAGCGTTTGTTTTTGTATGCGGTGTCTGGGGTAAAAACAGAGTCAATTCGTAACAGCGCGAGCACGGCGTGAGTTACGAAAACACGATTTTTGAAATCAAACTGTTACGATCTTATCAAGACAACATGCAGTATCATACTTCATATTAATATGAGCAAATTGGAAAGGAAATTAGTATTTTCGAGAAGGCGTGGACGAATGATCGCGAAAACACGTACTACACGTTGTGAATTTATAGCACCAAGTACACGATAAAAATCCATTACTAGCCAATTGCGGTATCCAATCAGGATACAGGAAGAAAGTTTCCTATCCAGGGTTTACTATTGGAAACGCGGTTGGAAATAAAGTAAGCACTGGAGACGAGGTTGCATCCCAAAGTCCCCAGCACAGATTTGTTGCAGGGGCGGATCCAGGAATTTTCGCGGGGAAGGGGGGGGGGGTTCATCAGCAAAACAATCTGAAAATGCACACAGGATTTTTTTTCGGACACTTGGCCTCTGTAAAATCAAAAACTTGGGGAGGGGGGAATCATATTTCCATAGGGGCCGCTGTTCAAATTTGACAATTATTCACACTGGATTACAGAATGGTGTAAAAATACCCCCTATCTATTTGCCTCCGTCCGTATTTTGAACAGGCGGACATTATACCAGTAATTTTTTTTTTTGGGGGGGGGGTGTCACAGCAGAGGGGGGGGGGTTGCATTAATTTTTTTTAGGAATTTGTATGCAATTTGTTTTGGGACACAGCTGGGGGACCCCCCCCCCGGATCCGCGCCTGTGTTGGCCTCAAGGAAGCGGCAGGCTCTTGACGTTTGGACTTCAAACTGTGTGGGTTGAACAAACTGAAGTCAGTGGGTAAATAACAAATGACGTCACATGCGAACGGTGCCCCCGCTGAAAAAGCCGGGGCATTATTTTGTACGGTACAGTAATATTGTGTACATGGTTGTAGGGTTTTATCAGCGCTCCCCGTTGAAAATATGGCCCGACCCCCGCTCCCCCTCATCGACCGCTCCCCCCCTCATCCCCCCTCATCCCCCTCATCCCCCTCATCCCCCCACTAAATGAGCAGTAATGCTGTGATTGTGCCCTTTTCAAATTTGTAAGAAAAAAAATCGACTGGGGTCGACAAGGGACCCATGAAGCTTGATTGCATCTAGACTATCTTCGACGATTGCCGCCTGAATCCGGTAAACTTGTTACATTGTATCTTTTGTGACAGCTCAAGTTACATGATCATTTCAGATGGTAGTTTTGCTATACACATGCCTCGCCACTCGTATGTGTTCCCGGTTCATGCACAGCGCGTATTTTGAATGATGCAAAGTTATTGGGGGAGGGAATAGTCTGGGAGACCATCGCAAGTTAAATTGAACGTATGCGCGCGCCGACGTTGCCTGACGCTCATGCGAAGACGCTGCTGCTAATAGCCACATTCTGGCACATTCTGGAAGCGGTGTGGAACTTTGCGCGCGAACCAGTACAGTACAGTACGCACATGATGTGTCCCGTCCATTGATCTCCATACGGAGATCAATGGTCCCGTAGTGGTAAAACGCGCCCTTTTGTGTCGCAGCACGGAGCCCATATGGAGGCCAAGTGTCCGGAGAAAAGAACTTGTCCACATTTCGGTGCGGATGTGCGAGTGCGGTTACCCCCCCCCCCCACATGAAAAGCTGGATATTCCACTAGCATAGGCCCACGTGGAAGTAGAGTGTCTCCAAACCAGAGCAACTCCCTACCTCAAAAATTAAAAAAAAAAAAATCTTAATGATAAACTTTCTCGAGTGGGGACTTATCATAGTAAAGGCACTTATTAGACTTTAATTAATTTGCAATATTTCCACCTTTTCCCAATACTGATACATTATCGGTTGATTTTTGATACATTATCGGTTGATACAGTATCCGTTCCGTGGTGATACATTATCGGATACAGTTATTTTGTAGTTACATTATCCGTCGACACGTGATACATTATCGGATACAAATTTTACTACACTATCAGTCAATTTTTGGTACATTATCGGTTAGTGATACAATATCGGTCAATTTGTGATACATTATCGGTTGGTGATACGTTATCGGTTGGTTACTACATTATCAGTTGTAACACCGCAGACGCCTACTCGAAGAGAAAACGTCTGGACAGTCTTCGTCGCGAACAGGAAATAAAACAGTCCGCACCCTGGCTGTTTGTACTTGTACTTGGCCGTTGAAAATAAATGGTACGTCACATGAAATTGAATCAATGTAAGTGGGCAGGTCCCTTGATCAAGCGAACAAAAGCCACCCTGGAACTGGATTTGCCAACATTCAAAAGGGCCCCGGAAATTCACGCTTCAGTTGCCAACAAAAATGATATCTTTTCATAGATCTATATTAAGACTCTTCAATCATCGCCCCTAGCCAATCAAAAGAAAATCCATCCCATAATTATATGTTTGTATGCTCCAGCGAAAAGTGAGCGCCAAAGACTTGGCAGGCCACTTTGTCAACTCTAACAATTTTGTTTATTGTTGTAATTCCAAACCAGTACAAGCTGGTAACGTGATATTGAACTTCCCCTTAGGCCCAGTTCAGCCCTGATTAGGTTGTAAATGGTAACGACGCGGACTGTGTTTTTAGGACCCCGTCTGATCTGCAGTGTAAAATCTGACAAGAAAATTGTCAAATTTGCCCTCATCAGCTGAGTATGTATATGTTCGCCTTTGCATTTCTGGGAACATTAAGGTCAATAGTTGTTTTGGGGCGAGACTTTGCACACTTTCGTCTGTTTCACTGATAAATTATGTTTTATATCACTGTAACCAGATCAATAAAAGCTGAAATTGGAAAACATGCTCCAAATTATCAAAATATGTCCATCCAACAGAACACTGTTATAATTATTGAAAATGTTTGTGTCATAAATCAGTCAATTCGTATAGCCATCTTCAATCTGCAATAATTAAGTGGAACGATATCCCTAACAAGTGCCCCTGCAAGTCCTTCATTTTTTTTAAATTAAGAAATACACAAATGATGCAAAGGCCTGTGCAATAAGCATTCACGTCCCGAATGCAAATTAGTGCCAAACTCTGCGGGACTTTTAAAAACCCTTCGCGAAGTCAAAATACCAAAATGTATTCTTTTTAACCACTTCGAAATTAAGCGGTAATTATCTCATTTCACAAGTTTCTCATTCAAAAATAACACACATAACTTGGTGAGATCCAGAACTTATTGAGCCTATAACAAGCCCTTGTAAGTTGTGACAGGCTCGAGCCATAGGTTTGTTTTAAAAATGTCTCGTACTCGAGTCATGGGCGTCAATCGTTGGGGGACGAGGGGAGGGGGAAGTTCCCCTACTTTTTAAAGTAGGTGGTATCATCTCGTTTCCCCCCCCCCATTTGTTTCGTAATGATACCGTCTACATACTTTTTATTCCACAGCTCAGAATAGCTGATTCAATGACTCCAAACTGGAAAATGATGTTTAAAAGATGATCTTTTGATAAACAAAAACATGGTTAGTGGTCAGAAATTGCCTCAGATCACACAACGGAGCGTCTAGAATCCAATTTTTTTCGGGGCCCCTAAGCGGGCCACGAACCCCACCCGTTAGGGCTTTGCGTTTTGCGCTTGAATTAGTGCTGGTCAAGGTATGTCCCCCACCCCCTACTTTTGAGAAGCGATTGCGTGACGCCCTTGCCTCTTGAGTCCTGTATGGACAATGCATCGATACCGATGTTGGATTTGGTATTACTAATTAGGTCTAGGCTATATTCTGACTACATTTATTCAGATACTCACAGAGGGCAACATTTTTTTTTTCACAAACAAGACTAGCACACATTTTTCTCATTAGCTATAAAGTACATGAACTACAGTACGAACGTGCACAAAAAAAGAAGAAAAATAGTGTCGTGTTATTGCCACCTACCGCTTGTTGCGATTTGACAATCGTTGCTCGGAGCAAACCAGCACAGGATGATGACCGCCACTTGGAGCGAACGAAGCAATCTTCTGTCATCCATTGCAGACGGGTCACAGTAATTGTACTGCGTCTGCTTGCCAATGAGCCTATTTTGTCGAATCCAACATTTGCAACAACAAAAAACTGCAGCGAGTGCATTGACAATGGAGATTAAAAGGTTGAGAATGTTGAGGAGGAAATATATCCTGCCTGGCTTTTATAGCCTTGTTGCAATAACCAAGATAGTATCGGTACAAAGGGCTATAGTTCATGATCTTCTAGCAGTACCCTGGATATAATGGTTCAGTTCCAACTGGCTGTGTTCCAACATGCTTTTTTTATGCTAATGATGGTGTACTCTGATTGGTCGCTAGTAATCGAATGAGGCTTAAATTATCCCTTTTGGCCACATCTGATTGGTTACAAGTCAGAAAGGTCACCGATGTTTCTCGTTTGTCATTTGAGTTAAAGAGCATTTTGCCAAAGTCGCATCTGCATTTTACATTATGGCAAGAAGCCATCGATTGCACACCATGATGTTTTGATGTGAGCGACTTAATGGCCCAGCATTAATGCAATTGGGGTTATAGTTCACAAGAAGGAGAAACAAGATTACAAAAAAGAGGATACTGTACAAGGAAACAGGAAGAAAAATACTCACGATCTGGCCAGTTTGCTTTGATTGTATACAACGCAATCCAATATAAACATCCCCATATAAAAACCTGGCAAAATACTGAGATTATTGACACCAAAACAACTTTCAACTTTCACTTCTGGTCAGACAATAAAGTCACATTTAAAATGCATTGCAGAAGATATCAGCACAGTGGTGACAAGGCCGGATGAAGTGTCCCGTATAGCCCTACTGCGCCCTTTAGGCATCAGCACAAATTTCATGTTGATGCAAAGCTATACTAATCAAGCCAGGCCCTACTGCAAGTGGATGATCCGAACCTGGGTGTTGAAATCTTATGCGCCTATCAATTCTTTCCTCCACCCCTCCCCTCCCGGGCTGCCCCACCCAAGACGTGGGGATTGTCACTTTGAAGTGACAAATCCCCACCCCTCGGGCAAAATTTAAGTGACAATCCCCGACCATGCCCCGACTTACATACGTGGGGCGCACTATAGTGATTGCCTTTCCATTAGTACGCCAATGTTAACAATGTAATTTGAGTAACCAAAATCCCCACCCTGGGGCATGAAAACGTGACCAAATCCCGACATCGAAACTGGAGCAGCGCGGGGGGAGGGGTGGGGGAAACACTTGATAGGCGCATGAAGGAAAAAGAAAACCAGAAAAAAATATTTGCCTGTACCTGATAACACGTATATATGTTTTAAATTGTTGGCTAATCAAAAGGTAGGCGACATGCACGCAATGATCAACAAATGAACTTCAAATTTAGTACATGTGTTTGCTGTAAGCTTCTTTTTTTTTATTAACCTCTCCATTTGACAATTTTAATTCCTCGATTACTTGGCATACAAGGCTGTAAGGTTAAGGATGTGGTATCATCTTTCACGGATCGGAGGGCGCTGTTCAAAGTGGTCGATCATGATCAAACACACTATCAGAAAATTATGTTTTCAGGGAGGCACACGCACGAGATGCCCAAAAGGCACTCGTTACACCCACAGGCACTATTTTTTTTGGAAAAAGGGCATTTGTTTAAAAAAAAAGCACTTAAAAAAACACACTCGTTTTAAAACAAAGGGCACCCTTTGAAATAATGGGGGAATATTTGCGAAAAAAAGGCACTTGAATGCACAAAGGCAGTCTTTACATAATATGGGGGGGGGGGGTTAAATACCCCCCCCCCCTTATCCCCAGCCAAGCCAGTGGCCACAAGTGGGTCGGCATGAAACCCCAAGAATTCAGCCACAACAGGGGGCCACGACAGTCCAGGGGGCCACGACAGGGGGGGGGGGGCACTATGATGACAGTCAGGGTTATTTATCGAGGTTTTCAAACTTACAAATAAGGCCCTATCATTAGCGTGTCCAGGTTTTTATGTCGGGGGAGGGGAGAGAAATAAAGACTTTACTGTTTCGACATGCCGATTTCTGGGTACCAGTAGCCTATACTGGAGCTACAAAGTGTTGGTTATGTTATCCTGTCTTTACGAAAAACAATTTAAACCATATTTTAATTCTGAGTAATATTTGCAATTTGTAATCTGTTATATTGTAGCAATGTGTAATAACTATATGCAATCTGCCAACAAAGCAGCAAATTCAGTCAATATAATTAATTGATTTAAGTTTCTTCATTGGTTGAGGGATTCGTGTCTGCTCAGCATTGGGTATACCTCATGGCTTTCAAGTTGTGTTTCCAGTGGTAAAAAAAAAATCGATAGAAATATCAATATTACAGTGTTTTAATTTATGTAAACTGTAGCAATCATTAACAGATTGCAGAATATCAATTAAGATAAATATTCGAGACTCGATATATTTAATCGATACTCCATAAAATGCTTTCACTTGATCGTGAAATAACGAAGCGGTTTCCGATTACATGTATTTGCCTTAGGAAATATGCACGCGAATCAACATCTTGTTCGCACCTTGACTCGGGTTGATTTCATCAGATTTCATGTCGAAATGTAAAATTGATCAAATGTTATATAAATTTGAGAATAATGTATAGTTCAGTCGGAAATGGGGGGTATCGTGCACCCTCGGAAATCAATTTCTAATCAACGTCTCTAGGTCAGAAAAAATGCGTAGAAAACGATTTGCTATGTTAAAAAATTCAAAAAATGTCCCACGTATTGTTTGTATGCAAATTAGTGCCGCCATTACCGAAAAATCTATTTTTAACTATATCTCAGCCAATAGTGCAGATAACTGAACGAACTAGGTGTCTAAACCCATGTTTTCAAGGTCAGAGATCACAATAAAACTATTCTGAAAGTAACCACGTGTGTCTGTGGCATAGGAATATGCAAATTAGTGCCGCTAATACCGGAAAATCATGTTTTTGGCATATCTTGCCCAATATAGCACATAACTTCACCAGTAAGGTGTCTAAACCCATGTTTTGAGGGTCAAGTATCATAAGAAGACCATTCGCGAAGTAATTATGTGTGTCTTTGGCATGAAAATATGTAAATTATAAAGTGTCGATTTATCAGATATTTGATTTTTAGCCAATATCTCGGCCAATATTGCACATAACTACACAAGTGAGGTGTCTAAACCCATGTTTTGAGGGTCATGTATCATTAGAAGACCATTCACGAAGTAACCATGTGTGACTTTGGCAGGTAAATATGTAAATTCTAAAGTGCCGGTTTATGAAAAATTTGATTTTCAGCCAATATTATATTCAATTTCAGCCAATATTACAGTTTATTTTGAATATGATGGCTTAAACTCAACTTTGATCATTACTGCTTATCAAAACCCCCTCTGTCAGCATTAGCTGCAAAGTATTGGCTGAGATATTGGCTAAAAATCAAATTTCTAATAAATCGGCACTTTAGAATTTACATATTTACCTGCCAAGGACAAACACAGTTACTTCGTGAATGGTCTTCTACTGATACCTGACCCTCAAAACATGGGTTTAGACACCTCACTTGTGTAGTTATGTGCAATATTGGCCGAGATATTGGCTAAAAATCAAATATCTGATAAACCGACACTTTATAATTTACATATTTCCATGCCAAAGACACACATAGTTACTTCGCGAATGGTCTTCTAATAATACTTGACCCTCAAAACATGGGTTTAGACACCTTACTGGTGAAGTTATGTGCTTTATTGGGCGAGATATGCCAAAAAATTTATGATTTTCGGGTATTAGCGGCACTAATTTGCATATTCCTATGCCACAGACACACGTGGTCACTTCCAGAATAGTTTCATTGTGATCTCTGACCTTGAAAACATGGGTTTAGACACCTAGTTCGTTCAGTTATCTGCAATATTGGCTTAGATATAGTTAAAAATAGATTTTTCGGTAATGGCGGCACTAATTTGCATAAAAACAAAACGTGGGACATTTTTTGAATTTTTTAACATAGCAAATCGTTTTCTACGCATTTTTTCTGACCTAGAAACGTTGATTAGAAATTGATTTGCGAGGGTGCACGATACCCCCCTTTTCCGACTAAACTAGTAATTATAAAAAGCTCTGCGTTTCATTACTATTTACCTAATTCCTTCCAGTTTAATAATTTAAACACAGCTTAAAACATGCTAAGCAGTTTATGAAATATGCTAAACATTTTATTAAATGAAACACCATACGTATCGATTATTTAACATAGAACATGACGTTTTAGAGCTTGGAGGATGTCAATATCTGCTTTACGTTACCTGTTATAATGGTACCTCAATGACCCCATAACTTAGCAAATGTATGCCACAAGAATGGCTCAACCTTGCAGTGAACCTTTCTTTGAAATCGCAACGTGGTCTTCCTATTGCGGTGTTGTCACAGAGATCTCCACTTCTGCAGTCTGCCCAGCTGACGGTAGAGTGTGAGCCGTTGCTGACACCATTTCTGACTCGTTGGACTTTTCAGGATGCAGTGTGGGCAAGCGGCACTCATGGCCGCAGCAGATGCGCTTCATGTAGGGCGCCAGGGCGGTGCGGACCTCCTCACGTCGAGCGCAGAACATGATGAACACAACCACGCCCTACAATGGGAGCAAATAATTACGACTTGGTTATCAAACAGACTCCGTACGTTTACAAAATTGATGTTGGTACGTAGTTCCCGCCCCTACTTCACATAATTATTTAACAAGCCACAAAGCAAAGGTGAACACCTACAAAATGAAAAAACGTAAGTACAAGAGAGAAATGGAGTGTTACGGACAGTTTGTATTTTTTCTTTTTTGCTCACTATAGCCGCCGACGGAGGGCTCCAATGGCGCGTTGTTTACACTGTTACAAGTAGTGGGCGGTCCGGAAATTAGTTCCTTAAACTAGACTCCATGGCGGGCTAAGTAGTTACAATGTACTTAGTTCTGTCTGCCTGTGTTATTCTATGCTGGGAATCAGCAGTTCATGTTCTGGCAGCGGTGTGGCAAGTTGACCGCAGAGTTTTGCTGAATGAATTCGAGTTTCTCTGGAGTTATCCTGACATGTGTGTGCCCCTTTTCCTAGGTTTGGCGAGACTTGGAGGACAAGAACACAATTTAAATTCACGCTACAATAGGAGAGCACGTTCTTGGTAAGGAGTTACACAGTGAGGCCGTAAAAATTACACGTCGATCATTCACCCTTAGCCCACAAGCGGTGTTAGGAAAAGGTGGCGGAAAATCGATCAGAGCAGGTGAAGGTACGATACGCGATGGAGGATTGGAACGAGAGTCTATTGAGCACATCTGATGATTGTACATGTACCTTTAAAACAAACTCTTTGGGGCAACAGAGCTCAAGGGAAGCCACATGACCCTGTCCCGGTAGTACACTCATGACAGAGTCACGTCTCAAGAGAGTGAGCTACAGAGTTGGTAAAAGTGTGGGAATTAAGTGAGGCTGTACCGCGCTCAAATGAGATGCCAAGGGATGAAAACTCACCTGTAAGGAGTTGGCCAGACAGAAGATGAGCTGGAATGCAAAGGCTGCCTCATTGATGGCCAGGAACCCAAAACACCAGGTCAAGCCCATGAGGGCGGAGATTCCCACGGCATTCTGGAGGCGTTTGGAGATCTGCTGGGAGCGAGATGCCTCCTTGACCTTCAGGAGACTGCGCATGACCAAGATGAAGGTGATGATGTTGTGGAGGAGGATGAGACCAATGGGAACAAGGAGGCCGAGGTACAGCACAAGACCAGGCTCAACGAAGCAGCTGCAAACGAAGAAATATTGATCATCATTTTGTTTTATATAGGTAGGTAATACCAGTTTTAATACAGTGCTTAATAACCTGCACATGTATCACAGTCGCATCTGTTTAAGTCTTTGGACATTTTCGAAACTTTGTCTTTGTTTCCAGTTTCGGCTTGTGTTCAGAGATTGTTGACCTCTGACCCTGGAGAATTTGGCTCATTATGGGTCCAAGGTCTGCTCGAGGAGTACAAAATCATATGCGTAAGAGAAATTTTTTTGGAGTAGTTTAGATTGTAGAAGGTTCTTAAATTCCCTGCATACAGTGAAGTAAGCAGAAGTTTGGGACAAAGCCGACGTTTCGAGAACTACTCTTTATGAATAATAATTAGGTAGAGAGAGGTTGTGAGTAATTGGGGAATCTAAACAGCGCCCTCAGATTTAAAAAGCTAACATGGTCATTCACTTACTAATGCTCGTTGGCATAGTGATGTGATGCTGCAGCCAAGGTGATAATCAACACAATCAATGGAGAACCTAAAAAAGGAGATTGAAATCTTATTCTTGATTCAACTTGATTCCAATCTTGAATCAACTGAAGATAACAATGATTTTGCTTGGCATCTATTTAAAAATAATGTTTGAGTTTAGACAGGGACTCACCCCAAGCGATGAGGCAAGCCTTGAGCATGTATCGAGGCGCGTCTTCTGGGAACACCCTCACCGTACTGACGTACATGTTCCTGGCTTCAACGGCCATCCACATCATGGTGGACAGAGTCAAGTAGTGGAGTAAAGCAGCCACAAACACACAACCACCTCCGGAACCCTTTCAAAGCAAGATACAATTTACAAAAGACGTTACAATCAATGCTTTTCAAGATATGCAAAGTGCTTTTACCGACCGGTCCTGGCCACTTTTAACCTCTTGGTGGCTCCACTTATCTATCGCCCCTTCATTTAAACTTAAAAGTTTCCTGCGTTATGTAACATTGCTCACCTTAGCATTGTCGACGCCAGCAACGAACACGATGTACAACATGAACAACGAGAAGCAGAAATTGATGAAGATCTGACGAGATTTTCCGCTGCGCAGTTTCCTACAAAAAAGGTTAAGATGTTTATATATATATTCTTTATTTTCACACTGCCTTACAGCGACAAGACAACACATGGAACGTATTAGTTATAAGCATACAGAGAAACATGGTTGGGTTTAATTTTACTGATCGTTTCATTACAATGATCTTACCTGATAGCTAAGTAAATGATCAGCGTGATAGCCAGAGCTATGATGGACAGTGCAGCGCCAACATGGCTGATGATATCAAGCGCTTGCTTAGCAGGAGTGTCATCTTTGTCATCAGGTGCTTGGCCCTTCACATCCTGCAAGAAACCTCATACCAGTTACCAATCCAGCCAATTTTCATAGTAGCATCTATGTATCCAACAAGTAAAATGATCTCCTAATTAAAAACGTGGAGAAACATTCAGTAAGTGAAGATGAAGTGTTTTTGTTGGCATTGAACGTAGGCATTTCAAAAAGGTACAAACAGGGAAATCATGTAGATTTTATGGAAAAATGTATTGTATTTTTCCTGATATCTTTCCTTCTTTTCCTGACTTAACGGACCTTCCCTTTTCGTATGGCTTAAAGTAAAGTGTCGCTCTTTCTTCGAACTGAAAGAGGTACTCTTTTGCTTTGTAATGTGCTCCGTGATCTAAGCTTGGTGCAACCTGCGGGAGTCTAGTCACCTTGAACCTGCAATTGTCGCATTCTTAAATGGAAAAAGCTTTATGTAAGTAGTTTGCAATCACAATAAGATTGAACTATACATACCACTAGGATTGCGAAGTTGGTGGCATGATTATTACACACGACTGTCTTATTGGTCACTTCAGCAAGCGCGCATCCATCAGTTGTCCAATCACCGACTCCATCTTCCAGCTCAAAGTCCCAGGACACGCAGTGGACTTTGCTTGATTCCTCCTAGGTTTCGAAATCGGAAGATTTATAAAAATTTACACAAAATTGAGGGTACAATCTGAATTGATTAACTTGGACATTGATGTTAAGTTGGCAGGAATAGGCCCTCGTGCAACAGTGAAGTATTCTACTCTGGATGAACTGGAATATTAAATATCTCATGATCACCTTGAATTCAATCACGACTGGTTCTGTGAGGTTGACAAGTTCAACATTCTCCACAGTCAGTGAGACGACCGATCCAGCGACCTTACGAGTCGAGTTACCCTCCCCTCGATACTCTCTGATCGAAGCAGACTGGAACAACGTGTCATCAGCGTAAATCAGGAAACTGGCTTGCAGCTGAGCTACATTGTGAGGAAATAGTTTAAAGAGGTGCGTTTCTCATATTTGGTTTGCACTTCCCCCGAAAATCTTATCAACAAACAACGTTTCATAGTGTCATCCCTTGAAAGATGTTTAAGATCCTATAAAATCTACTTCTGGAGGCTTAGGTTATCCCAACATTTCCATTATAACTCCACTTCCAACAAGGAACAGCAATGCGTCTCTTGCTTGAGAACACACATACGCACAATTTGAACCATTCCTTGCATAGTAGACCTCAGCAAGCACCGCATAGCCCCACCCTCTCTTTGTTATCTTATCAGATATCGATAATTAACATAATCTTTGATCACACATGATGGACTTACCATTAGGGGACGGTAACAAATTGGTGATGTTGCCAGGCAACCGAGCCGATGCCAAGACATCGAGATCCTCAGGTATCACACTGGAGTACAAAGTCTCGACCTTGGTACCAGCAAGGGTGCCCTCTTGCAGTGACCCTTGTCCAGGATACGTCACATTGGACTGTTTCACGGACACGAAGCTGAGTCCGTTCCTGGTCTGGTTTGGCTCAAGACTGACCGCCTCCACGTGGATGGAGTCCTGACGTATGCTGACTTTACCCTCTTGCTGAAGAGTCAGGGAGATTTGAGTCTCAATGGACTTAACGATGGCTGAGGAGGTACCAGCCTCGATCTGAGTGGGTTCGGAGTCAGGAGTTTCAGGCCCAACACTCATGATGACATTGCTGACAGTCTCCAGCACTAGTTCTGTCACCTTCAAGAAATTATGATTATAATTAACTTCAGTTACATTTATTGTATTGAACCATGTATAAGTCCCCTCTCCGGAATGGTAATTCAACATACCTCTTTGTCCCCCGATCCTGCTTTTGCGATGTTCTCCAAAATGCTGGCAACCACCGCAACATCTTCTGCCTCCTTAGATGACTCTGACGTCTGATTGGCAAGAAACTCGGCCACTTCGACTGCATTGCCTTTGCTAACCTCAACCTGTCAACGAATATGGTTCATGGTCACATCTTCATATATAAGCTTCTTATTAAACACCGCATCTGCCTGCAGTTTTTGATAATTTGCTCAAGTAATTACGTACATGCAGCATGATTCATAAAATAGGACATCTCTACAAGAGCCATCAATATAATGCCCTTTTGAAAATTGAGCCATCATACCATTTGGATCAATTAACGTCCTGAGATAAAACAAATTACCTTGACGACGTTATCGAGAGAGACTTCCTTCTTGTCCCCGCAGCCACGAGTCTCCTGCTCCTCCCATCGGAAGTAGAGAGGCGCCTCCAACTTCGAACAGTTCCGGACGGCTTCGGGTTCACCAGCTTCATTTTGAGTGATCAAAAAGCAATAATTCAGATGGGCAAAACAATTCTATCAGAACAAACTGAATTGTGCGAATAAATGCGATATAAGTGAGACTTGCGGCCAAGGAACAGCGAACGAAAAAAAGGAAAAATTGAGGTGGAGAGACGATCGTGAAGATTACAAGAAATATTGGATACATCAGGCAGAACAAGGAACAACTGGGAAGACCAGGGAAAAGGTTTCAAAGACTGTGAGAGATAAAGTCAAACCATTTGCAGTTGTCAGTGGACATCGTTGGACAGACTTGGCAGTGGATCCAGCTACTGCTGCAGGCCATCTCAGACCGTCACTGGTTGTGTTGGTTGGGCACTGACCTGTTGTGAAAGCACGCAAAACGTTTTACTCTCTCACTAAATCAATGTTTAACTTGTTTTGGTATAATATCCTGAAACGGGTTCCAAATAAACTCTTTGAACTTTCTTTGTCAATTCTTCAAATACTCATTTCTCACCTTGTACCACAACAAAGAATGAACAATCCAAGTGCAGGTTGTATGCCGCAAACCATTGCTGATAGTCTACTCGGTGAGTTCCTATCAACAATTCAACACCGGAATTGTGGCTTGAGGTGAAGTTTGTTGGTCCGTTCCTTCCAGTTAGATCCGGTTCCGACCAGCTCACACTGGCACTGGTCGAGCCAGGACTTGCTAATGCCGAGACATTAGCTGGGCAGACAAGTTCCACAACTGAGCAAAAAGACCAAATAGTTATGACTACCTGCAGAGCTATCTTGTTTGTAAAATAGAGGAAGAAACTTTTATTATTATTTTGGAATGTACGTGGATAGACGGCTGGAATCTTAGAGGGCCCAAGTTTCTCCTCATGCTGATGAAAGTGACCAAAAACAGATAATTGGAGTGAATGAAATTTGTATAGCAAACCGATCAAAATGTTTAAATTAGAGTTTGAATTGGACACTAACCTGCAACCGTCACAGTAAACGTGCAAACATTCTCATTACCAGACGCATCTTCAGCTCTGTACTTCATCGTGGAACCTCCAACTGAAAAGGTTCCGTTGCCAGCTTGGTCGCAGTCATCGGCTGTGGCATCGGCTGTGGTTCCTGAACAACTGAACGTCACCTTCACTTCACGACCAGAGTTGTCAGAGGCCATTGGAGGAATCCACCTGTGATGTACCTGATTGGACGATGAGCCGACTGGGATGGTGACGTCAGCTGGGCAATCATCAAACGTAGGAGGCTCGTTGTCTAGAGTGGTACAAACATACATGTATTAACTATAATTAGTAGCCATGGAATTATCACGGTTTGGTATGTCCAGCGCGACAACATTTTCTGTTTGCACCAGTTTCTCACTCAGTTAATATTCAACTTTGTTTTAATGTTGATATCCCGAAAAGGGGTGCAAACAAACCCTCAAACTACATTTGCAAACTTTTTTGTCCAATAGGATTACCATGTAACGCCAATGAATTGGTCTAAACCCGGCTCATTTGATAGACCACATGCATGAAAAGACTTCCAGTGAATAGCCATTCTGGATGGGTTGGATATCAGCAGTGTATATATTTTTTTACCTTCGATAATGACGAGGAAATTACATTCGATCTTGGTGCCCTCAATTATCTTGGACAAAACTCTAACATGTATTCTAGCAAGATGTATCAAGCACGAATAAGTTTGGTAAACCTACACATACTCATTACATAAGGATGGATACGAAGAAGAGTGTAGGGGTACACACCTTAAGCATTTACCAAAATCTACTTGCGATTGCTGGGGGAAAAACACGCTGGATTAGTCGTCATAAAATAATTGGTTTTGAAACATCACTTGTAAGGAACTACTACTCAAGGTTTTTTGTTTTGATTTTGCAACATTTCTATTTCGCAGCAAAAGGGAAAAATCAAAACAAGGTTTTCCATGTCAAAGTAGGTTCGGGTGTAAACACTGGAAATGACTGCTTACCTATAACAGTGATTTGCATGGTGCATGTGGCAATGTTGTTGCTGGCATCTCTTGCAGTGTACTGCAATGTGTGTACAGACTGCGCAGCACCCAACCTGACTGTGTCATTTACACGACGCGTAGAACCATCCGCGTCAATGGTGATTTCGAACCATCCGCTGTTGTCGGATGCAGAGGCTGGTTCGGGTAGGATTACTCTTGCGAAGTTTTGCTTTGGATATGTCTGAATCGTCTGATTGGGTGGGCAGGTGATCACTGGCGGCTGATTAACTGAGGAAACATTTATATAAACAATAATATTAAAAGCTTAAAATAGCTATATAAAACTGAAATGAGAACAAACAATATTTATACAAAATAAATTAATTTAAAAAAAAATCATTTTAAATTCAAAACTATACTGATAAAAAACACATGATAGGCCTTTAGCCGAGCTGGACCCAAAAGTGCCAGTTAAGGGCATTTTTTGTAGGCCTGTACTCGATGAGTCAGTGAATTAAAGTCAAAGGACAGAACGCTGGCACTTCGGATCGATCCAGCAAAACTTTAAAAGACTGCATTCAAATTGTTCTCATATTACGTATACATTGGGGTATAATAATAATTGCCTACCAAAAACAGAGATTTGCATGCTGCACGTCGCAGTGTTGTTTGCATCACTTGCATTGAATTGCAATACGTGTGGAGAGTTTGCAATACTCAATCTGACTTGGTCATTAACACGACGCGTAGAACCATCTACGTCAATAGTGATTTCAAACCACCCAAGGCTGCTGTGGTATGGAACGGCAGGACCAGGTAGGTTGACCGAAGCGAAGGTCTGGTTTGGATCTAACTCGATCGTCTGATTAGATGGGCAGATTATTATGACGGGTCGATCTCCAGCTAAGCATAATCAAAATACCAAAAATATGTCACTTGTCATATACCGGGAGAAATTTGGCACTGCAATATGCCTTTAGGGAAATGTGGGAGTAAACCATGCATACTGAAAGCGCAAAAGGCAGTGATTGTGTGTTATTACTTTGAGATAGTGTACATATTAACTTCTTATACTATAATCTTCTTCAACTACAAATACTGTATCATTTGGAATCATCTCAGATATTACAAATTGTCTCAGATCAAATGTTCGATCATGACGAGTTATGTTACTGTGAATAAATACTATTTTACACTTTCAAATTCGAAAACTTTCATAAACTATAATTTTTTTACTATCTTATAAAAACCAGTCTGGATTTTGATGTTAGCATTGCAACTAACTACATCGAACCCCGGCATCCTTGTAATGAATGCAGTCGTGTTCTCCCGGTCTTCTTGCCGTGCAATTTCACCGTCTCCTCGTTACCCGTGCAACCAACATCATCCAACACCATGTCCACGGTTCCCTCACCACATGCAGTCAGTGTGTGTTATTACAAAACCCGCATTTGAGTTATAATAGCGTTCATGTACAATGTATTTTCGATCTCGTAAAAAAAAAAATCGGTCTGTTGTCAACAACTTACTACATCGAACCCCGGCATCCTCGCTATGCACGCAGTTGTGGTCTCCCAGACTTCGTGCCGGGCCATCAAACACCGTCTGTTCGTTACCCGTGCAACGAACATCATCCAACACTATGTCCACGGTTCCCTCATCACCAAATTCAGTCCAAGGGCGGATCGGGGGGGGGGGGCAACGGGGGCCACGCCCCCTCCCACAAAAAAGGCACAATTGTTTTTTAGTGACGTCGCAAAAAAGACAAAAACTACGTACACCACCATCTTTTCTTCACAAAATTTGATTAAAGTAGTCAGAACGCACCACAGAGTATCTTGAATCGATCTCGTAAAAAAAATCAGTCTGTTGGCAACAACTTACTACATCGAACCCCGGCATCCTCGTAATGACTGCAGTCGTGTCCCGATCCCTTTATTGCCGTGCAATCAAACACCGTCTCCTCGTTACCCGTGCAACGAACATCATCCAACACTATGTCCACGGTTCCCTCACCAAATGCAGCTCCGTGGGGAGCCGCATACGCTTCTCCAAAACCCAGTTCCCGGAAGATAACTGTTGCGTCTTGTAGGTCCCAGTCGTCATCACAGACCGTGCCCCAAGCACCGTTCCAGAACACCTCCACTCGACCTTCCATGGAGTCTGAACCGCCTACCAAACGAACTATCAAAACCAAGGAAAATGTCTTTGACTAGGCATATAGGAGCCCAAGTTTAGATGTATACGGAATGCAAAAATAGCAAAAGTAAATAAAATAAACAATGTACGCACCATGCAAGGGTGGATCCAGAACCACATTTTCGGGGGGGGGGGAAGAAGCTCGAGTATATTTTGTTTCAAAAAGAGTTCACTACAATAATGATGCCCCAGCACCATTCTTAATTCTTTCTACATGTCCTTTGAAGGTTTGATTTCGTGCATTTGGCTGTATCTGCAAATTGTTGAATTCCACCCTTTTAAAAATGGAACAAATGCGACCAAAACTAAAACTTGGTGGATTGAGAACGTGTTGCAATTATAGGCCTAAACTTGCATTTCAGATTACATCTTAATACTGTATCATTTTGAATCATCTCAGATATCACAAATTGTCTCAGATCAAATTTTCGATCATGACGAGCTAAAGAGTTATATTACTGTGAGAAACTTTATTCTACACTTTCAAATTCGAAAACTTTAGTACGAGAACAAAGAAATGACTCCACAAGGATACAAATTCCAGTATGTTTGTACAGGTTCATCAAAGGTTAAACTTATCTCCCAAATTGTCATTTGTGAGACATTAAGCCCAAATGAGACAGAAACGGGCACAGGCCACAGTGGAGACAAAGCGTGTGTGTGTGTGGGGGGGGGGACAGAATGGGGTGATTTTTAGGTTTTTTGTATTCAGATTTATTGACATTTGTAATCTTTGACATGATTGTGTACTACACCTGAACATCTTGGAATAAATGTGTTTCTAAGGAAAAACAATTGACATCGTTCATTTCCACGACTACAAACTCGAAACTTTAAAGGTCTTTTTCTAAATAGTTTACTTTTTTGACATGTCGATAAATTCGAACTTTAAACAGTCATAACTTGTCAACGGAATGTCCAATCGAAGTGCAACAAACGGTATCGCAAGGAGAATATATTTTCTCCTTCCTTACTTATACCCGCAAACGTTCACTTCGACCTCTGCCTAGCTCTGTCTCAATTTACCTGCACGCCTCACATTTTACCTTAACCCTAAAAGGGCTTGGTTATTTTGACCGTCACTCAGCTGGGGGGGGGGGATTCCGGCCCCTCCCCCACCCCCCACCGCCCCCCTAAGATCTCAGCCATCGAGTGACAAACATTTTTGAAACTCGGTACATGCATAGAGCAACTCATTATAAACATACCCAAGAAATGTCATGAATATAGATAAAAGGGTTTTGGAGTTATGGCTAATTAATTATTCATATTAACGAATGGCAATTATGCTCTGTTTACAAGACGTATATGGGAAAGTTCGGTTTTCACATCGCGTAGCGCCGGAAAAATGTTCGTTGCGCGGCAACCCATGGTCCGATTTTATGTTTTTGGTAACAAAAGATGTGCAAGGCTCTAGGCTAAAAATTCATAATAGCTCGGGTCGCGAAACAAAAAGTCAAGGCTATCGCGGAAAAAGTTGGGGGACGCATTTCGCCTCCTGTCCATTTTAGGGTTAAGTTAACCAGATCTTAACAATTGAGTTGGTTATAATTATCGCTTACCTAAAGCAGCCACTTGGAACTTGCATCCGAAGGCAAAGAAAACGAGGATGGCAAACTCCGCAGAGAAAGTGTTCTGCCCTCGGCAGCCGTTCCAGAATGTGTAGAGCGCATTAATGCGTATTTTTTCATGCCATCGTTTTGATCAGTTATTCATCACAATCGTGCTCTGGAAAATCAGTAATTTCGACAGGTTTTACCAGTAATCCAATCCCCTTAATCAGCACAATCTGTAAGTAATCTTTCTCTGATCATGTAATGCATAAGCTTTACTAGTTTGATCACTGTTTTGTGTGTTTTTGGGGGCTATTTCTTAAAGATAGTGTCGTTTATTTACGGACACGTGTACATAAACGTGTTCGGTCTCATGTACATTTTGAATGGGTTTTTTGTGGACATTTTGAGGGCTTGGTTTTTCCTTCTCATCCTGCTTACATGTCAATTTGGGGGGATTTGTCTACTTTTACATGTCTGACATCTTTATTGTAATTTCTCTGTTATTTAATTAAGGGGGTATTTCCAGCCAGTTTTATTCTCAGAATTTGGATTATTGGGGTAGACTTGTCATAGTCCTTGGGCCATTTCCTGTATTTTTGTCTCTTTCATTAGTGGTCAATTAAGATAGTTCATGTAATCGCCTCACACTAATTAATTCTCCATTAATCTTCTGTACTTTTATTGTTTAAACTCAAAATGTGTTCTGTATGATTTAAATTGCAGTTTCACACCGCTTCCAATAAACAGCTGATTCATCGACTTCACTACAGTCCATTTTTTGGCTCGTTGGGAGAGTGTTTAGCCTCTGCATAGCTGCGCACGTACACGTGCAGTGAGCGCAGAAGAGTGAAAAGATTAACGCTACACCCCAAGAGGATCTAAATTAACTGGTATCCTGCTGCAACATTGTTCCACAATGTCGGCACCTCCAAGGTCCCGTGGACCCCCATCTTTATCTTCATGACACTCGGTCCAGTCCAACGTCAGCTTGGCTGCAGCAGAGGCCCGTGCCGCGGCAGAGGCCGCACGCACAAGAGCTGACTACACCAGACGTCAGATTGAGATGAAGGTGGAACGGGCACGGCTTGACGCCATGCTCGTCGCTATGCAGGAAGAGGGCGAAGCTCAATCTGCATTAGCTGCTGCCAAAGTACTAGAGGAAGCTGCAGACAGTGAAGCAACTAAGGACAGAGCAAGCACTGCAAGTCCCCCTGTTCTTCAACCTGAAGCCATGCAACGTACAGAAGAGTACGTGAAGACACATTTTGATCACGAAGATCAACCCACCACGCAAGTTGACCATAAGGACAACCCCATTGATAATGGGAACTCGCATCTACAAACTGTCGCTGTCGACTCGCAAGACCCCTTACCTCCACGACTCCTGCAGAATCCTCCAGCCTGGCAAGCTGCACCCCCTATACCTACCATGTCAACTCCCCTTTCACACACCCCACACTATACGTGTACTGATGTGGCCGATCATCACAACAAGTACGGTTACAACAGCGGACCAAACCGGAACCTCCCTGGACTTTCAGACATCTCCGATCTCACAGCTCACCTCGCTCGTCGAGATCTCCTCTCCACTGGACTCAAGGTTTTTGACAACCGGCCAGAGAATTACTTGTCTTGGAAGGCAAGTTACCGTAATGTCACACGAGGACTAAACTTCAAACCCAGTGAGGAACTGGATCTACTTACCAAGTGGCTTGGTGGAGAGTCACAGCAGCACGCTATGAGAATCAGAGCGGTCCACATAAACAATCCATCGGCAGGCCTGGACATGGTGTGGCAAAGGTTAGATAAGAAATATGGATCTCCGGAAGCCATCGAGACGTCTCTCTTCTCGCGTTTGGAGAAATTTCCTAAGATTGGAAACAGAGACTATCTGAGACTACAGGAGCTTGCAGATCTTCTCACAGAAGTGAAGGCAGCAAAGCTTGAAGACAAGCTACCAGGTCTTAGCTACTTGGACACTGCTAGAGGGACAAATCCCATTGTAGAGAAGCTCCCTCACTATCTTCAAGAGAAGTGGCTGACACAAGGCTCGACGTACAAGAAGACACATCGGGTGCCGTTCCCACCCTTTTCTTTCTTCGTCAACTTTGTGTGCTCACAGGCTGAGATGCGAACTGATCCAAGCTTTGTGCTCCAACCCTCCAAATGCGACAACAATTGCTGCTGAGAAGCCCTCACCAAACCGGTTCAAGCCCAAGTCCTCAATCACTGTGCACAAGACTGTAATGGGAACACCAGCGACCCCATCATCTGACTCCAATAAGCAGATGGAACCAGATAAGCAGTGTCCTATTCACAAGAAGCCCCACTCCCTCAGAAAATGTCGATGGTTCCGAAGACAACCACTAGAAGAGAGAAAGGCATTCTTGAAAGAACATGCTATATGCTATAGATGCTGTGCGTCTACTGCCCACCAGTCCAAAGATTGCAAGGTCGATATTCGCTGTTCAGAGTGCGGCAGTGACCGTCATGTGTCCGCTCTTCATGCTGGGCCACCCCCATGGACAACGAAGGATCCCTCATCTGCAGAAAATCATGGTGGGGAGCGAGTCGGTACAGAACCGACTGTGGCTGCCCCAAACTGCACGGAGGTCTGTGGAGAAGGAATGCAGGGAAAATCATGCTCCAAGATATGCCTGGCCAATGTGTTTCCAGAAGGGCAACCTGAACAGATGAGGAAGGTGTACGTGATGTTGGACGACCAAAGTAATCACTCACTTGCCAGATCAACCTTCTTTAACATATTTGGTATCTGCGGAGACATCTCCCCCTACATACTACGCACCTGTTCAGGCACAACAGGTGCACAGGGAAGAAGAGCAAGTGGCTTCACAATTTAATCAGTAGATGGCGAAGTCCAGCTGTCATTACCGCCACTCATCGAGTGTGACTTCATCCCAAACAAACGAGACGAAATTCCAACTCCCGAAGCCGCAAAGCATCATCCTCATCTGGAGACCATCGCCCACAAGAACCCACCAGTCGATCCCTCAGCTGAAATCGTCCTGTTGCTAAGCAGGGACATTATACAGGTCCACAAGGTTCTTAGTCAGTGTAATGGACCTCACAACGCACCGTATGCTCAACGCCTGGTCTTAGGCTGGGTGATAGTGGGGGATGTGTGCCTCGGCGGAGCACACAAACCTGCTGTCAACGCCTACAAGACCAGCATTCTTGACAACGGACGTCCCAGTTATCTGACGCCATGCGAAAGCAGGATCCATGTGAAGGAGACATTCACTAACAATACCCCATGGCATGCTTCAGAGATGCACCAACCAAACGACATCAGTTCTGACATCTTCAGGGAAAGACCAGAAGACTACAAAAAGGCATTATCGGTTGAAGACGAGACCTTCCTCTCCATCATGAATGATGCATTTGTCAAGGATGATGGTAACAGTTGGGTGGCTCCGCTCCCATTTCGTTCTCCTCGACGGCGTCTACCCGATAACCGACAACAAGTCGTGAACCGCCTCATGTCTCTTCGTCGGATGTTACTGAAGAAACCCGAGATAAAGGACCACTAGTTAGACTTCATGGAGAAGATCTTTACCAACGGCAATGCAGAGCTAGCTCCCCCACTCCAGCCAGACCAAGAATGTTGGTACCTACCAAGCTTCGGTGTTTATCACCCCCAAAAGCCGGGACAAATAAGGATCGTGTTCGACTCCAGCTCCAAACATGACAACATATCTCTCAACGATGTACTGCTCAGAGGTCCAGATCTCAACAACAGCCTGCTGGGTGTCCTCATCCGCTTTCGGCCTGAACCCATAGCTGTTATGGCTGATATACAGCAGATGTTTCACAGCTTTCTGGTCAAGGAGGAGCACCGTGACTATCTCCGCTTCCTTTGGTTCAAGGACCACGACCTCAATGGAGAAGTACTTGACTTCCGCACGAGGGTCCATGTTTTCGGCAATTGTTTTCGGCGTCGTGTTCAGAGATTGGCTGACATGTGGAAGGTGGAAGCGGGACTACCTAAGCAACTTACAAGCAAGACGAACGTGCAAAACAGAGAAACCAAACCTGCAAGAAGGAGATGTTGTCATCCTGAAAGACACCCAAGTAAAGAGGAATGACTGGCCCACCGAGTTGATCACCAAGACCTTTCCCAGCGAAGACGGCAAGGTCAGGAAGATTGAGGTCAGGATCATCCGTAATGGAGAACCGAGACTGTTCTTGCGACCTGTGACTGAGGTCGTTCTCCTGTTCAACAAGGACTTTTCCAAGTAAACTGTTTGCACATTGAACACTCACATTGAACATGTTGAACCTTTTCGATGTTTCTAGTTTGGAATCTTTCAGATACCAGGCGGGGAGTGTTCTGCCTTCGGCAGCCGTTCGAGAATGTGTAAAGCGCCCTCTGCCGTTCATGCGTTTTTTTTCATGCCATCGTTTTGATCAGTTATTCTTCACAGTTACACTCTAAATCAGTAATTTCGACAGGTTTTACCAGTAATCCAATCCCCTTAATCAGCACAATCTGTAAGTACTCTTTCTCTGATCATGTAATGTATAAGCTTTACTAGTTTGATCACTGTTTTGTGGGTTTTTGGGGGTTATTTCTTAAAGTTAGTGTCGTTTATTTACGGACACGTGTACATAAACGTGTTCGGTCTCATGTACATTTTGAATGGGTTTTTGTGGACATTTTGAGGGCTCGGTTTTTCCTTCTCATCCCGCTTACATGTCAATTTGGGGATTTGTCTACTTTTACATGTCTGAAATCTTTATTGTAATTTCTCTGTTATTTAAGGGGGTATTTCCAGCCAGTTTTATTCTCAGAATTTGGATTCTTGGGGTAGACTTGTTTTAGTCCTTGGGCCATTTCCTGTATTTTTGTCTCTTTCATTAGTGGTCAATTAAGATAGTTCATGTAATCGCCTCACACTAATTAATTCTCCATTAATCTTCTGTACTTTATTGTTTAAACTCAAAATGTGTTCTGTATGATTTAAATTGCAGTTTCACACCGCTTCCAATAAACAGCTAATTTGCCGACTCCACTACAGTCCATTTTTGGCTCATTGGGAGAGTGTTTAGCCTCTGCATAGCTGCGCACATACACGTGCAGTGAGGGCAGAAGAAAGATTATTTACTTACTAATGCTCGTTGCCGAAGTGATGTGACGCTGCGGCTAGTGTGATGGTCAAGACTATCAACGGTAAGCCTAAAAAGAGGGGAAAGACCATGCATGGAGTTGATCTCTTGATACTAAAATAGTTCACTTTAAACAAAGGTTAAGTTGACGCATATACAGGAACTCACCCCAAGCGATGAGGCAAGCCTTGATCATGTATCGAGGCGCGTCTTCTAGGAACAACTTCACCGCACTAACGTTCATGTTCCTGGCTTTAACGGCCATCCACATCATAGAGGACAGAGTCAAGTAGTGGAGTAAAGCAGCCACAAACGCACAACCACCTGTGGTAGCCTTTTAGTACAAAGGTCAAAAAGATCAGCGAGGGATATTTTCCAGTTTGTCGTAGCTCATTTAGGCCGTTAAGCACAGGCTGCCTGGGCTTAGCGGTTTATAAAATCACAAAACAACTACTGCTCTAAATTATTGGAGAGCAAAGTCGCAACAATTGATCAGATATTGATTTTCGACCGCTACTGACTGAATTATTCTAAACGTCAATGTGACTTTTTTTCATGAACTTACCTTGGCGTTGTCCACGCCGGCAAGGAACACGATGTACAACATGAAAAGGGAGAAGCAGAAATGGATGAAGATCTGACGCGATTTGCTGCTCCGTAGCTTTCTGGAAGCAAAATTAATATGATACTTGGAAGAGGATTCATATAATCTTTGGAGAAGAATGTACATTGTTACAGATAGATACTGTGTGTAAACATTATTTGCATCAATGGACCTACACGTACAATCATGTTTTGTGTATGAGACTACTTTCTCCCCCAACAATATATGGTTTTTAAGACAACAAGGATTACATAGTAATACAACTTGCTACAATTAATGCCAAATGGTCAACGACCTTGCTTGCTATAGTTTTACCCTAACATAAATAGAGATAAATTAAATGTACTCGTTGGGGCTTAAAACATTAAACCAACGTTGATCTAGCTTACCTGATGGCTAGGTATATAATCAGCGTGATAGCCAGAGCTACGATCGATACTGCGCAGCCCACCTGGCTGATGATATCAAGTACTTTCTGAGCAGTAGTGCCATGTGCTTGGCCTTTCACATCCTAGACAAAGCAGAACAAAGTGAAGGGTTTTTAAAAGATCAATTTCAGTCCAAGAGTGGCTTGGTGATGATTGCTATTCGTGGCACAAAAAGTGTTTAATCTTTGAAAAAAAGAAACGTGTTCAAATTCCAAACTTTTGAAATATATTTTGAGACAGTGGTCGAGTGTTTAGAAAGATTTGCGAAGATGATTCGACAAGTGACGACTCTCTTTCTTTGTGTGGTACATACCACGAGGATGGCAAAGTTGGTGGCGTGTGAGCAATTACAGGCGACTGTCTCATTGAACAGTTGTGCAAGCACGCAGCCAGCTGTCGACCAATCACCAACTCCGTCTTCAAGTTCAAAGTCCCAGGAGACACACGAGATGTTCTGCAACTTTTCGTCTGTTTTAGCATCAGGTGCCTGTTTTGAAATTGAAACAAAGTGATGTCTTTGGATGCCAACTACTTTACAATATTCGAAAATTAAAGTTTGCATTTAACTTGGACACTTTTTATTTGTACAATATTGTGAACACGGTCCGGGAAGTTCAACTCCAAACAATTTTCTACTTAGTCCTTATTAACCAACCTTGAATTCAATCACGACTGGTTCTGGAAGATCGACAAGTTCAACATTCTCCACAGTCAGTGAGACGACAGATCCAGCGACCAGAGACGAGTTATCCTTCCCTCGATACTTTTTAATTCTAGCAGACTGAAACAACGTGTCATTAGCGTAGATCAGGAAACTGGCTTGCAGTTGGGCAGAGCTGTCATCTACATTCACATCGATATAAGATATAAAGTCAGAGCGTTTGTGAGCACATGGAAAGAGTGATCAACTGATGCATGTTGACAAGTACAGCCCTATCCCGTTACAATGGAAACTTTATCTTGGAAACAAGTATGTCCCTATGGGCTCCGTGCGCCAACGAAGAGGGCGCCCTTTTACCTAGCAACGACGTCCTATGGGTGGGACATGACGCGCACCGTTCCTTGTGTGCGGCGCACGTTCACCAGGGGATATGTGGTACGGCCGCGCGTCGCGGCAAAATTGCTGTCAGGCAAGATGGCGTCGCTCGGAACCTTCTTTGCCAGTGAAGGGGGTACTTGTGATCGGAGTGGATAGATGAAACAGCCCGCCAAGCCATGATTTTTCTAATAGTTGTTTCAGAATCCCTCCACCTGAGGCAAAACCTTTCTTTCACACTGATGGTGTTTTGACGTATACTGACCTTACCTTAAGAGATAATATACATGATAATCGCTTTAGAAAAGCAATACAATAGTTTATCTAAAGCTTAAGCTACTTACTGTCAGCTTGCTGTATCAAGTGGAGAATGTTCCCTGGTAACTGCACCGATGCCACCACGTCGATCCCCTTAGGGATCTCATTGAAACCCATAAAGGTCTGCACCTCAGTACCAACGAGCGAGCCCTCTTGTGGTGACCCTTGTCCAGGCTGCCGTAGGGATACAAAGCTGAGACCATTTTGAGCCTGCATGGGATCCAGACTGACTGCCTCGACATGGATGGTGTTTTGACGTATACTGACCTCACCTTCTTGTCTCAGAGTCAAAGAGACCTGACTCTCTACGGACTGGATGATTGTTGAGGAGTTACCAGCATTGATATTCGGAGTCTGGGAGTCAGGAGTTTCTGCAACACTCATGATGACATTGCTTACGGTCTCCAACACCAGCTCAGTAACCTAAACGAGGACGTTAAGAGAGTCGAAACGAACGCATTGAATCTGAGCTAAGTTGCTACTTTTTGGTGCCATCTCAGAACTAGTTTGATCTGGCTATGGCGGTGTGCTCTCTAGGTTTATCCCATTTTTTTTGCCTTGCTTCACATTAACGATGACCTGACCTCCAATTTATATGAGGAATTTATATCAGAAAAATGAGAGTCGAAAGTTTACCAAGCGCTCATGCATTGTGTAATTCAACTTCACTTAGCATCTCAATATCGAAATCAGAGTTGGTCAACACAAGCTTCAGGGCACTAGAAGCCCAAACTCATTAATTAATGTGAAGTGGGTGCGTTTTCTCCCGAGTGCCCAATTAATTCTGTCCAACTCACCATCAGCTTCTAAGGCCGAATTGGACACCTATTCCTAGCAGTCCCCAACATCAATTCAGTTAGTTACGTAAAGAAAGAAAACAGTAAAGCCGAATGCCTTGCATGTGGGGTTGTCGTTAATGGTAACCCGTTTCCCTTTATTTCGTCCAACACCTAATCTAACTAATTTGCAATTGATATCTACATGTACCTACCTTCGTGTCACCAGATCCCGCCTCGACAATGTTCACCAGAATGTTGGACACCACCTCCACATTTTCAGCATCCTCAGATGACTCTGACGTCTGATTGGCCAGAAACTCGGCCACTTCAACCACGTTTCCTGTACTAACCTCAACCTGGAAGCCAAACAAATATTT
This sequence comes from Patiria pectinifera, assembly GCA_029964075.1. Classification (NCBI taxonomy): domain Eukaryota; kingdom Metazoa; phylum Echinodermata; class Asteroidea; order Valvatida; family Asterinidae; genus Patiria; species Patiria pectinifera. Next base: position 6,616,069 of record CM057132.1, read on the forward strand.
GTACCACTTGTTTTCCAAGATAACCTGCTTTTTAATGATATAAGTTTAAAAATAAAACGTATTTAGATAACTTTGATTTTTTAATATACAGTGTAAGGCTTACCTCTTCAATGTCTTCGAGGGTAACCTCGTTCCTATTTTCACCACAGCTTCGAGGCTCGTGCTCCTCCCATTGGAAGTACACAGGAGGATCCACAACTGAACAGCTCCTCACAGCTCGAGGTTCACCGGCTGATGAGGGAAATCAATCGTAGAAAACATCATCGAGGAAGCAATGAGGTTTGAAATGCCAATGACTATGACGGAATGGAATATTGGAATCGAAATGAGAAAGTAATGGCGTAGATTTCGAACCTTTCATGGTCTGAAGAGGGCATCTCTCCAATGATTTTGCAGTCGATCCTGCTGACGTCACAGGCCACGTGAGACCTTCGTATCTTTCAGTTTCACACTGACCTGGAAACATGGAAAAATAACTTCGGCACGTTAAACACCAATGATGCGGGCAGTGTTTATACCAAGTAGGGTGTCAATTACCAGCAAACTAGTGTCGAAATTAATGCCTTAGATTCGCTTTCCTACTTAGTTTCGTAAAACTTGGTATACATTTCTTAAACAAAAAACTTACCTACAACCGTCACAAAGAATGAACATTCAAGAAACAGGTCATACTGTGCAAACCACTGTTAATAAGTAACTTTGTGAGTTCCTATCAGAAATGAAGCATCTGGATTGGCAGTAGAGGTAAAGTTGGTGGGTCCGTCCCATCCGGTCAGATCTGGTTCTAGCCAGTTCACGTTTGTTCTGTTCAAACCAGGACTGGCCAAGGCTGTCACATTTGCTGGGCAGACAATATCCACGACTTCAAAGTAAAACGAAAGTGAGTATAAGTTTTGAATGAGTTATCCTTGTAGTGTCTTGAAAAAAACTCCATTAATTCACACGCAAACAAAAGCACAATATGTCCGTTCTACATAGCTAATCCCGGGACATACAGTTATTTCGTTTTACCGTTTTGGATTTCCTCAAAAACAAAAACATTCCACACAGTGAATTTCATGCTTGTTTAAATGATTGTGGCTTGGCCAGGTTTTCACATACCTGTAACTGTGATGCTGAAATCGCAGATTTTCTCATTCCCAGACCGATCTCTAGCTGTGTATCTCACTATTGATACCCCAACTGGAAATGTACCGTGACCAGCTTGGTAACATTTACCAGGCGGGGTTACCTGGCAGGTAAATGTCACATTGACCTCAGTATTGGAGTTGTCAGAGGTCATTGGAGGCGTCCAGCTATGAGACACCTGATTGGACAATGAGATGGCGGGAATGATGACGTCATCCGGACAACCGAGGACCTCAGGAGGTTCATTATCTATAGGGTGGCACATGAACGGAGCATTTCAATGAGTGAAAATCGTGCAAACACAGCATGTTTAAGCTATACAGGTGCAAGCACCATAACAAAGCATAAACTACACACACATACTTTATTAAAAAATAGAGTTCTTAAACTCTTCTTGACTCTTTTATCAACAAAAGCAAAATGAAATCAACATACCAACAACAGTAATGTACATGTCACATGACGCCCTACTGTAAGAGTCATCAAAGGCAGTGTAATGAAACAAATGCGGCGACCCATGTAAGCTCAAAATGACGTCATTGTTGGCTTCATAATTATAATGTTGCCCAGAACCATCTAAATTGATGATTATGGTAACCACCGCAGAGTTGTCAGAAACAGAAGCAGCTGCAGGTAGTGAGACTGTAGCAACATTCTGACCTGAATCAGTCTCCACCGTAAGACTCGCTGGACACGTAATGACAGGAGGCTCAGTATCTGTTGAATAAAAACATATAGAATAATAATCGTTCCACAAATTCAGTGCGTTCAAATATCCGTCCCATTGGTCTCTCCATCACAATCTCCCTTTTTAAACGTTGGTCACTTGTGCACGGAGTCATATACTAAGTGCAATTAAGTTCGCGCAAAAACTATTGTAGACCATTGGTTAACCATAGTTCTCCTAAGTTAGCCCGAGCTCTTGCCATGGGCGTCGCGGGGGGGGGGGCCTGAAAAACGACCCAAAAAAGTAAAAAGGAAAAAAAAAAGGAAAAAGAGGTCCGAAGCCATATTGCTGTTCATTTGATGGGGCGGGGGGTAGGGCAAATGCTACCCTGCTCTCGCTCATAAAAATTATAAATTAAGAATGTAATGAAAAAGTTTAGGAATTTTGGGGGAACATTGTCTTCGCTCCCTGGGGACGCCCATGGCTCTTGCTAGTCGACGATGGTTGGACTACGCTATAGTTCAATATCTGTCACCAGGCTACTTGGGCTGGTTGCATTGCTGGTAACCAATAGCCGCACACATTCAACACGTATAGCAGAAAGCCAGGACCCACAATTGTTGCAATGACATTTAACACAGCGTTTGACTAGAGACGTTCGCACGTTGCCATTAGTGCGCAGGCGTAAAATACGTCACAAATCAACCACTAGTCGACTTATGGTCCTTGCCCAAACTTGTTCTTCAATTCACTTGACTACGCATTTAAATGTGTGTTAATTCTATCTTCGGCAGCATATATACCAAATGGAGGAAAGGTAGCATCGTCGTCAGTGTTGCAAGTCACTCCTACATCTTGGGAGTGTTGATGACATCTGTGCGAAAACCATCCACTGTGCTGGCATTGCTCAATGCTTTCTTCGGTTCCTTGACACGCAACGCTGTCGAGGAGAATGGGCCCTAATCCTTCACCAAAATGAGCATTAAACCAGACCTGGGATGCAGAATGGTAGCCGAGCTGTCGACAGATTACATTGGCATTTCTGATGGTCCAACTGTTATGGCAGATTGTACCCCAGAAGCATTTGTAGAACACTTCTACTCTTCCTTCATTGGGAGTGTTGCCATCCACCAGACGGACGGAAACTGCAAAGAATGGGTAGAAAATTTGTCGAAATCGATTTCCTTGCAGGCAACAGCAAATACAGACACACGAAAGGAAACACAAGCGACCCATTGAAGTATTTGTAAACATCTGCATTAGATTGATTTTTCTTCCTTCAGTAAAATGATCTTATCAAAAGCTCTGTTCACAACTTTACTTGTGTCTGCAGACGAATTCAAAATATGATCCTGTAGAAAGGAATAACTATTAATATGAAGGTACTTTGCATGTTTGAATCAGCATTTTGTTAATTTGAATCCACTTCGAATTCACCATCCCAACGTGTTTTAGGTCAGTGAAAGTTCAAAAGGTATGAAGTGGCGAAGGCCTATCTTGAATTATTTCACAATCATCTTACATTGTTGAGAGGTTGCATTCATGTGGTGATCTCCACAGGTAACCCCAACATCGTCACCGTGACTACAGGCATTAGGCAACCATCCACTGTGGTCACATTGGTCAATGCTTGACTCGTTGCCAATACAATCCTTGGCCAAAGTGAGCACCTCGCCAGGCCTGTGATGCAGGAGGGAGGCCAAGCTGTCGACAGATGACGTTGGCATCTTCGACCCTCCAGCCATCATCGCATATTGTACCCCATTGTTCCTGGTAGTACACTTCCACTCTACCCTCATAAGGGTTGTTACCATCAGCAAGACGCACCAGTACTGAGAGGAAATCAAGTGTGTTTAAAATAGCATTTCAACCAATTTCAAATAACAAACGATCGACTTGACGGTAAAAAAACTCACACTATTTGGTAAATAATCACAGTAGGCCTACGATTTCGGTGTAAATCAACGTTTTCAACGCCATTGAACCACAAAACGGTCAACTTAGATGTAAATATTACATAGTATGGTGTTCATATTTGTGACAATAAAGGAATAGCAGTGTGAGGATCCGGTCTTCACTGCGTGATAATGACCGGGTTTGGGGTTGACCGCTGTTAATGGACCGAGACGAAGTCGAGGTCCATTAACATAATATTTTTTTAACGAAATAAACAGTTAAAATGCTCCAATTTTGTGGACTCTCTTTCGGCGATATTTCCAGACTTTTTTGTGTTCATGTTCATGGCCCATATTTTAAATTATGCGTGGTACCCTGTCTCTTTGATAAGCGTTGTTATATACACCGAAGCCGGGCACAGGCTGTGCTGGACATTGCTGGACAACGTCTTCATTGCGTTCGCGTACGACGTCCAGGGTTTCGACTTCTGCTGCCGTAGCGAAACAAATTACAACAATGTTTTCATATTTTTACCTAATTGAGGAAGCTGAAATTTCGTTTACACACTCCTAGTGTCCAGAATGACAAAGATGTTTGGTTAAGGAAAGGTAAATATGTCGTAGGGCGAAGTGTTTCATGAAAGAAAATCTTAGATCTAGGTTTTCGTCGTAAACATCCTCAGTATACTGCACTGCCATGCTGTATGTACGATGTCCAATCGTTTTAAAACGTCCTTACGCGCGCGCACCCATAGCAACTGTGTTGCGTACGCGCGCGTCAGTCTCACGCGAAGGTGGTTGAGCGCATGTGCAGTGCTGTATTGTTACAAGCTGCCGTATGACTGTTGTAAATTTGGCCAATCATTGCCTTCCATGGAGCTGGATCAATGCTGGTTTAGAGGCCATTTTTCGCTTGTTCTTTGAAGCCGGTCTTTATATCACTGTTAATGTACGGCCACGTGATCGAGTCTCGACCAATCAGAAACCATCAACTCTTCAAGGTTTTTATTAATAATAATTAAATGATCAATTTGAAGACAACTGAAATTTCCTACCAGGTAAAGATGGTGGTGCGCTACACGCCACTCCAACATCATTACATTGAGTGTAGTAGTATTGACTAAACCATCCACTGTGGTCACACTGATCAATGGTGGATTCGTCTCCATCACAACTAACTTTGTCAAGTAGAAGAGGCCCTGATCCTTGACCAAAGTGAGCATTCTGCCAGGCCTGTGATGCAGAAGGGTAGCCAAGCTGCCGACAGACGACATTGGCGTATTCTATGTCCCAGCTATTACTACAAATAGTTCCCCACTGACATTTGTAGTACAACTCCACTCTACCCTCGTGTGGCGGCGTGCTCCCATCTGCTAGTCGGGCTAAAACTATGTAGTCGACGTTAGAAATAAAAACATGTGTTTGTTTATTATAACACGAACTTTGTTAGAAATGTCGTACTGATATGAACTAACTTATTCGTTTCTGCTATAGCAGAAACGAATTAGTTAGTTCATATCAGAACATTTGAAAACAAACAAAAGGAACAATACGGTCTAATTTTACAAACCAACTCACCCGGTGAAGAGGTTGTAGGATTGCAGGTTACTCCAACGTTGTCATAAAAATTATAATAATTGTAATCGTAGGTATGATAGAAAATGCTCTTGTAATCACACTGGCCAATTTTTGACTCGTTTCCACTGCATTCAACGTCTGCTAAGAGAATGAGGCGTGACCGCCAATAATAGTGTTGCCAGGCCTGGGATGCCGACGGGTAACCAAGCTGGTGACAGATAACGTTGGCCTCTCTGATGCTCCACTGATTGCTTGTGATTGATCCCCATTGACATTGATCATAAACTTCAACAATCCTTTCATGAGGAGTACTGCCATCCACTAAACGAACCGAATCTGCAGAAAACAATTTCAAATCATTTTTAATGAAATTATATTTAAAAAAAATATTTGACAGAGCTGGGTCAGTTTTTTACACAACAATACCCCAACACCCGAACCCCCACTCCCACCCCAACTCCCACCCCCATCACACCCCCTGGATCCGCAATGTCAATCATATCCCGAGCGATATGATTTACGGATTGTCAAAGTGAGTGTGCAATTCAAAATTTGAAACATTAACTTAAAATTGGAATTGCTGGATTTCTCGGTTTGCTTAAATTGTATGGTAGGGTTATCCACTGAGTTAAAATTTAAACAGCTTGTTTGCCAATATGGCGCTCCAGATGAGAAAAAAAAAATCACCAAAATGCAAGTGATCCAATACCTTTAGGGGAATTGGCATGAAACGTGTCAAAGCTTGAGAATGTACTCACACATTGAGCGAGTTGTGATATTACGTGATTCCCCACAAGTGACTCCAATGTCGTGCGCATGATTACAGTTATGACTGAACCATTCACTGTGTGCGCACTGGTCAATGCTTGACTCGTTGCCAATACAAGCAAAATTGCTGAGGAGAATTGGTCCTGATCCTTGGCCAAAGTGAGCACCACGCCAGGCCTGTGATGCAGGAGGGAGGCCAAGCTGTCAACAGATGACGTTGGCGTCATCAATGCTCCAGCCATCATCACACACTGTACCCCATTGGTCTTGGTAGTATACTTCCACTGTACCCTCATAAGGATTGCTACCATTGGCAAGACGCACCAAGACTATAAGAGTAAAAACAAGTACAATTAGTAATCCGACTTTATCTTGTCTAAATGCTTTATTGTCAACCACCGTTACGCTTTCTCAATTGAACTAAAACGTGCCGGTACTGCTGATATTATATACCAATGTAAACCTGTCAAACAAAATCTTCAATGGGCAAGATTCCTCATCAACCAGTTGTGGCATGAGCAACAAAACACGTTCAACTTAACATGCCCGACTCAAAGGTCTTCTGTATGTGTTTTATGGATCAACTCACCAGGCACGGGTAGCGTGACATTACACACCACACCAGCATCATAGTTATGACCAGAGTAGTGAATGACTGCATACCATCCGTTGTGGTTACATTTGTCGATACTCGACTCGTATCCATCACATTCAACGCTGTGCAAGAGAATCGGTCCTGATCCTGGACCAAAATGTGCATAACCCAAGGCCTGCATTGCAGAGGGGTAGCCAAGTTGTCGACAGATAACGTTGGCATCTTCAATGGTCCAGTCACGATCACTGACTGTACCCCAATGGCACTTATAGTACAGCTCCACTCTACCTTCATGAGGGGTGCTGCCATCGGCAAGGCGTACCAAAACTTTAAATTATTAAAACAAATGTCAAAGTTAGAAAAAGTAACTAACATTTGGATATGAATCGTGATTCAAAATTGAAGTTTTATGGATGTCCTTTTCGTGTTCGGCGTTAGATAAACATCATTCTCTTCGCTTCCTGACATCCCAAAGAGCATCCCCTCATGTTCACTTAGAGATATTTTTCACCACACTGTTTATAGGTCAATAACCCCCTCCCCCCCCCCCCGCATGCCTGGACATGCACAAGTTATAGGTCATTCACATGGTCCAGGATTGTTTACAACCTGTCTGAGCTCTGGGCGGCACAAGGGGTTGACACAAAGAGATCGGCGAAACAAAGGGGTTGGCCACTAAGATCTCCTATTACTGCACAAAGGCATTAGGCGCCATGTTGGCAGCTGTCTTTCAACACCCCTTACTCTGCAGTGGCTGTCTGGCCAATGGGAGTCTACAGGCTTGTGGTGTATAGTAGGGGTGAGGATTACATGGAAGCTTGGCCGTATTGGCCCATTAGAAATATTATGACCATATTTCGGAAATGTGGAGAATTTTGTCACCGTCTCGCTGCTCCGAGCCCCTTCTGTTGGCGTTATCGACTTAAACTTTGTTCTGATTTAGTACAGTTTATGATAGACCGAAACATGAGAAGCATGAATTGACAAACAATCAAGAGGAGTGTTTGAAGACTATGTCTCGTTAACTTACCTGGTGACAGAATGGTAACATCACACGTCACTCCAACATCATAGTAATGCCTGCAGTATTGATTGTTCCAGCCACTATGATCACACTGATCAATGTTTGATTCATGTCCATCACATTCAACGTTGGCTAGGAGAATCGGCCCCGATCCTCGACCAAAATGAGCATACTGCCGGGGCTGGGATGCAGAAGGGTAGCCAAGCTGTCGACAGACGACGTTGGCCTCTTCCAAACCCCAGTTGTGACCACAGACACTCCCCCATTTGGCCTTTGTAGTATACTTCAACTGCACCCTCATTAGGCGAATACCCATTAATCAGACGTATATAGGTACTGTATATTATAAAAATTATATATACAAATTATAAAGCAGGCTTTATTTTCAGAAAGTGACTAGTCTTGGCCCAAGACGCTAGTGATCGATATTGGACGGTCAACTGTGCGCCATCTAATGGCACAACAATTAGACCAGCCACGGGCCTATACTTGCACTATAACGTCTTGGCCATATCGTTTCAGCGGTTTACCTGTTTCTTTATTTTCTTCCCAGGCTTTCCTAGGTAACTAATCCGCGATCGAGAAAAGGATGGCTCGCCTGACGGTTACCGTGGATCATCGCTTTCCTGGGGAGCCAGTCAGCGATCGAAAAAAAAGTTCAATGGCTTGCCCAACGATTGTAAAGATACACGCTTGCACGTTTGGTGATCAAACATGCGGCTATAAAAAGGAACTGTGTTTGTTCGAATTTATACGGTCTTATTTATATAACATGGCCCCACCCCCTGAGGCCTGATTCCCAACTACATACGTTTTCCTAGTACATTCAAAACTGATGAAATTTAATCCAGGTAGGCCTATACTCATCCTTGTTCATTGTTTAAGTATGATTAATTCGGAATGAAACTAACCTGATGGAGGTAATGCCAGGTTACAGGTCACACCAACGTCGCTAGAATGTTGGCAATCTGGGTTAACATACCACTCACTGTGGTGACACTGGTCAATGCTTGATTCATTGCCTTGACACGCAACATTATCCAGGAGAATTGGTCCTGATCCTCGGCCAAAGTGAGCACTCTGCCAGGCCTGGGATGCAGAAGGGTAGCCAAGCTGTCGACAGACGATGTTGGCATCTCTGATGCTCCAGCCATTATGGCAGATTGTACCCCAGTGGCATTTGTAGTAGACTTCCACTCGACCTTCATTAGGTGCACCCCCATTCACAAGCCGTACTGAAACTAGGAAATGGTTTCGATCAATTTATATTAGACAACTGCATTTACATCTTGTTGTTTGTCAATAAGATGCATTGCTTCTTAAAATCAATGCCTATACACAAGATGGAAGTTGCATCAGGGTAAATTTAATATTAGTTGTTGCTCTTTATCGACGTATTAACACCGTATACTCAGTGTGTAACCACCCGAATTAAAGTTAGAGCAAATCACTAAGGTGGACTCAAACCCGCGACCTCCTGCTTTCCAGTGCAGACATCTTACCACTCGTCCATCAAAGCTTGACGGGATCGACTGACTGGTTCGAAGCTGATGTAGCAGCGGGTAGCGCAATGGAACTATTCATATGAAACGATATTTGCGTCAGGGTGATTCGAACTAGCGAACTGATCCCGGGATTAAAGCTCGGTGGTCGAATGGAAATACGTCTGCACTCTGTACTAGAAAGCAGGAGATCGTGGGTTCCAGTCCTATTTGAGTGATTTTTCTAACTTTTATTAGGGAAGTTACACACTGAGTATTTATACGTCAATGAAGGGCAAAAACTGATACTGAAATTTAATTTGACAATCATGTTCGAATTAACAAACCTGTGGATGGGTTTAAGAAATCACAAGTAACACCGACATCCTGGCCATGATTACAGTTATTGTTCAACCATCCGCTGTAATCACACTGGTCGATGCTCGATTCTGTGCCATTGCAAGCAACACCATCAAAGAGAATGAATCCCGACCCTTCTCCAAAATATGCATCCCTTTGGATCATAGACGCAAAAGGATAGCCGAGCTGTCGACATATCACGTTTGCTTCTTCGATGCCCCACCCTCTGCTACAGATCGTACCCCACTGGTTTTGGTAGTACACTTCCACTCTGCCCTCATAAGGCGTGGTTCCGTTGGCAAGACGTACTGAAAATGAAAAAGAGAAAGATGTTCTTAACAACTAAAACCATCCTTCCCTAAAATGTCACCTTCTTTCCGCTGGTTCTATAATGCAAAAATAATGCCGCTTTTTGTTTAAAATGGCGACAACTTGTGACACTTTCTTCCTTCGGCAAAGTTTTATGGTACACACTCACCTGAAGTGGTAACGCCACTACAGGTCACTCCGACGTCGTGCCTGTGATAACAGCCATTATAATAATCAAACCATCCTCTGTGATCACACTTCTCGATGCGTGATTCAGTTCCATCACATACAACATTGGCAAGTAGAATAGGCCCTGATCCCTGGCCAAAGGGAGCATTCCTCCAGACCTGGGAGGCAGAAGGGAAGCCGAGCTGTCGACAGATGACATGAGCATTTTCAATGGTCCAGACATTTGAAGAATCACATATTGTACCCCAGTTGCAATCGTAGTACAGCTCCACTCTTCCCTCATTCGGGGTGTTACCATCAACAAGGCGTACTGGAACTGGTAAAGTAGAAAACAATTGAAATAGTTATGTAAGGATAATTTATTTGAACAGACACTAATACTATTTACACTTCCGTTAACTTACCTGGGGAGGGAACTGTAACATCGCAAGTCACTCCAACATCCGAAGAGTGGGAACAACTATGAGTGAACCATCCACTGTGGCCACACTGGTCAATGCTGGATTCATGCCCAGCACAATTGACATTGTCCAGCAAAATCGGCCCTGTTCCTGGACCAAAGTGTGCGTAGTTCCAGGCCTGGGATGCAGAAGGGTAGCCAAGCTGTCGACAGATGACGTTGGCGTCTCTAATACTCCAACCATGATGGCAGATTGTACCCCAGTTGCATCGGTAGTACACTTCTACTCTTCCCTCGTTGGGTTCTTTGCCATCCCTTAGACGCAATGCAACTAAGATATTAAAATAGTAAGCTTGAAATTACAAATCTAAGAATATCAATGTTTTTGCTATAGTACCATATTAGCAAATGAATAAAAGTAACATAACATTACCTGGTGAAGAGACAGTGACGTTTAGAGATTCTCCACAAGTCACTCCGGCATCTTCCGCGTGACTACAGCTATGACTAAACCATCCACTGTGTTCACATTGGTTTATGTTTGATTCGGTGCCATTGCAAGCAACACCACTCAGGAGAATCGGTCCTGATCCTTGGCCAAAGTGAGCACTCTGCCAGGCCCGTGATGCAGGAGGGTAGCCGAGTTGTCGGCAGATGACGCTGGCCTCTTCAATGCTCCAGCCATCGTCACAGACTGTGCCCCACTGACCATCGTGGTGTATTTCTACTCGTCCTTCAAATGGTGTGTTGCCATTTGTGAGACGAACCGAGGCTGAAAAAGATTTGATGTAATATGGCTTATATTTGTGGGATTCAAAGAATTTTGAAACAACCTACCGATGAAGCATTTATGGAAACGTGCATCAATTGGCTACTCGGTAACAGAGGATCGACTCACCTGGATTGGCAAATGTTACGTTACATGTTACTCCGACATCAGAGTTATGAGACCTACAGCCGTGATTATACCATCCGCTATGATCACATTGCTCAATGCTTGATTCACCGCCGTGGCATACAACACTAATAAGAAGAACTGGTCCTGACCCTTGTCCAAAGTGAGCATTCTGCCAGGCGTCAGTTGCAGACGTGTAGCCAAGCTGACGACAGACGACATTAGCCTCATCAATGCCCCAGTTACCACCACAGATAGTACCCCAGTTACAGCGGTAGAATATCTCTACTCTCCCCTCATGCGGCGCGTTCCCACCAGCCAGACGGACTACCGAAGCAAAGAATCACAATGTGTAGGATATTAGATGTGTTTATGGTCAACTGATCTAGCTATGATCTAAATGTACAATTAATACAAGAACTTTGACTGGTTCAATAAGCCGATTTGTACTTTGGATTGGTATAACCACTCACAGTGAGGGCTCGTAGCCGAGCGGTTAGAGCGTGGAGCTACGGAGCGGACGGTTGGCGGTTCGATTCCCATTCGGACCAAAAACTGGAAAACTCTCTCTGATGACCCAACAGTGAAATGGGTACCTGATTCGTTCATGGAAGGTAAGACGGCGAGAGGATAGTACTGGGCCCCGCCACTCATATGCCGCACCCAAGACACAGTGGACCTCTAACATCCTACGGCCAGTAATGGCTACACCTTTTTTTTAACCACTCACAGTGTTCATTTTTACCGTACAAACTTACTTTGCTTAAAGGGTTCATGAGGTGAATTTGTCTCAGGGAAATATTTTGTGCAGCTTTCTTACTGCTTACTGCTTACTGCTTACTGCTTACTGCTTACTGGTCCAGTAACCCGCCGGGGTCATAGGGGCGCTGCACGGATGAGCGTTGGATCAACTGGCTCCACCTCTGACGGTCGTGAGCAAGGGCCTGTGTTGTGGCAGAGCAACTTTCTACTCCTCTTAAAATGTATGCAAACTTACTTGAAATCCCTGTTTGGTTAATTTTATTAAAAAGTGCACTTCTTTAAACATTTTAATTTTAGGCTATCAAGCTAACTCTCAAGTGCGCGTGGGCGCGGAAAGCACATGCAGCACTGCAGTACCGTTTGTATGACATGTGTGAGTTCTTGTTAGTGATGTATGGCTGTATATCTAAGTAATTACCTGGAAAGGCTGTAGTGTCGGATTCACAAGTTACCCCGACGTCAAAATTATGATTGCAATCATAATTGAACCATCCTGTGTGATCACATTGATCGATACTCGTTTCTTGTCCATCACACTGCACATTGGCCAAGAAAATAGGTCCGGTTCCTCGACCAAAATGTGCACTATGCCAGGCAACGGATGCAAAAGGGTAGCCGAGCTGTCGGCAGATGACATTGGCTTCTCTGGTACTCCAGCCGTAATGACAAATCGTCCCCCACTGGTCTTGGTAGAAGATTTCCACTCTGCCTTCATTGGGTGTGTTCCCATTCACCAAACGCACAGGAAATGCTGATAATATAAATACAATACATGTTAAATAGACATTACATGCATGGACGTAAAATAGGGGGGGTAGACATGGGCGTCGCGGGGGGAGGGGGCAAGGGGGCGCTTGCCCCCGCCCCCCCCCGACATGTAAACAACAAAAAAGAGGGGGAGGTAAAAGAAAGAAAGAAAAAAAGAGGCACGAAATCATATTGTTGTTATTTGAATGGGTTGGGGTGGGCAAATGTCCTTGCCCACCCTCGAAAAACTGATAAATCGGGAAAATACTGTAAAATAACGGGATTTGGGGGGGGATGTGCTTTGCCCCCTCTAGAGAAAAATCCTGGCGACACCCATCATCAGGGGGACATGGAGGTGGGGAAGATGAGGAGGATATTATTCTCCCCCACCCCCACTTTTTGACCAAACGGGATGGGCCACTGGACCATAACCTCCCTCCCGCCCCCATTTTTGTGGTGACGTAAAAAAAAGTCCATTGTGAGGTAATTTCGTAACTTTCAAACTTCCCCCAGCCCTTTCGAATTTCAACGGCCAGGCAATAGTCATCCCCCATTTCCCATGCACTCACCAACACGGATTTACGCCACTCAGTTTGAGTCATAACGAAACCAAAAATTTTAGATAAAGTCTTAATTGTCATATCTGGTGGATCCCTTGACGGATTTGCCAATTTTATACATAAAGTAATCAGTCAAAATGGTTGTACATGATGCTGTATCATTTTCCAAAGAGAAAAGATTAATTCCAGCGGACTGCAACTTGGGAAAAGACGATTTAGAGTGAGATTTATTTACCCAATAAATCGGTTTTTCACACAGGTTTCCACTATGGACAGATAATTTTTACCAAACTATTTAATTGTCTTTGTAGTTTCACTATGAAAGTACAACAGCTAGTTCATCTCAATTTGATATATCAGTCCGTCGTGGCGTCCCGGAGTCTATTGCTGTTCTTCCGCGGCAATTTAAAAACGCCCGACTGATTTTTAGTGCAGTTTTTGTTTATACACCCACGAATGTTATTTTTACACCTGCTGAAATCACCGAGAAAAATTATCTGAGCGTTGCCAACAACACGATACGCTGCAAAATGCAAGGCCTTGCAACCTCAATGAAAATTCAATTACAAACTTTTCTATGCTGAAATTCGTGTAAGGTGTATTGTTTTAGATATAGGCCTAAGATGTTGTTTTCGTTATAGTTTCAACTGTTATACCAAGTATAAAGGAGACCATAGATATCGAATAGATATGAATACTATATATCTAATGCTTGTTATAATGTTGAATATGAGAAAACTATACATCTTTTACCTGCATGTACTGCATTGTTACAAACGCTGGCAAGTAAAACAGCACACAGCACCGCAGAGAGAAACGACTCCGATTTCCCACCAGTCACACCCATGATCAACGGTCAGTTGATGCGGCGGTGCACCAAGGTTAAACCCACGTCTCTACACTGAGTCCAGACTCAACACTCATCAATTTTTCGTTCTTCGAGGATGGGAACTTTCTAATTTACGCAACACCAGCAATAGGCGTGTGTGCAATATCATGGAAAATAGGTGTGTGGTGTACGTGACCGCGGGCTGCACAGAGTTCTATGGATTTTTTTGCTGCGCAACAGAAAGTACAATTTCGAATTGAAGTTACTAAAAATGGTGGTATGAGATCATCATTGTTCGAAACCTAGGTACCTCTGCGGGGCACCCCCTAAAAAAGTAAGCTATACAGAAAACCCAGTGATGCGTTTCTCTGCGTACTTGGCCATGCAGCAGTCAAACAAGTGCACAAAGGGGAAAAAACCCTTTTGTCTGCGTGTTTCTTCCATGCTCAATGAGCTATATCGTACAGCGATATTTACAAGCTAAGTTCGTCACCGTATACAAAATGCTCGAGAGTACTGGGGAAATTCAGGGAAACTGTACCGTTTTGTAAAAGGTGGCATATATCGATCGAAATAAAACTAATTTCCTTGTGTATTTTTGGTGTTTGTTCTTTTACAGTGGCTTTTGATTTGCTATACGGTCGTCTGTATATAATCTCACTCACTGACTACCTAGCTGTGAATTAGACTCACATTAAGTCTCACAACAATCTGTGTAAAAACCAACGATTTGGATGGTTCAACTTTGAGGGTCAGCAACATCCCTTTTTTTGTATCTATCTCACGACTGCCTGCAGCTGACTGAATGAGTATTACCTGTGAATGAGACTCAAGTCTCATGTTGGCACAACAATTCCAGTTGGATGTACATATTATGTATCTCACTGATTTTATCTATTAGACTTGCATGAGTCTGATCTTTCCCACAATTTTGATTCCGATGAAAACATGTATAGCCTGCTGGCCGCGGTGTTTTTATCTGCAGCACACATCGTCAATGGGTCATGATTATTCAGATGGTTCGATGGTATATTCATGAGAAAATAACAATGACATCACACCCTTGCTATCACTCAGTCATTGTACATTAAAGCTTTTTCAAAGAACGGCTTTCGTTGAGCTGCCACAGTTTCCGCGGATAGTGGGATGATCGCAAGATCTGTGGTTCGAACCAGCAAATATTTTTCTTGGTTGGGATAGGTTTAATTGAAAGGAAAACACTGACTGCGAGAACCTAAGTGTCTTCCATCCACACAGCGTGGTAAATATTCATGTAAGGGTGCGTGATATGATTGGTTAAAATACAATGTATGCTGCAAAAAAAAATACGCCGGCTGGCCCCTTGGATAAACTTGTCTTGCACCCGCCAGCTCATAAGCTCTCGGACATAACTTGACTACAAATTACAAGCCTTAACCCTAAAGGGACCGGGGGCGGAATCCGCCCCCCCCCCTCAACATTTTCCGTGATAGCCTCTAAAAAAAAAAAAAATTCGCGACCCGAGCTGTTTTGACTTTTTAGCCTCGAGCTTTGCGCATCTTTTGATACCAAAAACATAAAAATCGGACCACGGGTTGCCGCGTAGCAAACAAATTTCCGGCGCTACGCGCCGTGAAAACTGAATGTTCGCATATACGTCGTGTACACAGACCAGAATTGCCAATCGTACATATGAATAATTAATTAGCCATAATTCCTAAACCCTTTGACCTATAGTCATGAAATTTCTTGGGTATGTTGAGGAATAGTTGCTCTATGCATGTGCCGAGTTTCAAATTTTTTGTCACTCGATGGCCGAGATCTTAGGGGGGGGGGCGGAATCGCCCCCCCCCCCCGGCTGAGAGATGGTCAAAATAACCCGGCCCCTTTAGGGTTAACCAAATTTAAAAACCTCAAATCACCTTGTCCTTTTGTGATGGCACCATTATGACACTGCACATCATTGCATTGCAAAACCGAACTGTGACTCGACACTAATTTACAAAAGACGGAGTAAGGTCGGGTATGCGGAAATCTACACCGTATACTCCACCATGCATGCTCCGTATCGAGAGAAAATTTTGAAGTAAAAAAATATCCAGTCACAATGAATCAGGGACAATTTCATTCGAAGTTCAACCCAATGCAGTGTATAGCGAGAAGCACATAGCTATACACTTATGTTGTGTGTAAGTGTAGGCCTTATAGGCAATTATCTTGTTGCGGCCATCGTATTTTTTCCCATTTAAATCAACGTAACCAAAGCGAGGCTGGAAGGAAAAATAGTCTGGTTCCTTTTTGCACACTAAACGTGTTATCATTAAGTACTGTTATTGGATACAGGGAACATTACTTCAATGGTGGCAGCATTGATAAAGGTCTACAGGCATAGTTGAGGTTTGAATCAGAGTGATGCGTACTATGTCTAAAATTCCTAAGAGTGAAACTAGAGACAACGTACGACTTTCACTGAAAATCACTCAAAGCTTAGATTGAAATACTCTGGAAAAAATTCACTTTACAGTCGAAGCTCGAGTGAAAACTCGATCTTTTTCACTCTAAAACGTCGACCAGGGGCCAATTACACGGAGCTGCTCAGAACACACAAAAATTGCTCAGCACAAAAAAAATAGTTTAGCAAAAAAAAAGTCTGGCTTAGTAAAAGCATGTTACCAGCCAAAACTCCATGTGATTTTCATGCTGAGCAAACCACAGCTGAATACCAATGACAAGCATTATACAGCACATGAACATTTGGTTGGTAATCCTGTGTTTGCCAAGGCAGACTTTTGTAAGCAAATTTGTGTGCCGAGCAGCTCAATGCAATTGACCCCTGGTCCTTAGTTTTAATCTGTTGGAGTGACTTTCATCACTCCAAAGGAATGAATGTTCACTCTTTGGAATTTTGAGAGACGGGCCGCCTAGCCTAAACCCAATACACAACCAGGAAACCTCAACTGTTTGCATCAATCAACATCAAACAACACACTTGAAGACTATTTCCCGATTAAGTAGTTTTAAATGCATGTTCTACAACTTTTCCTTTTCCAAAAATTGAGACCCAACACGAGTTCAGATGCAGTTGTAGACACAATCCCCAGTGTGATTTATAAATTAGGCAATGTGGCCTACATTCCCTTCCAAAAATTATCAGTTCTGGAGAAAGTCCATAATTACCCAGTTTGAAAAGAAAAGTTCTCCAATCCATACCTTGTTCGATCAAAGGTACCCAAAATATAATCCTTTTGAAAGCGTGATAAGCAAAAATCTACAGCATGTTGTACAGCGTTCGCCTACAATAAGCATGCATTGCCACTCACGTTAGGGCTTCTTTGAATCGCGGATCATAGACACCAGGATAAACGACTGTTCTGATGAGCTCGATCTAGTGCAAAATGCACTGAGCGGACTTGCCTTAATTGGTTAGGCGCGTGGTAACGGGCATTAATACCCATTGGCGCGTAATCGCGAATTTTCCAGGTGTCCTATTGTGTTGGGTTTTTGCAAGACATCTAATTAAAAACGGAACTATTCATAAAACTGTAAGCAAAACTACTCCTTATTTAAGATTTAATTGTTCCAAAATTGTTTAAAAAATAAATACTTCAGGATATAACAGTACAGATGGTATTGTGCAGTTTTGGTCGTCATTTAGATGAAGTATTTACCCGGGAAATAAATGTCAAATTTCGAGGAGAACACCGTTTACCCAAATTTCGTTTTTAATTAGGCTTTTATTAAAAAGTTTTAGAGAGATAAGATGCCGAACCGATGAAACAAAAGCGACATTTCATTGTTCATCTTAAAGTTACAGATATTGTGCTCGGCATTACCATGGTTATGTAGTTATCAATTATCAAAATTAAATAATAAAGACCAGAAACGTAGACTCATGAATATTCAAAAATATAATTCGCTGGCTTGACAGAATTCGAGACCAGATCGGGTGCAGAGCCTTGCAAATCTGAAAGCCACTGCGCGCATGTCTTTGTTGAAAAGTATTCATGGTATTTGCCACCAGTACGGGCCGTTGTCACGCGTCTTTAATCCTTGTGTGCATGTAGGATCCGCGTTTGAATGCATTTTCTCTTTTTCGGTGCAGGTATTTTGTTGCTTATAACGCCCCAAGGTAACTTTGCATACCTCACCTGGTGTGTCTTTATACTTCACGAATCCATACAGGTCAATTTCAGGTTGATGTATTTCAACACGCTATATCATGAAATGTCGAATATATCAGTACGTTCACGTTGCATGCAGTGATTTTATGCAGTGCGCTTTCAAATCAAAGATGGCCGCCCTGTGGTTTTCTAACACACTCTCTGATTGGTCTAAAGTTTCGAGATTTATTTGCACAAAACACAGCAAAAAAAAAATAAAAAGTAACACCTGGGTGTAGAATTACTACATTTTAATTCTCGTCTAGATTCTTGTTTTAGAATTATTAATATACAAACATGTATGTAAGTATGAAACTTCACAGAGTATGTAAATTAGCTGAACGCGCAGTACATGTATACACACCGTACCGTACTACGTAGCTACCTAGGATTCTTGGCCTGGATACAATATTTTGGCCTGCTGGAAAATACATTAATTTTTGAAGGTGGTGACTTGTAAAATGCGACATTCATTATGTATTCATTATTATTCAATATTCACATTTTAATAAAATGTTGGTTGGCTATTATTATTGTTGTAATGATTGCTTTCTCTGGGTAGAATGATGGATGCAATTGTGATCAACAAAAAAGTGTAAATGGTATAGGATAAAGCATATGCTTATATCAGGGGTGTGAGTGACCACTGATAAAAAGAGCCGGAAACAGCTGGAAAAGGTGTAAAAAAGTTGAACTTTGGAAATCTCCTATATTTTTGTACACAGCAAGTGAAGCAAAAAAGCTGAAATCCAAAATTAAAAAAGCTTTAAAGCTGAGATTTCACACCCGTTATATAGATTCAAATATGAACAACGTTACCTTGTACATTTGAGTAAATGACACATATCATTATCAATCTGAATACAATACAATTATTCCATACAATGCAATAAACAGTTACTTCGCAGTAAATACAAAATACCGTACACCAATTTTGTACAATCCACAAAATACACTTAACATAGCTGTAACTTGTTTTGCTTTTTGCTTGTTTCTTAATTACTAAACCCAAGATTATTCTTTTCACCTTCTTCTAATTTTGCATGCTTGAAAAATAACATTGTGTGATTTCTTGATAATTGCTTACAATGTCTGAACTTGAATAAATGATTTGAAATATGAAGTTATCAATATTTCTTAACTTCACTGCTGTTTACAGTGTTTCCATTTTGTGATGAAAAAGCTACTCCAGATATAACCACAAAAACTACATAAATAACAGGCACAGATACAGCAAAATAAGATTACCGGTACAACAAAAATTTGAAATCAACTACACTGTATGTTTAAAGAGAATGTACATCATCGGCTTTTGCTGTAATTTTCAGAAATGAACTATTTGAGGGGTTAGTATAATAGATCAAATGTTGTTACACATGTTTGAAGTTTTGTGTTCGAAAATGCTGGAAAACCAAAAAAAAAAACACCGGAAACCAAACGAAGCAATAACTAGAAAAACTTAATTAGCTTACATAAAAAGAATTAGCTTACATATAAAAAAACTGATATTGATGATAATAATGTCATACGACTATTCCTCCTTCTGACAACCAATAATTATATACAACTGCTGGTTTTTTAAAATGGAATGATTTCGTTTCTTATGGTACATTGCTTAAGTCTTTAAAATAAAACCAAACCCCCCCCCTCCCACAGTAACCAGGGCCCAATTTCACGGCGCTGTTAAGTAAAAAAAAAATTGCTTAGCACAAAAAAAACCTGTCTTATAAAAGCAGTTTACCAGCCAAAAATCCACAATTTACAACAGCTGAATACTACTCACGAGCACTATACATCTCATGGAGTTTTGGCTGGTAACCTGTTTTTGTAAAGCCAGACTTTTTTGTGCTAAGCAAATTTGTGAACTTAGCAGTGCTGTGAAATTAGCCCCTGGAAATTAGTAGCAAGGTAAAGCTTAAGTGTGTCTGCACATTGTCTGCAAACTGCCTGCACAAATCTGCACAGTTGCCGAGAATTGCCAATCAGCAAAAGCTCTCAACTACATGCAGATCATGCATGCCTGCATGGCCATGTACATGAGGCAGTCACAGATTGAGTGCACCTGTCACTATATCCAGTGGTGGTTATGGACTTTGTGGACAAGCACCCCTTGCATGGTACTAAAGGGACAGTTGGGAGAAAACACTGAAAAGGACATGCCTGTGTAATCAAATGGTGACTGAAGCTTACACAAAGACGTAACAAGTTTGTTTTCGAAGATTTCGAATAAATTCAGTGGTGCACAAACGAGCCAACGAGTGCACATGCCAACAAGTATGTACTAATACATATGGGTACTAACGGTGTACTGAGAACAGCGAGCAACAATGGGGGAAATAGTATCCTACAAGTTGGTCTTTAGATATATTGGTACCTCACATCAGAAAAGCCATAGCATTAACAATTTCAAATAGAAACAAAGCGAACAATGGTAGGGAAGCAAATTGGATAGTGGTACCCCATAAACCCCGATGTGGGTGCGCGTGGTGTCCATGTCAGTGCCACCTACCATTTTATTACCGGACCAAGCCCAGTCTAATGTGGCTTGCGCGACGCATTCATGAGCACCCTACTAAGATAATAGCTTCTTAATCAGTTAACGACCTAATATGTTCGCACATACGGCGGGGCAGAGCACGGTTTGTCCTTGATCGTACCATGGACCTTTTTTTTATAGCTCCATAATCATAGAGTCAGGCTATCCCCAATGTATGTGCGTCGTTGTCCAGAGCCATCTGCCTCCCATCAGAAACTGAGTGACAAGTAACAAACCAGTTAAGTGCTGGAGAAATACCTATACTAAGAAAGCCACATTAGACTGAGCTCGGTCCAGTAATGTTGTGCATGGTAAGGTAACAAGTATTGACACTTCAGACAGCGAGTGTTGAAGCCTGCCTCTCACTAATAGGGTCCCGACACAGACACAGACATGTCAAATTCAGCAGTGTGGGCTGTCGATTGTGAACTTGGCACCGATTCAGACAACATGGGCAGGTCGTATGACCTATCCTTTTTGCAAGGCATCTGTATGTCACAGGTGCGACCGCAGCAGAGGCGCTTCATGTACGGTGCGAGGGCGGTGCGGACCTCTTCACGTCGCACGCAAAACATGATGAAGACAATCAGGCCCTGAAATGAATGGAACATTCTTGAACAGTTATTATCTCATTCAGAATGAGGTCCAGCATGATCAAAAACACACCTTGCCCCTGTGGACCTTCAATTCAATTAGGATTCTGTCAAATTTTTTAAGCTTCTTTACATTAATTCAAACTCATCGTCCCTGTCAATTACATTCTCGTATTGTCTATGTTATACAGAGTCCTTTTTGTTGTTATTATGTACTTTGGTAATTGCGTTTAAATATTGTTTTTGTTGTTCAGGGGACTCGCACTCGACATTCTTGCTTTGTGTAAGTCCCCTACATCTCTTGGTATTAATACTAATAAATTGGGGTTTTTTATCTTATTCGTTATAACATACCTTATTAATTTAGAAGAATTCTAAGTATTTTTTTGCGCTACATGTACCATGAGGTAGAATAAAGTAAAGTAAATAAAAGGCAAATTCAACAAGAACATAATTATACCAATGCAAGGCAAGACCTTGTATCCAACTTTCTTATTAAGACGCCAGCTTTCACACAATGCTTCAGAAAGATAACGACAATTTTGCCGATGCAACTGTTAGCCGTAACCCTGCCCAGATCTTTCATGATCAAAACCAACCAAGAGGTTTGAGAGACATTTGTTGGGGTGAGGAAGGCTCTCGCCATGGAGGTGACTTAGATGCCCTTTCTGTCTAATCCAAAAACTGTGCCATTAGATCTTGCAAAGGTGGATAAAATAGTTGGGTTTCTCAAAGAAAATTCTGGAGACAATAAGGTTTCATGCTGTAGTATGGAAGATATCCCACCTGAAAGGAGTTGGCCAGACAGAAGATGAGCTGGAAGGCCTCCGATCCGTCGATGACGACCAGGAACCCAAAACACCAGGTCAACCCCATGAGGGTGGAGATTCCGACGGCATTCTGGAGGCGTTTGGAGATCTGCTGGGAGCGAGATTCCTCCTTGACCTTCAGGATGCTGCGCATGACCAAGATGAAGGTGATGATATTGTGGATGAGGATGAGACCAATGGGAGCAAGGAGGCCGAGGAACAGCACGAGACCAGGCTTAAGGAAACAGCTGAGAGGAAATACAAAGTACATGAAAAACAATAGGAAATTTCACCTCTTCATTGAGACCAGACAGACAATTTCTATTTCGTGATCTGTTTTACTTACTAATTCTTGTTTCTGTGGTGATCAGTTGCAGTTGCAGCCAAGGTGATCGCCAGAACAATCAGTGGAGATCCTGGAAAACAGTTGATTGGGTAAACGTTAACATCTGACAAGGTACGTCATTTATGCATGATTCATGTATTAGCCTATCTTAAAATAATAATAACTTTGCAGAGGATATTGCAAGAAACTCACCCCAAGCGAAGAGGCAAGCCTTGAGCATGTAGTGAGGCGTATCTTCTGGGAACACCTTCACTGCACTGACGTACATGTTCCTGGCTTCAACAGCCGTCCACATCAAAGTGCATAAGACAAAGTAGTGAAGTAAAGCTGCAACGAACACACAACCACCTCCACTACCCTAAAATTAAAACATAAAATTTCAATAACTGATATTTTTCCCCAGCGACCACAAAATTGTGAAATAATCATCTTTACACAATATGGAACAGCACTTCATTACACCCCATTTATTTAATTTCAGTAATTAATTCAATCTTTCAATAGAGTAAAGTGAACACAATTACAATCAGCAAAATATTTTCCTCACCTAATGTTTATTCCTAAATACCCAAGACAGTTTACCCATTCCTATTGGTCAAGAGCCTGCCACGTGGCTGGTCTTAAATGGATGATAAAGACATGGCTGGTTGGTCTTAAACACTTTTCCAGTGTCACATGAAATTTGGACTTCCATGAAATCCGGTGCCTTTTAACGTTTTATTGGTTGAACGTATATTCCTAACATATGCATGCGCAATACTACCAGTGAATCCATATTTCATAGTCTGAAATTCACACTACACCAGCCCAGCTGCGTTTTGCGCGACATCGCGCAGTATGCGCAACACACACGCCAATCTCCTTATAAGGTGAGGAGTTGTAGAGGGACATTCTATATTATAGTCAAAGGTGTTTCATAAAACATGAAGTAAAATTGTTGAACAAAATGGTTGGCAACGTCTAGTTTTTTATTTCTTTTGATTTTTGGACGGAAAAGATTTGTTTTTTGACCGAAAAGGTATTGATGAATGGGAATAAATGTGGGTTTGGTCGGTATTAAACACTCTGTTTAAGATTGGTTGCAGTCAGGATGGGTGATTACCCGAGATGAACACCCATCCAGACTGCAACCGGTCTTAAATAGAGTGTTTAATACCAACCAAACACACATTTATTCCTTTATTGAACTTCTAGTGTCAATTCACACCTACCTTTGCGTTGTCGATGCCGGCAAGGAACACGACGTACAACATCAGCCAGGCGAAGAACAAATGGATGAAGATCTGACGAGATTTGCCAGTTCGCAGTTTCCTACGGTTACAGAAAAAGCTTATAAGCATTGTAGGAACGCCTTGCGTGGAAGAAAAACTAAGGACGTGAATCCTGTGAAAGCTTCAGTGTGAAAGGTTTTTTGCTACAAAATATCACATTTTATGCACACGAGTGGCTTGTAATTGTATAAAGTTCCTAATTAATGAAAGGATTGAAAGTGATTAAAAGAGTGTGTACATAACATATTGAACACTACGTTGTCCCCCCCTCAAAATTTTGAACATGAGGTTTTTCCTAGACCCCAGCCTACCTTTTCAAACCCCTACGAAACCGGTAACGAATACGACTAAATGCCAAACGTGTCACAAATGAATGACAACACCCAAATGCCCAAAAAACGTCGGGCACACGTTAGCTGTATTTGCAAGAGTGCGACAGAGCTTCAGATAAATTGAGAGAGATCTTACTTGATCGCTAGATACACAGTCAAGGTGATGACCAGTGCAATGATGGAGATGGCACAACCGACGTTGGTTATGATATTCAAAACATCCCGTAATTTACTTGGTTCCTGTCCATGGACATTCTAGATAAAAGAAGAACAGTAAAAACAGAAACCTTGAATCCACACACCACTCAGCACTTAAAAGTTGAAAGAGAAAAACAATTATCTGAACTAAAACATTCAGACTATCTTTTTCATTTTGATCTGAAAACATTCATCCCATGATCTAAAGGGAAGATATAAACATTTGCAAATATCACAAAACGAAATGATCAAATAATCACGAAGTACCTCACTGGATTGTTAGGGAATGACAGTCTTAAGCACCCTGTAAAATCGTGGCTCCTGGTGTGCTGCCATTTTCAAGAAAAATGGTATTTTCCAACGCTGATCGGCCAACCAGCACTGGAGAAAATTTGCTCGTAATTTTTCAAATTTAGTTATTCCGCATTTTCTTTGCAATCGATTACACACCTTTGAAGGGGCACAAGCGTGCTAGACTGATTCTCTGACCTCACGTCCCAAAAGTCTAATGCTCCATTTCATCTAAAATGGGGTCAAGGAACCAGACTACAAGAACGTGATTGGTTTTCTTGGTTTTTCCAGCATCTACCAGCCCAAAACGTGAAACAAGTCAACTTAATAATATTTGCTATAACATACTTATCCTCCAAATCCAATTATTTCTGAAAACTGCAGCAAAAGCAAAAGTTGTACTTTCCCTTTAACCCCAACTCCCCAAAGTTAAGGTGGAAGAACCATACTGAATTCTGAAAGTACTCCCTTCTGCAGGAAACTGCACATTGTGGTCTTATTTTACAAAGGATTGCAAACATCGTGGATTTTCAGGGAACAGGGAGGGGTCTGTGTTAAATTCATGCAATTTTTACTTTCCCAACTAACTTTATGGTGAACTTCAAAGGACCTCCAAGACAAGAGTAGGAAACTGAACTTCAGTGAGGAAACTTACCACGAGAATGGCAAAGT
Source organism: Patiria pectinifera (assembly GCA_029964075.1). NCBI lineage: Eukaryota > Metazoa > Echinodermata > Asteroidea > Valvatida > Asterinidae > Patiria > Patiria pectinifera. The sequence goes on from CM057132.1 coordinate 6,641,443, forward strand.
TGGTCGCATGGCTGCAGTTACAGGACACCGTATCGTTTGTCTCTCTTGCCAGTAAGCAACCCGCTTTTGACCAGTCGCCGACTCTGTCATTCAGATCAAAATCCCAGAAGACACACTCGATGGTTCTATTTCCCTCCGTTTCATTATTGGCCGGTGCCTGTTTGACCATGAGATACAACGCTGGACTGTAAACTCAACAATATTAATAAACCAAAAAGCAAGACTGCACAACCTACAGAACTACAAATTAGGATTTGGTTGTCTAGGGTGCTTAGGTCTAACCGATGATGGACTGGCTTCTGTACAGAAGCTCCACGATATCTTTTTGAAGACAAGTACCTTGAATTGGATGACCACTGGTTCGGTGAGGTTGACCAACTCAATGTCTTCCACAGTCAGTGAGACAACGGACCCAGCAACCCGGAGGCTGGAGCCGTTCTTCCCTGGGGAGCCTTTGATCAGAGCTGACTTGAACAAGGTGTCATCAGCGTAGACAATGAAACTCGCCCGCAGCGGCTGGGAACCATTTGCTAAAAGGTATTTATAAAAATCAGGGATGTCAGATAAAGACTTAAGACAGACTCACCTTATCTTAACACCTTTTAAGTTTCTCAAGGCATCAGCTAGCAAAGCTAAATTAGAGCAAGTCACAATTCAAGCCTAGCAGGGGATGCAGATGACACTAAAATATATCAAGTTGGAAACAAAGTAAACCCAATATTTTTTAATGAGCAAAACTCATTACAGCCCTTCTTTTTTACAATTTTTCTTTAAAGGTAATTGAACAATGCCTTGATCTACGAATCAAACATGTCTCTACTGAAAATCAGTCTTACCATTGCCGGCCTGTATCAAGTCGACAATGTTAGCCGGTAACCGGATTGAAGCTATCACATCTTGAGGCACCTCACTGGCATTCACCACGGTCGTGACCTTAGTGCCGACAAGACTGCCCTCCTGCCGTGAAGACTGTCCGGTCTGCTGCTTCGGAGCAGACACGAAGGTGAGTCCATTGCTAACCTGCATTGGGTCCAGACTGACCGCCTCCACGTGGATGGTGTCCTGCTGTATACTGACCGGACCCTCTTGTCTGAGAGTCAAGGAAACTTGAGCCTCAACAGACTGGACGATGGCTGAGGAGCTGCCAGCATTGACCTCAGGAGTCTGGGAGTCAGGAGTCTGGCTGGTACTCATGATGACATTGCTTACCGTCTGTACCACCAACTTGGTTACCTTCATAAAAATTTATTAATACTTGAATTCCACAAGGTTTACAATAAAACACCTACTAAGTTGGCCCTAGAATGGAGTGTCATGGCCTAGGGGTTAAGAGCACTGGACTTATCTTCTGGTGTTTCAGAGGCAACAGTGACGTGGGTTCGAGCCCGCCGGCGGACACTTGTGCTCTTAAGCAAGGCACTTAACCATTATTGCTTCGTCCTTCGGATGGGACGTAAAGCCGTAGGTCCCATGTGTTGCATAAATGCACGTAAACGAACCCAGTAAACATTTATTGCTAAGAGAAGGGGTTTGCCCTGGTGTTTCTGGCCTCCTGTATAAACTCCCACGTGGAGTATTTAGGAGAAGAACCAACCAAGAAGCCAAGAACCAAGAATCCTCCAGTTTAGTTAACCATGTCCACTGCCAACCATCTCATAGCAAATAGCTTATTGGGCTGACAATTTTAATCTCTTTTGAAGTCCTATTCTGATAGCTTTGGAATTAAGTTTAGTGCGTCGCTTCGCAGATTTTCTAGGGATCGAAGTTTACTTTGGACGTTTGCTCAAGTGTGAGCAGGTAGTATGTGCCATCATTGAGGTAACAGGCTAGGCTCGTTGGAATATCTTCTGCAAATGTTTTGTGAACGATTTCTTTATAAAGACCCACAGCTGATTCTTTATCCTGATTGGCTGAGCCATGATCACATGGTGTCCATCAATAACACAAGCTGGTACTTGAAATTTGCATATAGCACTAACTCAGCATTTCCACACTAGTGCCCGGCTACATCAATCGGACAATCGCTTATTATCTACAGCATCCCTGGAACTTTTGAGTAATGTTAACAATACACCACTTCCCTTGACCTTATGCCTGTTTTGTGATCATGCATCTCACGCAGATGAGCATGAGTGCCCATTGCAGGTCAATATTTCACTTCTTAAGATGCCTGTGTTCCCACTAGAAACCCTTAAAAGCTGAGACGAAATCAATTGGAGTATTTGAGAAGTTTGCCATCTTAAGCCACAACATTGAAATCAGTAAAGATTCAAATTTAATAGCTGTAACAGTCCTGAATCCTCCAATTTCAATACGATTTTGCATACCCCCTAGGGAGTTAGGGTTAACATTCATTTCTCAATTTGTACATATTGCAAGTTTTTAGTTTGTTGTCATTTTTTGGGGGATCAGCTACCTCAGTATCTCCTGATCCTGCCCCGACAATATTCATCAAAATGGTGGAGACCGCTTCCACATCTTCTGCACTTTCAGTTGACCCTGACGTCTCATTGGCCAGAAACTCAACCACTTCATTCACGTTCCCTGGACTGACGTCAATCTGCCAAATACAGAAGACACATTTATTCAGTTTCTCCATAGGACTGTTCAGTCAACCTAGATAAGAATTAAACATTTATAGAATGACAACAAAATACAGATTGAAACAATGATTTTCTGTAAATGTTCCCTTCAGGAGAAATTAAAGGTAGATTAAGGAGACATTCCAAGGTCTCCCTAATGCCACAACTATTTAGAGGCAAAACTTTAGGGTTGCAAAAAGGCTAGATCGATTGCTCGTGCGTGGTCCAAAACATGAAGGTTCCAAAATTTGTGGGGGTAGGATAAGGTAAAATGGGGGTTAGGGTCATGGATATTTGAATTTTTTTGCACACAATCCAATGGGAATGTCTACCTAAGGCCAAAAAAAAAAGTCTCTGGTTTCTGGTGTGCGCACGCGTCGCCGTAGCCATGCGCGTCGGCAAAATGAAAAAGTTTTTTTTCAATAAAAGATGATGTCTCAAAACCACCAAACTCACTGGTTTGACTGGAATCCTGCTGCTGCACAATTTTAACATGTTTTTAGATGGGGTTATGATCGAGAATAAGCCGTGGCCTCTTTGGACTCCTATATATTTGCACTAAGTTTAGTCGGGCACCATTTGCAGTCATCAGCCTACATTTGAAGCAAAAAAACAGGTAAAAAAAAAAAAAAAAAGCTACGTCGCCACACCACTTTTTGGGCAAGCTCCATACCAGAAACCGGAGACTTTTGTTTTGGCCTAAGGTACCATTCTCAGTAATTATAATACGTGCTGAATCTTAAACTGTTTTATAACTGTCAAGATTACGTTGTGAATGTGTTGTGAATCATCACTTACAAGGGAAACTGACCAAGCACAGTTTTAATCAATAAAGATTAAACTAAGAAATGTGACTGTGGCAGAATGTGAACCTGCTGCGTACCTCTAGCGCACTGATCTACCCTACAATAACGGAGCTATCTAGCCCTTCATGTCAGACAGTGTTATAAAGTTGTTCAATCTCTGTTCACCAGGCACTCTATCCAGTCTGAGGCCTTACACCTGGGTGTGCTAGGACTGATCAGCGGACATATAGACTCTCAACACATGTGATGCCATCAAGCTAAATGAGTCATTTGTCGGGAATTTTTATTTGGAGATACAGGCCAAAATAGGGCCACTTCATCACATCACTTCATCACATCTCTTGGTGTTCCGACTTCCATAATTTTTGAACTAAAGATGATATCAGCATGCGGTTTACACAGCAGTAATGCTGATACTGTGCTCTTTTCAAATCCGTAATAAAAAATGTTTTGACCAGGGGCAGCAAACGACTCGTGTAGCTTGATCACATCACATAATAAGCTCAAGGTTACAGCACCGTAATGGTTTATCAATTGAACATTTTAAAGGTCACCGGTTCAATTCCCGCTCCAGTAAACTCAATTTATATTCTAAAGGGCTGATCTTCAAAGCTTACATCAGCGGCGTCTTCCAGAGTTACTTCATTCCTTTCTTCTCCGCAACTTTGAGGTACATGGTTTCCCCACTGGAAATAGTCTGGTGGAGGTATAACGGAGCAGTTGCGAACAGCTAACGGATTCCCAGCTGTATGCAAAATTAACCAACATAATATCAAAACCGTGATATTTTTTAATCTAATGAAAGAGGAAAATCCTGTTTACTAGACTTTAATCTTCAAACTCTAGAATAGCAAATAAAACCAGCTCTGTTAAAATACAGGGTGAGTTAAAAAAAAAAAACGAAACCCAAATGTTGGGACCATTGTTTTACGGAAGTTCTGCACGTAGCACTTTCAATATCTAGGATATGAAAGCCCAATTCATAAGCTTTCTTTTAGTACAAGAATCATTCAAATCACTTATGTACTTTTCAGGTTATGGAATTTCAAACACAGCCACCGTTTTAAAGTTATCATATTATCATTTTTAGCTTCACAATTGATTGTCGTCTCACCTTTTGATGTCATGAGCGGGCATCTCTCGAACGACTTTGCTGTTGTGCCTCTTCTTGTTGCAAGCCACATCAACCGGCCATGAAAAGCATCATTGGTGGTGTTGGCTGGACAAAAACCTTAAATGACAAGAAAATATGTAAATATAAATGAGCAAGGAAATATTGCTGTTTTATTATCTTTTTTCGAGTCTTTTCCTATTTCCTTTCTGTGGACTTATCTCGCAATCATAAGAATAGAGGTCATTATTGAGGTCACATGCAAATTGAAGGCAAACACGTTTCTGCTTCAACCAATACGCTCGATTCACAATACAGTGCGCGCCTCAGCGTTTATCCCTAAAGAGGTCCATTTCCGGCTCGTGGGTCGACATTGGTAACTACGCAAAATGTTTCCGTCGTTACTGCACTTTGAAGATGGCAGAGACAGCGATTAGGAGATTGATGCGAGTCGACGAAGCTGAAGAAATTTTTGAATGATCGTGGCATCCCATGTTGTGACAAGAAGGGGGAACTGCAAGATTTGGTTGTGAAAGCGTGTTATATGGGCAAGGTACGATGTTTAAAAAATATACTGAAAAAAATTAAACAGTGCCCTATATGAAAACAAAAACAAAATCTCACTCACCGATAACCTGAACTGAGAACGAGCAATTCAGACTCAGGCCGTACTCAAACCGCTGCCGGTAGTTGACAACATGGCTACCTATCTGGAGTTCAACGCCAGGACTGAGGCTTGAGGTGAAGTTGGTTGGTCCGTCCCATCCAGTTACAACCGGTTCTATCCAGTCCACGCTGGTACTGGTAGAACCTGGCTCCGCATCGACTGTGAGATTTACTGGGCAATCTAGATCCACCGCTAAATAGGCAGTTTGAATTTAAAGGGAAAATACAACATTTTTGCAAACATCAAAAAATAAAACTACCAAATCATTTTGAAATACCTTGCTGGACTGTTAGTGAATGACAGTGTAAAGCATCCTGTAAAATAATGGCACCTGGTATACTGTCATTTTCAAGAAAAGTGGTATTTTTGTATCAATTTCCAACGCTGGTCGGCCGACCAGCATTGGAAAAAACTGGCTTTTTTTCAAATACCGGCCCCAATTGACCGTCGCACTTGTTTGCAATCGATTACACACCTATGAACGGGTACAAGCCAGCTAGACTGGTTCCCTGACCTTACAATTCCCCAATGTATATATGTAAACTGCTCTGTTTCTTCTTATATGGAGTCAGGGAACCAGACTCCAGGAAAATGATTGTTTTTCTTGGTTTTTATAGCATTTTCAAACCCAAAACCTCAAAAAAGTCATGTAACTATATTTGCTATATATTTCCAACCCCCCAATTCCATCCATTTCTGAAAATTACAGCAAAAGCAAATGATGTATATTCCCTTGAAAAAGATGCAAGTGAGCAACTAGTGAAGCACCCAAAACTGCCCTGCCTGCCTATGTGTCCGTAACCGCCCGAGAGCACGGTTTCATGAATTCTTCAGTTAGGGCCAAGTTCGCGCAAGGACTATAGTTGACCAATGGTTAACTAACGTTTGCCCGAACTCTGTCTAGTCGAGTTGGTGGTTGGCTAAGCTAGTCGACTATTTGGAACCAGCCTACTGGGGTTGGTTGCTTCGCTGGTAACCATAGCCGCGCCCGTTCATAACGTACAGCAGGGAGCCAAGATCCAGACGTTTTGCGATGACATTTTGACCAGCGTTGACTAGAGACGTTCGCACATTGCTATCAGTGCGCAGGCGTAAGGTACGTCACAAATCAACCACTAGTCGACTAATGGTCCTTGCCCAAACTTGGCCTAATAAACACAATGTAATACAATGTGGTATTATGTGAGAGCCAATGCATGGGTTTGAAATGGTGTTCGCTGGTCACAATGAACTGATATTATGGCCAAATACTACCTCATGTTTAACTCAATTTAAAGGGACACTACAGCATGATGTCCCTAATTGGACAACAAAACGCATTTTAAACAAAATGATATAAAATTTAAAGAGCACTTAAAAGTTGAATATAAACGTCCACACCACCATACTTTAACCTGTATCTTGTTTAGTAAAGGGACGACGGACGTTTAATATAATCCTTGCTAAACAACACGACATCGAAATCTCAAGTTTGACAGGATTGGTTCGACAAAAAAACTTTCCAAATTGTAAGCATTGCGTAGCGAGTTTAACACATCAACTGCAGTCCTAATTTAAATATCCCAAATAATTGGACATTTACATTACACAATTCCAGGGTTTAAGATCACGCAAGGCATGATGGGCACCAATATGGCGCAGCCTAAGATTGTACCCATGGAAACGGGGTTGCGTAAGGACCCAAAAATGACAAACAAAATGGTGCACGAACCTGTGACGGTGATTTTAAACTGACACATGTTGCGGTTTCCAGACGCATCTGTCGCGTTGTACATCACCGTAGTGACACCAAAGGTGAACATCCCACTGCCAGTTTGGTTACATTTCCAATCTTTAGTTGGTCGGCAACTGAACGTGACGTCAAAAGGACCAGCATTGTCCGAGATGACAGGAGGAGGCCAGCTGTAAGCCACCTGATTGGTCGATGGCTTGGCAGGGATGATGACGTCACCAGGGCAACCACTGATCATCGGTGGTTCATTATCTAAGACAGTAATTAAAAAGGACGGTTAGTTACAATCATCAAAATAATGCAATTTTCCACGAGAAAAGAAGTTTCAATTTAATAAATGTTTTTGGAACAATTATATAAACCAAAGATGGTACTCACCGACTTGAATGACAATGACATGAAAGTGACACTGCGTCCCCAGTCCTTGGACACGATATGTGACACGTGTAGCGCCGAGATTGAAGAAAGTATTTGGTTGGTAGTCTGAGTACACACGCACTTGAAGATCAGTATCACTGGTATCCTGTGTAGGCGGACTGCCGACGTAGAATGTGACTGGCTGTTGGGGACCGTTGAAAGTGACGCTGGGAAGAGCCCACGACACATTGGCAACAGACACGCCAGGATTGGTGAGAGTTGTGACATTGGATGGACAGTCAAGGCCAACCCCTGAATGAAGAGTATCACAAGAAAAAATGTACTGCTTCACCACGAGCTCAAAACAGAAATGATACCCGAATAATTGATAACAGTAAAAAGTTAAAAAAAATAAATCATACCAGTCACCGTCACAGTAAAGTTACAACTAGCTGCGTTGCCGGCTTGGTCGGTCACCGTGTATGTGACCGTGGTAACCCCTCCAACGGAGAACATGTCACCAGGTCGATGAGTGGAGCTCCATAGCAACGGCGTACTGAGATCGGACGCACTCAAATCAGGCCACGACACGGGGACAGACCTGTGGTTGTTGTCGGCAAGACGAAGTATGTTGCTCGGGCAACCGGTAGTGAAAGTAGGAGGAAGATTGTCTAAAAAAACAAACAAACAACAAATAGAACATACCGTTTAAGATTTTGAAAGGATCAAAATGTTAGGCCCCGCTTTATATATAAAAAAAATATATATACAATCTAATAATTACTTGATCCATGTCTCTTTTCCAAAATAAAAAAAGCCACTTTAAATTCTAGAAGCAGAACAGAACTGTTTTCAAAATTTCAGTATTTTGCACAGCACATCAGCTCAAATTTTTATTTCAGGATTCTAAGCTACTTCTTTTAAACCTATTGGGGACCTGCTGCGTATAACCTGACTGCGACTGAATGAGATGAGTTCTTAGATATGAACTATTATCTTCAAGTAAACTTGAATCCTCGATCCTGATTGGTCGATCCATGGCAACAAGCCGTGCTACATTATTATAACCATGTAGCACAGCCTCAAACCATACCGCACTCTGCGTATTACGCTTTTTTAAGATGCGATGTGTGCGTGTTCCATCTTAACTGTGCATCACGTTTGCTTGAAAATAAATTTGTTATCACGCTCGCGCTCGTGGACCACGGAAAATGTAGTGCGTCTGTGTCCCACACACAGACGCACTACATTATTCCGTGTTCCACTCGCGCTCGTGGGATAACTTATATTACCATTTTCACAGTTTCGCCCACTATAACCCTGAGCACAGATGCAAATGTAGTGATGCTCGAAGAGTTGGCAGTGTCCCCCATGCTGGCAAACCATTTGTTGGCAAATATTGGCTGAAAGTACAAAAAAAATAAAAAATGATCCCACATGAGGATAAACCTGATTGGAACTCATCCTAGAAATTTAATATGAAGACTCCTAAACCCTTTCGTCCCTGAACCGCCCCAAAGCACCCTACCCGTTGCTCTTTATTCTAACCCTAACTGCGCTAGCACTGCATGAATTTATGATTTCATCACGGAGTAATACTAATGATAAGGATGCCATGGTCCAGTGGTTATGGTATTTGCCTCATGTACGATGGTGCGTGGGTTCGAACCCAGCCAGGAACATGGTGTTTGTGCCCTTGGGCAAGACACTTAACTACACTTGCCTCTCTCCACCCAGGAGTATGAATGGGCATATATGTATCTGTGAGCGTAGATGATGAATTGTGCACTAATATCGACGGCAGCATGGTCGCATGGCCTGATGAACATGGTAATAATAGTAAAGCGCTTTAAGATTGTTGATATGATGGAAAGCGCTATATAACCATTGCAACTATTATTAGTAGTAGTAGTGAATACAGTGTATTACAATATAATACAAGTTCTAATCGGCTAATTACCTTTAAATATGTGAATTCCATAAGGAGTGGTAAAACTTTCTGAGCCGTAATTCCCCAAAGGCCTTCCCGAAGCCTCAACACGCTTAATGGTGGATGAATACCAGTCGGTCCAGTAGATAAAGTCATAGTAGACAAAGAGATCAGATGGATGCCTGAAAAAACTGGTGATGAGGTAGACAAGAACAGTCCGACCCTGGCCTAAAAGATCCGAGTATTCGATGCGGTCGGTACCAGCATCACACCAGTACATCCTTCCCCCTGAAGAACAAGAGGACATTTTATTTAAAGGTACATGTAATATGTTAATGTTTGGGGAAGGGCTTCTTGTGTCGACAAGTAGCACATCTTGGAAAAAAAATTATGCCATTTTCAATTTCACATATTTCAAAGAAGAATCACTTTTACGTGTCATTTCTTGCAAATCTCAAGTTCTTTTCCTGCATGACAGGGGAATCAAATCCTTAACAATCAACAACCTTGCAGGAACCACCAATTTTCATTTTTTTAACAACAAACTTGAAATCGCCTGATGAGCTTCCCCTTTCTAATTCCTGCAAAACCATCCAACTCATGTGAGTTCTCAAACATCTGGAAGGCCGTCGTTGTTTTCATTTAGGTAACCAATTAGGAAAAACTCTTCCACAGAGTCATGGTCCTATCAGGCAATAAGTGTGGCAATCTGTGGTTATCTCAGGGTGTGTTTTAAAATATGTCCCACTGTGCTCCATGGAACCATTCAAGAAGGAAAACATGCACAAATATTTACCTTCCAGATCAAGGGATATGCCATACGGCCACTGTAGCGAAGTATCGATGAGTACGCGACGACCTGAGCCGTCTGTGCCAGAGCGTTCAATCTTTGGTGCGGTACCCCTGTCTGTCCAGTACAAATGACTGCAAAACAAGAGAAGAATGGAGTGGGAGTCAGGGAATCAGTCGCCTCCCACCTCAACATAAACCAAATAATTTGGCCCCATGCAATAACAAAATTTGAACTTGTCCAATATGCTGAACCTCATGTATGTACCTGTTAGAAGGGTCGACTACAATCCCTCTTGGTTGTACATCTCCGAGGGAAGTGTTTGTCAAGTTGAGAACCACTGATCGTTCCCGACCGTCCAAAGTAGCTCTCTCGATCAGATCACTGCCAGTAGCCGTCCAATACATCACACGATTCTCAACGTCAAGAGTCAAACCAAAAGAAACTGAAGAGAAAGGGCAAGAAAATTCTCTAAATCGATAGGAAACAAGACCAGGCAAGCACATTAAAGCTGGTTCAGAGTACACACAATTATATTCAATCAATCTTCACAATATGCCGGACAGGGTTAACCCTATACGATAGCACTGCCCAGGTCACAACTTACAGCTGGCTGGCCGGCCAAGCGGCCGGCCATCAGGAGTTCTCTAAACTCGATAGGAAACTCTCTAAATCCATAGGAAACAAGACCAGGCAAGTACATTACAGCTGTATGGTTCCAGAGTACACAAAATTAAATGTAATCAATCTTCACAATATGCCGGACAGGGCTAAATTAGCACTGCCCAGGTCACAACTTACAGCTGGCTGGCCGGCCAGTGGCCAGCCATCAGGACTTCTCTAAACTCGATAGGAAACTCTCTAAATCCATAGGAAACAAGACTAGGCAAGCACGTTAAAGCTGGTTCCAGAGTACACACAATTATATTCAATTGATCTACACAATTGGCAGGACAGGGTTAATCCTATACAATAGTACTGCCCAGGTCACAAGTTACAGTCTGCGGGCCAGCCAGCCAGCCAGCCACTAGGCACAAAAGAGAGCAATAGTTTGGCCCACTGGGACCAGCACAAACACACAATGACGCAAAACTGGCTCACATGGTAGATCCCCAAAGAGAACTTCCACTCCACTTCCGTCCAAAAAGGCACGATTTAAAGTCGACAAGGTAACATCAGTCCAATACATCATGCGCTCTACTGGATCATAGTCAATGGCGAAGGGTCTGCTTATGTTGTCATTGCTACCGTCTAAGCCCGGGATGAGAGTGAAATTGAAGGTGTCCGTGGGCGCGACATAAATCCCTGGAGGATGCGCATTGGTCACAAAGACCAAGTCATGAGGATCTAAAGGAAATGAAGGGCAAAAAAGAAGAGATTAATTTGTGTGACTATATTCCAATTCCTATAATATAAGTCTAAAACCTAAGTCAGGCTCAGTAACTTAACAAAAATATGGATATGATTCCCCCAGCCCTTTTAGAGTGAGTTTATGTACTGTCATAATTAGTTTCTTACACCATCGCAGATTTTTTGAGGATAAGAACACTCCTATCAAAGTTGCCTGAAGTGTCTAACATAAACAATACTACAGTGAAATCTCTGATAAGTCAAACTCTGATAACTTAAAAACAAAAGTAAGTCAACAAAGAATCCATTCCCTTCAGTAGTCTTACAATATTATACACCCCTGCTTAACTCAAAACTCTGCTTAAGTCCAATTTTGAACCTGTTCCCTTGAGGTTTGACTTATCAAGATTTCACTGAATGTATAACTCACATATCAACCAAACATTGTGCACGCAGAGTAATACATTATTACCCCTGCTGATAAGGCCAATGAAAATATTCCATAGACCACCTCAGCTCAATGCTGCTATATTATAGGCACCACTGGCTTAATCTAAAACCCTTAATCTAAAGCAATTTATTGTGTGTTTTGACTGTTAACTTTGAACAACAAATAAAATGACCCAGAATACTCGTTTCAACAACTGTCAACAACTGTAAGTACACAATATCTTTATTAACAACCCTGCTTAGGCAAACAATATGATTCATAAAATCAACTTTTTTTTAAAGACAGGCCTTCAAAAAGACTTTGTTGAATATTTCCAACTTTTAAACTGAGGTTTTATCGCTGGTGATGTTTGGAGACAATTGTGACGACGATTCTTGAAATCACATTTTTAGACGAAAGCGGTTTTAGGGTCAATGCATTGAAATGGTGATATTCTTTCAACGGATCGAGCAATTTCAATAATTTTTTTCATCTAAAAGTAGTTTATGAAATTGGCTTTCCAGTCATTATTATTTTTGGTGCTACATATTTTTTTTAAATATGATTTTTTTTTTTTTTGGGGGGGGGGGGGGTTTCCGGTACATGTGCAATATTTTGAACACACAGTACGTATCATGAAGTAACAGCATCGTGCAATACGTACGTTGCATGCTCAGTTGTGTACCGAAGGATGTGTGGTTTGCATACGATGTACATCGCCCTGACAGTTTGGTTAATAAGGCCAAAAAATAGTTCTGCTTCTGATTACATGGCATTTGAAAATAGGGTACGTAGGTAGGGCATTTTTTTTTTGCCATTTTTTTTGGTGCGATCATATGGGGGCGTCTGCGTGTAGTCAAGGGTGAAAGGTAGAAATTGATGGTTTTGGGTTTTTTTCTCATTTTTCCCATGAACAAAATTAGGGTAGGGGCTGTCAGAATACGGTAGGTAGGGAAACCGGAAGCAGAACTATTAATTTTTTTTGGCCTAAGGCAGCGAGTGGAATTGTGTAATTCTTGCTCTAAACTCAACATTGGTGAGACGGGTTGAGCATATTATTAAAAAAAAACTGCAACGAGTAGAATTAACTCATCACATTCACAGAGCAGGTGGGTTCATTTCAAAACACCCCTCCGAACCCCCCACCCACACAACACCTCCACAAACCATACGGTTGTGTATACTTACGGCTCTGCGATTCACAGAATGATCCGATGAAATCAGGAGCACAAATACAAGTAAACCCGGTTGAAGAAGTAACACAACTTCCTCCATTCCAACAAGGATTACTTGAGCATGGGTCACCTGTGGCAAAAGGATACCGGTACATGAATATTCATACATCTTCATGAATATCAAGTCAGAATCACACATCAGATCATAACCAAACCACACCCTCTCAGCCGGGGGGGAGAGATCTCGTCCATCGAGTGACGAACAATTATGAAACTCGATACATGCATAGAGCAACTCATCACAAACATACCCAAGAAATTTCATGACTATATAAATTATAAAAGGGTTTTGGAATTATGGCTAATTAATTATTCATATGTACGACTGGTAATTGTGCTCTGTAATTGTAACCCTTTTAGGGTTAAGGTTTGTGAATCCTTACACTTTTGAAAGTACACGTAGAAACTGCATCAACTGATAAATCGCCTGTGACTCGATCAAAAGAAACATCTGGCATTGTCTGGTAGTGGTACCTAGTCTCTATTTCTACACATTCTCTTGATATATATACTACTGAATTGTAAAGCTCTTGAAAAAGTTGGATATATTCTAATTTCTACCACTGAGTACCAGTCTCGTCAATTAGACTTAGGCTTTAAAGTTCAAACTGAAATCACTTGGCTTCACTGCACTCTCAGTCTCACTAGCCATGCTATATAGCCCCATAAATGTGGCCAATTTACTGGACTTTTGAAAATTTTGATTTTCATATGGTATGAGTATGCTCATGGGTGAGTATGCCTCTAAAGCAAAAATAAACTACAAACTAAGCCTAAATGTGAAAATCAAAATTTGACAAAGTTCGACATGTTTTTGTACATGGTGGAATTGTCGCCTTTATTTATGGAGGTAGTAAATTGGCCACATTTATGGGGCTAGGGGCAGCCTGCTATCATCATCTTCAAGTCGGACTGCAACAAAAGCACGCCACACGTCACGGTCTCCCATGGCCGTCCTGATCTCGGCGCGGCTGCGGAGGCTAGCCCATCACGCCTGCTATAGTATACTGTATAGTGCTAGTCATTGCTCATAAATGTTGAGAAAAGTTGAGACCTCAAACTTGGCTGGTGAAATAATGAGGACATTGCCTTTGCCTCATGAAAATTGTTGAGAATTTTGTCAGCAAAAAGAGTGAGTACAGTACAGTCGACTCTTGTTAGTACAAACTCTGTACAAACAAAAATTTGATAAGTTTTGAGACAAAAACGGACCTTTTTAGGACAAAACAAATCAGCATCTGTTGCCACAAAGCAAGATTTGCACGTAGCGCTCCAGTCAGACAACACGCGCAATGGGGAAAAATCACGGTGGGTTGCATACTCTCTCACGCGCTGCAGGAAAATGTTGTCATAGGCCGGCGCGGCGCAGGCTGCCGCGCCGGGCGATGTATTAACTTTTATGGCCGGGGACCGGACTGGGCAGCCGGCAGCAATTCCCGGTGTTTATTTTGTAGTGACATGTACATGTGTATATAATTAATTGTTTGTACTTTTAGCTCCAACAGGCGTTCCATACAAATAGGTATGTTAATAAGTTTTGGTTGCCATAGGCACCGGAGTTCACTCTCGCTGTGCTGCGTTTGCGCAGTGTGACATGTTGGTGACCTCTAACTTATCGTTTTCATTCTGCTTTGTGCAAATCTTATTCCAACGTTGAAAGTTTCCTCAACCAAGTTTTATTCAGTCAATTGATGTGTGCTTAAGCCTACTGACATTCAAGAAGTTTGTTAGTCATTGGATAGCAGGTGCATGACGAACTTGTGAGTTTTGAGAGTATTAAAACTTGTAAACAACCAACATTTTGTGTGCCGTTTTTCACGACTTATAAGAACAGACACGAGGCTTGATAAACAGTAGTAGAACTCATTTCGGGAGAAAACACGAATTACTACAATTTCTCAACATCAATTTCCACATTTGTTTGTGAGAGTATCGATTGTAAATGATTTGATAAAACTTTTGTGGCCCTTTTTATAGCTTCTGTAGTGTAAATGGAACTGGTTCAGAGCATTTTGGCTAGAATTTGGAGGCCTTACAAAATTGAAACTGCTGCCGTCGGTGCGGCTTATACGCCGACTTCAAATTTTAATTTGCAGATTTATGCGTGCTGCGGCTTATACGCCGCGTGGCTTATATTCCGAAAATTACGGTATGTTCCTGTGAGCGTAGAGGATGAATTGTGCACTAATATCGACGGCAGCATGGTCGCATGGCCTGATGAACATGGTAATATTAGTAAAGCGCTTTGAGATTGTTGATATGATGGAAAGCGCTATATAACCATTGCAACTATTATTAGTAGTAGTAGTGAATATAGTGTAGTACAATATAATACAAGTCCTAATCGGTTAATTACCTTTAAATATGTGAATTCCAAAAGGATAGGTAAAACTTTCTGAGCCATGATTCCCCAAAAGCCTTCCCGAAGCCTCAACACGCTTAATGGTGGATGATATCCTGTCGGTCCAGTAGATAAAGTCATAGTAGACGAAGAGATCATACGCATGAACGTTGAAACTTGTGCGGTCGACAAGAACAGTCCGACCCTGGCCTAAAAGATCCGAGTATTCAATGCGGTCGGTACCAGCATCACACCAGTACATCCTTCCCCCTGAAAAACAAGAGGACATTTTATTTAAAGGTACATGTACATGTAATATGTTAACTTTTGGGGAAGGGCTTCCTGTGTCGACAAGTAGCACATCTTGGAAAAAAAATTACGCCATTTTCAATTCCACATATTTCAAAGAAAAATCACTTTTACGTGTCATTTCTGTGGCAATAACTGTGGCAATCTGTAGTTATCTCAGTGTGTGTTTCATAGAAAAATATGTCTCATTATATGCTCCATGGAACCGTTCAAGAAGGAAAACATGCACAAAGATTTACCTTCTAAGTCAAGGGATATACCATTCGGCCACATTAAGGCCGTATCGATGAGTACGCGACGACCTGAGCCGTCGGTGTCAGCTCTTTCAATCTTTGGATACTGACCCCAGTCAGTCCAGTACAAATGACTGCAAGAGAAGAATGAAATGGGAGTCAGGGAATCAGTCGCCCCCCACCTCAACATACATCAAACACTGGCTGCCATGGCACAGTCTAAACTGGTCCAATATGCTGAACCTCATATACGTACCTGTTAGCAGGGTCAACTACAATCCCTCTTGGTTCTACAGCTGTGAGGGAAGCGTTCCTCAAGTTGAGAACCGTTGATCGTTCTTCACCATCCAAAGTAGCTCTCTCGATCAGATCACTAACTTCATCCGTCCAATACATCACACGATTCTCAATGTCAAGTGCCAAACCAGTAGGGGCTACATTATAGAGAGGGCAAGAAAACAGACTCTCATTTGATAGGAAACAAGACCAGGCAAGCCCACTAATGCTAGTTCCAGAGTACTCAAAATTCGATCTACATATAAACATGTATTAATACGCAAGTCTCTGTCACAATGTTTGGATGTTTGTCCGGGTTTATTCTTGGAAGTGGCAGGTCGCACAGTGCTCAAACTCGGTAAGTGGGGCTTGGTCCAACTTTTAGTTTTTCAGCATTTGTTAAGCGATTGCGACCCCGGGGGTCCTCTCTCTTATGTGACAGTGTGTGAACGTGTATACATTCACGCAGGTACATGAATGCGGACATGTACACATGCTGTTGTTGTATCTGAAAGGGGAACTCCCAAGCTACATGCCAATATGACTATAGAGGTCACTGCTCCTATGCGTCTGTATGACAAAAAGAGCACCCATCTTGGGGCAGTTTTGGACACAAAAGGAAGGAAGGAAGTCAAAGAGGACAATAGGTTCACGGGGAGTGAGCCAGCCAGTCGGTCAGCCAGTCGGTCAGCCGGGGTGTCAGTCAGCTAGTCAGTCAGTCAAAGAGGACAACAAGCTGGACCTCTGGGAGCAGCAAAAACACAGAGTTACATAAATTGGCTTACTCTGTAGATCCATAAAGAGAACTTCCACTGCACTCCCGTCCAAAAAGGCCCGATTTAAAGTCGACACCACGCCACTATCAGTCCAATACACCATGCGCTCTACTGGGTCGTAGTCAATGGCGCACGGTTGACTTATGTTGACATGGCTACTATCTAAACCCGGGATGAGAGTGAAATTGAAGGTGTCCGTGGGTGCGACATAAATCCCTGGAGGAATTCGATTGGCCACAAAGACCAAGTCATGAGGATCTAAAGGGAAACGAAGGGCAAAAAGGACAAGATTTATTATTTAATTTTTGTACGACTCTATACTTCATATTAATTTGGTCACAAACATCACACGCCGTGTGATGTTTGTGACCAAATTATTTGTAGTACAGCCGCCGCCGTCGGTATCTTCTACACTCAGTCAGGCTCATTAAAACAAAAAATATGGATATGATTCCCCCAGCACTTTTAGAGTGAGTTTTATGTACTGTCATAATTAGTTTCTTACACCATCGCAGATTTTTTGAGGATAAGAACACTTCTATCAAAGTTGCCTGAAGTGTCTAACATAAAAAAATACTACAGCGAAATCTTGATAAGTCAAACTCTGATGACTCAAAACAAAAGTAAGTCAACAAAGAATCCATTCCCTTTAGTATAACAATAATATACAACCCTGCTTCACTCAAAACTCTGCTTAAGTCCAATTTTGAACCTGTTCCCTTGAGGTTCGACTTATCGCGATTTCACTGTATATATGTATATATATAACGCACATATCAACCAAACATTGTTCACGCAGAGTTATACATTATTACCCCTGCTGATAAGGCCAATGAAAATATTCCATAGACCACCTCAGCTCAATGCATATTATAGGCACCACTGGCTTAATCTAAAGCCCTTAATCTAAAGCAAGTTATTGTGTGTTTTGACTGTTAACTTGGAACAACAAATAAAATGACCCAGAATACTTTTATCAACAACTGTCAACAACTGTAAGTACACAATATCTTTTTTAACAACCCTGCTTAGGCAAACAATATGATTCATAAAATCAACTTTTTTTTAAAGACGGGCCTTCAAAAGGACTTTGTTGAATATTTCCAACTTTTAAACTGAGGTTTTATCGCTGGTGATGTTTGAAGACAATTGTGACGATTCTTGAAATCGCACATTTTGACAAAAGTGGTTTTAGGGTCAATGCATTGAAACGGTGATATTCTTTCAACGGATCGAGCAATTTCAATAATTTTTTCATCTAAAACTAAGTAAAAGTAGTTTATGAAATTGGCTTTCCAGTGATTATTATTTTTGGTGCTACATATGTTTTTAAATATGAAATCATTTTTTTTTTGCGGGGGGGGGGTTTGGTTTCCGGTATATGTGCAATATTTTGAACACACAGTACGTATCATGAAGTAACAGCATCGTGCAATACGTACGTTGCATGCTCAGTTGTGTACCGATCAGGATGTGTGTTTGCATACGATGTACATCGCCCTGGCATTTTGGTTAATAAGGCCAAAAAAATAGTTCTGCTTCTGATTACATGGCATTTGAAAATAGGGTACGTAGGTAGCGAATTTTTTTTGCCATTTTTTTTTTGTACGATCAAAGGGGGACGTCTGCGTGTAGTCAAGGGTGAAAGGTAGAAATTGATGGTTTTGGGTTTTTTTCTAATTTTTCCCATAAAAAAAAATTAGGGTAGGGGCTGTCAGAAAAGGGTAGGTAGGGAAACCGGAAGCAGAGCTATTAATTTTTTTTGGCCTAAGGCAGCGAGTGAAATTGTGTAATTCTTGCTTTAAACTCAACATTGGCGAGACGGGTTGAGCATATTATTACAAAAACTGCAACGAGTAGAATTAACTCATCACATTCACAGAGCAGGTGGGTTCATTTCAAAACACCCCTCCGAACCCCCCCCCCTCATTCCCCACCCCTCCCCACCCCAAACATACGATTCTGTATACTTACGGCTCTGCGATTCACAGAATGATCCGATGAATTCAGGAGCACAAATACAAGTAAACCCGGTTGAAGAAGTAGCACAACTTCCTCCATTCCAACAGGGATTACTTGAGCAAGGGTCACCTGTGGCAACAGAATACCGGTACATGAATATTCATACATCTTCATGAATATCAAGTCAGAAACACACATCAGATCATAACCAAACCACACCCTCTCAGCCGGGGGGGGGGGGGGATCTCGTCCATCGAGTGACGAACTATTTTGAAACTCGATACATGCACAGAGCAACTCATCACAAACATACCCAAGAAATTTCATGACTATATAAATTATAAAAGGGTTTTGGAATTATGGCTAATTAATTATTCATATATACGACTGGTAATTGTGCTCTGTGTACACGACGTATATGGGAAAGTTCAGTTTTCACGGCGCATAGCGCCAGAAAATTTTCGCTGCATGGCAACCCATGGTCCGATTTTTATGTTTTGGGTATCAAAAGATGTGCAAGGCTCGAGGCTAAAAAGTCATAAACAGCTCGGATCAAGAAAAAACAAATTTCGAGGCTATCATGGAAAAAAATGGGGGGGGGGCGGATTCAGGTTTCAGGTTTCAGGTTTCAGGGCAACACCGGGCAATAACACAAGCAAAAGGACTAGAAAAAGGGAGGTGACATGGTACAACCCGCCATACAACAAGAACGTACGTACCAATATTGGAAAGAAATTCCTTCAGATAATAGACAAATGCTTCCCCAAGGAACATAAGCTTCACAAAGTGCTCAACCGGAACACAGTAAAGTTATCGTACAGCTGCATGCCAAACATGAAGGCAACGATCCAGTCAATCAACAAATGGAAGGTAAAACAAGAGGACAACGTCTGTGGTGGAACATGCAGTTGCCCCCGCAATGCCGAATGCCCGCTGAACGGGGAGTGCCTCAGCAAGAACATCGTGTACCAGGCCACCGTCACGAGCGAAGGCAGGAAGGAGGTATACGTCGGGCTGACATCCACAACCTTCAAGGCGAGACTGGCGAACCACAAGTAGTCATTCAGATCCGAGAGCAAGAGGGCGCAAACAGAGCTAAGTAAACATATATGGGACTTAAAGGACGAAGGGAAAAACTATGAAATCAAATGGGACATTGTTCTGAAAGCACTGCCATACTCTAACGTAAACAAGAGAGGCAATTTGTGTAAAGCAGAGAAGTACATACACTGAATAAGAGAAGCGAAATCGTCTCCAAGTGCAGGCATCGAGACAGATGTGTTCTTACTTCAGGGACGTAAACGCGTACTAACTTCAATGAAGTAACGCGCGTAACGCGTGCGCGCGCTTGATTCGAAATAAGGTAAGATGCTACTTGTATTCTATTCTACACATCACGGTCTCCCATGGCCGTCCTGATCTCGGTGCGGCTGCAGAGGCTAGCCCATCACGCCTGCTATAGTATACTGTATAGTGCTAGTCATTGCTCATAAATGTTGAGAAAAGTTGAGACCTCAAACTTGGCTGGTGAAATAAGGAGGACATTGCCTTTGCCTCATGAAAATTGTTGAGAATTTTGTCAGCAAAAAGAGTGAGTACAGTACAGTCAACTCTTGTTAGTACAAACTCTGTACCAACACAAATTTGATAAGTTTTGAGATAAAAACGGACCTGTATATTTTTAGGACAAAACAAATCAGCATCTGTTGCCACAAAGCAAGATTTGCAAGTAGCGTTCCAGTCAGACAACACATGCAATGGGGGAAAATCACGTTGGGTTGCATACTCTCTCACGTGCTGCAGGAAAATGTTGTCCTAGGCCGGCGCGGCGCAGGCTGCCGCGCCGGGCTATGTATTAACTTTTACGGCCGGGGACCGGACGGGGCATCCGGCAGCAATTCCCGGTGTTTTTATTTCTCATCATCAATTTACACATTTGTTTGTGAGAGTATCGATTGTAAATGATTTGATACAACTTTTGTGGCTCTTTTTATAGCTTCTGTAGTGTAAATGAAACTGGTTCAGAGTATTTTGGCTAGAATTTGGAGGCCTTACAAAATTGAAACCGCTGCCGTCGGTGCGGCTTATACGCCGACTTCAAATCTTAATTTGCAGATTTTTGCGTGCTGCGGCTTATATGCCGCGTGGCTTATATTCCGAAAATTACGGTATGTACCTGTGAGCGTAGAGGATGAATTGTGCACTAATATCGACTGCAGCATGGTCGCATGGCCTGATGAACATGGTAATAATAGTAAAGCGCTTTGAGATTGTTGATATGATGGAAAGCGCTATATAACCATTGCAACTATTATTAGTAGTAGTAGTGAATACAGTGTAGTACAATGTAATACAAGTCCTAATCGGTTAATTACCTTTAAATATGTGAATTCCATAAGAATGGGTAAAACTTTCTGAGCCATGATTCCCCAAAAGCCTTCCCGAAGCCTCAACACGCTTAATGGTGGATGATGTCCAGTCGGTCCAGTAGATAAAGTCATAGTAGACGAAGAGATCATGCGCATAAATGTTGAAACTTGTGCTATCGACAAGAACAGTCCGACCCTGGCCTAAAAGATCCGAGTATTCGATGCGATCGGTACCTTCATCACACCAGTACATCCTTCCCCCTGAAAAACAAGAGGACATTTTATTTAAAGGTACATGTAATACGTTAATGTTTGGGGAAGGGCTTCCTGTGTCGACAAGTAGCACATCTTGGAAAAAATTACGCCATTTTCAATTTCACATATTTGAAAGAAGAATCACTTGTACGTGTCTTTTCTTGCAAATCACAAGTTCTTTTTCTGCATGAAAGGGGAACCAAATCCTTAACAATCAATAACCTTGCAGGAACCACCAATTTTAAGTCAACATTTTCATTTTTTTAACAACAAACTTGAAACCGCCTGATGAGCTTCCCCTTTCTAATTCCTGCAAAACCATCCAACTCATGTGAGTTCTCAAAAATCTGGAAGGCCATCGTTGTTTTCATTTAGGTAACCAATTAGGAAAAAGTCTTCCACAAAGTCATGGTCCTATCAGGCAATAAGTGTGGCAATCTGTGGTTATCTCAGGGTGTGTTTTAAAATATGTCCCATTGTGCTCCATGGAACCATTCAAGAAGGAAAACATGCACAAAGATTTACCTTCCAGATCAAGGGATATACCATTCGGCCACTGTAGCGAAGTATCGATGAGTACGCGACGACCTGAGCCGTCTGTGCCAGATCGTTCAATCTTTGGTGCGGTACCCCTGTCTATCCAGTACAAATGACTGCAAAACAAGAGAAGAATGGAGTGGGAGTCAGGGTATCAGTCGCCTCCCACCTCAACATAAACCAAATAATTTGGCCCCATGCAATGACAAAATTTGAACTTGTCCAATGTGGTGAACCTCATGTGTGTACCTGTTAGTAGGGTCGACTACAATCCCTCTTGGATCTACAGCTCCGAGGGAAGTGTTTGTCAAGTTGAGAACCACTGATCGTTCTCGACCGTCCAAAGTAGCTCTCTCGATCAGATCACTGTCTCTATCCGTCCAATACATCACACGATTCTCAACGTCAAGAGTCAAACCAAAAGAAACTGAAAAGAAAGGGCAAGAAAACTCTCTAAATCCATAGGAAACAAGACTAGGCAGGCACATTAAAGCTGGTTCCAGAGTACACACAATTATATTCAATTAATCTACACAATTGGCAAGACAGGGTTAATCCTATACAATAGCACTGCCCAGGTCACAAGTTACAGTCCGCGGGCCAGCCAGCCAGCCACTAGGCACAAAAGAGGGCAATAGGTTGGCCCACTGGGACCAGCACAAACACACAATGACGCAAAACTGGCTTACGCTGTAGATCCCTAAAGAGAACTTCCACTCCACTGCCGTCCAAAAAGGCACGATTTAAAGTCGACAAGGTGATATCAGTCCAATACACCATGCGCTCTACTGGGTCGTAGTCAATGGCGTGTGGTCGACTTATGTTGACATGGCTACCATCTAAACCCGGGATGAGAGTGAAGTTAAAGGTGTCTGTGGGTGCGACATAAATGCCGGAAGGAGACCAATTGGTCACAAACACCAGGTCATCGGGATCTAAAGGGAATTGAAGGGCAAAAAGGAAGGGATTAATTATTTAATTTGTGTGACTATATCCCAATTTCTATGATATCAGTCTAAAACCTCAGTCAGGCTCAGTAAAACAAAAAATATGGATATGATTCCCCCAGCACTTTTAGAGTGAGTTTTATGTACTGTCATAATTAGTTTCTTACACCATCGCAGATTTTTTGAGGATAAGAACACTTCTATCAAAGTTGCCTGAAGTGTCTAACATAAAAAAATACTACAGTGAAATCTCGATAAGTCAAACTCTGATAACTCAAAACAAAAGTAAGTCAATAAAGAATCCATTCCCTTCAGTAGTATAACAATGATATACACCCCTGCTTAACTCAAAACTCTGCTTAAGTCCAATTTTGAACCTGTTCCCTTGATGTTTGACTTATCAAGATTTCACTGTATATATGACGCACATATCAATTAAACATTGTTCACGCAGAGTAATACATTATTACCCCTGCTGAAAAGGCCAATGAAAATATTCCATAGACCACCTCAGCTCGATGCTGCTATATTATAGGCACCACTGGCTTAATGTAAAGCCCTTAATCTAAAGCAATTTATTGTGTGTTCTGACTGTTAACTTGGAACAAATAAAATGACCCAGAATACTTGTTTCAATAACTGTCAACAACTGTAAGTGTAAGTACACAATATTTTTATTAACAACCCTGCTTAGGCAAACAATATGATTCATAAAATCAACTTTTATTTTAAAGACGGCCTTCAAAAGGACTTTGTTGTATATTTCCAACTTTTAAACTGAGGTTTTATCGCTGGTGATGTTTGAAGACAATTGTGACGATGACTCTTGAAATCGCATTTTTGGACGAAAGCAGTTTTAGGGTCAATGTGTTGAAATGGTGATATTCTTTCAACGGATCGAGCAATTTCAATAATTTTTTTCATCTAAAAGTAGTTTATAAAATTAGCTTTCCAGTCATTATTATTTTTGGTGATACATATTTTTTAAATATGAAATTATTTTTTTGGGGGGGGGTTTGGTTTTCGGTATATGTGCAATATTTTGAACACACAGTACATATCATGAAGGAACAGCATCGTGCAATACGTACGTTGCATGCTCAGTTGTGTACCGAAGGATGTGTGTTTGCATACGATGTACATCGCCCTGGCAGTTTGGTTAGTAAGGCCAAAAAAAATTAGTTCTGCTTCTGATTACATGGCATTTGAAAATAGGGTATGTAGGTAAGGAATTTTTTTTTGGTACGATCATATGGGGGCGTCTGTGTGTAGTCAAGGGTGAAAGGTAGAAAGTGATGGTTTTGGGGTTTTTTTCTCATTTTTCCCATAAACAAAATTAGGGTAGGGGCTGTCAGAATAGGGTAGGTAGGGAAACCGGAAGCAGAACTATTAATTATTTTTGGCCTAAGGCAGTTAGTGAAATTGTGTAATTCTTGCTCTAAACTCAACATTGGCGAGACGGGTTGAGCATATTATTAAAAAAACTGCAACGAGTAGAATTAACTCATCACATTCACAGAGCAGGTGGGTTCATTTCTAAACACCCATCCGAACCCCCCCCCCCCTCATTCCCCACCCCTCCCCTCACCCCAAACATACGGTTCTGTATACTTACGGCTCTGCGATTCACAGAATGATCCGATGAATTCAGGAGCACAAATACAAGTAAACCCGGTTGAAGAAGTAGCACAACTTCCTCCATTCCAACAGGGATTACTTGAGCATGGGTCACCTGTGGCAAAAGAATACCCGGCACATGAATATTCATACATCTTCATGAATATCAAGTCAGAAACACACATCAGATCATAACCAAACCACACCCTCTCAGCCGGGGTGGGGGAGATCTCGTCCATCGAGTGACGAACAATTTTGAAACTCGATACGTGCGTAGAGCAACTCATCACAAACATACCGAAGAAATTTCATGACTATATATAAATTATAAAAGGGTTTTGGATTGATGGCTAATTAATTATTCATATATGTACAAATGGCAATTGTGCTCTTGTGTACACGACGTATATGGGAAAGTGGGCAACCCATGGTCCAATTTTTATGTTTAGGGTATCAAAAGATGCGCAAGGCTCGAGGCTAAAAAGTTGTTGTAGTATCGGGTTTCATTGTTCATGGGAACACCCCTTGTTTTATCCCTTGGTGTGACCCAACCCTTGGAGCATGCGCTGAGCGGTCCTCTTATGCCCTTTGACCCCCCAAATCCCGCGCACAAGAACATCATGGAGAACTGACAACAACCGAGGCATAAACACCCGACAACTTGTGCCGTTTTCGGGAACTATTCCGGAACCTAGTGGTGGTTACTGAGGCCTGTACGATCCCTTGACGACCTTCGGAGGTAGTCCAGTCAAAGATAGGGTGAGTCGACCCCGGAAAACACTATAAAGTCATAAACAGCTCGGGTCAAAAAAAAAAATTTCAAGGCTATTGCGAAAAAAGTTGAGGGGGCACATTCTGCCCCCGGCCCTTTTAGGGTTAAGGTTTGTGTTTGTGAATCCTTACACTTTTGGAAGTACACGTAGAAACTGCAGTAGAAACTGCAGTAGAAACTGCATCAACCATGTTCACTGGTCAATCATATGGTGGCCCTGAAGGGACATCACACATCAAGATTTCTGCGCAGAAATCTGCGATGTCGCACATTTTATCGCAGAAATCTGCGCAGATTTCTGCGATGTCGCACATTTTATCGCAGAAATCTGCGCAGATTGCTGCGATGTCGCACATTTTATCGCAGAAATCTGCGCAGATTTCTGCGATGTCGTACATTTTGTTGCACATTTTATCGCAGAAATCTGCGCAGATTTCTGCGATGTCGCACATTTTATCGCAGATTTCTGCGCAGATTTCTGCGATGTTGCACATTTTATCGCAGATTTCTACGCAGATTTCTGCGATGTTGCACATTTTATCGCACATTTCTGCGCAGATTTCTGCGATGTCGCACATTTTATCGCAGAAATCTGCGCAGAAATGTGCGATGTCGCACATTTTATCGCAAATTTCTGTGCAGATTTCTGCGATGTTGCACATTTTATCGCAGATTTCTGCGCAGATTTCTGCGATGTCGCACATTTTATCGCAGATTTCTGCGCAGATTTCTGCGATGTCGCACATTTTATCGCACATTTCTGCGCAGATTTCTGCGATGTCGCACATTTTATCGCAGATTTCTGCGATGTCGCACATTTTATCGCAGAAATCTGCGCAGAAATGTGCGATGTCGCACATTTTATCGCACATTTCTGTGCAGATTTCTGCGATGTTGCACATTTTATCACGCATGTCTGCGCAGATTTCTGCGGATGTCGCACACTTTTATCGTACATTTCTGCATCTTTTTAACACACTGGCGCCTGGCTATTTTTCTGCTGAAGCTAAGGGTCTAAGAATGTCGGGGTTCTGGCCTCCATGATATTAATTTTGCATATAGGATAGTAGTCGGGTGCCGAAAGTATGAGGCGCCATGTGTAAATAAATTATTTTACAACATTATTAATATATAATTCATTATTTATTATATAATTCAGTTTTCCGGACAATTATATGTAAATAATTGTTTGGCAGTTTGCATGATATGTAATAAATTTATTTGCCACTGCATTATCTATATATATATTTTTGCAACCTAATTATTTACAGATAATTTTGGGCAACCTAAATTTGTTCGCACGAATTACTAATTCGTTCGCATGAATTGCTAATTCGTTCGCACGAATTGCTAATTCATTCGCACGAATTGCTTATTAGTTCCCACGAATTACCAAGTTGTTCCCACGAATTACTGGCACGTTCCCGGATGCACGAGTTAGCAATTCGTTCCCACGAATTAGGAAATCGTGCGAACGAAATAGCAATTCGTGCGAACGAAATAGTAATTTGTGGGAACGAAATAGTAATTCGTGCGAACGAATTAGCAATTCGTAATTAGCAAATAGTCGTCGCGAACGAAATAGTAATTCGTGCGAGCGAATTAGTAAGTCGTCTTAACGAAATAGTAATTCGTGCGAACGAATTAGTAAGTCGTGCGAACGAAATAGTAATTCGAACGAATAGTAATTGCAACGAAATAGTGCGAATTAGTAATTCGTGCGAACGAAATAGTAATTCGTGCGAACGAATTAGTAATTCGTGCGAACGAAATAGTAATTCGTGCGAACGAATTAGCTATTCGTGGGAACGAATTAGCAATTCGTGCGAACGAAATTGGAATTCGTGCGAACGAATTAGCAAATGCCCCAAAAAAAGTCCACCCTGTCCCTTCCCGGGCTTCATAAATTAGCAATTCGTGGGAACGAATTAGTAATTCGTGTGAACGAATTAGTAACTCATGCGAACAAATTAGGAATTCGTGCAAACGAAATAGGAATTCGTGCGAACGAATTACTAATTCGTTCGAACGAATTACTAATTCGTTCCCACGAATTAGTAATTCGTGCGAACAAATTAGGAATTCCTGCGAACGAAATAGCAATTCGTGCAAACGAATCAGGAATTCGTGCGAACGAAATAGGAATTCGTGCGAACGAATTAGCAATTCGTGCGAACGAATTAGTAATTCATGCGAACGAAATAGGAAATTCCAAAAAAATTCCACCCTTTCCCTACCCGGGCTTCATACAAACCTATTATTTATATATAATTTTGCACACTTTTTTTATTTATATATAATTTATTTGAAAACTTATTATTTATATATCATTTTTTGCCTACTTCATTTATTTATATGTAATTTTTGCCTACTTTATTTATTTATATATAATTTATTTCATACCTAATTATTTATATATAATTTTTTGCACACTTTATTTATATTTAATTTATTTGGTACCTCATTATTTTTATCTAATTTTTAGCAGTGGCAAATAAATTTATTTACATATAATGCAAACTGCCAAACAGTTATTGACATATAATTGTCCGGAAAACTGAATTATATAATAAATAATGAATTATATATAAATAATTTTGTTAAATAATTCATTTACACATGGCGCCTCATAGAAAACGTGTTCGCGCGCCCACGCGCTCGCAGAAATCTGCGATAAAATGTGCGACATCGCAGAAATCTGTGCAGAAATCTGCGATAAAATGTGCGACATCGCAGAAATCTGCGCAGAAATGTGCGATAAAATGTGCGACATCGCAGAAATCTGCGCAGAAATCTGCGATAAAATGTGCGACATCGCAGAAATCTGCGCAGATTTCTGCGATAAAATGTGCAACATCGCAGAAATCTGCGCAGATTTCTGCGATAAAATGTGCAACATCGCAGAAATCTGCGCAGAAATGTGCGATAAAATGTGCGACATCGCAGAAATCTGCGCAGATTTCTGCGATAAAATGTGCGACATCGCAGAAATCTGCACAGAAATGTGCGATAAAATGTGCGACATCGCAGAAATCTGCACAGAAATGTGCGATAAAATGTGCGACATCGCAGAAATCTGCGCAGATTTCTGCGATAAAATGTGCGACATCGCAGAAATCTGCGCAGATTTCTGCGATAAAATGTGCGACATCGCAGAAATCTGCGCAGATTTCTGCGATAAAATGTGCGACATCGCAGAAATCTGCGCAGATTTCTGCGATAAAATGTGCGACATCGCAGAAATCTGCGCAGAAATCTTGATGTGTGATGTCCCTTCAGGGCCACCATACAATCACCTGTGACTCGATCAAAAGAAACATCTGCCATTGTCTGGTAGTGGTACCTAGTCTCTATATCTACACATTCTCTTGATAATAGTACTACTAGTACTAATAAACCTAATTAATTGGTCCCGACTGTCATGACTGTGCATTTATGTGCACAATGAATGGGACTGATGTTCCCTCTTAATGTAAAATTCTCATATAACTAGCAATTTGGCTAGGTCCGAACGAGTTTCTTATAACGAGACTCGACTTTGTTTTGCATGCTTTTCTACATTTTAGTCTAGGACCGGAATGGGATTGTCAGTTGTCACGTGCTGCTTTATGGAGGATGACATGTTTTGCAAAGCGCCCTCTGTTGATCCACACATGTTTTACAAAGCGCCCTCTGTTGATCGAAACAAAACGTGTCCGAGGCATTTCGCTCATTCGCTCGTACCCCCCGCCCTGCAAACAGGACGCTGGGATACTCTGATCAGCTTCACAGAATCTTGTGAAGGAAGTGCCCTATGACCCATGTATAAAGCATCTGACTGCAGCTGTTCAAGACCGCAGTTAGACACATTCCATACGATTTCTGCGTTTTTATTGCGGACCATGTGGACAAAATTTTGAGCGTCGCATAATGCATTCCGACCGTTCGTGACTCGAAACGGAGCCTGAGCGAGTGACGGGAATTGGAAATTTACAACACAGATAAGTTTTAATTTCCTACATTTAATTATTACCCTTTTTCAACGAGAAAAAAACAGCTCTAAACTGGAAAAAAAGAGTTGTGAATCACTCTTAACGGCCGTTTCAAACCATGCAGAATCATGACCTGGATGACGCGCAGGTCACTGGTCACGCAAAATCCAACCAATCAGAGCGTGAATTCCTCAGAGTATCCCAGCATCCTGTTTGCAGGGAGGGGGGTACGAGCGAATTTCGCTCGTACCCCCGCCCGTGCAAACAGCAGGCTAGGATGCTGGGATACTCTGATGAATTCACGCTCTGATTGGTTGGATTTTGCGCGACCAGTGACCTGCGCGTCTTCAATTCAAGGTCATGACTCGTTGAAAAGCGTACTAATAATGTAGGAAATTCTGTAAAACTAAATGTGCGCTTTCCTTGTGCGCTTTCCTATGGAGCATGATGGTAATATTGCCAGGCTTGAGTGGAGGCTAGTATAATTCAACTTGGTGCGGATTTCGGACTTCACTTCCCTTTTAAAAAAAATCTTCCAGAGCTTCGAATCAAAAAAGAAAAAGAAAATTGCTGCTATACAATTAGTATCCGACTGAAAAATAACATTTCTAAGATAAAACTTAAAATTGTTGGGAAAAAAACCAGACCCTATCATCGGTAGCGCAAGGAATCGAACTCGAGACCCCCTGCTTACGAGCCAGCATACCTAACCAGTAGGCAGCGACGGTGCTCGTCAATCATTGCAATTCATAATGGATATATTTGCGAACATGTACAGAGAGCATAGGAGCGGGCGATTTTTTTTTTAACCAGACTCCCTCGTCCAATCAAATTGGCTAGATTGACGAGAAGACGTCGCCAACATACTTCTGACCAATGAGAGACAGGCCACGCGAGCCACGCGTGTTATACGTCACGGATACTTCCTGGAACGCCCTCCCGTCTTATAAAAAATAGGGCATTTTTTCCCCGAAACTGGTGCTACTCCATCTGGAAATGAAGACTATTCCATCATATTTGTTTCTTTTCTGTAATTGACAATTTCCATACGTGATGAAATTTTTGGCATTATGTTTTACATGTATAAGTGTAGAAATTTAGAATGCGGAGAAATACACACTGAGTACTTCGGCCCAAGGCAGCGGCGCAAAGACCAGTGCGGAGCAACAGCCAGTGATGTAAGACATGACACTTTTCACCTCCATATCATTACGCCATGGAAAATTACCGAGAACGGGGCCGGGTCAACGGACACTGTACTGGCGCATGCAGCTTGCAATGTCTTCCCGCTTTTTTTGGTCAGTCACCAAAAAAATGCCTCATAAATGTCACACAGAACCAAACGAGGAAAAAGCGACCCAATATTCTGCACTTTGAGCAATATGGTATCATCCGCCTGCATTTTAGACTACATTTCGAAGAAAGGTGGAGTCAGAAAATATTCATTCTTTTCTTTGACTTTGATCCTTGAATCGCATTTAAGTAAAAAAAAAAAGAAGATGTAATGTTATCTGCAATAAGCATAACGTATTGCATTCTGTACATGAGGTTGTATTTTGCATTGTTGAATATTGTGTGATAACATTCTTCAATTCTCTTCTATTAGCTAAAGAAAATTGGAATATCGACAAGTACGAAATAATCATGTGTGTTTGTTGCCAACGAAATCGCGTCCATTTTAGCCTACATTGAGTTAGTCTTTTTTATTGCTGAATAACCTATTGTACGTTGAAATTCCATTCCCGTAGGCGAAGCCCTTTTCATTTAGAGTTATTAGCATGTGAATACCTGCCAATTTGTTTGTCAAAATCATGCACGCGCATTCTTTTTGGTGCGTTGCACTTTTCACGCATTGTGTCAAAAGCTAGCTCATGGTGCGAGTCTGCACGTGAGCCGCTCGTGGCCGGCGCAGTGTGGGCGTGGTATTTAGATTTCAGTGATTCTTATTGGTTGAAAAGTTGAAAGGCCGCGCGCGCGCGGTATGCGGCCAGGTGCACCGTTTTTGCTACACTTTCAAAGACATTCCAGCAAGGCAGGGGCTTATAGGGATTTACTCAAAAGTTGGAGTAAACACGTTTAGATTTTCGTTGGAGGCTTCCTTGGAATTTGGATTGCCTTTTTGTTATGATTGTATTAAAATTACAGGTTTAAAACTTACCAGTACAAATAGTTTCGAACTTTTATGTAATTATGTAAAGATGAAATAAAAAACCTGAACACCATGAAGGAATCAACAACGGAGCCAACGGATTTTATCATAAACCTGAATTTATTCAATGTAAGCACACTATTTTGAGTATTATAGGGCGGCATTCCAATGAACCAAAATCAATTTCTTTTGGACAATGTATCCACGGATCTCAAATTTGTATGAATTGCTCAAAATAATTAACTTTACACCATTAGCTTCAGGGTAACTTGTATATTATAAATACTACTATAAGTTCAAGAGGACAGCAGAAGAAATATATTGAGAGCTGAATTATTATGATTATGATTGTATAAATAGAGATGTTATAACAGATAGCCGACGAAATTATCTGAAACTCAAATGAATTGGAGAAGACCTGCTGTTGCGATGGAGACCAGCGAAATTCGACGTTTGGAAAGGCAAAGTTATGATTGTATTAAATGAAAGATTACGGTTCAGGTTAAGGCGTAGGACTAAGGCGGGGTAGGTTGGGGTATAGGCACATGGCGCGCGTAGGCAGCCGAGCACACCAGCAGCAGCGTAAGGGAGCTTGACCTGGCACAGCCATGGTTTAAAAATTAACTTTTAAAACATTTTGATAAAACAATTTAAAAATTACCTTTTCGGGGCACAGTAAAAATCGTTGGGCAAATCGGGCTTGATCCTTAAACATTTTAATGGTAGTCGATTAAAAATCTGCATCGAGGTAGTGCATTGTTATGGAAAAAATACAATGTTATCAATATTAGAAAATTTCTTTTTAAAATCAATTTTGGTTTTTAAAATAAGTAGACACACGTTACTGAGCTCTAAGCTTACATGGGTTGATGAGCATCCGTCATTAAAAAAAGAAAAATAGGAGGACATCTTTGGGGTAGTTTTCGCGATGTTGGTATGTATGATATCGTCTTCCCGAGAAAGTGTTCTTAGTGATATCTTGTAGGTGAGATGCCGTCTTCCCGAGAAAAAATATTTCCCGGGTTGATGATATCTTGTAAATAAGACATCGTCTTCCCGAGATAATGTCATCACGGGTAGTCGATATCTTGTTTGTAGGGTGAGGTGTTGTCTTCTCGAGAGAAAATAATCTCTGGTCGATGATATCTTGTAGGTGAAATATCCTCTTTCCAAGAAAGAAAACATTTCTTGGGTTGAAGATATCGTGTTGGTCAGATGTCATCTTCTCGAGAACAAAACGTATCTCCGGTGGATGATGTCTTGTAGGTTAGATATCGTTTTTCCGAGATAATATTTCATCACGGACTGGTGATATCTAGGTGAGATGTCGTCTTCTCGAGGAAATAAAATATTTCTCGGGTTGACTTTATCTTTTGGGTGAGATGTTATCTTCTCGAGAAAATGAAATATTTCTCGGGTTGATGGTATCTTGTAGGATATCGTCTTCCTGAAAAGATTATTCACAGGTTGACGATATCTTAATTTTCATATTTTCCGATACCAAATCAGTTAATTGTTTCATTAAAACAGATGATAGATGTCTACCTTCCATGATAAAAAAAAATGATTTTATCAACTCATAGTTACTACGGAGCTCTTTAAAATATAATTATTGGAAACAAAATAAGTCTTAATTACTGAATCAAAATCAATAGAACAGCTTTTCTAACTGGAAAATAAAATCAAAATGTTTGTCCGAAGTTTAAAATCTTAAGTTCAAAAAAACTCGATGAGGTTTCCTGTTTTGAGGGATACCAATGAATAAAAATTAAGGCAAGGCTATAAAGGGCTATGTAGCCAAATAAAATATAAAAATTAAAGTGCATAAAGAGCAGGTGGTAATAAAATAATAATACATCCATAAATACAATTTAGGAAGCTTTAACGTGCTGCAAAAAGCGAGCAAATAGCAGCTTGCAAGACAATAAGGAACTTTGGGAGTCGGGGATAGAACGAACGTATTTAATTTATATCAACGTTATCCTGACAATGCCTTTGCGCATTGGCAATAATAACGCCAGTTGAAGTATGAAGAAAATTCAGTTTTAACGTTTGGGATTTTATTTGAATAATACAAACTGAAGAATCAGCGATGAAGACGGACCCTCGAAGATGTTATCATATCAACAGAAATCAATGTCAATGGCATTGCCTGCGGCTGCATCACAACCATAATTATTAAGTTGGCTGATTATTTTTGTGTGAAGCCGAAGGACTTACCTAGCCTTGAAGAAATAATGGTGTAAAGATGTTCATTATGCATTCCTTTTCAAACTTTTGCGAAATAAGTCTGTAAACTGTTGTGTTGAATAATGTCCATTGGAATACCGCCCTCTAGAGGTTAAAGTATATGATTGAGAAAGACGACACCCTTGATGGGTGCTACTATTGAGAAAAGCGACACCCTTGATGGGTGCTACCATAATCTCACCCTTGATGAGTGCTACTTTTGAGAAGTACAACACCCTTAATGTTACCATTGAGAAGGACGACACCCTTGATGGGTGCTACTATAACACCCTTGATGGGTGCTACTATTGAGAAGGACGACACCCTTGATGGGTGCTACTATAACACCCTTGATGGGTGCTACTATTGAGAGAAACGACACCCTTTTTTGGCTTCTACACCATGTTCTGTATTGATTTGATTAACACGACACACTTGATGGGTGGTATTAAGGCAACACCCTTGACGGGTGCTACTGGTGAGAAGAACGACACCCTTGATGGGTGCTACTATTGATTAACATAACGCCCTTGATGGGTGATCGAGAAAGACCTCACCCTTGATGGGTTTTTCTATTGAGAAATACGAAAACCCTTGATGGGTGATTCTATTGATAAAGACGATACTCTTATTGGATACTTTTATTCAGAAATATAACGCCCTTGATGGGTGCTACATTGCCAACAAATTAATTCAGAATTATTAATGTATAAAGTTGTAAAACCAGTAAGAAATTATTTTTGTAGAGAAGACAAAGAGAGTTAAAGATAATAATTATATTTTCCAAGGAACCTTTCCGCACGATTAATAGTTCATCAGACACAATCTCAAACACCAGATGGGAAAGGAATAAAAATCCTGCCGCTTGGATGTGCAAATAAATTTGAAATAATTTGTTTTTTAAAGCCAACGTTTTTTGGTGTCTGTAATGTACGATTCCGAAAATAATCACGTATTCGAAATGAGCACTAGCGCGCTCTCGGTTCGATTGAAACGTCTTTCAAAAAAATAACGTATAAAATTAAAAGGCAAACATCTTCAAATGAAAAATAAATCAATGAGGAGAAATTCTACGAGCGTAAAAGTGAAATCGAAAAAAATTCTAAATGTCAATCATTTTGTTCGATAAGAGTAGACGATGGATATCGACCTGCGGGTATATTTAAACACCAAATGTATCGTTCGTTAGCGATTACGAGTGAGTTCGTGTTGAGTTTGAGCGCGAACAAATTAGTGTCAATCATTAAATTTTGTCAATCATTTGTTCGATTTGTGAATCTGGAGAAAATAAGATATGGACCTGTGGGTATGGATTGAAACAACAAATATATCGTTCGTTCACGATTCACGAGTTCGTGTTGATTTCGAGTGCGAACAAAGTTAGCGTCAACTTAGATCTTGTCAAGCATTTGTCAATTTATTTTGACCGATTTGTGTATAGAAAGAAAATAAGACATGGACCTGCGGGTCATGATGAATTGAAACAACAAATATATCGTTCATTCACGATTAACGAGTTCGTGTTGAGTTCGAGTGCGAACAAATTTAGCGTTAATCATTACATTTTGTCAATCATTTGTCAATCATTTGACCGATTTGTGTATCGGAAGAAAATAAGACGATGAACCTGCAGGTATTGATTAAAACAAAAAATGTATCGTTCGTTCACGATTTACAAGTTCGTGTTGAGTTCGAGTGCGAACAAAGTTAGCGTCAATCATTAGTTCTTGTCAAGCATTTGTCAATCATTTGACCGATTTGTGTTTCGGAAGAAAATAAGACGATGAACCTGCAGGTATTGATTAAAACAAAACATGTATCGTTCGTTCACGATTTACGAGTTCGTGTTGAGTTCGAGTGCGAACAAAGTTGGCGTCAATCATTAAATCTTGTCAAGCATTTGTCAATCATTATTGACCAATGAGTGTAAAGGAACAAAATAAGACGGTGTATATCGACCTGCAGGTATAATAAAACAACAAATGTATCGCTCGTTGATTACGAGTTCGTGTTTGAGTTCAAGTGCGAACCAAGTTCGTGTTCGAGCTCGAGTGCGAACAAAGTTAAAAGGGTACAAGTAACGTACAAGAACTACGTAGCACCTGCTATCTAGGAAGGATTTTTATGTCGAAATCATGATGGGCCAAGTGTAGTAAATCGTTCTGCTTCTCTCCCAATTTGCACCATCTGTACATTTTTGTTTAATCATGTCTACTGCTTGACATTTAAAGACAATGATTGTGAGCTGTAGTAGGGTCAATGTTTGTACGGAATATTTTTTTCCGTTTGTAACAATTCGTGTTTGATATTTAGGATC
Organism: Patiria pectinifera; assembly: GCA_029964075.1. NCBI lineage: Eukaryota > Metazoa > Echinodermata > Asteroidea > Valvatida > Asterinidae > Patiria > Patiria pectinifera. Next base: position 6,677,493 of record CM057132.1, read on the forward strand.
ATGTGTACGAATCAAACTTTTTGAAATTCTAGTTGCGTCTATCGTGCATTTTCTTGTCGTTCCATATTGATTGTCATTGTGAACAAAATCCTAGGGCCATGTGAACAAAACTGTCATCGCCGTTTTGAAGATATTTCTGCCAAACCCAATTTTTCTTGCGTTATCTTTTGTACTTATGTGACAGATTATTTACAGGATTCCAGGGCCATGTGAACATGTCTTACTTTGTTTTTGTAAAAAATCGTTCCAATTCGTTATGCGAAATTATTTAGGGTCATGTGAAGTAGTGTAGAGATCTTCTATTCCTCCGTTCTGTAGAAATTTCTGCAATTTCTTGAAAGCTGCTTGTGCATTCATCCCGTCTTGAGTGCGAATCATTGTGTAATATACTCTAGGGTCATGTGTTAAGTATCCATAAAAGGTTAAACAAAGCTCAAATGTTGGATCTAAGTTTTCTTGTATTACTCTGTATATATTCCTCACCTGTTGTAACTTCACCGTGGTTAATGGAGTGAAATACTCTATAGGGCCATGTTCAGAAATTTACTATATTTGTCCATGTGACAAAAATGTTCTTGGAGATCTATTGTTTAAACAAACTCTACATCTATAGGGCCATGTGCAGATCTCACAGATTCATTGAAACATGTAGCGGTCGTGAAACGTAATCAGAATGATGGTTTCAACGATTCCACGATTATTTTGTGACATGAAATAGTCTCTGATCCTTGTCGAAATGTGTCTTATGACATGAAGTATTGTTTGTGATTTGTTCCTCCATAATATCCGATTCGCAAAGATCGATTATTGCCTTTTGTGTTAGGTCCATTGTGTCAATTTTGTTTATTGTAAATCAGGTGTAATGACACCTGTAGCGTCGGATACACCTTGTACTCGCTCTGTAAAGTGTATAATCTGAATTTACAGGATGAAACAATGTGCATTAATTAATTTAACAACCACAACACCAGTGGAGGATTTGATCGATGGTACATTTGAATTGTGATAAGTCCGATCACATCTGGTCGGCAATGTGAATGTTGTTTCCCTTTGAACCGCGTTGCGCGTCAGTGGATGCGTGTTGCTTTGCGCAAATTGGAATATCATCTTCGCGACCAGTAGGCCAAATTATCTATTTAGAATAAACTAACTAGCTTTCATTCTCAACGGTCGAATCCATTACAGTGGTCAGGTAAGGGCCACTAATTGGATTATTTTCACTGTCTGTATGTAAGATACTTTGCATCCAATCAGGCTTAGAGATCTAAGTAGTGTAGACCTAAATTAAGTTTCCCTTTTTTCTATGGCTGTATCTTTATAGTGGTCAGGTAAGGACTACTAATATGTTTCCTTCTCTTTATACCACAGCACCGGTCACAAATTTGATCAGGAATCCACTGTACATTGTAATTACAAAACCTAACTCCGCTAGGAAGACTTATTTTATTTTCAGCAACTTGCAATTAGATTAGGAGGACCAGCAAGCCAGAGTGCTCATGTCAGGAGCTGATGACACGGAGGAACCGGAAGCAGGGAGGAGGAAGACCGGACGACTGAAGACCCTGCTTGCCAGGCACCCCATTACTGATTTCCCAGGTAAAAATATTTATGTTATTTTCCTTTCGAACAATGTCTTAGGGTGTTTCAAATTGTTCTGATTATTTTGTCTGCGATTAATGATACCTTTTTTTTAATACGATAAATCTAGAGGAAAATACATTAAATGTGAAATTAATAATCACTTAACAACTTCACAAAAGAAGAGCAACAGGCGCATGATTGTCCCGCACACATTTTCTTATGTGTTCCTTCTAATTTTTGGCAGAGATGACGGTCTGCAAGATGAGATGTCATTCTGGACGAAGATACAATCACTTCTGAATCCCAAGGAACTGGAAGCAGGGAGGAAGACCGACGGAAGGACTGATGACCTGCTTGCAGAGCAAGTCTTCACCAATTCTTGAAGTAATTTAGCAACAGGGATTTAGATGTATTTTTCATTAATTCATTTTCTATTTTTGTCTTAGTCTTCGAGAAGTGGCAAATCGAACTTTTTATGACAATCTTTTCACTCGGATAGTTGGGTTGTGCTTCGAATGTGAAATATGTAATATAATAGATAAAGGCCCTATTTCTTTTATCTTTGCAGATTCCTCTTGTTTCGTGTAAGCAGCAGAGACGATGACAATATACATAACGGAGTGCAGTTGTCCACCAAGGTAGGAACACGAATTTTAGCAAGACTCGACTGAGTTTTACAATAGCTATCTCCTGAAAGTTCCCATAAGTTCCCGGTAATGCCAATCCGTAGTCTCCAATCATTTCGTCTTCCGGCTAAACTGTTTCGTCGCAAACTTTGGCCCAGCTTCACACTTGAAAGCCAGGCGCGGTTCTACGGGGAGGGGCTAGGGGGCTGTAGCCCCCCCTAAATTTTGTCTAGCCCCCCCCCCCCAAAATAAATTCCGTAAAAAAAAAAATGCATTAGCCAAAAAAAGTATTGTGATGTACATGCGAACGGTCTCCCTCTAAAGAAGAAATAGCCGTGACAAGGGTGCATTAGTTAATATAGTGTGAATGATTTTAGGATTTTAAGGGCGCTCCCCATTGAAAATATGGCATGAGCCCCCCCCCCCCCCCTATTGTTTTTCGGAGGCCTAAGTGACTGGAAAAAATAACCGGTCAACATTTCAGCACGCCTCCCTGAAAAAATTCTGGATCCACCGTGCTAGCCCCCCCAAAATATTGGTTCTAGAACCGCGCCTGTTGAAAGCCCTAATTAGGTCCCGGCACCTTGAGCTTCGGCGCCAGTCAGCAGACGGTTCACGCTGGCCTGGCACGCAAGCAGAAACATTATTTACATACAAATATTTCCTGCTCCAGGGACCAATTTTATTGGTACCGAACGCTTTCCTGAAACCTATCGATTTCGTGGGCGTACACAATAGGTCTACACCATTTTGTTATTGTGCTGTGTTTACCGAGGTATTCTTTATCGTTTACTGATCCTTGCCAAAAGTTTTCGTTCCAAATGTTATTATTTCCTTATTGACTGTATAACAACACTGTGTGGATGGTTGTTGAGCGCACTCCACTTGTATTTTATACGTACTAAATAATGCCATAAATTACCGTTTGCGATGGAGCTCTCCAATAGCTCAGCTGGATAATGCCATGGTTTTGAGATCGGAGGGTGTGAGTTTAAAACTTTTTTTTTTCTTTTCTAATTCTAAAGTGTTTTTTTTGAAAGGGAAATAAAGTCCGAATTTCATGAGGTTCGAAATCATTTCTCTTTTTTCTTTTGTATATATATTTTTTCTCATGTTTTCAGCGAAGTAAAGTCCAAAACCTCGCATAGCGTACACCCCATTTGCTTATGCCTATTGAGGGAAAATTCGCGGCCGGGGCACTTTTGGGTGTCAAAAAAGCATATTAATTAAACTTAATTAAGTAACGCATAATATTGTTCACTCGATCACGATATACTGAATAGTTATTGGTCGAAATACACGCTTAGTTTCAAACTTCTTCCGTTTATTTGTCACGAATGACACGATAATTTAAACTTCCTAAAACCTCCTCGGCCCCCTAGCCTAAAAAATTAGAACCAAACGATTGTACCTTTTATACCAAATGTCCGAGACACATAGGCTTGCCTAGTTTTGTGAACCGTTCCAGAAGGGATGAAGTTAATCTTTTTTTCGCATTCTTTCATCTTTTTTTCCTGATGATGCAGAAAGATGCATTATAAATGCAGCACAAAGTGCGACATACATACGGAAACATACTTTAAAATTTCTCAATGACATGTCTTTATGTAAGCCGACAGTAACACTAAGGTATAAACACGTTTGGTTATCAATTTTATTGATAAATGACCCCATCATTTTCCAGAAGTTCAAATACCCAACCAAGACCCCAAAAATTAAAGCATGCTGTGCTCATATTTCTCGCCTAATTTCACCCTTTAAAAAGATGTAAAATCCATCCCTTCTGAAAAAAAAAGTTGCCTATATTATGTACTCTCATGTCACCAAGCAAAATCCCGTAGATATTTTCACATAGTGCATGTTCTTCAAACCGTCTGGGTAAAATATATGACCCCTCTCTGTCCCGCCAGACTAAGCGTCGAAAATCACAAATGTCGATAAAGCCATATATCTATACAATAAATGTGGCATGGATATCAAAAGTTATCAATACTGAGAACCTCGTAAAACGGGTCTGCATAAGGCTGTTTTTTTTTGGGAGGGGGGGGGGTTGACATAGGAGATGCTTACCTTCAGTTTGAGCTTTGACTGGAAACTTGACAAATGAAACCAACAGAATGGCGAACACCATCAACAGGTATGTGTTCACTCCTTTTCCGGCATCCATTCTAGATGCCGAACAAGCTAAACCAGACGTTGACCAATCTCACAGACTTTTCGTCAGGCACTTTTATCAGAATTGTAACTTTCTTACTTCCAAATCTAAGATATGGTTCGTGCGCAGTCCGGACAGACGCCCTTAGAGAATACGTCTGGACAATCTTCGTCGCTAACAGGAAATAAAACAGTCCGCACCCTGCCTGTTTGTACTTGAAATTGGCCGTTGAAAATTAATGGCACGTCACATGAAATTGAATCAATATAAGTGTGCAGGTCCCTTGATCAAGAGAACAAAAGCCACCCTGGAACTGGATTTACCAACATTCAAAAGGGCCCCGGAAATTCACGCTTCAGTTGCCAACAAAAATGATATCTTTTTATAGATCTATATTAAGACTCTCCCATCATCGCCCCAGCCGATGAAAAGAAAATCCATCCCATAATAATATGTTAGCATGCTCCAGCGAAAAGTGAGCGCCAAAGACTTGGCAGGGCACTTTGTCAACTCCAACAATTTTGTTTATTGTTGTAATTCCAAACCAGTACAAGCTGGTAACGTGATATTGAACTTAATTCCCTTAAGGCCCAGCTCAGCCCTGATTAGGCTGTAAATGGTAACGACGCGGACTGTGTTTTTAGGACCCCGTCCGATCTGCAGTGTACAATCTGACAAGAAAATTGCCAAATTTGCACTCATCAGCTGAGTATATAGGCCTAGCTAGGCCTACATCAGATGGGTGCAATTTCCACTGTTTTCTCGTCAAATAATTTTAACTATAGAGTGGGATTTCAAAGTGTACTTCGCACAAGTTCCTGGTCCCTATTCCTTCCTCCATGGTCCCATCAGCCTGTCGGCCTTTCTCCTGTTGTTCCTGACTCATGGATCACGGTTAATTGTAAGCCGCGGAGTGCTATCGTATAGGATTACCCGTACACAGTGCCATATTGAATGGGCAACATGCGGCCCATCGTGAACACCAGATGCATAAACATATTACAGGAAAACTGGTGAGAGGTATTTGAGAATGCGGAAATCAAGGGAAATGTTATGGAATTTCCAACTTTGTCAAACAGTTTGGAGTACATGAACAAGCTCAGGCAGCTACTTTGTTAGGCATTGTACCATAATGCAAATAGGCCCCTTTTGTATGAGCAAACAAACACTTTTTTCTTCTTCCCCCCGTTTTTTTGTGATTCTGTCTTCATCTGTGATGGATGATTGAGAGGTATGCGGAAGGATCGAATTTGACGACAAGTTTCGCAATATAGTCCCGGGGGCTAAGGTGAGGGAAAAACCCACACACAGAGGCTGTTGGAAGTTATTGTGAACTCACCGGTTCCCCTCTACAGTTGATATCTCTTTGATATGTATAATGCTCCGTAGTCTGTAAATCATTTTGGGCTAGACCAGTTTTGACAACTCTGGCATGCCTGCAGTCTGATCCGTGGGTACGGGTGAGGGTTCATATTTGCGTCACATAATTATGTTGGGGTCAATCATTGAGCGTGCATGGATATGCGTGCAACGACGGATATCAGCTTGATAATAGACACACCTGCGCCGCGCGCGATCAGTTCAACCCTGGGTGGTTGGTACGTATCATGCAATAAACAAACACATGTTTTTTTTTTCACCAGTCCGTGCGTCTACTTGCGGCCCCAAAATTGGGCCGGTACAGCGGCCCTCAACTATACTACAATCACGAAAATGATTGGAGGGCGCTGCCATTTTCCCGACCGGTCTCCCGTCCCGCCCGCGCCCGTTGGCCGCGGGGGATGCGGAACGGGGCCCGGCTATTTCCACCCTATTTCCCATAATTCCCTTCCCCATTGGGCCGCGCCGGCCATCTTGCGTATGGGCCGGATAATTGACGTGCCACGTTGTATATGTTCGTTATGAGCATGCAGCGTATGGGCCGGATAATTGACGTGCGCGTGCCACGTATACGTTCGTTATGAGCATGCAGCGCATTGCAACTTGCCCCACATTTCTTCAACACAGCGTTGTTGACATGGTTGATGTTGCTCCAGTTTCTCTTTGAACGGTATTGTCTCATTTATGATATGTATTGTTGTTTGTCAAAAGTGGTATTCTTTCGAACGCCACTGGCAATGAGAAGCATTGTTGTTTGTGAAAAGTGTGAGTTTGTGAGTGTCCAATGATGGCGTAGTCTGGTGGTAGTACGGGAGGGTTGTACGGGGAGGGTTGTAGGGGGGGGGGCCTCGGACATCGAGAGTTTGGCCGTGGGTTTTTTTTTTTTATAGCTATGCTTAATGTGGCCAATTTACTGCATGACCTCCGTAAATACAGGCCTCACTTGAAACATGTACCCGAACATGTTTGTAGAACTTTGTCAACTTTTGATTTCACAATTGGGCTTTGTTGGTAGTTTATTTTTGGATTTTGGTTTAGTTTGTTATAGGCCTAGGCCTACTAGCTAGAAAAAAACTGCTGCATTTGTATATAGGCCATGAAATGTACATTCATTTCATACAAATGATGCAAACTAAATCTTTGTTGAAAACTTAGAACACGGCAAATCATACTAAAAACTTCCTTTAAAGAAATGACTTTCATACTCATAGACAAAACAAAATTAATTTACTGCAAATCAAAGACCAATAACCAACTTAATAAAGAAACCCTCAAATCAAAATTAATGCCGTGATCAAGTTCAAACCTCAGGCCAAAAACCAAAAAATACAGGCAAAGACTAAAACCTTAAACCAACACAGTTAGAATAGTGGATCTTAGAGAATACACTCTGGCGGAAAATCAAATGACTCGACAACAGACATGAACCCAAGCAGGATAAAGAGGAAACTAATACATTGATGACTGTTCAGTGTCTCTGCTGTTCTGCTGAGATAAAATCATATTCGGGGGGGGGGGGAGGGTCACAAAAATACAACATAATACATGTAAGACATGTTTCGTTGTTTGGCATGTTTGGTTAGTACTTCAGTAGTGCATTCCATATAAATGGGGTATTGCAACACCTGTTTAATTTATTTGTATCTATTGTTAGCCGATGTGTGTTGTGTGGGTAACCACAGGGTGTGTGTGATGCGTCTAGTGCAGTAGTGTAGTCGTAGTTAGCATTGCACACCCCGCTTCCTACCTTCTGCTGCTGCCGCTGGCTAGCCCCGTTTCGGGGCGAAAAGGGAGCCGAGTGCGTAAGTCTCCTCTGCCAGTACATAGCCTCTCCGCCACCAAGACTCTTGCAGTGCCTCCTCGTGGCAACACACGGTAACTGGGTGTCTTGCGACCCCAGGCTGAATCTGCAAGGGATCTCGGAGTTGCAGTGGTCCCCAGAGACATGGTGTCCAGGCCCACCGGTGTGTGGACACGCCCTGGTGCCATGTCAGCCACTGCGAAACCACGGCAGCAGGTGGTGGATCTCCTTGCTGGGCATCTACAACAATATTGCAGCAATGGCCAACAGGGACCCCAGCTGGGCATCTGGGACGTCATCTCAGTAGTGGCCAGGTGGGAATCATCAGCGAAGTCTGACACTGCGGGGCAATCTCTGCCTGGCCATGCCGTCCGGAGCTTCTCCTGCCGCTGGAACCCCCAGACAGTGATCCAGTGAGTGGGATGAGTACCCGCGCAATGCTCATCCTACTTGAAATTTCTGCGCAGGCCAACCGGCAACAACAAGTCTCAACTGACAAGTCCTCTTGCGGGGCTAGCAGGCCCGAGAAGCTGGAAGCTGGTAGCAAGTAACTTGCGCTTGTGCGGCTCTGGAGTGATGGTCGTGCAACATAACAGGGTGATAGTGCTGCAAGGTCCTTCCAGGGCGACCAGGCGGCCCTATTTAGGGAGGCCCCGCCTGCCTCAATCCGAGGACGCCTCTAGAAAATGTGAGGTAAAAAAGGCTCACCCTTATCAACCTGGCTGGCAACCCACGGTCAGCGGGTCTCCATTTATGTGGGTGCAAGTACAAACAAAAACGAAAATTTCAACTCGCATGCTGGAACATGCGCTCTTTACTTGACAATAACCCGAACCTCCCACGGAGGAAGACAGCCTTGCTCTGCAAGGAACTTGAAGCCTACAGAATTGACATTGCCGCTTTGTCAGAGATGAGGTTCTCCGACACAGGAGAGAGGAAAGAAAAGTCCCACACTCTCTTCTGGTCTGGTGTCCCACATGGCTCACGACTTCAAGGCACATCTGGGACGGGGTTTGCAATCTCCAACCGTCTTCTTTCTCAGCTTGACGAACTCCCAAAGCCAGTTTCTGACAGAATGATGACCCTTCGTTTTGCAGTGTCCGACACAACTCATGTCACCCTCATAAGCATATATGCTCCAACGTTAACCAGCGCTCAAGCAGACAGTCATGTCTTCTATTCACAACTCAAGGCAACGCTCAATAACGTACCCCGGACGGATATCATCATCGTTCTCGGAGACTTTAACGCAAGGGTCGGAAGTGACAATGTTACGTGGCATGGAGTCCTAGGCAAGCATGGACGTGGTAACCTCAACGCTAATGGCGAGCTGCTCTTACTACTCTGCAAAGAGTTCAATTTGAGCATCACAAACACCTTCTTTGACGTCCCGGAAAGGCACTTCTACTCCTGGAAACATCCAAGATCAGGCCACTGGCACCTCCTCGACTATATTTTAGTCAGCCAGTGTGCCATGAAGGATGTCTGTCTCACAAGAGCCATGAGAGGAGCAGAGTGCTCCACCGATCACTTGATGATCAGATGTCGAATGAAGCTCACGATTCACAAACCCAGGAAGCGAACAGCACCTAAGCCTCTGAAGAAACTGGACATCAAAAAGCTGTACAACAAATCCTCATGCTCGGGTCTACAGACTGCCTTTCACCAGAACTTTGCCATAACACCAGACAGTGACGTAGACGCCAAGTGGCAGCACTACAAACACTGCTTGTACACTGAAGCAGAGAAAGCCCTTGGCCACCCTAAACGCAAGGATGCCGATTGGTTCGATGATTGCGAAGGTGACATCACTGAGTTAGTCCTTTCCAAGCGTAAAGCCCTGCAAGCCTATCTTTCTAAACCCCATTGCTTGAAGACCAAAGCTACCTTCAAAGAAGTAAAGGCCCGCCTACAGCGAGAGCTTCGACGCATGGAAGATAATTGGTGGAATGCCAAGGCCGAAGAGATCCAGGCTCTTGCAGATGCAGGCGACACCCGAGGCTTTTTCCAAGCTCTCAAGACAGTGTACGGACCACAAGGAGCCCAGTCTAACCCAGTGCTTGCCACTGACGGATCAACTCTCCTGACAGAAAGATCTGAAATCTTGGAGAGGTGGAAGGTCCATTTTGACCAACTCCTCAACCAGAGCTCTAACGCAGATTGCTCGATCATTGAGAGGATCCCACAACGGCCAACCTTACACAGTGCAGACGACGAGCTGAGGCTTGATGAAGTCAAAACCGCAGTGAAAAGCCTCGCAAGAAACAAGGCTCCTGGATTGGATGGCATCCCCGCCGAAATCTACCAAGAAGGAGGAAATCACATCCTACAAGGGCTCTTTGATGTGTTGTCAGCCATCTGGACCGAGAAGAAGATCCCACAGGACTTCAAAGATGCCATAGTCATCCCCGTCTATAAGAAAAAGGGCAACCGACAAGACTGCGGCAATTACCGTGGCATTTCCCTGCTTGCTTTAGCAGGAAAAGTTCTAGGAAAGGTCATCCTTAAGCGGATACAACCCATTCTGGATGCCAACCTACCTGAATCACAATGTGGATTCCGTAGCTCTAGGTCAACTATCGACATGGTATTCACCTTACGTCAGTTGCAAGAGAAGGCTATGGAGCAGAATATGCCCTTGTACATGGTCTTCATTGACTTTTCGAAGGCCTTTGACACGGTGAATAGAGATAGTCTATGGGCTCTCCTACAACGCTATGGCTGTCCCCCAGGTATCACCAGGCTCATCTCTCAACTGCATTATGAAATGATGGCTCAGGTGTCGTTAACTGGCTCCTACTCCGAGAAGTTCACAGTCAGGCAGGGGGTAAAGCAGGGATGCGTTCTAGCGCCTTCTCTCTTCGCTCTTTACTTGGCTGCTGTTCTAGAGCTTTGTCCCTCGGATGGTGGAGTGTATCTCACAACCCGCAGTGATGGTCAGCTGTTCAATCTGAGGCGGCTAAAGGCTGCAACCAAAACCAGGACTGTCTGCGCCAGGATGCTCCTTTACGCTGATGACTCAGCCATCGTCTCGCACTCAGAAGCAGAACTGCAGGGCATGCTAGATACATTTCATACAGCAGCCAGCAGCCTTGGCCTCACCATTAATGTAACCAAAACAGAGGTGATGTTCCAACCAGCTCCTGGCTCAAGTGCACCAGATCCAAACATCATGCTGAACAATAAACGTCTAGAAGTAGTGAAGCATTTTACTTACCTTGGCAGCACAGTGTCTGACAACAACAGTCTTGATAAAGAAGTGGAGAAGAGAGTCAGCTCTGCAGCTACCGCATTCGGAAAACTCCAAACACGTGTGTGGAAGCGTCCGGGCATCCGACTCCCCACCAAATGCAAGGTTTACCGAGCCGTTGTTCTGAGCTGCCTCCTCTATTCATCCGAGACGTACACACTGTACAGACGACACATACATCGACTTCAACGAGTGCAGATGTCACATCTAAAACAACTGTTGAACATCAGCTGGAAAGATAAGATCACTAACGTTGAAATACGCAGGCGTGCCAATATGCCTAGCATTGAAGCACTGCTGACAAAAAGCCAACTGCGGTGGTCCGGACATGTCATCCGGATGAAAGACATCAGACTCCCGAAAGCTGTGCTCTACGGTGAGCTGAAGGAAGGCAGAAGAGGAGTCGGCAGGCCAAAGCTGCGCTATAGAGACTGTATTAAACGCCACCTCGTAGCCGGCAATATTGGCGCTGCCACATGGGAAGCTGCTGCCAATAACCGCTCAGAGTGGCGACGCCGAATCACCAACGCTGCAAGGGAAGTGGAAAACAGATTGGAAATTGAAACCCTTGAGCGCAGTCGTCGCCGAGCCAGCAGGACCGACTCCACTTGCAACCAGCAGGGAGAACACCTTCCCAAGTGCCGCCACTGCGGAAGAACCTGCGCCCACAGAATTGGGCTATACTCACACGAGAAACGTTGCCGACGTCATACTCATAATGAGTGACAGCCGATGATGATGATGATTGTTAGCCGATGTATTTTTTTACAAATTTTCTTCACCTTAGTCGTTATTCTTTTCTTTCTAACTCCTTTACACAGGACTCCCGATGACACCCACATCACATGACCAGCTGCAACCATGCTCCAAGCATGCTCCAGTGCATGCTTCAACCAGTTCCCAAAGCAAGAATCTCAACTCAGTCTCAAGACGAAGACGTGACACACCTATTCATTCCAGTTCAACTGCAAGATTCCTGCTTTTTCTCTTTACCCATTCAAAACACATTTTCCTTCTAGCCATAATTTTATTTTTAGAAGTCATGAAATAGTGCAAAAAAATCACTCTTTTCTGCTGTTTTATGTCCATCCTTTTTTTACATTATATCCTTGGCTTAGTTGTACCCAAGAATAATGATGGAATGATTACCCGATAATTACTGGCCAAGCAGACTGTGTCGATCCTGGCAAACTTATTTGATAACAAAAGAATGTCTTTGATTACCAAATTACATAATCACTCTTAAAATTTCACAACAAATTATTCATACACGCATACCCCTCCATTTCTCATGAGTTTTCACCAACACTCATTAAAAAAATGTTGTCCTGTAACTTACAATGCCACTGTCATTATTTATGATTACAGCTTTTAACACACAAAAAAACTGCAATTGCACAATAACCTTTGGCCGTCTTGCTTGAAAGTCTTTCATTGAATGTTTGTGCCTATGCTAAACAAGCCTGGACCGACTTCCCTTGCGAAAATTGCTCCTCTAAAACTGACTACAATTATATCCCCTGAGTTTTGTCGAAGTACTACCCTGTATAGTAATGAATGCAAATACATTATTACTAAAAAAATTCGTGTATACCTGATTTCATTTTCACAGTTTTGTAATAAATACATTTAACATGTGCATGGTGCTTGACATAATTATGAAGTGCTCCAATATGTCCTTTCTTTTAGTTTTACTCTCTTCTGCAAATAAACGTGTTACAATTCTTTGCTGTACAACCCCATCACCATAATAAAAACACCAACTGCTATAATGACATTAACTTCTACTTAATACATAACCATAACAAATATAAATTGTTGCCCACTTCCCCGGAAATATAAGTGACCATTCACAGGTGTAATTTAAATAGGCATGGGCGTTGCAAGGAGGGGGGGCACTGCCCTCCCCCGCGGAAAAGCAAAGAAAAACAGAAAAATAAGAGGCGCGAAGTCATAGTGGTGTGAATTTAATGGGTTGGGGGGGGGGGCAAAATGTTCCTGCCCCCCTCTAAAACTGATAAATCGAGAATGTGTTGAGAAAAACAGGCATTTTTTTGGCAAAATATGTTTTTCCCCCCTCTAGAAAACAAATTCTGGCGACGCCCATGTAAATAGGCCACACAATATCCAACCCCCACCCCACTGGCTTCCCCCTCCTCTCCTCTGTAGTGAGAACGATAGATACGACGTTGTATAGGCCAAGATCAAATAGCGTTTCATCTAAATTACCTAATTGTACAGTTGGTGTATACGTCCTTTATGGTTTGGCACCTTGAAAAATCAATGTTCAATTGACTGGACAATATTCTAGCACAACATTATTTATGAGCTTTATATAATGAGACATCGCATGAGACAATCGGTGGGCAATAAATACTTAATTTCATTCAACTGTTGACAGCAAGACCTTCCTAATCGGCGCGCAATTTAAAACAACATTTAAACGATATGAATCCCAGCACAAACATAAACCTCCACAATATTAGCGATTTCAATATCACCACCTCCCCTCTATAACAAAAACCATTTCTCCCCATCCCTGGAAATATTTCTCCCATGATTGACGGGTTTTACGGAAATTGGGCGTTCCAACTAGCACCCTTCACCCTAGCTAGCCCCTTCCCCTATATTGACAATATGTCCTGGACCCTCGCACAATCTCCGCAGGAAACGTTATGTGCGCGCACGTTGCTAAACGCAAATACAACTTAGGCGAGACTGATGGCGAGTCCAAATAGGCTCGCGTGCAGCAGAGGGTCTGATTCTTTATTTGACTTAACAGTTGTTTGGAGTTATTAGAGTTTAAATTATCGATATTTCATTGTAAACAGTAATTATTACGAAACAGTCAATTATTCCACCCATCTAGCGGGTGCCGCGCGAAGCGCGGCATCCCGCTAGTAATATATATGGCCCATTGGAAATGTTACAAACTGAAACGGAGGGCGCTATTTATTGCCCTTCAACTCAGGCTAACAAGTTCGCGCAAGGACTATAGTTGACCAATGGTGGGGTTGGTTGCTTCGCTGGTAACCAATAGCCGCGCGCATTCATAACGCTAGCAGAGAGCCAGGATCCAGAAGTTTTGCGATGACATTTTGACCAGCGTTTGACTAGAGACGTTCGCACGTTGCTATTAGTGCGCAGGCGTAAGGTACGTCGCAAATCAACTACTAGCATGACTAGTGGACTAATGGTCCGTGGCCGAACTTGACCAATATTGTGGCCTGCTGGAAAATACATTAATTTTTGAAGGTGGTGACTTGTAAAATGCGACATTCATTATGTATTCATTATCATTCAATATTCACATTTTCATAAAACGTTGGTTGGCTATTAGGCCTAATTGTTGTAATGATTTTGGTATAGGATAAATCATATGCTTATATCAGGGATGCGAGTGACCACTGATAAAAAGAGCCGGAAACAGCTGGAAAAGGTGTAAAAAAAGTTGAACTTTTGAAATCTCGTATATTTTTGTACAGCAAGTGAAGCAAAAAAGCTGAAATCCAAAATAAAAAAAAGCTGAAATCAGCTTTAAAGCTGAGATTTCACACCCGTTATATAGATTCAAATATGAACGACTTCACCTTGTACATTTGAGTAAATGACACACATCATTATCAATCTGAATACAATACAATTATTCCATACAATGCAATAAACAGTTACTTCGCAGTAAATACAAAATACCGTACACCAATTTTGTACAATCCACAAAATACACTTAACATAGCTGTAACTTGTTTTGCTTTTTTTTTTAATTATCAAACCCAAGATTATTTTTGTCACCTTATTTTCATTTTGCATGCTTGAAAAATAACATTGTGTGATATCTTGATTATTGCTTACAATGTCTGAACTTGAATAAACGATTTAAAATATAAAGTTAAGCAATATTTCTTAACTTCACTGCTGTTTACAGTGTTTCCATTTTGTGATGAAAAATCTACTCCAGATAACCACAAAAACTACATAAATAACAAGCACAGATACAGCAAAATAAGATTACCGGTACAACAAAAATTTGAAATCAACAACATGTATGTTTAAAGAGAATGTACATCATCGGCTTTTGCTGTAATTTTCAGAAATGAACTATTTGAGGGGTTAGTATAATAGATCAAATGTTGTTACACTGACATGTTTGAATTTTTGTGTTCGAAAATGCTGGAAACCCCCCCCCCCAAAAAAAAAAAAACCGGAAACCAAACGGAGCAATAACTAGAAAAACTTAATTTGCCTACATAAAAAGAATTAGCTTACATATAAAAAAAAACCTGATATTGATGATAATAATGTCATACGACTATTCCTCCTTCTGACAACCAATAATTATATACAACTGCTGGTTTTTTAAATGGGATGATTTGGTTCTTATGGTACATTGCTTAGGCGAGGCGTCATAAATAAATAAACCGTTCGCACGCGTGCGCACGAGTTCCTTCCCGTTCTGAACGGCCCCCGTTCCTTCCCGTGCCGAACGGCTTTTAGAACGCGTTCCGTAGATCGTGCTTGGGCAAGCTTAACTGAGGGGGTATTGTTATGTTAATCAACCGTTCCTTTGCGTGCGAGAACGGGAGCAGCACAACAAAGATGCGAAGAACAACTATGTGTATATACTTGTACAGAAAAAAAAAATCCGTTTTGGTTTTGAAATCAGATTTGGAATTTGAAAACCCGATATCGGAGCAAGCATTAAATAAAGAAAAAACATTTCAGAGTTTAGACAGCACGAGCAGGTATGAGGAGTTTGATAAGATTTATGCCTTTTTATCCTTAAATATCGTTGTCTGCCGCTGGGCGGGGCGAAAAAATATGTATGGTCTAGGTTATATTAAAAATGCGGAGATTGGAAGGGTTAAAAAAATATTTGGAGGGCGGCTACATGCTCAGAATAAAAGCAATAACATCGTTGTCGGTCGCAGGGCGGGGCGAAAAAAATGTATGGTCCATGCAGGTTCCATTAGAAAATGCGGAGATCGGAAGAGTGAATAAAAAAATTCGTGAGCTACATACTCAGAACTATCTTATTGGTGGTAAATTTCGCCTTTATAGCATAACGATCTGCCCAGCTAACGATCTGCCCATAACGATCTGCTGTTGCACTGCGTGATACTATCGACAAATTCCCACGCTGTCCTTACTTGGCAAGGAGCCAGTCTTAAAAATAAAACCATCCCTCCCCTCCCACAGTTATCAGGGCCCAATTTCACGGCGCTGCTCAGCAAAAAAATTTGCTTAGTTTACCAGCCAAAACTCCACGTGATTTTCATGCAATAGCAAATTTACAACGGCTGAATACTAATCACGAGCACTCTACATATCATGGAGTTTTGGCTGGTAACCTGCTTTTATAAGCCAGACTTTTTTTGTGCTAAGCAAATTTGTGAAATTAGCTGTGTCGTGAAATTGGCCCCTGGAAATTAGTAGCAAGGTCAAGTTTAAGTATGTCTGCACATTGTCTGCAAACTGCCTGCACAATTCTGCACAGTTGGTGAAAATTGCCAATCAGCAAAAGCTCTCAACTACGTGCAAATCATGCATGCCTGCATGGCCATGTACATGAGGCAGTCACAGATTGACTGCACCTGTCACTATATCCAGTGGGGGTTATGGACTTTGTGGACAAGTACTCCTTGCATGGTAATAAAGGGACAGTTGGGGAAGCTCACTGGAAAGGACATGCCTGTGTAATCAAATGGTGCATAAAGCTTACACAAAGACGTAACAAGTTTGTTTTCGAAGATTCCGAATAAATTTAGTCCTGCACAAACGTGCCAACGAGTGCACATGCCAACGAGTATGTACTAATACATATGGGTACTTACAGGGTACTGAGAATAGAGAGCAACAATGGGGACAATAGTGTCCTACAAGTTGGTCATTAGAAATCCCGGTACCTCATATCAGAAATCCATAGCGTTAGCAATTTCAAATAGAAACAAAGGCGGACACATATATGGTAGGGAAGCAATGTGGATAATAGACTATGCAGCACGGATATAAAAAGTCATCACTACTTGGACCCCCATGAAAGAAGCTGGCCAATTCATAATTTTCGACATAAGGCTGGTGTGTTTTTCATTACATTAACGAAGAAGAGGCCATACCTTCAATTTGAGCTTTGACTGGAAACTTGGCGATCGAAACCAACAGGAAAGCGAACACCATCAACAGGTACTGGTTCACTCCTTTTCCGGCATCCATTCTAGATGTCGAACAAGCTGAACCAGATGTCGATCAATCTCAAGGACTTTTCTTCAGTCGCGATAAGCAGAATGTTACTTTCCTAATTCCAAATCCAGGATATGATTCGTGCGCGGTCTGGACAGACGGCTACTCGAAGAGAAAACGTATTGACAGACTTCGACGCGAACAGGAAATAAAATATATTTTACCGTGGCTGTTTATGCTTGTACTTGGTAGTTGAAAATAAATGGCCCGTCACATGAAATTGAATGGATGTGTGCAGGCCCCTCGATCAAGTAAACAAAAGCAACTGCGAGACTGGATTTGCCAACGTTCAAACGGGTCCCGGAAATTTACGCTTCAATTGCCGAGAAACAAACCGGCAACTTTTCAGCTCCATGTATAGACACCTTTATCCCACCCCCCCCCCCCCGGAATAACAATTCCATCTCATAACAGTATATGCAACAGCGAAAAGTGAGTGACAAAGATTTGGCAGGTAACTTCGCCCACTCTTACAATTTGGTTTGTTTTGATTTCAAAGTTATCCAGATTAAGATGGTAACGTGATCTTGAACGTCCCGAGTAAGAGCCACCCCAGATTCAGTTGTAAATGATAGCAACACAGATGTGAACTTAAAACCCCGTCTATCTCGAGCAAGTACATTCCTGGTTCCAGTCTTTGCGCTGGTTGTCCACGACTCGTTGACTCACTTTCAATTGTGAGCCGGGCAGTGCTATCGTATCATACTACCCCGTACACATGTACTGCAGCGCCATATTGAGTGGGCCACATCCGGCCAATCGTGTTCATCAGATGCATGGAAATATAGGAAAACTAGTAAGAGGTGTGCGAATGCGGAAATCAAGGGAAATTGTATGGAGTTTTCCAATTTCATCAAACACTTTGACATTGCGCCACAATGCAAAAAAAAACCCTTTTGTATAGTGAACAAACTTTGTTCTTCTTTCCACCTGGTAGGGGATTATTCTGTCTCCATTTTGTAATGGATGGTTGAGCGGTATGCGGAAAGAATTTGACGAAGAATTTTGGTTAAAAAAGTTGAATAGTCCTGCGCCGGGGGCTTAAGGTAAAAAAACACCTAAAAGCACAGGCACACAAAGGCTATTGAGTAGTTCACAATGACATCGACTTAAAGGGAATCCCGTTTGGAGGCACGTACTACTTGCCTTGAACCTTTAGATTTTATCCCTGTAAACATTTGGTGACACCTAATGAAATAAATGATGTTTCAAGCAGTATTTAAGGAAGACTCAACGTCTAAGACGCGTCGAAGTGACTATGTAGCTGGTTATTGCAGGTTGTTTAACATTTTATTGATTGTAGACGTTGCTCTCGTCGTTTTATGTTTCGAAGTAATGTAAATTCGCGAATAATGTGTGAAGTCGTCGAGTCCCAACCTCGGTCACTTACAAGGAAATCACAATTCCATTCAGTAGTTCCTTCACAACTGCCTGATGAGGAGCAACACACTACATGTATACGCCTTTGCCACATATCTCTATTGGATAGCTTCTGACATGACCTGGGGCAGAATGAATTGTAATTGGGATGTGCTAGACTTATGAGGACCTGTTTGGACTGATGAGAATTTTGGATGGAGATCTGGTGGACTTATGATCGACATCACACATTGGACTCATCATACACGGGAAAGGATGCATATGATAACATACAGTCGACCCCCTCTTATGATGCATAGTGCTCCTCAGTCAGTGACTTACTTTTGGGCCGACCAGTTTTATTTTCATAACTCTAGCATGCCAATCTGATCAGTGGGTGAGGGTTCATTGGCGTCACGGAAGTTTGGGTTTCATTGTATGAGCGTGAGTTTGTTATTGCGTTCAATAGGGGACGTTGAACAATATGGTCCCTAATTCCCGAAGAGTTCCCAATTCGGCGATGTGTACATCGATGTGTCTTCCTAAAAAGTTAGTACAAACAAAAGAGGGACAATAGGGGGTCCCCAATTGCAGGCAAATATACACTTGAACGACGGGCTCTGTAGCTTGATAATAAGCACGCCTAGCCTAAGCCCAAAAAATAACCCTTGAACTTGTGTGGGTTGGTATGTGTATAATCATCCACTATCACAACCAGGCTTTTCTTCACCAGTCGTGCTTCTATTTGTGGCACGAAAATTGCGTCGTTACAGCGCCCTCACTTGCTTAAACTTGGTAATTGTGAATTTTACTGACTGATACAGAGGGCGCTATTTATTGCCCTACAATTTAACTTACGAAACAAAGCAGTGTGTATTTGACTGGCACTGAACATGTGGTTGTTTTTGGGGGACTTGAAATGATAACCAAACGAATCTTTGTCTGAATCCATGCTTATTGTCGTTGTGACTTCGTATTCATCAGATGGGAATCAGACCCTACGCAATTTCGGACTTTACTTTCCTTAAAAAAAAAATCCTCCCGAGCCACGAATCAGAAACAAACGTTGAAACACTCTGCATTTTAAAATTAGGATTCCATTCAAAAACTAATAAACCGGCATGCTTGCCAGGCGAGCGCACCCTCCACTAGGCCATGCATTTGCTCACCGTTGATTGACAATATAATATCTTGTGCAGGCCGCGTATTTTTTTATTTTTTTTTAGGCAGCATGCATCGTATTTTTACTAATCACATCACGCATCCCTACATGAATATTTATCACTTTGTGTGGATGGAAGACACTAGGGATCTTGTAGTGTTTCCCCTTCAATTAAACGTATCCCAACCAACCAAAAATATTTGAAGAAAATGGACATGGGTTCGAACCACATATCTTGCGATCCATAGTTCATTCCACTATCCACTAGGCAGCTGTGGCAGCTCGACAAACTTTGAAATGCTTTAATGTACATGCACGACTGAGTGATAGCAATGATGTGACGTCACTGTAATTTTCTTATGAATAAACATCGAACTAGGTGAATAATCATGATCCATTGACGATGTGTGCTGCAGATAAAAACACCGCGTGCCTACTTTTATACACGTACATAAGGAACAGATAATTAACAACAGAAAACAAATGTGGGACCGGTTCATGGTTATTTAACATTTCGAAATATATCTTTTGCCCATTATTAGGGAATACATTTGCAGAATCAGTGCCCATTCTTTTTCAAGATGAATTCAGTAACAATTAAGAGTAGTTTTCCTGGGCCTGGGAACCAACATGAACCTTGATATTCAAAACGAGCGGGACACTGCAGCATTCGACCCATTGCATCTGACCTACGAACTCGATGAGGGCATGCAGAAAGTCACCAAAAGACGGCGACATATCTGTAAAATAGCCCTCGGGAGTTTATCAGAGTACCTCAACAACCAACATTCAAAAAAATCTGGTCATGCCGGTCTGGTCCATAGCTAGCGGCGCAGCGTTTTCAACTAATGGGGGCGAGTGGCTTCTGGATATTTTATGGATTGCCCAATTTGTTTTCACTTGATATTAACCCTGGAAGATACTTTAATAGCCAGAAAAAATGGAATTATGTTTCTGTAGTTGTTTATTTATCCGGTCATTTTCAGGCAAAATGAGTTTGTCAAAAAATCTTGCATATTATATCTCTTAAAAAAATTGAAACTACTCAAACTATGTCCCGCACCTATTTTGATCTAAAGGATATATGTATAGTAATTGATTCTATTTTGGGGGTTGCGGTGAGGCTTAAGCAAGTCTAATTGCTCAGTAGAAATTCGTATCGATCGCAAGTAACAATTGGGTGAGTGTGGAGATCGAGGAAAAGTTCAGAATATTGCAATTTTGATATAAGAATATGGATTTTCCTCCCTAAATACATGAAGATCTGAAGAGTATAACCTTATGGTTTAGGGCCTTACAATGCACCCAACCGCCCACAATGGTTTCAATAGTTTTGTATTAAAGGGTTTTAGTAAAATGCAGTTAGAAATGTTAATATTGTATATCTCATTTTTCATTCGTCTTATGTCTTTGTAATAATATTTCTAAATCCGGGGCTTCAGAAATGTATAAGCAATTTTCTCTATTGATGGAATAACACTTTCATTTAAGTCTGCTGCTTTAAGCATTATTGTAAAACCAGGCTATTTCAATTTTAATTTAAAATGATTAATGACGATTCCCGTTTAGAACTATTGCAATCAAATAGGTTTTCACATTTTAGGACTAGATGTTACAGTGATGGATGGAAGTGTTCAATTTTATTTTAGTGATTTCCCATCAATTCATAAACATGTATAGGTAACTTCGTAAACTGGCTAACCTTTTCGACTGAAAAAATGGTTAAATGGCTTGCGAAATAAACTTGTATTTTGCACGACCACTTTTACCACAGCAGTTTGGTGTAATTAATATTGTGCATTTGAATTGCATCGGCCTGTAATTAGGAAATAACTTGGGACTGTTCATAAGGAAATAGGAACGAAAACTACTAGCAAGGACCACAAAACGAGTAAACAGAACAATTAATAATAAAATGATATGGGCCTCTTATGTACACGGGATAAATAGGCTTTCCTGAAGGGTCGGTTACTAGTTCAAAATGGTCCCTGGAGAAAGATAACGGGGGATTTTATATTAATTTCTGAGCAAACCTTCGTTTGCGCGCCAACCTTTGGCGCAAACTGATCCAGGTGACTTCAATGCGGACCTAGGAGTAAAACAGGAGTAACAACCTCGTTCCCATGGTGTCAAGCAGTACGCTTCCACCACTACCTGCTTTCTCGATCTCACCCTCGTATTAAACAAATTGAATGCTCAAAAATATTGCACACGATTGCTTATTAGGAAAAGTATGTTGCCTAGCTATGCCTTAAATCAACGTTTGTTTTTGTATGCTGTTCTTTAAAAACGATTTGACATTATGCAATACACGTTGGGATATAAAACCATCATTTGCTTTTGCTGTATCGAATCAGGATACAGGATACGTTTCAAATGCATGGGTTATTATTAGAAACGAAGTTGAAAATAATCCCAGTTGGGGACGAGGTTGCTTTAATCTTGACACTTGTTGGTTTTGAGAACGATTTCCCAGCGATCACAAATTACAAGAACATTTGTTTTCGTCAGGAACTGGAGAAAATGATAGTCAACATGGACAGAAAAGAAAGTGTACGGCACCAGATGGTTTAATCAACGGTACAAAGAGAAGTGCGTGACGTACTTTTGTATTACACGGAAGGATAAGGAAGACTGAGGAATGACTACCCCCTAACGACCCAGTAGGTATTAAAAGAATTAAAGAGTAGGAATTGAAGAGTTTGACGGAGTCCAATGCTTTTTCCTTTAATCCGTTTTGCTATACACAAGTTTAAAGTGAATAGACATGGTACTTAGCGCATTTTGTTTTTAGCCACATGTGCTGTAAATTGATCAAAATTACTAATTATCTGGTGTATACACGCTCTACTTACAGATACGGTGAACATGACATAATTGAGAAACTTACTTCTCACATTGTATTCGGAATGTCAGTCTCATTGTCCAATATAACATGTCCAGCCAGATTAAAACAGAAATCTACACGACGCCCCAATGAAAAGGAGATATTGCAAAATGAAGAAAGTGGGGGTTGAATGAATACGACAGTATATTCAAAACTGTAAACAATCAACATGTACAGCTTGATCTGAAATTGCCCATTAGCAATCACGCTTGCTTCCCAAACTATGTGAACAGTGATAAATCAATTTCTACTTCTTTCAGTCAAGATCACAAAGCAACTTTCTGGGACTCGGGTGTGCGTTTGTTTCAATCAGTACAATGTTGTTACCAGTGTTCACTCTATACATCCTCTCCTCGCCAACATATCTACTTGCATCCACTCCTAGCATCCATTATTACTATCCCTAGGTTGGGACCCTTGTCGTTAATTGTTCACCATATCCTGGTCGTCATGTCTTTCCCAGCCCACATTTCTTCATTCTACCAGGCCGTTGGTTCAATATCTGATCCCTGCTGTCACTTCCTCCAGGTTGTCATTTCCTAGTTTTAATTCGAGTAGTTGTGACTTTTAATTTACAAACACATATTTGCAAAGTTGTTATCAAAGTTGTTCATCACGCCAAGTCAGCAGCAAGCCGTCCCGTCTTACATATAACTCACCAGTCGCATGTATTCAAATGAACAATGACAATCGGCATTCCTTTTTCATCATGCTCATTGTTGAGTTTCGAATTGCCCAAGTATTGTAGCCCATGCAAGACCCTTGTACACTAGATGGTCATTTATCATATTCAGCTCAAGTAGAATTATGATAATAATAATGGTTGTTAATTTTGCTACACGATAAACTCACGCGGACAGAAGTGGTTTCGTTTCCTTGTGTGACTTGTTGAAGTGCTGCCTGACCGAATACGCGCAGTCGTAAAAAGGGTTTCTGTATACCTTCACCTTGTTATTTTTTTTTTGATGTACCCGCTACTTTAGCTCAATGATCTCATAATAATTTGTACTTTATGTTGCGCAAGAAAATAATCCATACAACTTCATGCAGCGGGGAGTCACATACACCACATTTTCAGTGATATTGCACACACACACACACTGCTGTTGTTGCATAACCTTAGAAAAGTTTCATATCCACAATGCCAAACAATTGAAGACGAATTTAGACAAAGTATTGATTACTGACCGTAGAGCAAAGACGTTGGTTGAACGTTGGTGCCTCTCCCGTGCATCAACATACCGTGTAGGCCCTACCATGGGTCTGATTGCTGAGAAATTGGAGTGCTTTCTCTCTGCGGTGCTGTGTGCTATTTTACTTGCAAGCGTTATTGAAAATGCAGTTCATGCAGGTAAGAGATGTTTTTTTTTTCTTAAATACACTCAGCATAGCAAGCATGACACAAAGTGCACAAGTTATTTTTTTTGATCTCTCTATATACGTTTTTACATTTTATACTCAGTATATCAGAGAAAACAATCCATAGGTGTCGGCATTTGGAACGTTTTCTGTAGGATAAAGAAAACGGTGTCTCAGACCCATTCAGAGACGCTCTTTCTTATAGACTGACAATACCCGTAATTATTCCCCGAAATTAAACATATGTTTTCGGGGAACCAATATAGTGGGTTGATCCTTTGGTGTGAAGGATTGATTTGGACATTAGGAAAATATTTCATTTTCTTTGGGGCGAGCGGGAATGCATTTTCTTCCAATCTAGGACTCATCAGCCGCATTGATTGCGAAGAACCGGAGTAGACCATAGTTCGGCATGTGACCGGTGTGTGTGTTTGGGAGTGAACCTGTGAATGATGATAATACAATTTTGTTTTTCTAGTAGTGAGGCGAGTATGTTGAGTGTTGTATCGTTTTGTGTATAGTCAGAGATTTCCTGATCGGGGATTTTCTTTTCCAGGTTGTATAGTTTATCTCTAATTAGCAGGTTTATTTTTATGTTGTCGGTTTTTTTGTAAGCAACCTCGGGAGGTTTGGGGGAATATTTCCCCGAGAGTTGGGTTGCTTTTGATAGTTTGTCAATTTCGGAGGATTGCTCCTTTGACGTCTCTGTGTTTCATTTGTGGGTTGTAGGTAGTTGTAAGGACAAGAGGGATTGTTTTCTTTTGGTTTTTGGTTTCTCTGTCCTTGCAAATCAGATCTTCTCAAGTTGAGAGTGGTGTGTCGTCCGTTTTTTTGCTAATTTCAGCTCGAGTGTAGCCTCTCGTTGTGAGTTTGTCTTTGAAGTAATTGACTTTTTTCTGTAAAATCCTATAGATTATTTTGTGTTTTGAGTATATCGTAGGGTTTTCCCCTTGATAAAGCCGTTGCATGTTCTGGGTGGCAGAGATTATCATAGTGTAACCGGGGAGAGCGAAATTGATTAGTTAAATGTGTGTTTCTCCTCACAACCGAGTGGTCCCACTAAATAAAATTTGGGTGGAGCGAAGTTGTCTGTTTTCTCAGTTTCTCAAAACATTTCATTTTCAACACAATTAAATTAATTCCAAGAAAATGAGACAAAAATATATGTACAAATTGTATTAGGTGTTTATTAAGTTATTTACAAAAGAATGAAAGTATACAAGAACAACCGTCTAAATGAACGACAGTCAAAAGGCATTACAGACACACTCTCGGAAAAAATGGTCCGGATAACATTGTTAACTTATTTCTTATGATGGGACTGCGGTTTGGCCGAAGTCAATTCAGCGTGATCGGCTGACTGATAAGGTTTACATACAAAACCCCAAGCCAACGAGGTTTTTGTATAGAAAGCACCCGGACCACATTTTGCGAGAGTGTGTCCGTAATGCTTGAAGCCTGCCGGTAATGCTGAGCCTGCATACTGCCAAAGTTACTAGTGGCATCCCTACATTTTCTCCTGCAAATAGGACCCATTTTTGGACCCTAATTTTATCAAATCTGCTCTTAGATAATAGCCCAAAAGCTAGGGAGATGATCCTCGGCTATATTCGTACGATTCCACCGATTTTAAAACTAGACGGTTTCGTTTTCTACAAAAAATTGTGGGGGCACTTTTTATGCAAATTAACGACTCGGACGATTAGAAATTTTTGAAACCCTAATTAAAATTATTGCGCCCGCTGTCGGTCTTATTGCGCCATTCTGATATATCTTTTGTCTGGCAACCCTCCCCCCCCCCAGCCAGCCACTCCCCCCCCCCACCACCACCACCACCGCATCAAAAAAATAATAGTAATTAAATACTCTTAAAAATGTGCTAGTTTATTCAGAAATTCATGAAGCATATTCAAACTGATTGGATTTTTCCAAAGTGTCTTTCCCATTTGCAAAAGTTCTTTTTAAAAGCCCATCAACCATTACAGACACACTCTCGGAAAAAAAGGTCCGGATAACATTGTTAACTTATTTCTTATGATGGGACTGCGGTTTGGCCGAAGTTAATTGAGCGTGATCGGCTGACTGTTTTGTTTCTAAAAGAACAAAAATGGAGACTCACAAAAATAAAATAAATGTTAACATTGTTTTTCAGAGTTGCCGAAAAATATTAAAAGAGTATAGGAAATAATGTGTTTAAATAAATGTTCTGAGTGTAAAACGAAGTCAACACCTAATCCTTCGTTGCCTTGCCACTCTGGATAATTTAATAGTGAATCATCACAGGTGAATAGCTGGATTCACAAAAATACTTGAACATCACGACAAACAGATTTAATTCAACAGTCGTGATCGCAAATTTCCGTTTCCGCCCATGTCAGTTTTGACGGCCTTAGTTTCTGGCAATATAAAGAAAGAAACAAAAGTCCAGATTGTTGCACAAGAATGACTGTGGGATAAAAAGATTATGGCATAATAAGATTCAGGCATAAAAAGTTGAATAACACACAAGGGATTTACTCACCACTTAGGATGATCTACGTTCATGCCTTCCTCTTTGTGCTCGATGTCAAAATCGACGAAGCAGCACCAAAATGGAACGAAATAACGCATAAAACTGCAATGCCAGATTCGCCGGATTAAATTGTAAACTGCTGTCGGGGAGCCGCATGCAAAATTGGTAATACAATGGAGTGTGCAGGTGCTCGCAGAAATGATACGGTGGATTCAACGAGGTGTTCGATCAAAATCAAAGTTATTTCGCAGCCTAGCCTTACAGGAAATCTATAGAAACTCCCGGATTGCCAGCTATCTCACATAGACAAAGTGCGGTGGATGTAATTCGCTTTATCCAATTCGTGGAGTGTGATGTCACAGATTTCGGGACTACCCACAGTTCCCCTGGCACAACCGATTATTGGGGGGGGGGGGTGGAAGTATTTTCCTCCAAATTGGAAGTAATTGCTTGCGAGAACCAGTTCCAGTAGTTTTCAAATATATTGGGATAGGGGTTTAGCGATAGTGATATGTGTGGTTAGTTTCTTCGTAGGCTGATGTTTAAGTGCATAATCAGTTTATCGCTTCATTCTGGTGGATGTCTGTGTATATGAATACCACGCCGATGCTTGCAGAATATGCAAGTTGAGCAGTGACGGCCCGTTGAGCAGTGACGGGGAGGAGAAAGTAATCCACATATTCTGATAGTTTGGCAGTTGGACTATAAAACATCAGCTGATGTTTGGTCTACCCACAAATGGTTCTCCCGAGTTTGAGTTTTTGTGAAGTTTCGGGAGAAAGTACATGGTAAGCCGGCAGATTTGTTTCGACTGCCTTAAACACGAGATGGTCATTTATCATATTCAGCTAATTAAAGTGGAATTATAATAATGGTCGTACATTTTGCTACACGATAGGCTCACGGGGACACAAGTGCTTTTGTTTCCTTGTGTGACTTGTTGAAGTGCTGCCAGCCAAATACGCGGAGTCATAACGATGGGTTTCCGTACAGCTTTACATTTTTATGTTCTTTTGATGTACCCGCTACTTCGCTCAATGATCTCATAATAAATTGTAACTTCTGTTGCGCAGGAAAAACAATCCATACAACACGTAAATCACATTTATCATTTAAATCATCATACACAAACAAAACACACTATTAATTTGGGATTGTGCGAGCTGCAGCAACCAATACTTTTAATTAGCTTACACTGTTTCATCTACTTCTCAAATACACATCATTATTACTGATAACTTTGCACGATATACATCGAGATATATATCAACATGACAAACTGTGAATTCGACCCATTGCTTTTGGTGATCGCCAGATACGAAAAACCACAAACCTTTTTGGAAAAAGTGGAAACGTATGCCCTGACCTATGCTGACCACCGCTCTCAGGCTAGCTAAGCAATGATAATGGGAGGTTCTTAAAACCACGTATTTTAAGATAGAATTACTTTAGCCATTACAATAGCATATACATGTAATTAAATAAATAACGTGTGTTGCGTTGCTGCTAGCAAGCGTGAAGTGACGCGTTTCTCCGCTAGCATCACATACCACTACCTATTCAAAATTCCCGCTCTGACTATCGGACCATACAATTATTAGCATATCAATGATAAATTCGATGCATTCTAATTCATTCTGGACTCAACCGAATACATCAACATTTATCATTTAAATCATCATACACAAACAAAACACACTATACTCATTAATTTGGGATTGTGCGAGCTGCAGCAATCGGCTTGAATAAATAAAGAACGGGTGGATGTTAGATACCTAACCGCTGAGAAACAGATAATAAGTTAGAGAAGCTCTCTTGGACATAACCATCTTTAGCCGTCTCCGACTTCCAACGCCCATGGCGTTTAAACAATCTGTCGGCTACACCAGCCTTAGCAGCCTCTGAGGCTCCACCTGACCTTAAACTATGTAAAGAAAATTGTGATACATCTGCAACTACTGGAGAAAGTGCTTTCAAAACTAGCTCTCTAACTCTGGAATATGACATGGGCTGATTGTTTTTGCGCAGGGAATAACCATTTTTAACTTTTGTTAAGTTCCTGAACACAAAAGCCTCTTTATCACCGCGGGAAATCTCTGCAAGATTAATATAAAGTTCTAACATGGCTACTGGACAAGTCTGAGAAAATGATCTAGCAATAATAACTTCACTGCCCTGTCTGTACACGTCTGTCTTAGATGACTGAATCCGGATTGACAAATGGTCATGATGGAACATTGAATCTTACATCTTAAGCGAGGCTAACTCATTAAATCTTTAAAAACCTGCAAAAGATATTAAAGCCATAGCCAAAGTTCTAATGTTCATTAGGTTATGTACTGATCTGTCAGTTCCTTGCAATTGTACCATCTGTACTAGGATCTGGGGTGTTATTGGCTCTTTTCTTGCCCTTGGTTTAGCGAGTGTTCGTTTGAGTCCCTCTATGACTTGAACAGTCAATGGATCCTTCATGGGGTCGTCCAAACTGGCCATGCGATGTGCCCAGGAAATTGCTGATGAAGCACTGATAATTGGCGATGGTGACGATGCTGAGTTGCTGATGTGAACCAGATATAATGATATTATATATGGATCACCAGGAAGGGGAGACTCGTCATGTGACAGTGCCCATTGATGCCATCTAGTAAAAGACGAGTTGTATTGAGTTACCGTGCCTGAAGCTCTTGAGCTCACCAATATTGAGGGCAGCTGGTTGGCGAGAGAACTCAGGTCTTGATTGTCGGCGATCCTCGCGAAACGGTGTCTCCAGTTATCACTGTTGAAGATTAGCTTAACAAAGAAACAAAGAACTTTGTTACAACATATATGTTATTACTTTACAATATACACTGTTTTAATTCCTAATTTTCTCCATTTCAGAATTGACCCTATGGGTCTCTACACTAGTAAGGCACCAAGCCCAAGCGTTCTGAACGCTTGTACAGAAACTCATTGATAACTGCTGAACCTGACCGCTAGTACTGTATTGCGCACAATATCATGAATGAACTTTAGTTATTACTTCGACCATTCTCAAAAAGTGGGAAAGGACTCACAAATTCATGGATACCTGTGATTTCTGATCTTACATTGTAACCATCTGGGAATAATAACACTCAGTAAGGGGATGAACTCCAGGCAGGGCATATCAATGTTCCCTCAGCTCTGTTTGCGAAGTAATAACTATAAGTTCATTCATGATACTGATGTATGACTCTTTGAATCAAATGTATCGGGGGAACCAACCAGTTATTTTCCCCTGCCCAATCTTGGGTGAACGCATCGGTTGCCTGAGCACATGGATTCCAGAATCTAGAATTAAAACGAGTTAATTTGGAATTATAATAACTGGCAAACCGATCGATTGTGTGAGGATCCCATATATGGTCAAGTAGGGAGAACATCTCATCTGAGGTCTGCCAATCGTCATAATCGACCAGCTTACTTATGAAATGTGCCTTTTCGTTCTTCGATCTTGGCACCCATTCTAATTCAAGGAACACTCCATTACGTACACAATTACGACATATGTTTAACACAATAGACTGTAAATCTGACTTCATACTGCCTTTGCAAACTATTCTTGTAACAGCTTGATTATCAGAAACCATTTTACTCTGGTGTTTTTGAACTTGTTTATTTGGGATGCTAACACCATGTCTATTGCTTTTAATTCTCTCCAGGTTGAACTATGTTTCCTTTCATTTTCCGACCACTGACCATGACTGATCGAATCATTAACATTTACTATGTAGCCTCCGAAACCATTTTTGCTTGCATCTGAAAATACCATATGTGGGGGAGCTCGGTGGCCGTCGGGGTCCCGGAAGTGGTGGGTTGGATACACGGTGGGCGATGTGTACTCCGGGGGGTTGATGAGAAGAGGGCACGCAGGTTCGAGGGGTCGGAGAGTAGGTGTAATAAGTCAATGTCCGCACCATGCTGTGCTTCTGATGGTTTATTTGTCTGGGGTCTCTGGGGTCCAAGACCCGGCCTGTGAAAATTGGGCAGGCACTCATTAGTTCCATAATACAACCATATAGTTCCATAATACATGTACATGTTATTTAAAAGGAGACATAATGCTGACAAGATTTCCGAAGATAAACTAAATAAACATGATCCAGAACAAACTAAAATTCAACCTACAAATGTATTGCCGTAGGCACAGTGTCTATATTGGGCTTCAAGGAAGAAATACACATATCCAGGCCAACCCCGGCCGCTGGCTGACCAAAATTTACACACACACTAACATACATCACATGCACTCAAATATGTCCCTAAATGCACAATACAACCCATGACCTACAGAAACATCCTAGTTTGACAAAAAGAAAAACTAAGTTGACAACCCTCATTAACAATAATCCATTTCCATTTGAACTTGCAACTGTCATTAAGATATTATAGAACTGTCTTCACTCCGCAATTTATCCTTCACTCGTGCACGCTAACTGCACGTGACCATGCTACACGTATGGATGTTATCGAAACAAAACGTAGCCCATACTAATCAGTGCGTACTTCGCCATAGTACCGTCTAAATCAGCCCACAAATATCACTTTTGAAAACTCTTGATCTGTTCCTTTCTACCATTAAACTAGTCTATAATCATAAGCGGATAAAATAAGGGAAGTAAGCATTTACAACTATTTCATTAAGTGGTGAAATAAAGCAATGTAAATCACAACAAAAAATTGGAAGCCGTTACCTGTGAAAATTGGGCAGGCACTGCCGTGCAGCCCGCGTGGTCCAGAGGGGTATAAAATAGAACATACAGTACATGTTTATCAAACAGTTCAAGCAAGTAAGCTGGGCTTGGGTCTACGACAATCGGAATGTAGCACAGCAAAATTAGAAAAACAATGAGTAATTTCAATAATAGAAAACCTTAGTTGACATGTCCTACTTGAAATTTAATACCAACACGAACTACATGTACAAATTTGAGACCATCTTAAGTTCGTTTGTTGTGCATGGCCGCATGACCTCCAGTAATTGGTTTGATTAACTCCAGCAGAGACGGCAGTACAGTAATAAAAGTGAGTACAATGTGTACATTTTTGTAAACAGGAATAACGGGCAAGGATCAAAAAGGTTAAAATACATGGAAAATCATGAAATTGACAATCTCTAAATTTG
This sequence comes from Patiria pectinifera, assembly GCA_029964075.1. Lineage (NCBI taxonomy): Eukaryota > Metazoa > Echinodermata > Asteroidea > Valvatida > Asterinidae > Patiria > Patiria pectinifera. The sequence goes on from CM057132.1 coordinate 6,708,948, forward strand.
GTTACGTTGGACCTCCCCACAACACATCCCCGCCTTGGAGTCATCGTCCCCGATGACTGGAGGGAGACCAGAATAAAGAGATTAAGTCTTGGCCGAGGACCAGACCTTAAACATCAAAAGCACATTTTTGTTCCAAAACAGTTTAAACTTGTCTAAAACTACAACGTTTACAAATCAGCTAACAGCAGTTAAACGGTTAAGAACTCTAAAGCTTCAACTTTTGCACAACATCTAACAGTAACTTTGCAAAATTGCGGCATGCATGCTGAGGTCTACATGCCTAGGAGTCTAGGTTATTTTGTCCAAGGAGGACGAAAACGTTAACTGAATGGGATGTAGACAGTTAAGTTGAGGTAAACCGGCTTGGTGGTCTGCCTCGTGATGTACGGACAGGGTACCTCGATCCCGTCTTTGGATCGTCTTCCATATCGGCTTCTTGGACATCTGTCGTTGCTTCACTACTCGCCGATGAAGTGGTTGGAGGTGGCATGCTCTGTCGTGCCCCATCTGTCTGAGCGTTGAGTTCGCCTGCCAAACCTGGTTCCCGAAGTGAGTACCCTCTTGGGGTTGAATCACCTTCTTCAGACGAGGACCCTTGGGACAAACTTGACTGGTTCTTATTTTCTGGGAGCCAAGGGCAATGCTTAAGATGGATCCGGTGGACAACCTTCTCATGTCCTACTGAGTTGCGGATAACATACACTGGCTGATCTGGGTAAGGTCGCTTGATAATGAGATAAGGCTCTGCCTCCCAATGGTCCTGGATTTTATTCCGTCCCCGGTGATCCTGCTTCCGAACAAGGACGTACTGTCTAACACCCATCGGTCTTTCAAAAGAGTGGCGGGCACGTAGAGCTTGCCGAGCCACAGCAGTACGCTTAGTGTTTTCCATCGCCACTCCGCGGGCAACCCGCAAGGCCTTCTGATGTCTCCGCATGTACGTTGGGAGATCGTGCGACTTCCTCTGAGGGGCTTCCCCGCCTAAGTGTATACTTTGGGGAAAACGGCCGTTCCGACCACACATCAGAAAGAAAGGGTCTACCCCAGTCGTAGAATGTTCGGTGTTGTTGTAGGTATACACAAGGGTCGGTAGGTACTCTGACCACCGCTGCTTCTTATACTCTGGGAGGGATGCCAGCATTCCATGGAGGGTGCGATTGAATCTTTCGCATTGGCCGTTCCCGGCTGGGTGGTACGGTGTGGTTCTGCTTTTCTGGATGCCATACATCGTACACAATTCCCTGATGACTTCAGATTCAAAATTTCTCCCACAATCAGAATGAAGACGGAGAGGACATCCATAGGGCAGGAAAACATGCTTAACCAATGCTTTGGCCACTGTGATAGCTCGTTGGTTCTTGGTGGGGACCGCCCAGGCATACTTTGTGAAGATATCAGTTACAATCAGGAGGTTCTCATACCCATCATAAGATGGCTCTAACACTGTAAAGTCCATCGCAAAAGTCTCCATAGGTGCAGTAGCACTCAGTTGAGAGAGCTGGGGTTTTGTCTGACGGACCGGCGCTTACATTTTGCACACCATTCCTTTATGTAGGCCTCCATGTTGTGCCAGTAGTACCGGTTCCACACCAAACGGAACGTACGCTTGGGACCAAAATGTCCTCCGTCATCATGGAACATGCGAAGAACTTGGTCCCACAGCTTCTCTGGTACCATAAGCTGTTGATGGATCTGATGGTCACCAGGGGAGACGACTTTGCGGTAGAGGAGACCATCAAGGATGGAGTACCTCTTCCAGTCACGAAGATGTGCAGTAACTTTACGTTCTAGTACTTCCCGCTCGGACCGATCGGGCTTCATCCCCTTCTTCACAAAGTCAACAACCTTTCCAAGCAGTGGATCCTCAGTTTGGAGTGTTGCCAGTTCTTTCTCTGAAAAACCAGGGAAACACCGGGTCCCTCCCTCCTGGAATGCTCTGATACAGTGAGACACAACCAATGGAAACTCAGTGCCTGGAGAGTGGACATCGATACTCGCTGCGATGTTTGATGAGCTTACAGTACACGGAACAAGCAGCACATCCATGCTCTCACCATCTTAGTCTTCGGTGGCCGCCCGACGGGACAAGGCATCTGGGGCTTGGTTGTTACGCCCCGGCCTGAATTGGAGCTCGTAGTCGTATGAACTCAGCTGTTGCACCCAGCGCATCTCCGTGCATCCCAGGTTTGCCTTCTGGATAAAGAGTTGAGGATGATGGTCCGTCAAGATCATGCATCTAGTGCCGAGGAGATAGTCCTTGAAGACTTCTGTTACCGCCCACTTTAGTAGCTCCAGTTTAAACGCACTATACCGACCACTGCGTTCAGCTGGCCGAAGTGCCCGTGAGGCATAGGCAATAACATGCTGTTTACCATCGACACCCTGCTGTGACAGTATTGCTCCGAGACCTGTTGAACAAGCATCAGTCTGTACCTCAAATGGCTTGGAAAAGTCTGCGTAGGACAGAATGGGTGCTGTTGTAAGACACTGTATGAGCGATCTGAGAGCAGACCTAGCTTCATCATCCAATGTCACGCTCTGATTTGAACCTGCTGCTCTACCCTTCCGGGTCTTACCACCCTGTAGATAACGGAAGAGGGGAGCAGCAACAGTAGCGTAGCCCTTGATGAACCGTCTGAAAAACCCAGTGAATCCCAGGAATGACCGAATCCCCCTCACAGACTTTGGCTCAGGCCACTGCTGAACGACACGCACCTTTTCGGGGTCTACTGCTACTCCAGCACTAGAGACCCTGCGGCCAAGGTACTGAACTTCAGACTGTAGCAGATGGCACTTTGACGGCTTCAGTTTTAGGCCGTGCTCCTTCAGCTTCTGGAAGACTTCGTCAAGGTGGGTAAGGTGTGTGTCAAGATCAGGAGAAAATACTATAATGTTATCCAGGTACAGCAAAACGTAGTCGAAAAAATGCTCCCCCAGGCACCGTTGCATGAGGCGTTGGAAGGTCGCAGGTGCATTCTACAGACCAAATGGTAGGCGGGTGTACTCAAATAACCCAAAGGGCACTGCAAACGCCGTCTTCTCTACATCATCGGGGTGCATTGCTACCTGATAATATCCGCTGGTAAGGTCTAAGACACTGAAAAAAACTCGAACCTCCCAGTGCCTGTAAGGACTCTTCTATCCTTGGAAGCGGGAACGAGTCCCGTTGAGTCAGCTGGTTTAGGCGCCTGTAATCCACGCAAAGGCGAATGTTGCCGTCCTTTTTGTGGACAACCACAACCGGTGATGCCCACGGACTTGAGCTCTCCCTAACAATACCCTCCTCTAGTAGACCGTGAATGTGGTCACGCACAACCTTGTATTGAGTTGGCGGGAGAGGCCTATGACGCTGTCGTATGGGGTGGGCACTGCCTGTGTCTATTTGGTGTACCACTGTGTCCGTATAACCCAAATCACGCTCACTCTGGGAAAATGACCCTTTGTGTCTTTCGAGGAGAGACTCGACCTTCTTCAACTCATCGGTACTCAAATGGTCACCAACATCTACCTGAGATAGTATGGAAGACCCGTGGTCATCTACAGCCATGTTGGACACTGCAACGCTTACGCCACCAGAATTGCCGCTGTCATCACAAACGACCGAACCCAAGTACAGTGTTCCCAATTCTGCAGATGCAGGTGTTACAATGTCCACATCTGTCTCGTTGAACAACACAATGTCAAACTGCCCGCTCTCTACCTTCACCAAACTGGGAGGAACTGTCAATTTTGAAGGAGACCCGATCCCGCTGGGCTCCAGCATTGCCTCATAGCTTCTGCCCTCCGGACCAGTACACCCCCGTCCACGAATAACAACTCCCTGTCGGGCCGAAACTGCGATGGGTGGCCCAGTCGTAAATGCCTTACCAACTCTGCCATCACCCTCTCCGAATCTCATTGTCTGCCCAACAACCTGTAGGGTCTTATGCCAAATTGTGTCTGGTGAAGGCCAAGGGATCTTTTCTAGGTGTGGTGCAGAGCTCTCATTCATCAGCTTCTCCCAGCACTGTTGGAGGACATTCATCCCAAGAATACACTGCACGCCCTCCTTTTTCCAAGCCTGCTGTGTCTTGCAGTCTTCCCGAAGGACAAGGACGACTCGTGCCTCCATAATTTGGCCTACGGCATGAACGTCAGTTTCAAAGAACCCGATGTATGGCATCTCGACTCCATTAGCTGAGACTATTGAGAAAGGTCCCGGAAGTGGTTGTAACTGAAATCCCTTCGGAAGCAACTCTCTTACAAAGTAACCTTCCCCCACTGTGGTGACCTGTGATCCAGGATCAAGTAGACTAGAGACTGGGGTCCCCGAGAATAGTACTGTAGTCGAGAAACATTCACCCACTGCTCGCGAGAGAAAGTCACTATTTATCTTAACACTTGAGCCATTCAAGCCAACCTCTGCAGTATGGCCCACTACTGTTGAGGCAGCTCGTTTAACCCTTCCGGCTGATGCTGGTGCCGTGTGGCATTGAACATCGGTGGCCGCTGGCTCTCAGGAGCTGTCATGTGATTGGTGGGAACAGGCGCAGTTGGTGCCCCCCCCCCTTCTTGAAGGGCAGTCCCTCGCAAAGTGTCCAGGGAGGCCACATGCATAACACAAGCCGCGCCGATCTGACCAACCTGTGTCATGTCGGCGAGCGCTTCGCTGCATGTTGTTCCCTGGTGGTCCAAAGAATGGCTGTGGTGGCCCTGACCTCTGGTAAAAAGGTTGTGCATCAGGAGGGTACACGGGATGCCCCCACGGTCGCACAATACCCTCTATCGCCTTAAGGACGCCATCGGTCATACTTTTGACGGCTCCTAGGATCTCTCCATCATGGGTAGGCCTTTGGTCAAGACGAACAGTTGCCTGGTAAGCAGCATTTGTTCCCACAGCTTTGCTTCGCGCCTCATCTTGACCTTCACGTTTGATGGCATATTCTCGCAACTCCCGGAATGACGTCACTGCCCCTCGTTCGTAGAGGTCACGGCAAGTGTTCCGCATTATGGTCTCATTCAATCCCTCAACGAATTGCTCCACTAGCGCTGAATTTGGGCTTGAGAAGAGCTTCGCATCTCGTCTGGTTAGCCGCAGAAACCGTTTCTCCAGGTCAACGGCAAAATCCCTTACACTCTCTCCTTGCTGCTGCTTGCGTTCTAGAAACAGTCGCTGCAACTCTCCAGTCGAAATCTTGTCTCCGTAGGACTGCTTAAGGAAGGAGAAAATTTCATCAATGGTCTTGGCTCGGCTATGAGAGCCTTCACTTCCAACTTCGGAATCCCCTTCAGGTAGTCAAGGAGGAATGCCCTCTTTTGGCTGGTAGGTATGGCATAGCGCTGAAATGCACCTTCGATGAAGATGATGAAGTCTTCTATTTCTCCTGGTTTTTCGTCGAATGTTACAATCTTTCTTTCCGGTGCCATGACAAGCTGTGCTCGAGTTGACCCCACCGGGCTGGGGGCACCCACCTTCTCACTCTTCGAAGGGGCCCCCTCGGGGATCAGCACAGTGAAAACCCTGTCTCCCCAACCGTCTAGGGGTGGGCCAACCGTGTTCTTGTGGGGTGGGACAACTACCTGGTCAGCTTCATCTTCGTACAGCAACCCCTGAGCTGCTGGGAACTGGGCCTGTAATGCACTAAGGGCAAGGGGGCCATTTTCTTCTGCCAGGGGAAATTTACGGACAAGTCCGTTTGGCCATGTTAACGCAAATCTCAATTGCATGAAACAAACTGATAAGAGTAATTTAAAGTTAGGTCATAAAATGACTTGAATAACTCTAATAGCCTTAATTAACTGAAGTGCAGATTTTAACAATTATATATACTTTTGCTACAATAGCAAAAACTAGCTAATACCCTCCAAGCATGGACTTACAGTACACCACAATGTTATAGGAGTGCACACACAAACCAAACTTGCGATATAACCGTGCACACAACAATCCTTCTTGCAATATAACCGTGCACACAACAATCCTTCTTGAACACTTAACTGCAAATACTAAATTGAAAGTAAAACAACTTCTGTCTTATTATTTACTCAGAGGGCGGACCTACTGCTTATAGTGTCTACCCACAAATAAAACGAATAATACTTTTCTACTATTTAAACGCCCTGTTGTTGTTTCTTACTTAACTATATTTTATTTATTTTTTTCTAACAATTACTCAATTCCACCTTCTACAGTTAGTAGATAAACACTCTTTCTGTGTAGGTAAAACTGGAAACACCTGCCGACAATTATTTAAGTACGCACCTGCAAATACCGGCACTTCACTTTCTTCGATACAAAAAAGCAATATGTGTTATACCACCTACAGGTATATAGGAACAATTGTATTTCTAACACAAGGGAATGATAAAAACATGTAGCAACGTGAACAATTATGGTAGTTGTCAGGTCGCAAAATTTTGACCAGACAGAGGTTTCTCAAATCAAAAATTACAAAGCAGATCTCCTCCTGTAAAGCACAACACGACGAAAACAATAATCAGCAATTGAAAAGGTCAACAAACTTTTGTGATCTTACAAACAGGAGAAGCCAAAAAATTTCACAAATACCTTTTTTTTCCCAATGTAACACTTGATCTAGGGCAACAGTAATCGGCTGATTTGTTTGTTTAAACACCAATTTACATGTCAAAACTTTTACTACAAAGGTTACTCCCTTTGATCTTCATTCATCTCCAATCCTGCCGACTACGCTTGTGGGGGAGCTCGGTGGCCGTCGGGGTCCCGGAAGTGGTGGGTTGGATACACGGTGGGCGATGTGTACTCCGGGGGGTTGATGAGAAGAGGGCACGCAGGTTCGAGGGGTCGGAGAGTAGGTGTAATAAGTCAATGTCCGCACCATGCTGTGCTTCTGATGGTTTATTTGTCTGGGGTCTCTGGGGTCCAAGACCCGGCCTGTGAAAATTGGTCAGGCACTCATTAGTTCCATAATACAACCATATAGTTCCATAATACATGTACATGTTATTTAAAAGGAGACATAATGCTGACAAGATTTCCGAAGATAAACTAAATAAACATGATCCAGAACAAACTAAAATTCAACCTACAAATGTATTGCCGTAGGCACAGTGTCTATATTGGGCATCAAGGAAGAAATACACATATCCAGGCCAACCCCGGCCGCTGGCTGACCAAAATTTACACACACACTAACATACATCACATGCACTCAAATATGTCCCTAAATGCACAATACAACCCATGACCTACAGAAACATCCTAGTTTGACAAAAAGAAAACTAAGTTGACAACCATCATTAACAATAATCCATTTCCATTTGAACTTGCAACTGTCATTAAGATATTATAGAACTGTCTTCACCCCGCAATTTATCCTTTACTCGTGCACGCTAACTGCACGTGACCATGCTACACGTATGGATGTTATCGAAACAAAACGTGGGCCATACTAATCAGTGCGTACTTCGCCATAGTACCGTCTAAATCAGCCCACAAATATCACTTTTGAAAACTCTTGATCTGTTCCTTTCTACCATTAAACTAGTCTATAATCATAAGCGGATAAAATAAGGGAAGTAAGCATTTACAACTATTTCATTAAGTGGTGAAATAAAGCAATGTAAATCACAACAAAAATTTGGAAGCCGTTACCTGTGAAAATTGGGCAGGCACTGCCGTGCAGCCCGCGTGGTCCAGAGGGGTATAAAATAGAACATACAGTACATGTTTATCAAACAGTTCAAGCAAGTAAGCTGGGCTTGGGTCTACAACAATCGGAATGTAGCACAGCAAAATTAGAAAAACAATGAGTAATTTCAATAATAGAAAACCTTAGTTGACATGTCCTACTTGAAATTTAATACCAACACGAACTACATGTACAAATTTGAGACCAACTTAAGTGTGTTTGTTGTGCATGGCCGCATGACCTCCACTAATTGGTTTGATTAACTCCAGCAGAGACGGCAGTACAGTAATAAAAGTGAGTACACTGTGTACATTTTTGTAAACAGGAATAACGGGCAAGGATCAAAAAGGTTACAATACATGGAAAATCATGAAATTGACAATCTCTAAATTTTGTTACGTTGGACCTCCCCACACATAGTTGAACACGTGGGTGTTAATTTATTGGAGTTTCCTTCAGATTATCTATGTTGTGTAACCAGAAGAGAAGTTCTTCGTTGGCTTGTTCTGAAATGACAACTTTGGAATTCCACGAATTTCTAGATTCAATTACACAATGCATAGCTTTGGTCATTACCCTACTCATTGATCCCACAACTAAATAGGATGAAACAATACATCCTGCCACACTGGCTAGATCTTTGACTTTAACGCAGGTTGACGAACCTGCTGACTTGGGACTTGTTAACAGTTCTTGAATTCGTTCCTTGATGCTGTTTATTTGTCTGTTTGGCAAAACAAGAGAACCATTCTTTAGGTCAATTATCAGACCTAACCACTCGGTCTCTGAAACCGGGTCCCAAGTACTCTTTTGTACATTAGGTATGAACCCCGCATTGACCAGGTCAACTTTAACCCTAAAGGGGCCTGGTTATTTTGACCATCTCTCAGCCGGGGGGGGGGGCGGATTCCGCCCCCCCCCCTAAGATCTCGGCCATCGAGTGACGAAAAATTTTGAAACTCAGCACATGCATAGAGCAACTCTTCCTAAACATACCCATGAAATTTCATGACTACAGGTCAAAGGGTTTTGGAATTATGGCTAATTAAATATTCATATGTATGAATGGCAATTCTGCTCGGTGTACACGACGTATATGCGAAAATTCAGTTTTCACGGCGCGTAGCGCCGGAAAATTTTTCGCTACGTGCCAACCCGTGGTCCGATGTTTTTGGTATCAAAAGATGCGCAATGCTCGAGGCTAAAAAGTCATAACAGCTCGGCTCGCGAAAAAAATTTTTTTAGAAGCTATCGCGGAAAATGTTGAGGGGGGGGGGCGGATTCCGCCCCCCCCCCCCGGCCCCTTTAGGGTTAACTTGAGCACTGTGCTCTCTGGCTTTCTGAAAGCTCTCTGCATAACACAAACCATCGTCTAGGAACACAACTATTTGTTTACCTTCACTTCTCCACTTCTGTACAAGTGGTCTCACCACTTTGGTGAAAACGTATGGGGCAGTGGATAGACCAAATGGTAATACAGTAAACTTGAAGAATGTAAAGGCACCTTTGTAAAACCAGGAAAACCCCAAGTACTGTTGATGTTCTGTACGAATGCTAATATGATGGATACCCCGATTTTAGGTCAAACTGGAACATAAAACCCCCCTTTTGAAGATATATCATCGCTGTACGCATATCTTCGTACTTGACAGATAGCTTCCATAAAAACCTGTCCACTTCTCTCAAATCTAGTATTAATCTCCTCTTGCCTGATTTTTGTACTGAAACTGACAAAGGATTCACTATGTATGGTTGTTCTGTGCAAGGCAAGACGCAGTGCGTCTCTAATAAATCTGAAATTGCATTTGTGACAAATTCGCTATTATTGATGGCTGAGCGATTATTCAACCCTTGGGAAAGATATCCATATACGAAGTTCACTCAACACTCTGTGTACAAACCCTATGAGAGTGGACTGAAAAATTCTAAGTGTTTTCTAAGAAAATGCTTGTATTTTCTCACCGCTCAAATTGACTTTGATGACATGAAATTGCTATCTGGGGGCTTGTTAGTCAATACAGAGGAAAATTAGTGAACTTCGCATATGGTAATCTTGCCGAATTGTGCAACCTGTGGAACACTTTTCTTCATACTCAAAGAAATTATCGGTAAAGTAACATAACTCAACTTCATTGATCGTGTCAGACTTGCTTGCTGCGGTGTCCTTGCTAGGTGGAGAAACTTGGGGTGTTGCTCTTGTCTTGCCTTCTACTGATGTTTGGGCAGGATTTTCTCCAGTGACCTTGGCTTCCGCAAGCGTAGCAGATGTCTTTGCTGGTTGGGAATCGTTGGCCACGAAAAAACTGGAATTGAGAAGCAGGAGCGACAGAAGTAGTAGCGGGAGCAGGAGTCTGGTAGTGGTAGTCACCGGTCTTGAATCTCTTGGCCCCGGCGGACTTCTTATTGGACGCCACTTTAAGCTTTCTGGCCGCCCTGTCTTCTGCCCTAGTGATCTTGTTGTCATCACCGGAGTCGTTGGCCAACTCGTTATTCTCGTATTCTTCGACTGTTGCCCAGCCAGAGGGGCTGGTATCGGCTAGTCGGATTAGCTTTTGACGATGCTCGAGCAGAGCTTTAATACTGGTTAGCTCTTGCTGTACTTCAGTGGACTGGTTTTTGCGTTCAGCTTCTACGACGCGATCCAATACAGACTGATAAAAATTATATTGTCGTTTATGGCCTTCCCTTTTCCAGGTTAATTTGGCGCTAGTGGCGGATTTGATCTTCGTATCAAAATTGGCAGAAGCTTCAGCTATCTTATCTTCCAGTATCTTAGCTTGACTAGATGAGAATTGAGCAAATAGCTCCTGAATGTCCTCTTTCGTAGCTGGAGTTGATGACATGTTTAAAGTGTTGAAAATGGCGACAGCTCTAAAAAATAACTTGTGTTGCGTTGCTGCTAGCAAGCGTGAAGTGACGCGTTTCTCCGCTAGCATCACATACCACTACCTATTCAAAATTCCCGCTCTGACCATCGGACCATACAATCATTAGCATATCAATGATAAATTCGATGCATTCTAATTCATTCTGGACTCAACCGAATACATTAACATTTTCAGTGATACTGCACACACCAGTGATGTAGTGCCTTGATGCTGGGCCTTGGCCTTAAGGCTGCCTTAAGGCTGGATTTTAGGGCCTTGGCCTTAGCCTCGAGGCTTGAGGGCAAAAGCCTTGGCCTTGGCTTTGGCCTTGAGGGTTCAGGGCCTTGCAATTTTGAGTCAAGGCTCTTCAAGGCCCATAGATTTTTGCATTTTCCAGATAAATCTGTTCAAAATTTTGCTTTTACCATTTTAATCGTATTACCATGGAGGAGGGAAGCACCCTATAGATTTGTGTGTTGGGCACACTTCCACTTTTGTAGCATCACATTTTGTTACCATTGTAGTAGATTTGCTGCAAAAATATTCCGTACACTTGTGGGGCTAATGAGATGATCACTTTAATTGCATATAACTGTGGAATAGATCTGATTGGTTGTATATGTCTCCCTGATAAGTGCTAAAGATTTGCATGTATCTGTTGTAGATAATGCTGATATTTCTGACCATGTTGGGCCAGCAAATAAAAATTTCCCAAATCAGTTTCTTGAATCCCCCTTTAGTTACACTTGTGAGAATTGTGTGTCAATATAGAAGTAAATCATCATTTTGTTTAGTTAAACCATATTGAAGACCTGAACTTATACTTTAATAGATACAGTGCAGTCATAAAACGGTGTAGGCCTATGCGAGCATGTTGATTGCAATTAAAGAAATGTTGTTCTTCGTAACGAGCAATTCGTGATGATAAGGGCGGATCCAGGGGGGCCAAAAGGGGCCATGCCCCCCCCCCCAAAAAAAAAACAAACAAACCATTTTTTTTATGTGACGTCGTAATAAAGGCAGGCAATGAGTACACCACCATCTTTTCCTAAAAAAACATCGGTTAAAATGGTAAGAAATTGCCTCAAATCGCACCACAGAGCATCTCGAATCCAAATTTTTTTCGGGACCCTTAAGCGGGCCCCGTAGCCCAAGGCGTAATTTTTTGACCCACTTTTTTGGGGGGGACCAAAATTTCTTTGCCCCCCCCCCCCGCAAATTGTGTTCTGGATCCGCCCTTGCGTGATGATGTGTCACTCATGTGACTATTAGTTCTATATTAGTGGTCATTTCAAAAAACAGGGCCTTGGCCTTGGCCTTGGCCTTGAGGGTTAAGCCTTCGCCTTGGCCTCGAGGCTTGAGGGTCAAAGCCTTGGCCTTGGCCTTGAGGGTCAAAGCCTTGGCCTTGGCCTTGACGGTCAAAGCCTTTGCTCCAACACTGGCACACACACTGCTGGTGTTGCATAACGTTAGAAAAGAGACAAAGTATTGAGTACCGACCGCAGAGCACAGACGTTGGTTGAATTCTTGTGTATTTCTCGTGCATCAGCCCATTGTGTAGGTCCTACCATGGGTCTGATTGCTGAGAAATCGCAGTGCTTTCTCTCTGCGGTGCCGTGTGTTATTTTACTTGCAACATTTGTGAAAATGCAGCTCATGTAGGTTAAATACAATTATTTTCCATATAAACTCAGTTGGTATAACAAGCATGACACCTAGTGTACAAGTTAATTCTTTCTTTTTTTCTCTCTTCATACGTGTATTTGTCTTATTTATAATCAGTATATCAGTGAAAACAATCTACAGGTGTCGGCATTTGGAAAGATTATATCTAAAACAATACAGCTTTAAATACTGGCTTTAAAAATGTTACATTAAAGTTAGATTGAGGTTTGAAGCTGTTTTGACCTATTGTTTTGCACTGCATCGTTTTGTTGTCAATACTGAGATTGTAACAAAACTTATTTCAGCAGGCAAAAATAATTCGCATATAAATGTGCACTAAAAATCTGCGATTACATTGTCGCAGATTGGGAGCAAAAGAAACGCCGGGAAACCATGATGGACTGAGATATGCGACTGGCATTCAGTTTTAGTGTCTTATTTTGAAAGACTGGAACTTGAGACTTAACAATTTGGCACGGAAATCATCCTTATTACAGATCAAAACGCAGTGTGGTTAAATTATCTCATCAATATTCGCAAGAACAACTTTTTCGATCGAAAACTTTTTCGATTTACGCTAATTTTTTTTCTCCAATTTTAGTCAAAAGGAATTAATTTGCACCCTTTTGGAAAAAATGCAGCATCAAAGGCCTCGCCATTTTGAACCGAGTTATTTTTTATTTGGATTGAAATCAGCAAATCCGTCACATAAGCCTACGAGAAGGCATTCACTGGATTAAAATGTAAAGGTTTTACCTATTTTTCTGGTTCAAATTCTATCTCTGCAGTTCCTGTACGTTTGGTGAATGGCAACACACCCAACGAAGGCAGAGTGGAAATCCTCCACCAAAACCAATGGGGAACGATTTGCAGTTACGAATACGGCAGTAAGATTTGGAATATTAGAGAAGCCAATGTTATCTGTCGACAGCTCGGCTACCCTTCTGCGTCCCAGGCCTGGAGTGATGGACGCTTTGGTCGAGGATCAGGGCCTATTTTCCTTGCCAATGTGAACTGTGATGGGCATGAATCTAGCATTGATCAATGTGATCACACAGGATGGTTCAATTATGATTGCAATCATAACCGTGACGTCGGGGTAACTTGTGAATCTGACACAGTCTTTCCGAGTAAGTGCAAAGCTCAACATCATTTTCACGCCACTAACACATTATTGGCGCTGTATGCGTTCCAAGTTTACGCGCACTTGAGACCTCTCCGGCAATAATGGAATGCCTGAGCATATTGCATGACGTAACAAAAACTAGGCGAACGTCAACTTGAGTGGCAGCGAAATACACAAATGCATGTGTGTGCATAGCATACATGTCATTCAAAATGTGACTTCCAAAAATGGAGTGCGTATTTCGGAAGCGTACTTAGGACATGACCGGAAAACATTTCAAGCCCACTATTTCGCCGCGGCCGGGCGGATTAGTAGTTTGCCTGAGCGGATTGCTTTTTTTGCACGGACGCAGTACTTTTTCACCCGGGCGCATTACTATTTCGCCAGGGTGGATTACTATTTCGTCCTGGCAGATTGCTATTTCGCCCGGGCGGATTACTATTTCGCCAGGGCGGCCATTTTTAGATTATGTTTAGCTCAAAAAAGCTCAAATTAACCCAATTTGAAATTAATATGAATTTGCTAGTATTGTTGGAACATTTTGGGGCTCTTAATACTTTTGTTGGGTGATCAGGCTATTAATCTCACTTTTTCAAGTTGGGGGATGATTTGGACAATGGTATTATTCTCCGCAACTTGTCTTCAAAACGGTTCATATCTGAAACTTGAAACTTGGACTGAACATCCTGACACAGAGTAGTACTTAATACAGTGACGTCATCGTGACGTCACCAGGTATTACAATAATATATTTTTAACGTGATATAAACATTAACTGAACGGGGAAAAAAATCATGTTAAAGTTGGTATATACGTGCTATTTCCAAACTTCGATTTTCTTTTCCGAACGAAATTTAAATGAATATAATGCCTTCTCAGGCCCAAAAAAATAATAATCGGTCTCTGGTCAGACCGAAGTTCTGGAATTGATGTGGCGACACGTTTGTTTGTTTGTTGTTGTTGTTGTGTGTTTTTTCAAGCTTGAATTGTACAGACAAGGTGGGTACTATTTTGCTTTTGTGTGTCCTCATTATACATTGGTGTCCTCCATAATTTGCCTTGGTGCCCTTTATCATTTGCCTTGGTGCAATTTCCCCATTCCTTGATGCTCCTAGGTGCAAACATTTGAGAAGGTGAGGCAATAGAGGGCGCTGTTGTGGCTTCCGTGTTAATTTGAAGAAAAAAAGGTTAACGCGCATGATTAAAATCAACGCGCGCGCTGACCAGAGAACGGGTTTTTTTTGGCCTAACAAATAAATTTGTAATTCTTTTCATTAGTAGTCCGTCTGGCTGGTGGAAACGCGTCGCATGAGGGGAGAGTAGAAATATTCTACCGCTGTAACTGGGGTACTATCTGTTATTATGACTGGCGTATTGAAGAGGCCAACGTCATCTGTCGACAGCTCGGCTACCCTTCTGCAACTGACGCCTGGCGGGATGCTCACTTTGGTCCAGGATCAGGACCAATACTCCTGGCCAACGTCAGATGCCGTGGCAGTGAATCAAGCATTGAACAATGCGATCATAATGGATGGTACAATCACGGCTGTGGGTTTCATGACTATGATGTTGGAGTCACTTGTAACGATACATCAGACGATAATCCAGGTGAGTTGATCACCTTAAGGCGAATAGCCAAAAGACGACCTTTCTATTAAAAATCGTCTGTAATTAAAAAAAATCTCAGAATGACATAAATACACAGGTGAGTCAAAAAGGAAACTGACTTAATATAAAAAAAAAAACCAAGCGTGATTCGTTCCTCATTAAACATGTTACACAAATCTGACTTGGAATTTGAAATGCCTGTGTGTAATCTCTGGTTCTCAGTCAGCTGAATAGCTCGAAAGCTTTTAGCATAATTATCTTGGACGGTTGTGTGCCAGTGGTTTTAGTGAATCATGCATAACTTCTGACGGCATTGATCAATTTTCGTATGTGCCTAGTGGAAGAACATGCCCGTTTAATACATGCTCCATTGGCGTATCAATACATGCTCCTTAAAATTGGGTAATTAATCTTTGTCATTTTCTTTTTAACTCACCCTGTATAGTAGAAGCCATTTTACATTAAACTTTTTCCCCCGTTTTTCCCCCTTAGTCACAGTTCGTTTAACAAATGGTAGCGACCCCTTCGAGGGACGAGTAGAAATATACCACGATGGTCAGTGGGGCACTGTCTGTGACGATGGCTGGAGCATTGAAGATGCCAACGTCATCTGCCGACAACTCGGCTACCCTCCTGCATCACAGGCCTGGCAGGGTAGTCACTTTGGTGGGGGATCAGGACCGATTCTCTTGCGTAATGTTGCTTGCAATGGCACCGAATCAAACATAGACCTATGTGAACACAGTGGGTGGTTCAATCACAGCTGCAGTCATGCAGAAGATGCCGGAGTGACTTGTGGGGAGCAACTCATTGTCAATACCTCTTCACCAGGTAACCACTTTAAGTATACTGGTCCCCACCATCCATAACATTGGGACCCGTACCTAGTCCCCATTCAAGGTCATTGATGATTGGATAACCTCTGCGCGTGCGCAGTATGACTGTTCACTTTTGAAAAATGACGATAACAGCTTCGCGCATGGATGACACCCTAGACTTGGCACACGTCAATGTGTTCAGCTTTTGAAAAAGAACAGCAAGTATTATTTCAAAAAAAAAAAAATGAAATAAGGGAACTGACCGAAACCGGTCCCCGATTTCGTGACGTTACGGAACCGGTAGCAATGACGTGAATACGTTAGATTCCATGTTACCTTCCCATGTTACATTCCCAAAACGTCAAGTGCATCATTTCAATAAAATGAAATGTTACTCTTTTTTGCCGATTCTTGCCTTTGGAAGACTTTTTAAGGGAATTGTAGTCTGAAAGGCAAATCCCAACGTCTAAAACATTTCCTTGTTCTGCAGCCTCGCGAAATCGGGGACCGGAACCAGTTGAGTAGCACCTACCTGAACAAAATTAACATATCTACTTGAATATTTATACGGACAGTGGTATTTGAGGGCAGCAGACAATGTTTTGTTCGTATTCACGTCATTGCTGCCGGTTCCTTCTATGCATTTTTCTCTGCCATTAGTTCTGGTGCGTCTCGTGGGTGGAAACACACCCAATCAAGGAAGAGTGGAAGTGTACTATGGGTGTAACTGGGGTACAGTCTGTGATAATGGCTGGAGCATTGAAGATGCCAATGTCATCTGTAAACAGCTTGGCTACCCCTCTGCATCATGGGCATGGCAGAGTGCTCACTTCGGTCAAGGATCAGGGCCTATTTTACTGGATGATGTCGCCTGCACTGGACACGAATACAGCATTGATCAGTGTAATCACAGAGGATGGTTCCGCCATAACTGTCACCACGGAGAAGATGCTGGAGTGACATGCCGTGTAACAATTTCTTCCCCGAGTAAGTGAACGACAGGTTTAGAATTGGTAAAACTTTCATTTAAGGACTATAGGACATGACAGGCTGAATTGGTATATTCTGTGTATCATCCGTTGTTCAACGGACCCATCACGCTAGCTCCGCAACAATGTCTGGTATGTGAGTATTTTGACCCCGCACTCCAGCAAATCGGAGTCGACTTCGGAAAATGTGACGCCATTTCATGCAGTAATGTGAACTAAGCTGTTAAATGGTAGATTGGCTGCCATGGGTTTTTTTTTTTTTTGTAATACAGCCCTGGGTTACAAAAGACCCGATAAAAGGCGCCCGCTGAATGGTCATAATCTGGAGGTTGAGAGGTAGTCTTTTTTCCCATAAAGTATCGCCAAATCTGCATGGGCATCATAGACGCTTCTTTGCAAGTTGATTTTCAATATTAAGATGCAGCGAGGGGCCTTTCAAATATAGAAACATTTAACGTGTCTATAGTCTGGCAAGAATAAACTGGGTTCAATGAAATGGCAGCAATATTTATGTGGCTTTCTGTTAAAATTGTTTTTGGAAACTGACTTCGCGCTTTTCTTTACTTAGTTCCAGTTCGTCTTGCCGATGGGAACGCCCCTAATGAAGGAAGAGTTGAGCTGTTCTACGAGTGCAATTGGGGAACAATCTGTAGTTATAACTGGGGCTTAAACGAGGCAAATGTCATCTGTAGACAGCTCGGCTACTATTCTGCGTCACATGTCTGGCGGTATGCTCATTTTGGTGAAGGGTCAGGACCGACTCTACTGGATTATGTTGTATGTAATGGAACTGAAACCGGTATCGAACAGTGTGAGCTCACAGGATGGTATGGTGCATGTTACCATAGAAATGACGTTGGAGTAACATGTAGTGGAGACACCACCTCCCCTGGTAAGATAAAGTGTAATGGATTTTTGTTTTCATAATACCTTTTGTGAAGTAAGTTTCCTGCAGACTTCATATCAAAATGTTCCGTAATTGTGAAATTACAAAATACTCCTATCAGCAGAGTTCAACACAGTCAGCTCAAATCCTGCACTACACAAGCAGAGATGGGGAGGATTTCCCTCCCCCTTTGACCCAGGGATGGGCAATTGCATCCCCCACCCAATCGATGTGGTCGGAAAGAAAACGCTGATATTAAGGTTATCTTGTTGTTTCCTGCCATTCAAATTTATGAATTTGTTTTGATGAAAAATGGAAAAACCAGCAGAACAAAAATGTCCATTGCACTGTTTTATATAAGGTTTTACCATGATCACCCCCTATTTTTATATTGTGTCGACAACCCCCCCCCCCCCTCCCGCACTGCTTTTCGAAGTTTCAAGCCTGTGCAATTTTCATATTATTATGTTATGAAATAAACATGTTACATTGTTAATACAAATGTGTTAAGTAGTTAAATTAATCTTCGTACCGTAATAACTGAGTCTTCTTTCTCATTCAGTTCCAGTTCGTCTTGCCAACGGAGCCACGCCTTACGAGGGAAGAGTAGAGGTGTACTACCAAAACCAGTGGGGGACGGTATGTGGTAACGGATGGGACATTGAAGATGCAAACGTCATCTGTCGACAGCTTGGCTATCCTTCTGCATCACTGACCCCCCAGGATGCCTATTTTGGGAAAGGTTCAGGTTTAATTCTCTTGGATGGTGTTGCTTGCAATGGCACAGAATCGAGCATCGACCAGTGTGCTCACAGCGGATGGCTGAACAATAACTGTGATCATAGCCAGGATGTTGGAGTGACGTGTGCTTTCTTAAACCCGTTAACAGGTGAGTATATTCCATCTTCAGTGACATTATAATTACTAACCAATCATAGCTGAAAAATTGCCGCGAGATAAACGCAAATGTTGAAATAAAACTCTTTTTTTTTCTAGTTTCAGTTCGGCTTGTGAATGGGGATGCACCTAATGAAGGTAGAGTGGAAGTTTATTACAAATGCCACTGGGGGACAGTCTGCCATAATGGCTGGTCCATCAGAGATGCCAATGTCATCTGCCGACAGCTCGGTTACCCTTCTGCATCCCAGGCCTGGCGGGGGGCTCACTTTGGCCAAGGTTCGGGGCCAATTCTCCTCAACTATGTTGCGTGTCAGGGCAATGAATCAAGCATAGCTAAGTGCCATCACAATGGGTGGTATGTTAGCTGGGGATGCAGACATTACGACGACGCTGGAGTAACGTGTGACTTAGCATTACCTTCACCTGGTTAGTTATAATTAGGTTTAATCATACTTAATCAATAAACAAGGAGGAACAGGCCCACAAATTCTTTTTTTAACGTTTTCCTCAATCTCTGGATTGCAGTTTTGGTGCTGGATCGTTTATCAATCTAGCCTCATTGCAGTAGGCTGAGGTGTACACGGTTTTAAAATGTTTTTTTTCTTGACGAAAAATTAATTATCCGACGTTACGATTATCTGAGGCTAGTTTTTCTTTCGAAATGGTTTTCGGCCATGTATACATTAAAGGGAAAATACAACATTTGCAAACATCAAAAAATAAAACTACCAAATCAAATACCTTGCTGGACTGTTAGTGAATGACAGTGTAAAGCATCCTGTAAATCATGACACCTGGTATACTGTCATTTTCAATACAAGTGGTATTTTTGTATCAATTTCCAACGCTGATCGGCCGACCAGCGTTGGAAAAAAACTGTTTTTTTTTCAAATACTGGCCCCAGTTGACCATCGCACTTGTTTGCAATCGATTACACACCTATGAACGGGTACAAGCCAGCTAGAGTGGTTCCCTGACCTTACAATTCCCAATGTATGTAAACTGCTCTGTTTCTTCTTAAATGGAGTCAGGGAACCAGACTACAGGAAAATGATTGTTTTTCTTGGTTTTTATAGCATTTTCGAACCCAAAACCTCAAAAAAGTCAGTGTAACTATATTTGCTATATATTTCCAACCCCCTAAATTCCATCCATTTCTGAAAATTACAGCAAAAGCAAATGATGTTTATCCCCCTTAAGTTCCTAATAACATGTATTAATATCAAAAAAGGCTGTATCATTTTCAATCATAGTATCTGTACGTCTGATTAATGGACGAGCAGCTAATGAGGGCACAGTTGAGGTGTACTACAGAGGCCAATGGGGGAGTGTCTGTGGTTACAACTGGAGAATAGAAGAGGCCAACGTCGTCTGTCGACAGCTCGGCTACCCTTCTGCATCCCAGGCCTGGCAGTATGCTCACTTCGGTCAAGGATCAGGACCGATTCTATTTGAGTATGTTGAATGCGATGGACATGAATCGAACATTGATCAATGTGATCATAGTGGCTGGGCCGGTCTTTATTGCAATCATTACTATGATGTTGGAGTAACGTGTGATCTTACCATTCAGACACCTGGTAAGTTGATGAATCGACATTCTTTTAGCAGAAAATTTGTGAAAGTACGTTCATGTCTCGTTCTTCTATAAACTTCATTAAATCGGAATTAAGACTTGCGAAGGCCGACGGTAATAATTTGGGGGGGAAGGAGGGGAAGGGGGAACGATCGCTGGATGTGATTTTAAACAGTTGAGATTATCTTTGAAGTCGGTTATGGATTCAACATCTAAAGTAATACTTGGAGAAGTGTTTCTCAAAAGAAAATCACTGAAGCTGTTTCAGTGTGTAGTTCTGACATCATGAAGTTCAGTGATTTTCCACCAAGATGCCGGACAGAACAGCACACGTAAAAGTTTTGTTTTAGAGACTTTATTCCATTGATGAACAAATGTCATAATTAACCGATGATGAAGATGTGACAATTTCGATAAATTTCGATTCCCAATTCATTGGGTTGTTCTTAATCCAAATTCTACACGTGTAGTGGCAACATTCACACTTGTATTCATTCGTTGCAGGAGCGGATCGGGGGGGGGGGGGGGCTAGGGGGGCAACCCCCTCTCAAGCTCTGTCATTTTTTCATAGAAATGTATTAATTATAATGCGACCCCCCCCCCCCGGGCCACCCTGGGTTAGGGAGTATTTCACCACTATTCTGTAATGTAGTGTTAATGATCGTTAATAAGTATGGTATGAGCCACCGCACCCCCCCCACCACCACCCCACCCCAACCCCCACTTATTGATTTTCGGAAGGCAAGTGTCCAGATAAAAAAAGACACCTGTCTACATTTCAGATTGTTTTTGCTGATGAGACCCACTCACCCCCGCAAAAATTGATGGATCCGCCCCTGCAATGTTATTCAAACTAACTTGATAATTATAATCCAAATATGTGTTGCCTTTTAAAGTGTTGATACGCCTTGCCGATGGCAGCACCCCTCATGAAGGTAGAGTGGAGCTCTACTATCAGTGCTACTGGGGTACACTCAGTGATTATGACTGGACCATCGAAGATGCCAACGTTGTTTGTCGACAGCTCGGCTACTCCTCTGCAGTGCAGGCCTTGGGTTATGCACACTTCGGTCCAGGATCAGGACCGATTCTCTTGTACAACATTGAGTGTGATGGGTACGAGTCCAGTATCGACAGATGTGACCACAACGGATGGTATGCAGGCAATTACTACTACGACTTCACTGATCATTGGTATGATGCTGGTGTGGTGTGTAATGTTACGCTTCCCTTACCTGGTGAGTTGATCCTTCAAAACACCAAGGACCTATAAGGAAGGGGTGTTAAGTTGAACAGGGATCATGGTTGTAACATTCGGTTTGTCGCGGTTGGGAATCAGCAGATCAGATTCATGCCATGGAGAATGGAGTTACACATATCAGAGCGAGAGGTAATGAAGGCCTGTACCAGTTGCTCGCCTGCTGATTTTCGAGAGATGTTTACTGTGCTGAGGTTTCTGATATTTTTTGCTGTCCATTGTGAGACATGTAAAACGTGCGGTGTAAGAGTCATTGTAGAATCCATTACGACGCCGAGTTTGACGCCGAGATGTAGCCCACTTTTTGTAGCCCACTTGAGCACTTTCTTTGACGCCTTGTAAATGCGTTTTGAACAAAATTGTATTAATTGGAAAGAGAATTTAGTAATAGTTATAGCGTCAACACAACCATCCTTTAAAACCTGGGCGTTTTTTTTTGTTAGTCTTGCGAGAACCATGCAAGAATGAATTTCGGGGTTCACAATTTTGACTCCTAAAAATCGAGCTGTTGATTGCTAGTTGTAAATCCTGCCGCTCCATGGTTCGCATTCTGCGGACGTGCAGGAAACTTCATTTATGGACTGATGCTATAGGTATTTTGTGACATACTCACAACGTGTACAATATATGGAATAGAGACGGCTTGAAATATGTATGCTTATGCCACAAAATGTCCGCCGAGTCCATTGTAAACAATTGGGGTTCGTCTTCTTTTCCTCGGAAACGGTAAGATATAAGCTTAGTTTTCTTTAACCCAAAGGGGCCGTGATATTTTTTACCATCCCACAGCCGGGGGCGGATTCCGACCCCCCCCCCCCAGATATCGGCCATTGACTAACGAAAAACAACTGAACATGAACATACCCAAGAAATTTCATGACTACAGGTTAAAGGGTTTCGGAGTTATGGCTAATTAATTATTCAAATGCACCAAATGCTAATTCTGCTTTGTGTACGCAACATATATGAGGAAATTCAGTTTTCACGGGAAAAAAAATGTTTCGCTGCGCTGCAACCCGTGGTCGGAAGTTTATGTTTTCGTCATCAAAAGATGCGCTAGACTAGAGGATAACAAGTAAGAAAGGCTGGGGTCGGGAAAAAAATGAAAGGGTATCGCGAAAATAATGGGAAGGATTCCCCCAGCCCTTTCAGGGTTAAACCAGACCTTTGAAATTGGCTAAGTAAACAATCCAAAATATGACATTTTCGGGCATTTCAGGCCGTAATGCCCCTTTAAGAAACCACGAAAACCTAGACACTTTGTATGTAATTTGAATTTCACCCTCACTTTGACAATATATCAGCACTCGCCAGATGATTTGCATCCAGCCAGTTGGTGTATATGACTCCAAAATCCGAGATGAAGAGCAATCCTAGCAGTGTTAAACAAATATCTTAATAGCTTCAATTTGAAAATATCGTAAAACATATATTCAATTTGAAGGATTTTGTTTTTCTCATTAAATATCTAGGTTCGTTTCTGGGTAATAAATTTCCCAACATGTCTTTTAAATCTAGTTGAGTTATACCCGTTTCTGGGAAAATTTCAGTTGTAGTTAAAAGATTTCGCGACATGGTTAAATTACTGTTATCAACCCAGAGGTTTTAAAATTCAACTGTAATTTTATAGCAACTAATCAATGTGGATTTTTTCCCTTAAAGTTTCAGTTCGTTTAGTGGATGGTGGCACTTCTCATGAAGGGATCGTTGAAGTATATGATCAATGTCAGTGGGGCTCCATCAGTAGCTATCAGTGGAGCATCAAAGAAGCCAACGTTGTCTGTCGACAGCTTGGCTACTCGTCGGCCTCCCAGGCCAGGATGTACGACTTCCATAGCCGACAGATAGGCCTGGTTCTCCTCACGAATGTCGCATGCATTGGAAATGAGTCGAGAATTGACCAATGTGATTACACGAACATTTTGGATGATACCGATCATTATTATTATGATTATGATGTCATCGTGGGAGCAACCTGCAATCCTACAACCCCTCCACCGGGTAACTTATTTCAATCAAATGTTATTGCTCCTTCTATGGTATTTATTTTCTGGCTATTTCCAAAAATGATTTTGTAATTGGGTCATTCCATCAATTTTGGGTCCAATCTTTTGTGTCCGTGTTACATCTGACATGTATCAGATATTGTCTTTCAGGCAGAGTTGTAATGACTCGAGTCAATGACTCGACTCGAGTCCGACTCGAGTCACTTTTTTTGGCGACTCGACTCGACTCGAGTCCCGACGGGTAAATGACTCGACTCGACTCGAGTCACCGCGAGCAAATGACTCGACTCGACTCGAGTCCCTCATCAGAATGACTCGACTCGACTCGAGGAAGGCTAATAAGACTCGAGTCCCAAAAAATAAAAGCAAAACTTATTTGCGAAAAATATTTGCAATGACTTACGCCGCGCCGTTCGCGTTGCCAGTTTTTGTTCACGTCACGTTAATGTTCGCGAATAATGTACGTTCATATACAGCGGCCGTCTGTTTTCCTTCCTCCATAATGATACAACAAACATACACCGTGTCCAGACTCCCACCTTGTGGTTCTATAGCATGTAATGCTAAACCCGGAACCAGACTTAAAACGCATTTCTCAATCCGTGGTTTCATCATTGGTTTCGGGTGATTTTGAAGTTCTTGGTGGAACGCTGGCTAAATTCATGTCCCGATTTCACAAAACAAATGGATACGGACGGGCCCACCTTTAAATAATCAGAAACAGTTTTGTATAATGCAATTATGTTTTGATCAGCGATCAGCGAACAACAAAATCTAGACCCGAAGCCAAACCAGTTATAAGACCGAAGTTTCACATCTTCTTATCTGTGACGTGAGCTAGCAATGGAAACTGTTGGTTGGGTACCATACAACATACTTTATGTCTTTGGATTTTCGTAATAGACCGGTGCCTTGTATTTCTCTCTTGTGTTTGTTGCTTTTTATTGTAATTTATTATATAGTGTTCAAATATTTGTGACTCGAATTGACTCGAGCTAAATACTTGACTCGACTCGACTCGACTCGACCACACTCTGTGACTCGACTCGACTCGACTCGACCTTCTTGACCTAATGACTCGACTCGACTCGAGTCACTTCTTTAAAATGACTCGACTCGACTCGAGTCACAAAAATCAGTGACTCGTTACAACTCTGCTTTCAGGACACATTAGTTAATGCCTTCAGTCCCAAGAGTGATTATGTATAGCAAAGCACCTGCCACGCAAATACAAAATAGTGTGAAGTCAATTGTAATGATACTTCATTGGCAAAATCAACAGGTCAGGTGTAATTAACAGGGACACAACAAATGTCCGGTTTTTATAGCAGAAAAAAAATCGTTCTTTAAATTCTTTGTATGGTGCAATATTTGCACATATTTTTGCGAAATATATATTTTAACGGAAGCATGTTTTCATTTATGATATCGACGATATAGTGTTAGTCCGACTTGCAGACGGGAACACGCCACATGAGGGCAGAGTGGAAGTTTACTACAAATGTCAGTGGGGAACTATTTGTCAGAGTCACGGGGAAACCGGCTGGAACATAAGTGAAGCCAACGTCATTTGTCGACAACTCGGCTACCCTTCTGCATCCCACGCCTGGTGGAATGCTCACTTTGGTGAAGGAACAGGGCCGATCCTCCTGGCCAATGTTGAATGTGATGGGGACGAATCCAACATTGATCAGTGTGACCACGGAGGATGGTTTAGTCAATACTGTGACACTCACGATAGAGATGTTGGCGTAACGTGTGTCGTTACAACTCCTTTACCTGGTAGGATTTCCAGTTGTTTTACTAAGATTATAATTGTTCACGTCATATTGTCACTAATAATAGGTTCTACATATTTAAAGTTCACATCATTATTTACCGTTTCATCATTCGGTGACTGTCAAAGTGTAAAATTATGTGGATAGTCGCATAATATAAAATCGTTTGCTATTTTACAGTGGGAGAGATTTGGTTTTAAACAGACGACATTTCTCTTTTCAGTACTGGTGCGTCTTGCCAATGGTAGCAACCCTTATGAAGGCCGAGTGGAAGTATACTACCAAGACCAATGGGGTACAGTCTGCGACAATGGCTGGAGCATTGAAGATGCCAACGTAATCTGTCGACAGCTCGGCCTCCCTCCTGCATCACAGGCCTGGCAGGGTAGTCACTTTGGTGAAGGATCAGGACCGATTGTCCTGAGCAATGTTTCTTGCAATGGCAATGAGTCCAGCATTGACCAATGTGATCACAGTGGATGGTTGCCGAATGGTTTAAGTCACGGAGAAGATGCTGGGGTTACCTGTGGAAATAACTATATAAATGCAACTACACCACCAGGTAAGATGATTGTCAAAGCATTGAAGAAGTTTTATGGATACTTCCTTTAAAATAACGTCCTAAATATGCATATATATACTATTTCATCCCTGTTGAATTTGTCGCTGACCTTTCAATGGGATGGTGATAAACAACTACTGATTTCAGAAGTGCACAATTTCAACGAGTACATTTCAATGAGTTTTTATTCCCATCCACGGAGGCCTGGCGTAAATTGGTTGACAGAGAAATTGATAGTTCCGTACAGAAATGTAAATATGGTTTCAATTTGATTTCTTTATGAAGAAGACAAATAGAGTCCAAGTCAGTTGTAGAGAGATGTGCAGAGATTGTAGAGAGATGCGTCAAATGTGTTTCCTTTCGTGTCACTGTATTTGCCGATGTCACGGAAGACAATTTGTTTACCTTTTTTTTTTTAATTGACGTTTAGTCCGTCTCGTTAATGGAAATAGTCCGAATGAAGGAAGAGTCGAAGTGTACTACAAATGCTTCTGGGGTACAATCTGCCATAACGGTTGGAACATCAGAGATGCCGATGTCATCTGTCGACAGCTCGGTTACCCTTCTGCATCCCAGGCTTGGTGGTATGCTCATTTTGGCCAAGGATCAGGGCCTATTCTCCTCGACGACGTCGCATGTAAGGGAACCGAAGAGAGCATTGAGCAATGCGAGCACAGTGGATGGTTTAACCACCAACAGTGCCTGCACTACAACGATGCAGGAGTGACTTGTTACAGTGGTGTTGATGCTACCTTCCCTCCATTGGGTATGTATGCTGTGTGACATTGAACCAATCAACATTGAAATATGTGTAGCAAAGTGAATTTCAGTATGAAGTCCGTGCACGATTACCTCATCAACGGTTACAAAGGGAGAGTTGGGGAGACCACTTGTAGGGACATCTGAACGCATTGAACTTTGTGGAGCGAATTCTATTTTGTATGTAATCGTTCCAACAGATACCCAACCTCCCGTCATCACATGCCCAGCAAGATTGACAGTGGAGACTGATTCAGGCCAAAACTTTGCTACAATTTCACTACCCGCGGCTGCTTCGGTTTCTGACAACTCGGACGTGGTTGCCGTATTCATCAAGTTAGATGGTTCTGCGCAAAATTACAATTATCAGGCTAACGATGACGTAATTTTGAGCCTCCTGGGGTCGCCACATTTGTTGCATTACACCGCCTTTGATGACTTTAACAATTGGGCGTCATGTGACATGTACATTGAGATTGTTGGTATGTTGCTTTCCTTTCCTTGATACAAGAAAATTGGCACCGTAGTTCATGATCATGATCTCAGTGAAACACTTAGATGTAAAAGTCCGTCGGAAATTGAAATAAGTAGATAGATACAATGTAAAGCGTCCAAAGTCTTAGCTAACATGTCATGTGTACAGTGAGGTTGGACTTGCTGAAGTTTCCAAGAGGCACATGGATTCTTGGCCAAACCGTACACTGTATAACTTGGATGAGATGTTGTAAACTTTGTAATTCAGATTTTGAATTGGTTTATTTGCAAAGAGAGGTTATATTCACAACGGGGTATATGTATATTGATCATAATTGTGTTTTTACAGCTTCAACAGACTATATTGATTGGATTTTTTCGTCAGTCAAATGTTTTGTTTCACCTTATAGATCACGAATCCCCTGAAGTCCTCGGTTGTCCGGATGACGTCATCATTCCCGCCACCTCATCGTCCAACCAGGCGTCTCATAGGTGGACGCCTCCAATGACCTCTGACAACTCCAATACAGAGGTAGATGTGACATTTACCTGCCAGGTAACCCCGCCTGGTGAATGTTACCAAGCTGGCCACGGTACATTTCCGGTTGGGGTGTCTATAGTGAGGTACACAGCTAGAGATCAGTCTGGGAATGAGAACATCTGCAAGTTTTGCATTACAGTTACAGGTATGTGAGAACCTGATGTGTTACATTTCTTTTGCTACTTTTTAAAATTATTGGAACAAAGTCTTTGGAAGACATTGTTGTTGCCTTTAGAAATGACTCGTGTAAGAAATTATCTCTGCCTTCTATTTTCTTTGTAACAGTAGATACCGTTTGTCCAGCAAATGCGCCCATGCCTTGGCCAGTACTGGTTTGAACAGAACCAGCGTAAACTCAATAGAGCCAATAAACTTGCTCAACTTCCCACAAAGCTTATGAACTATTGGACAACCTGCACACTGTTGTAGAAAGGGTAACTAAGATGAGATGATGTAACAAAAAAAAGTCATTGGGGTTGTAATTTGTTGCACCTGTTTGGTAAAGTCGTAAGTAAGAGGAAGTATTATGGGGAACTTGATTATTCCCAATGGCTTATTAGAATGATTTTATGCTACTAATAATTATTAAATCTAAAAATTAATGTGGCCTGACGTTGCGAACTTAGCAAGTTCTTCTTCAGAGGCTAAAACAGAAATGACAGAGGTACATACATTAACATGGGGGTGCACACAAACATGCAGGGCTGAAAGAAGAAACACAAAAGGAGGTTTAGGTGGGAAAGGTGTGGAAAGATGCAGGGGAGGGTGGATGAGAGAACAAAGGAACAAAGGGAGATGGCAAACCGCAAGAGGTCTGGTGTAAACAGGGGAGGGGCCAGAAAGGGGAAGGATCAAAGGTCACAGGGAGTGGGAACGGACAAAAGAGTGTGAGAGTGATGATG
The DNA here is from genome assembly GCA_029964075.1 of Patiria pectinifera. Classification (NCBI taxonomy): domain Eukaryota; kingdom Metazoa; phylum Echinodermata; class Asteroidea; order Valvatida; family Asterinidae; genus Patiria; species Patiria pectinifera. The sequence goes on from CM057132.1 coordinate 6,737,312, forward strand.
GAGGTGGAAAGGGATGAAAGATGGGGGAAGATGGGTAAACACAAACAAGGAAGACCAGGTTGATTATCTGTAACAGAAGACAATGGAGGAAGAAAAGGATTAATCATTCCCAAGTTGGATGTTTAGACCATGTGGTTGAATAGTTCGAAGACGATTCATCCACACTTTCTCTCTGCTGAGGCGAACTGAGTCCTTGCGATGGCCAAGAGATTCAATGCCCTGCAAAATCATATCAGAAATGGAGTGGTTAGGCAGGTTGAAGTGATGACCAACATGGGTGTCTAGTTTCTTGGTGTTGACCGTTGACCGGTGGGCATAGAAACGCTTCTTGAGCGTATTCACCTACATACTGCACTCCACAGACCCTGTAAGAAATGAGATATATTACATTAGAGGTGTTACAAATGATGTTACCAATGGTTCTGTGAGTAGTGACAGAAGAGTGGCCAGAAAAGGAGTCAGACTCCTGGATATGAATCTGGCAGACAACACATCTGGAACTGCACTTGAAAGTACCATGCTGGGTGGGAGGGGATGCATCCAAGGATGGGACTTCAGCTCGAACAATCAAGTCCCGTAGATTTCGAGGACGCCTGTAAGCCAAGGTGGGGCCGTTGGGGATGCGCGGGCAAGGCGATCTGAAGTATGGAGGATATGATGATTGGCATTAGTGATTTTGCGAAGGGGAGGGAGATTGGGGTGAAACGTGGTAACCAAGGGAATCATGGGTTTGGCCATGGCATCAGGGGCCTTTCCCGTGAGAGCTAGATTTCTGGGGATAGCTTTAGCTCTGGCAATGGCACGATAAACTTGACGAGAGCTGTGACCCCTGGCCACCAAGTTGTTCCTCAGTATCTGTGTATGGCGGAAGAAATCGGAATCATTAGAACAAGTTCTTCTGAGTCTGAGTGCCTGGCTAAACGCTATGCCAGTTTTGCAGTGCCTGGGGTGACAGCTGGAGGAGTGGAGGTACTGGTGGGTGTCTGTGGATTTGGAATACAGGTCAGTGGTTAGTGAGTTGCCTTGCTTGCGGACGGTGACATCCAGAAAGTGGGTTTGGTGAGCCGAGAACTCCGACGTGAATTTGATGGTTCTGTGGAAGGAATTGATGTGGTTAGTGAAGGTCAAGAGACTGTCCTCATCACTGGTCCAGATGAAAAAAAAAACATCATCAATATATCTCCACCAGATCCAAGGGCGACATGGGGCCGAGGCAAACCCACTTTCTGTTTTAGCCTCTGAAGAAGAACTTGCTAAGTTCGCAACGTCAGGCCACATTAATTTTTAGATTTATACATTTCAGGTCCATCCAGTCAGTAAGCAGTTTGCAGCAGTCTTACTTTTTTCACTAATAATTATTCACAAATGGTTTAAATTAATAACGTGCCGAATCTTTCCATGTTTTAAGGTCAGTGTGAAACCGAAAAATACGCAGGTTTGACATGGCCTGTGACGTCAGCAGGATCAACTGCAAAGTCATTGGAGAGATGTCTACTTGATACCATTAATGGTAAGAACACTGCGCCATCTTGCAATAGCTTGCTATTTTTTATATTTAAATAATATACTCCATCATAGTTATTGGCATTTTAACCCTTATATAGGACTAATTTTTAAAACGAGTATTTCTACAAATAACCCCCATCAGCCGGTGAACCTCGAGCTGTAAGGAACTGTTCGGTTGTAGAGCCTCCTGTGTACGTCCAATGGGAGGAGCACGAGCCTCGTAGCTGTGGTGAAAATAGGGACGAGGTCACCTTTGCGGACGTTGAACAGGTAAAGTTGTGTCTAAATTTAAAAACAAAAACGGTCAAGGGTTTTTAAATAAAGGATAAATAAGTTCGAAAAGCAGCTACAGTCTTACAAATCCAGTCTCAACTTTGAATCATTCGTTTTTAATTTCTAAGACGTAAAGCTAAACATATTTCAAAGCAGATCTCTTGCTTAAAACATGTGTCCTTCTGGGTAACAATATTTCAAGATCCAGTTACCATCTTTTGGTTATAGGTTGAGGTTAGTACAGGAAACGTGGTTGAAGTGGCCAAGTTTCTGGCCAGTCAGACGTCAGCGTCATCTGAGGATTCAGAAGATGTGGAGGCGGTTTCCAACATTCTTGCGAACATTGTCGGGGCAGGATCTGGTGACACGGAGGTGTGTGATAGTTATAAATACAAATTACTCAGAGCAAGTGTTGGAGAAAAAAAACATGCGAGAAGAGCCCGATTTATGAATGACGACAACTTCATATGCAACGTATTGGGATTTACTGTTTTCCTCTCTTATTATTTAACTAAATGAATTAGTTAAATCTAGCTGGGAGTACGTACCGGGGACTGTCAGCCATGTCACCATGAGTGCTCAGGAAATGACTCTCAGTTTTGTGATATAAATTGGAAGTCACAGTAAATCACCTTTAGCCAGAGATTGGATAATTAAACCGAACCAGAACGCAACCATTAGGGCCCACCACATATAAAATAGTTCTGAGAAAGAACCAAAAATAACCAAAGAGCTCAAATGTAATACATTCGTATTGATGTCCTTGCGAAGGTTACTGAATTGGTGTTGGAGACTGTGAGCAATGTCATCATGAGTGTTGGGAAAACTCCTGACTCCCAAACTCCCGATATCAATGCTGGTAACTCCTCAGCTATCATACAGTCCGTAGAGCGTCAGGTTTCCTTGACCCTGAGACAAGAAGGTAAGCTCAGTATTCGTCAGGACACCATCCACGTCGAGGCGGTCAGTCTGGATCCGACACTGGCTCAAAATGGTTTCAGCTTTGTATCTGTACGTCACCCTGGACAAGGGTCACCACAAGAGGGCTCACTTGTTGGTACTGAAGTCCAGACGTTCATGGATAGCAGCAACATCCCTTTGGGTATCGATGTGTTGGCATCGGTTCAATTACCAAGGAACATCATTGACTTGATCCAATCATCTGACAGTAAGTAACTTCAGTTAGGGCCAATGCTTTTGATTGCTTTTCTGAAAGAATAGATTCTCTGGAGGGGAGGTTGAATTCTTTGTTTGGGGAAGCAGGTTTGAAAGAAGATCTGATACCATGACATGGACGTTATTGAGCTTAAGAGAAAAATATCTGTTTCCCAAAGTGTACATTTACTAATTTACAGCACATATTTGATTAGTATTGCCGAATACCATCAATCACTTTGACTAAATTACGTTTGCTTAATTAATCTGGATGTAGGTGACAGCTATGCCCAACTGCAGGCCAGTTTTCTGATCTACGCTGACGATACGTTGTTCCAGTCCACTTCAATCAGAGAGAATCGAGGGGAGAACAACTCGACTCGTAAGGTCGCTGGATCTGTCGTCTCACTGACTGTGGAGAATGCTGAACTTGTTAACCTCACAGAACCAGTCGTGATTGCATTCAAGGCATGTAAATACATATCTAAGTAGGAAATTGTTTGTAGTGTAAATTATTAACGTCCCAAAATATTATTGTCCACAAACGTCGTTCCTATCATGTGATGTGAACACACGAATCAAACTTGGATCTTCGTATAACTTAAAATATCTTATAACAGATACAATCCAATCAATAGTTTGATTTTTGAAACAGGCACCTGATCATACCACGAATGAAGAGTTAGAGACGATCCAGTGCGTGTCCTGGGACTTTGAACTTGAAGACGGAGTCGGTGATTGGTCACCAGCTGGCTGCGCGCGTACACAACTGCCAAATGAGCAAGTCTCCTGTAACTGCGACCACGCGACAAACTTTGCCATCCTCGTGGTATGTATCAAAAGAAGAAAGAATCGTCACCTTCACGATAATCTTCGAAGAATGTTTCCGTGAAAAAATCATAGTCATCCCAGTCCTTCATTTTTAAGGAGCGCGATCGCGCAGGCGCTCCTACTGCGCTCCTCGACTGTCTCGAAGGAGCGCCAAAAATAGCGCTCCTCAGAAATCCAAAAGAGGGCTCGTCAAACACGGGAAGTTTAAAAATAAGAAGTGATAAAAACGCAAAGGATTTTAAGTCTTAAGGTACACGTATTTTTCGTTGGTATAATGCCCAAACTCACGTTAATATGCCGCTGGACATCGCTAAAAATGAACGAACACCGAGCTCGTACGTACTGTATAAGATCGTGTGTGTACAGCGGTTGTATACTGTGCGTGCACAATCTGCATATCGCATAGAGCTAGAGCTGCATGAAAACACGTGGGCCCGTACGTGCGAGTGCAGCAATGACTGGTTCCCGCTGCGCCGCGCACTAAGTCTCGATGAAGGCATGATGAAAATGCGGTAACCAGTCAATGTAATAGTCGCGCGCGGTGCAATGCACTGCCGTACAGTGTTTTGCATGCAGGCCGGACGGAATAGACATCGTAAAAATGCCAAGAAAACAACGATTGAGAAGGACGATCTTTGCAAGCTTATTCACAGAACTTGCTCTCTCTTGTCTGTGTATGTATTTCCCGTGTTCATGAATTTATTTTGAAGAAGTTTTACTGGTATGTGAAGTGAAACGATGCAGCGTGTTTCACCGAAATCCTATACCGTAAAACGCGTCTCATTGCCGGCCCACCACACACAGTGCATCACAAACGCTCGTACTAGTGCGAAGTTCAGACGTGGTTAGCCAGTTTCTCGTCGTGACTAGCATTGTGTATATGGCATACTTGACCTGCATTTTCCATTATTATCGACGGCAGATATTTTCGATAAAACTTAAGGCAAGTTTGTGTCATTTTGAGGCCCTTTTTGTATAGCTTTCGTAGAGCAATTGAAATAGTTCAGGCTGAAAATTTCATATAATTTTAACGAATCTGAAAGCAAATATTCAGTTGCTTTATGTGCCGTTTATTAACTCTCCATTTTCCAAGTATAATCAAGTAATGAACCACTGACAACTGTATTAAAAAATGAAAGCCTAAGCAGTAGTCAAACCTTTTATTAATCTCCATTTAGTTAAAATAAATTTTACCTTGTCTTACAGTTACAAAAACGAAAAAAGTAACGCAACTTGAGCATATGTTATTATGCAAAAACTAATAATAATGCAGCCCCTTGAATAAATCCTTATATTCAAAATAAAACAAAAACAATGGTAACCCGTCGTTTTACCGCTGTATATTCGTAGATTTTAAGGAGAGCGATTTGCTCTCCTCAAATATTTCAGGAGAGCGATTTATAGCTCTCCTGGATTTTCTTTAAATGAAGGACTGTCATCCTATCTATCAAAATACGTTTCAAACTTTGAGAATTTTAAACTGTTTTGTTGTTGAAAGATTCAGCTAGCTACTCTCGTCATGTTAGCCACTCTTGGTCTAAAATTAATCTTTAAAAACTGTTTTCCTTTTTCCTAAGGATGTGAAGGGCCAGGCACCTGATGGTATATATGACGCTCCTGCCCAAAAAGCGCTTGATATCATCAGCCAGGTTGGCTGTGCATTATCAATCATAGCTCTGGCCATAACGTTGATAATATACCTAGCTGTCAGGTAAGATAGGTCCACTTATACTCATAAGTTGGTACTTTCCTTAACCCTGAATGTAAAGCTTTGACAAGGTTTTGTATTCGTGTGCAAGGCCTACCGGCCAGTTTGGATTTGATCCTAGAAAACAACCAAATGTCACATGGAGCTACGTCTGGCAATTAAGTAGGTGGGTGTTCCATCAAGTTATAAATGTCCCTTTCATCTAGGAGCATCTGGATAAGGCGGGCTTGTGAGACTTCGTATTGTGGTTGTGCAGTTGGATTCGAGATGGTCTTAGAGATAAGAATGCAGTGATGCATAGAATCCAGAGCAAGCTACTTTGAAGGGATGCAATATATATATTTTTAAAAAAAGTCTGGATAATGCAAGCCTATCACTGTGGCAGTACGTGTAACCTCGTAGAGGTGTTACGTTCACATCACACAGTATATCAACCTTTAACTGTAAACTATTGCAAACATTCATAAACACCTACTGGCATAGCTCTCCACATTTTTTTAAAGCTTCATTTAACGTCCAATTGTCCAAATTAATTATGTTTCCAGGAAGCTACGAAGCGGCAAATCTCGTCAGATCTTCATTCATTTCTGCTTCTCCCTGTCCATGTTGTACATCGTGTTCCTTGCCGGCGTGGACAACGCCAAGGTTAGTCCTTGAAATAAGATGACATTCAAACTGCTAGATTTTTTAAACCACTTCAACACCCCAAACACCCCAACTGACCCTAACAGCAAATGAAAATGACTTACTTTCCAATGGTTTTTTGATACCGCAAAGGCTACCACAGGTGGTTGTGCGTTCGTGGCAGCTTTACTCCACTACTTGACTCTGTCCACTATGATGTGGATGGCCGTTGAAGCCAGGAACATGTACGTCAGTACGGTGAAGGTGTTCCCAGAAGACACGCCTCGATACATGCTCAAGGCTTGCCTCATCGCTTGGGGTGAGTTCCTGCTCAGGCATCATGCAGCCCTTTTAAACCCTTCCAGAATTATTTAAATCAGTATTATTTGAAAAGTATGATATGGTTTGGAATTTTTGAAATACTCCTTTTCTTTTCCCTTTTTAGGCTCACCATTGATTGTATTGACAATCACTTTAGCTGCAGCGTCACACCACTATGGTAACGAGCATTAGTAAGTACATGATATTTTTTGTCTTTGTTTTAATAGAGGGACGCTTTTAGGTTCATCTGCAATTCAACACGATCATTTTTGATATATTTTTTAAACCACTCTCAACAAACAGAATATCAGATTAAGGATGATGTGTTCTGAAGTAGAACAACTGGGTCTGAATGAATCGTGATCATTTTGTTTTATCCTTTCAGTTGCTTCATTGAGCCTGGCCTTGTGCTTTATCTGGGCCTCCTTGCTCCCATTGGTCTGATCCTCATCCATAACATCATCACCTTCATCTTGGTCATGCGCAGTCTGCTCAAGGTCAGAGAAGCCTCTCACTCCCAGCAGATCTCTAAACGCCTACAGAATGCCGTACACTGTTAGAAAAATGTCTGTTCAATAACAGTTGATTCTATTGTCAATTGGCATTACAGGAGTTACTGTTTTTGCACAGTATATTCTACTGTTTATTTTTTCTCTGTACATTAACAGCAGATTCTACTTTATTTGATATTGTTCATTTACAGAGGATTCTACTGTTTTGTAAAAGATGATTAAGTGTTGTCGTTTTGTAACCTAACAGCACATTCGCTGTTTTTTTGTGTTCCTTAACAACTCTCTGTTGCTGAACAAAATGTTGTTTTTGTTTAAACGGTGATTATTTGATGGGGGCCGATAAACGACAAAGTGTTCATGTTTGTATCGAGGATTGCGAATGACAGGTACTGTGTGAGCCTCAGTACACAGATATTCTCGTATAATGAACGTACTTCACATGCAGATACTTGTTACACGTCATGTAATTGCGGTGCTATCGATAAAACCCATGAAGGTGCGAATGTAGATACTTGCACGTTGGCTTACGGCGAGTCATGCTGCAATGACAACCAAGCAACTTTCAAATGTGTTGTCGTTGACAATCAGGCTTACAAACTGAAACTGCTTCTCTATAGCGCTTCTCCTTGAGAGTAATAGTCATTTACAATACAAAATACAAACATGTAAGCAGAAACGGATAGGTAAATTTGCTCCAAGATGCTACCGTATGCATACGCATGGACGCAACGGGAAGTTGTATGGTACTGTATAGTCCGACTCCCGCGCGCGCCTTCCTTGACAACATACTGGTACCCTTCAGCGTTTATGCCACAGTAACGCTGCACTACTACCGCCTACCAGTGAAAAATCACGCGATACGGTCGAACCCTGTACAAAAAAAGATGATTCTCTGTTGACCGACAGCGATGTGACTGTGTTCTAACAGAGTCAGAGCGGGGGCTTGTTCAAAACATGATGTTCCTTGTGCGTCCACAAAATTTTAGTTTAACAGCGAATATACCGTTACCAAACAGCGAAATGGAGAAAACTGTAACGTAGGCAGTAACAAATTTGTAGATTTACAGAAAAATCCGAAAACAGTAATATCTACTGTAAATTTACAGAAATTTCAACAGAAAAACAACTGTTAAATTACGCATTTTTTTTACAGTGTAGCCATCTCGGCACTCATGGGCTTGACCTGGTGTTTTGGGTTCCTGGCCATCGAAGGAGCGACGTTTGCCTTCCAGCTCCTCTTCTGTCTGGCCAACTCCTTGCAGGTAAATGGAGAAATATCAAGTCTTCGAAAAATATTATGTTCACAGGAAGCTGATTTAATTTTTCAAATTATAAATAGCAGATGTACCTCTGACATGATTAAATGTTCTCTTCTTTTTTTGTTGGAAGGGCGTCGTTGTCTTCATCATGTTTTGCGTTCGTCGCGAGGAGGTTCGTTCCACCATTGCACCGTACCTCAATCGCATCAATCGCCGTTTGACAATGCCACGCCCTGCTAAGTCCAACGATACTGAGCTGGTTTCAACAGGAGCAGGTCCTACTTCAGCATCCAGCGTCAAAACTTTCAGCTCTGATGTCTCCATTTCTGGAACCCAGTAAACGTTGACATTAAGAACAAACATCGGTGTCGGTTTACCACAGCTCAACCCCCCCCCCCCCAGCCCCCACCCTTGGGTGCGCCACTGGTTTAACAGCTATAAGGGATCATTTGTTTTTTATGCATTGTGATCATCCAAAGTACAATATTAAGACATATACCTTTTGAAGTGTCAGCTGAGCGAATATCGAAAATAGTGGGAAGACCTTTTTTTATCACGAAACACGCTTTCGTCCACAGCACTCTGTACTTAGACATTTCTTGATTTTTGCTCAACCAGAGCAGGCCAGACAAACCAATTAAACGGAGTGTTTGGTACCAATATAGGCCAATATGATCTTTAACCAAAATAAGCCTTTTGATTGTGATTCAGCAGGTTACTTTTGAGAACATGCAAATACCTTTTGAACATGGTGCCCATTACGTGTTCATGAAATATTTGAATTTTAAAAACAATGGTTTTATTTCTTCAGGTTATTTTTTTTATTATTAATATGTATTGTATTGTATTGTACATCTTATCATTGCCTCCATGGTGAGTAACAGTGTTTTAATTCGTGCGGTAATCTACTCTATAAAAGCACTTTTGCATTAATCACATATAGCTGGAGCTGTCATTAATTTCTGAAATTATTACAGCTTTGTTACGACTGTGGAGGTTATTAGAGTGCAACTGTTGGTATAATGAAGGTGATGTTACACAGATACATTACTGCTTTGCAGGCACTTGTCAATGAAACAGTTTATATCCTACCATGTTTAATATTACGGCAGAACGTATAAGCCAATAATTATAACATCATACTCAGTTATTTTCAGTGTTGTCGTAAATGGTTTTGAAAATGAAGGTAATTTTAAATCATACCTTTTTTGTGATATGAATAATGCGTTGTCAAGAAGATACAGTTTTTCTGTTTTGAAATCCGTTAAAGAGAATATTGGAATGATATTTGCCTATATTTGCACCATGTTGGTACTTTATAGGAGTAAAGGCACGATATATAATTAACAGTTTAGAGAAATAAGGCAGAGAAGCGGAAGTACAGGCAAAAAATACCTTTGCACATTTAAAAATTTGTTTTGTGCTTGCACTATAGAACGTTCAATTGCTATTGCTGTAAACGTGTGCAAGAAAGATATCCACGATATACATGTATAGCCATATTTGCCGTAGTTTGCAGAGATCTGCAATACATATCGTTCTGATCGAATGAGGGTGATGTACGGACGTAATTTTCCGGATAATAACAGGTGAATATCCCAGTTATTGAAGCAGTTTAGTAACTTTAATTGAACCCCAACATTTTGGGTAAAAAGCGTGTTTTTTTGTGTTTTAGTACTTTGTAAACCATGTCGATAGCCTCTATATTTACGTCTGTGTACATACCGAATGGGTTATTATAGCGCCCTCACTCGTTCAACAAAAAAAGCATTTTGGAATTTCACCTTGGTTGATAACAGTAAAATTTTGACATCGCAATGATATAGAACCGCTTAATGCTATTTTATATAATGTACACGGCACTGTACCAAGGAATCTAAATGCTTGTGTAACTTCAAATAAAGCAACTTCCTGAATTTGTTAAATTAAGTTTCAGTTTTATAACGGGCCTACGATAACCCCAATGCTTCGTATTGTTATATACATTGTATACTGTTTAAAAGAGTGTGCATGGGCGTTGCCAGGATTTCTTTTAGAGTTGGGGCAAGGCACACATTTCCCAAAATCCTTGTACTTTCTATTCTCAATTTATCATTTTTTTCGTAAAACAGGAGGGGGTATTTTGCCACCCCAACCCATTTGGCACCCCTATTGACGCCCATTTTTGTTAAATGTGTTTTAAATTAATAGCGAAAATGACTTCACACTTTTTTTTTTTTTTTGTATGCATCCCCCTTGCCCCATCCTGGCGACGCCCATGAAAATGTTTGTTGTGTAGGTTCATATGAAACTTCTGTCACATTTCCCCCTCCCCTTAAAAAATATTACAGTATATAACAAGTGTAAATCGCATGTCATGTCTAAGACGTAACTTTGTCGTTAGTCGACCGACACTTTGAAGTCAATTGTTACTGATATTCAAACTGAAATTACCATAAACAGTAACTTAAACAGGTACTGACTTGTAACATGCAAAATTCATTAATTATTCATCATTATCCATGCATTCTTCACACATTACGAAACATTGGCTATAGGGTGATACAACGCATTTGCTTTATTCGGGTAGAATATAAAGACGTGATCAAGAAATATTGTAACAGATATAGGGTAAATCTTTATAAATTTAGCAGTATGTAAGCCTTTAGAACTTGTACACTAGAACCTCAATTTATCCTCGAGGTATACGCTGATATTAAATTGAATCATTTTGTTAGGAAACTCAAATAAATAACATAGTGGGTTTACTCACTATAGTTACCCGCGATCAGTAGCACACGTCTCTTGTGGCCATTGGATATGTAAAGTACTTGTAATTGTCTTTCAATGCCTGTATGGATCAGCACCCGAATATCTCAAAGAAATGATCCAACCATACAACCCCAAATCACTCTCCGCTCACAATCAAAGAACTTACTGGTCCCAGTTTATTTCAACACTAAATCATATGGAGGAGGACCTTTCAGAAAATAGCTCCGGACTTATGGAACTCGCTACCACAGCATTTGAGGGATGAAATACATTTTGATGCATTTAACATTAAACTGAAAACACATCTGTTAAGTCTGTAGATAATAATTTGTATTGTACATTGTATCTGTTGTTATCTGTAAAGCACATTGAGGTTTCTTTCAGTAATGAACTGCGCTCTATAAGAATCACCTTTTATTATTATTATCATTAATATAGGTTATTCCGCTCCGTTTAATATATTTGGCAACCAAACTGATGACGAATCACCGATTTTCGCACGAACTTTGGTGCACGTTTAAATCAACATGCATTTAACTAGATCGTTGAATTTAAATATATAAGCATTTGATTGTATTTTTCAACGATTCATTTCAAAAGTGGCTCTGCGGCCCAGACAGTCTAGTATCTGGGCCCCATTTGTAGAGCTACAACTTGGGAGGTTTGCATATACATTTTTAATTTAGCTGCTGAAAATTAATATTTACTGAGTGCCCCCTACTGAAAATGAGGCCACCCCAGTGCGCCCCCCCCCCCATGCAACCAATCGGAAAACCTCACAAAGAAAGCATTCCCTCTGTTGCTGAAAAATCACTAACAGTAAACTGATTTGGTTTTTGACTAGGACTATACTGATTTTAACTGCTTCATAGAAAGTGTCACAAAATGGGTTTCTTGGCTTTGCCGTTATTCAAACATATCTTTGGATTTACTTAGTACTAGAGCAATCTCAATGAAACAAACGGTATTCTCAAGCTAAATTTATTACCTTGAAGATGGTGTAAACATCCACAGAAAGCAAAAATGGAGGGGTTTACATGCACCATTTTTTTTCAGGACGCACTGTAGTAGTTTTAGTTTATAATGAGTTTGATTGAGCCTGATTGAATTGCATTTAATTTGTATTTGGTTTACTTCAGTAGTATCCTGGTAAAGAGCATTATTGTAACGATTCTAGTTTTTGACATAATATTTGAATGGTTACAGTTATTAACAATGTAATATTCTCGTTAATGATAGCGATATTTTAGTTAAAAGAATATAAGCACTTTAATTAAAAGCTTTCAATTATCAATCGTAATCTTACCTGAAGGACTAACTAAGAATATGCTCACTATTATTCCTTTAAAGTAATATGCGCTGTTATTTGTCTTGCACATATTTATATTTTCATGATTTTTGAGGGGTAAACGCCCTTTAGACTACTATAGGTACTGTCCGATAACGGCTAATAACGCCCATAACGCTAATTCTATGTACTATACATTGAAGAATTCAAGATTCGAAGAAGCAATTGACGTATCTGGTCTCATTATGAGAAAGTATCGAGGAAAAACATCATCAAAGACAGGCATTCGAGCATTCAAAGAAATATGTTTCGTCTCACGACCTACCCTGAAATTACTCCACAACAAAACCTGACGAGACCTATCGTTGATGACAGTACAGAGTAATTAGCCTCCTTGATAAGTTCGTTATTTTTGCATATCCATCGCATTATTTTTACATATTATAGAAATACAAGACTGACGAAATGTATATACCCCTTTACAGTAAACATGAAGCAGAGGAAAAACTGAATTACGAAAACTTGTTTGCGCTGCAATTCTCACTAAAGACTTGGATGTCGCCTGAAGCCACTGTCGCACATCGAAGACCAAGGACCAAGACCCCGCCAAGATAATGAGATTTAAAAAAAAAATTAAAACCGTACCAAACACCTAGAAAATGTGGCGACAAATTCAAATTTCGTCTTCCGAGCACCAGTCTGCAGACCATGATCAGAATGTGCTACGATGTCGTCCTGAATACTTCGACTCCGAAACGACTTTGATTTTTCACGACTGAGTCCCGATCTCGTTGCGATATAACCGACAGAGTACCGGCACAAAAGACCGGGAACCGATGCCGAAACGACTAAGAAACGACAGAGTGATGGCATCTTCGGAATTTCACTTTGTAATGGTCGTATTAAAATTCGGAAAGCAAATGTGGTCGACCATTGTACGACCACTTTCGATCTCGTACTGACTATTGCAATGTCGTTACGACTTGGTTGCGACACAACCGTTTGAGTAAAGAGGAGAACAGACTTTGATCCGTGTTGGAGATTGGGCCGACCATCACGATACGTTCCAACTGTTGAAACTAATTGTGGCTCCATAGCCGACCATGCACGACCTGTAGGATGCCGAAACGGTGCTCAAGATGTCGTTCCGAGTTTCACGATGTCATCGATTGTTGCTTCCAGTATTGTCTTATCGTGATCGGGAGCCGGCTCCACTGTGACAGTGTGAGGGGGGCTTGACAGACATTTCACAACGTTAAAGCACATTCTGATTACGTTACTTGTAATGACAGTTAAATGCAATCCATGCCAAGTCTTTCATTCGAAATTATAATCACTTTCAATAAGGCTTTTGGCTTAAGAGTTAAGAAGAAATATAAGAGGCCTACACTAAGACATAATCAAATGTAACCTTACATAATAAGATATTGTAGGCCTCGTTTATTTCTCTACTTTTGAGGAGCCAAAAGCCTGCTGTTATATGATTATAATTAACTAGATGTATGTTTGTTGACAAACATGTGGCTGTTTCGCTATGGTGTTTTTATGCCATGTTATAGACTAACGGGACATAAAAGATGTGAAGTCGAAAAAAAAAAGGTATCCCGGTCTAGGTACATATCTACTTTTAAGCCAATCAGTCATGTAGTTCAGGAGATATATGCCTTCAAAGTATGTTTATTAACTATGTCGTCATAGGTCACGTGATAATGCCATCATGACATCAGGTTAATTTTCATCTATACGATACCCCAGTTTAGGTATATTCCAACTTTGAACCCAATTGGACCTGTAGTTCTTGTAATACCGGCCATTATATATGTATTTCTACAGTACGTCATATGTTGTGTGATGACGTCATTTTGACGTCACTTTAAAACACATCTTTAAAACACATCTAAAACACATCCCGGTCTAGGTACATACCAACTTTCAACCCCATCAGACCTGTAGTTCAGGAGATATAGGCCTTCAACATATTAGTTTTCATATGACGTCATATGTCTTGGATGACGTCATCATGACGTCAAGTTACTTTGCATTTTTAAGGCTTTCTGGTCTCGGTGCATACTAACTTTCAACCCAATCCAACCTGTAGTTCTGGAGATATAGCCAAATCTGTCAGATCTAGTCGAATTCTGCTAGAAAATGGTCACAATAGAAACATCGCATATATTATTTTGTCACGTGACCCGTGATGACGTCATAATGTTCGGGGCACAACTTCAGATGCTGGTCTAAGTGTGTGCCCAGTATGAAGTTAGTCGGATTGATTTTAGTGCCCAGAGTGCCTTCCAGTGTAAAAAAAAAAAAAATAAAAAAAATTGTGTACAAGTGCTATGAGAAATTGCTGAAAACACAACGTGCAATGCTAGGTTTTTCTCATCCAGCTTAGTCCATACCTACAACGTGCAATAGAGAAACGCAGTTATGCCAGGTTTTTCTAAACAGCTTAGTCGATACCCACAACGTGCAATGGGGAAACGCCGTTATGCTAGGTTTTTCTAAACAGCTTTTCTATGCCAGGTTCTTCTGAACAATTGTACGTTACGTGACTTGTGATTACGTCATAATGACGTCAATGTTCGGTACACAACTTCAGGTGCTGGTTTAAGTGTGTTCCGAGTATAAAGTCAATCGGATTGATTTTAGTGCCCAAAGTGCTGGGAACAAAAAAACGTGCACAAATGCTATGGGCAAAATGACTGAAAAAGAACAAAATAAACTAGATTTATGTCAAGTATGTTTGTGGACAAACATACGGCTGTTTCGGTAACTTTTTGTGACATGTGACATGTAAAGTTTCAAGTATAAGTTCCATCAAGGAAGGATGTGTACTTCTGTTCAATAATAAATGGTGGGATAAAATAGGTGACTACATTCTCATAGGGCTTTGAATTATGACCTAACATGTCACGTGATTACGTCATGATGACGTTACATCAATTTTCATCTATAACACATCACGGTCTAGGTACACACCAACATTCAACATAATCAGACCTGTAGTTCTGTAGATATTGGCCGTCAAAATATGCACTTTTAATATGAGGTCAAATGCCACGTGATGACGTCGTCGTGATGTCACTTAAATTTTCATCTATAACACATCCCGGTTTAGGTACATACCAAGTTTCAACCCAATCGGACCTGTAGTTCTGTAGAAATTGGCCTTCAAAATATGCAATCTTAACATGACGTCACATGTCACGTGATGACGTCATCGTGACGTCACTTAAATGTTCACCTTTAACACCTCCCGGTTTAGGTGCATACCAAGTTTCAACCCAAGCGTACATGTAGTCATGGAGATATAGGCCTTCAAATTATGCACCTTTATTGTGACGTCACGTGATCACGTAATGACCTTATCGTAATGACCTTATCACACAATTGTAAGTCACGTGACTCGTGATTACGTCATAATGACGTCAATGTTCGGCACACGACTTCAGGTGCTGGTCCAAGTGTGTGCCAAGTATAAAGGCAATCGGATTGATTTTAGTGCCCGAACGAAGTGCCGGGGACAAAAAAAACGTGCACAAATGCTATGGGCAAAATGTCTGAAAAGAAAAACAAGTAGAACTGTATGTCTGTTGAAACAGAACACAGAGCTTTTTCGCTTTCTTTAATGTAGGAGAATTTCTTCGCCGCAAAATGTTTTGAAGTGATTGCCGTAAACTTCGCTAGAGCCATCAACAGTATGACAATGTGGCGCTTAGTCGGTCCGCGCCCTCAACGACCAAGTGCGTGTGTTGTGTATGGGAAGCAGGCGATGCCGAATCTGATCAATGTATACACGCACACATTTGCGTTCTATGCTTACTTTATTGAGAAGGCATTTTTTACTCTCTTTGCTGCTACAGACATCTATTCAAAATACATTTTAAAAATGTTCAACCTGTCGCTAGAGGGCGCTTAAAGATTGCATGACATCATCGGTAGATGATTTTAAGAATACTATCAGCCAAGAGACTAACACCGTTGAAAGCAAGTTCATATATGTTACCACTCTTAAATAAGAAGCCACTTCCGGTTTTGGCCTTTTTCGACCGGAAGCAAGGGTCACGTGATTGTACGCACACTGAATGAAATAAAGACCTTAACCTACTCTACCACTTGCCGGCAACAGAATGCTGCGGACGCGTACGCTTGATTTCTTATGCATTTTTAAATATTAAAAGTGTCACAATTTAATTGCCTATAAATAAACACCATTACACAATGTTGTTTGAATTAGGTCTTTGCTTGGACAAAGAGTGGTGTAAATGAGTTACTGGCAAAGAGTTGAAAATGCCCTTTAAAAATCGACAATTTCTTTTAATTTCTGTGTACAAAGTCTATGGGAAAATTTAAATATTCAAAATTCTATAATAAATCACTTGATGACATCACTATAACGTCACTCTTCGGGACAGAACTTTGCTATAGGGGCTATGCCTCAGTGGCGTTGAGCAAAAACGTGTACAAAGTCTATGGGATTTAGGCAAGAAAATTTCGGTTGCCGAAACAGACAATAAAGTTAAAAAAAAAAAAAAATCTTAACGAAAACAAAGGCTGTTTCGGCAAAAGTGCCGAAACAGCCAAGAATGAGAGGCTTTTCCTAATTTGCTCCGGAGCAGTGAACCATTAACCGCATCGATGTTACTAAGGTTGCCATGGTTGCTGCAATAACGCTCAACGACACGAAGACCCATTGGTACTCTCCGGTCAGATCATGAATCCATCCTGTTCAAAAGGGGAAACAAATCTGAAAATGAAAACTCAGCAGCATAGGAAGTCGTAACAGTTGAACACGAGTTTGTATCGTATGTTCTGATATGCAAACAATTAAGCCAACAACAATTAAAGATGAGTTGTGTTAATATATCGTCAGCAACACCACGAAGTAACACCCGTGTACATACCAGTAAAAACTAGGAATCGGAGAAAACGGCATCTAAAGTTGAACGCCTTCCTAAACAACAATTTGCGTCAAAACGGCAAAGTATTTTTAGTTGGGTATCTCGTTGTGGACACTTGATAAATTAAATTGATTAAATCTGCTGTTTTTAACCCGTTTGTGTATTAAATCAACAAGAAATAAGAAAAAAAAGTTGAGGGTTAGTTCGTGAAACCGAAAAAGATGCAAAACTGTAAATTTTCGTTTTCACGAAGTAACACTCCTCAATGTATACAACACAAAGAAAGTGCAACATCATGTCAGCGCGCGCGAGCTCATACAAGTCAGCACGGGCGAGCTCATACAAGGAGAGTGTTACTTCGTGAAAACATTTTTGCTCACATTTGAGCAGAGTGCACGCCATGCATTGCAACGGTAAATGGAACTTGAGTGTTACTTCGTGAAAACGAAATTGTCACTTTCGCGCAAAAATTGCCATGGATAATTGGCGTTATTATTAAAGTTAAGCTCTTAAAGCTTCGAAACTTCGTGCCATGGTAGGCCTTGATGAATATTGTTTAAAAATGTAAAAAAAAAAAAAAAAATCAATAAAAAAAATAAATAAAAAACTGAAAATCGAAAAAAAATATGGTTTAGCACGGTGGAGTGTAACTTTGTGGTGTCAGTGACGATATGTCAAAAGGAATTCTTTAGAAGAATGCATTTGACATTGGCCTGGTTCCAGTATTCCAACAAACAATTATATTTTGTTGTGGTATGAAGACCTATTTTTCTTAAGAATGCAACTGAACCCTGGATATTATAAGTGTTGCTCGACATTTTTTTTTATTTATTACTCACGCGGCAGCCTTTTCTTTACGGCGAAAAACCATCCAAGTATATCAACATAATGATGATTTAACTGCTTTTTGTCTTGTTAATCTTACTTTTGATTGTTTATGACACTAGGCCTATATCTCATGTTAAAATGATGATTTTTTGATGCAGTTGATAAAGTGTTGTGAGGGGTTTGAACGTGCAGGTCTACTTTACCTGCTAGGGCGCCTCCAAGAAGCATGCCAATACCATGGGTAACAAACAGCCAACCATAGGCCGACATGTGCCGATCACCTGTCACGTCACGCATCAGAACAAACATCAAGGGGTAGATAGCACCAAATGCGACTCCCGAGACAAAGGCTATGGCAGCTATGGCTATGTAGGACGTAACAACAAGAGGATCGAGCATGTTAGATGCAGCAAAGATCAGACATGAGATGGTGAACAGACTTGTAGCTTTGATGTGACCGCGATCAATCGGGAACCCGTGGCTTATGCGTCCTAGCAGGGATCCAGCGCCACCAAACGTGGCCAGGAATGCCGATGGGGAATCCCCAAAGCCCAGCTCCACTCCTTGGGGAATGAGATACAAATGCCACATCCCGAATAGCATTCCCTCCAGCGCAGATACCACTGAGATAATCACAAACAGCGGTTCCACAAGTATATGGGCATCAAAGCGCTCGCGCACATATTTCACTATCTGTCCAAAGTTGAACTTCCCGGGATTACCTTTTTCGTCCTGATCTTGCCCATCAACCAGACCACTGAACTTGGGTGATGCATTCTCAACAATAGATCGACTAGGTACCAGACTATATTGCACTGGTAACGAAGATTTATTTCGAGGCCGGAGTAGAGCGCCACACACGACGTAGTTGAAGCTGAAAGCTCCCATCAGGCCTAAAGCACGCCTCCATCCGTAAACCGACACAAGGTATTCCATTACTGGTGGGAGGATCATCATACCTATGGTCCCTCCGGCAAGGGAAGCGCCATTTGCAAAGGCGAAGTCGTCTGGAAAATATTCCATTAGTGGTTTTGTAAAGGATACAAAACAGAGAGCCTGGCCGACACCTGTAGGTCAGAACAAAGATAAAAAAACATGTTTGTTAAGCTTCTTGGCAACTGTGGGTGGGATTAAAATATGTCCAGCTACAGTCGACAACAGTATAATAACAATACTGGTTTGTTTTAGGAATATGGACCTTGATCTTTAACCTGTAATGTCAAAAATTAATAGGCTTCTTAAGAATACCAAGAACAACCCACAAACCAAATTTCAAGTTCATAAGTAAAGTATTTCTCAAGTTATCACATTGACAATATTTCGTTTGTTTTAGGAAAAGTGATCGACCTTGACCTTTGACATGTCGTGTCCAAAATCAATAGGCTTTTTGAGACTGTCGAGAACTATCCACAAACCAAATTTCAAGTTCCTAAGTAAAGTATTTCTCAAGTTTTCGTGATGACAAGAGTTAACCCAACAAAAACATAACATACACACAGACACGCAAGCACACAGAAGGAATGCGCTATCGCAATATCCCCCTCCGGCTAATTACAGCTAGGGGATAAAAAGGGTCAACTTAATTCTTTTGCCGATTTGAGGTTATTACATTTCGTATAATTTATAGCCCAGCTTGCATGACATTATAACTATAGCTATGCATTCCCGTACCCAGTAGTTAATTATGTATTGTCTCCATGTATAGGCATATGTACATATGCATGTAATTTTGCATTACAGCCTATACATAACATGCCCTGCCCTGCCCCGCCCCGCCCCGCCCTGCCCTGCCCTGCCCTGCCCTGGCCTGCCTTGTCCAGGTACAGTCGACAACAGTATAATAACAATACTGGTTTGTTTTAAGAATATGGACCTTGATCTTTGACCCTAATGTTCAAAATTAATAGGCTTCTAACCCAACCAAACCATAACACACACACACAGACGTGTGTTACATACCTTGTGTGGGCATTGCTTTGTTTTCGTGTAGGTAAGAAAACTCGGTACAAAAAATAACTTTACTTAAACTGTGAAAACTCTTTTAACCCAATTTTTTTTTTATGATTCCCTATAGTGTTTCTCTTCATTCTGCTACGGATAAACCTAACCCAAAAATGCCTCTAAACTTGTTTTCCAGAAAGGGCAAAACCTTATGTGGACACGGCTTAGTCCGCATAAGGTTAACACAACCTGCATTATGTCCACATAGGGTATGTAACACAAACTCACAGATACGCACGCACACAGACGGAATACGCTATCGCAATATCCCCCTCCGGCTAATTACAGCTGGGGGATGAAAAGAGTCAACTTAATGCTTTTGCCGATTTGAGGCCATTACATTTCGTATAATGTATAGCTCAGCTTGCAGGACATTATAACTATAGCTATGTATACCCGTGCGCAGTAGTTAATTATGTATTGGCTCCATGTATAGGCATATGCATATACATATACATGTAATTGTGCATTACAGCCTATACATAACATGTGTTTCGTTGCGTTACGTTGCGTCGCGTCGCGTTGCGTTGCGTTGCGTTGCCTTGTATTGTATTGTATTGTATTGTATTGTATTGTATTGTATTGTATTGTATTGTATTGTATTGTATTGTATTGTATTGTATTGTATTGTATTGTATTGTATTGTATTGTATTGTATTGTATTGTATTGTATTGTATTGTATTGTATTGTATTGTATTGTATTGTATTGTATTGTATTGTATTGTATTGTATTGTATTGTATTGTATTGTATTGTATTGTATTGTATTGTATTGTATTGTATTGTATTGTATTGTATCGTACTGTATCGTATTGTACTGCATTGAACTGTATTGTATTGTATTGTATTGTATTTTATTGTATTGTATTGTATTGTGATGTATTGTATTGTATTGTATCGTGTCGTATCGTGTCGTATCGTATCGTGTCGTATTGCATTGTATCGCATTGCATTGCATTGCATCGCATCGCATCGCATCGCATCGCATCGCATCGCATCGCATCGCATCGCATCGCATCGCATCGCAACGCATCGCATCGCATCGCATCGCATCGCATTGTATTGTATTGTATTGTACTGCATTGTACTGCATTGTACTGCATTGTACTGTATTGTACCGTCTTGCATTGTACTGTATTGTACTGTATTGGATTGTTTTGTACGCATAATGAATTGTACTTCTGTCTTGTAAAGCTTTTGTTGCTCATACTTGCTAATACGAAGCATACGGCGATTTGGTTCGACGACACAGAGAATGAAGCAGCACACATAGACACGGCAGCCACGAATCCTCCACTAATGGATAGTTGCCGAGGGGTAAATGCCTTCAACAAAGCACCGGCGAGTGGTCCTGAAAGACGTAAAAAAAAAAAAATGCGGTTATATCAGGCCGCACACAAAAAGAATTGTCTGAAAGTTTGATAATAAAAAAAAAATGGTGGCTAGAATAAAAAATGGAGACCCTTTTCTTATTTTTGACTTACCAACTAAGATGTAACCAGCGTCGATCAATGAGGTACTGATCACCCCTACAGCCACTGAACTAATCGATAGGTAAGTCATAAAGTAAGGCAAGAATACCCCGAGTGCCTTGAAACTTCCCAGAACGATGAAGGTCAAGACGAATCGCGACACTAGGACCATCCATCGCAAGGGATGGGGTCGGCTTGAGATAGTCATGCTGGGTTCGGCATGTGTCGATGAACTGGGTTGATAAAAAAAGAGAAGACAACAATGCTGAGTGAACAGTAGCAAACTTAATGAGTTAACTGACGTACTGCTGCCTGTATCTAAACCGGGTCAAACACTCTGCCGCATGCGTGAACTTTCCTTGACGCAACGCGACAGTTGGGCGATTGCTATAATTTGTCTGTTCAGTGCGTGACAACGCGTAGTTACATTCGGCTACAAGAGAACGTGTTCCGTATGCTGATTTCGGGCGCAATTCATAACGTGACCCAGCGACTTTGGAATTGAAATCGAGATCCTATAGATCTATTTTTTGCGGAATATACATTCACAGACCTAAAACAGGCCATCGGGTAAGCTGTTAAGAACCCTCCTATAAATTTCGAGCACCGTTGTTTCAAACGAAAACTATGCACAATGCAGAAATCGATATATTTACCTTAGCTCTTCGGCTGTACCAGCCGTCGACCAGTACTCAAGTAGTCCCTTTGCTGCACTTCTGTTATAACAAGTTAAATCGTTTCATGCAGTTATCTGACGCATAATGTCGGAAAACTAATGGCACAATCTACAAATAACTATATATAGTCGTAGATATGGCATCCTGCGAATTCTGCAATGAGTGGAACGGCAGAAGGCCCTCCCCTTCGTTGAAACAATACCACGGGTCATAATTACATCATCAGTGATCATTTCAACGGTGATATAATTACACGGGGCCTTATTTGTTATGAGAAACCGTTTCATTGCTTTACCATCAGCTTGGCCCACACATGCGTGACGGATATCTCATTCCACACGTGAGCGGAAAACAAGCCATCTGTTGTACAGTTAGGAGAATTGAGCAATGAAACATTTAGCAAAAATAATTCATCTCTCGATAAACGTCCAATAATCATGGTCAATTCACAAAACTAAACATTCATTACAGTTGTAAAACTTCACGCATATATTTGAACTTCGCACACGTTTCTGAGACATTGAATTTTGAAACGTTTGACACGCCATAGCGGTTCTTCAGGCATGCGCCTAACAGGCCCCTACTCATGCGCTCCGTCCAAACTATAGTTGGGACTTCCCAAGTATGGAGGTTCTTGTCGCTTCGTAAAAAACACGGATCCGTCACATAAGGACTAACGACTCAGACAAACTCCTGGTTAGACGCGTGCTAACGGCCCGTGCAGGTGGCAATTATCATGAAAACTTGTCGACAAAGACCCAAACAGCTTAACCGCTTCACTGCACGCGGAGGCTATCAAATTTGCAGGTATCGAATTCTGTGAGCCAGCTAATTATATTTTTGAATATTCTTGATCCTACGTTGTTGGCTTTTATTACTGAATTCTGATAAGTGATAACTACATAACCAGGTTAACGCTGAGCACAATATATTTTTTAGCACATGAACTATGAAATGGCGCATTTTTTTATCGGTTCAGGACCACATTTCTCCAAAATGTATCAATGCAAGCCTAATTAAAACGAGATTTGGGTAAAAGGTGTTCTCCTCGAAAAATTTGTCACATTTGACGTGTATTTCCCGGGTATATACTTCATCTATGACGACAAAAAGCTGGACAATACCATCTGTTATATCCTGAAGTATTTATTTTTTAAACACCTTTGGAACGAGCATATTGAACATAACGAGTAACTTTGCTTAACGTTTTATTCATATTTCCATTTTAGATGTAATGCAAAAAGAACCGACAAAATGGTATACCTGGAGAATTCGTGATTAACATGTAAATGGGTATTTAGCCTTCTTAAGACTACCAAGAACACACCACAAACCAAATTTCAAGTTTCTACGTAATGTTTTCCTCAAGTTATCGTGCTGACAAGAGTTACACTACCCAAAACTTAACCAACACACACACACACACACCCACACACCCACGGAAGGACAAGGCGGAAACAGTATGCCCCTTCAGCTTCGCCGCAGGGAATAAAAAAATCACTGACTGATAATTTTTAGCCTACGTCGACACAGTCTTAAAAATAATCATTTCCTTTCCAATTTGTTCATAATAATATGAAATGTGATACTGCATTATTGTGTCGATAAGATTGTAACATATTAATTTTGAAAACAAATCGTGTTTTCGTGACTCACGCCATGCTCACACCGCAACGAATTGATTATATTTTTACCCCAGACACCACATACAAAAACAAACGCTGATATAAAGCACTGGATTGCACCAGACAATTCCTCATTTTCATACGTGTTCAAAAGTTTTGCACATGCAAATAATCCAGTACCAGAATGAGAGGGCAGGTAGTGGTGGGCGCGTACTGCTCGACCACCTGGGAACGAGGTTGCCACAGATTGACACTGTATACCTCTTTACCGTAAACATAAGCAGACGAACAACTCAATTACGAAAACTGTTTTGTACTGTTATTTTCACTAAATACTTGCATGTTGTCTTGCAGATATCTCAGAACTTTATAGCACGTTCGAATACGTTCCTTGTAGTGACAGTTGAATGGAATCCACGCTTAAATATGTTTAGAGTCTTGCAGAATATATAATATTGTAGGCCTCGTAGATTTCTTCTAGACTTGGAGAGCCGCCAGAAAGCCTTCTGTAAAATGTTTTTAATTACAAGAACGAGAGGCTTGGCAACAATACCAGCTGTCGGGATTATGCATGAGGATCATTCCTACTTTGCTCCGGAGCAGTGAACCATTAACTGCATCGATGTTACTAAGGTTGCCATGGTTGCTGCAATAACTCCTAACGACACGAAGACCCATTGGTACTCTCCGGTCAGATCATGAATCCATCCTGTTGAAAAGGGGAAACAAATCTGAAAATGAAATTTCGGCAGAATATCAGACGTAACAGTTGCTAACCCGTGTTTACCTAAAGAAATTCATGGTTTCTTATATTCTGATATGCAAACGGTTAAGTTAACAACCATTTAAAGGTACTTCATGGTCAAAATGTGTCAATAGGACAACTTTGCAAGAATACCTTTGACGCAGGCCTACTTTCAAACTTGCAAAAGAAGGAAAACGTAGTTTGTTGCATTGTACATGTTGTATTTATAAGGCTATAAACTTCTAGTCCACAGCAAACAAAACCCATCTCGCGATACGTCAAACAATTAGGCGATTCCCGTGATAGAAAGGGGGTAAACTGTCCAGAAAAGTGCCTTTTTGATGAGCTTGACGACCAGTTTAAGATCCAATCACTGCCAAGCTCAGCACGAGGGGATACAAAAGTTTAAAGACATCGGAATTGTCTAATCGTCTGACGTATCGTGAGGTACTTTTTTTGCTGTAGACTTGAAGTTTATAGCCTTATAAATGCATTATAAATACAACAATCTGAAAAAGGAAAACTGAGCAGAATATCAGTCGTTATAGAGACGAGTTGGCTTCGTGTATTCTAATATGCAAACAATTTATGTTAATCTATGTTAAAAGGAATACTTTGGAAAAATGTCTTAGACATAGGGCTAGTTCTGATATTCCAACAAGGAAAATCTATTTTGTTGTAGTTTGAAGACCTAGGTCGTCCTATTTCTCTTAACAGTACAACGAAACCATGGATATAATAAGTATTGCTCGACAATTTTTGTCTTGATTTTATTGCTCAAGTGGCAATATTTTTTGTCGGTAATTAACAGTACATTCACTTACTTATCAACATAATGGCTTGACTGATTTTTGTCTTGTTTAACCTTACTTTTGATTGTTTATAACACTATATCTAATGTTAAAAATGATAAATTTGTGATGCAGTTGATAAAGTGTTGTGAGGGGTTTGAACGTGCAGTTCTACTGTACCTGCTAGGGCGCCTCCAAGAAGCATGCCAATACCATGGGTAACAAACAGCCAACCATAGGCCGACATGTGCCGATCACCTGTCACGTCACGCATCAGCACAAACATCAAAGGGTAGATAATACCAAACGCGACTCCCGAGACAAAGGCTATGACAGCTATGGCTAGGTAGGACGTAACAACAAGAGGATCGAGCATGTTAGATGCAGCAAAGATCAGACATGAGATGGTGAACAGACTTGTGGCTTTGATGAGACCGCGATCAATCGGGAACCCGTGGCTTAGGCGTCCTAGCAGGGATCCAGCGCCACCAAACGTCGCCAGGAATGCCGATGGGGAATCCCCAAAGCCCAGCTCCACTCCTTGGGGAATGAGATACAAATGCCACATCCCATATAGCATTCCCTCCAGCGTAGATACCACTGAGATAATCACAAACAGCGGTTCCACAAGTATATGGGCATCAAAGCGCTCGCGCATATATGTTACTATCTGTCCAAAGTTCAACTTTGCGGGATTACCTTCTTCGTCCTGATCTCGCCCATCAGCCAGACCGCTGGACTTGGGTGATGCATTCTCAACAATAGATCGACTAGGTACCAGACTATACTGCGCTGGTAACGATGATTTATTTCGAGGCCGGAGTAGAGCGCCACACGCGACGTAGTTGAAGCTGAAAGCTCCCATCAGGCCTAAAGCGCGCCTCCATCCGTAAACTGACACAAGGTATTCCATTACTGGTGGGAGGATCATCATACCTATGGTCCCTCCGGCAAGGGAAGCGCCATTTGCAAAGGCGAAGTTGTCTGGAAAATAGTCCATAAGTGGTTTTGTAGAGGATACAAAACAGAGAGCCTGGCCGACACCTGTAGGTCAGAACAAAGATAAAAAAACATGTTCGTTCAACTTCTTGGCAACTGTGGGTGGGATTAAATTTTTTTTTTTTAAAGTCGGTTTCTCTAACCCAAATGGAACATTTCTTTTGTTTTAGCAAAAGTGACCTTGACCTTTGACCCGTTGGCCTAAAAAAACGACAGGCTTCTTAAGTTTATCGAGAACAACACACACTCCAAATTTCAAGTTACTAACTTAAGTATTCCTAAAGTTATCGCGCCGGCAAGATTTCTACTATTTTAGCAAAATAGTGACCTTGACCTTTCACCTGTCGGCCTCAAAATCAATAGGCTTCTTAAAACTACCAATAACAACTTACAAACCAAATTTCAAGTTCCTTAGTAAAGTATTTTTCAAGTTATCAAATTGACAAGATTTCGTTTGTTTGAAGAATATGTACCTTGATCTTTGACCTGTCATGTCCAAAATCAATAGGCTTCTTAAGAATACCAAGAACAACCCACCAACCAAATTTCAAGTTCATAAGTGAGGTATTTCTTAAGTTATCACATTGACCATATTTCGTTGTTTTAGGAATAGTGACCTTGACCTTTGACATGTCGTGTCCAAAATCAATAGGCTTTTTGAGACTATCGAGAACTATCCATTAACCAAATTTCAAGTTCCTAAAGTTTTCGTGCTGACAAGAGTTAACCCAACCAAAACAAAACACACACACACACGCCCAGATACGCACGCACACAGAAGGAATACGCTATCGCAATATCCCCCTCCGGCTAATTACAGCTAGGGGATAAAAGGGGTCAACTTAATTCTTTTGCCTATTTGAGGCTATTACATTTCGTATAATTTATAGCCCAGCTTGCAGGAAATTACAACTATAGCTATGTATACCCGTACGCAGTAGTTAATTCTGTTTTGTCTCCATGTATAGGCCTATACATATACATGTACATTAAAGCCTATACATAACATGTGTTGTGTTGCGTTGCGTTGCGTTGCGTTGCGTTGCGTTGCGTTGCGTTGCGTTGCGTTGCGTTGCGTTGCGTTGCGTTGCGTTGCGTTGCGTTGCATTGCATTGCATTGCATTGCATTGCATTGCATTGTATTGTATTGTATTGTATTGTATTGTATTGTATTGTATTGTATTGTATTGTATTGTATTGTATTGTATTGTATTGTATTGTATTGTATTGTATTGTATTGTATTGTATTGTATTGTATTGTATTGTATTGTATTGTATTGTACTGCATTGAACTGTACTGTATTGTATTGTATTGTACTGTGCTGTACTGTACTGTACTGTACTGTATTGTATTGTACTGTATTGTTTTGTATTGTATTGTATTGTATTGTATTGTATTGTATTGTATTGTATTGTATTGTATTGTATTGTATTGTATTGTATTGTATTGTATTGTATTGTATTGTATTGTATTGTATTGTATTGTATTGTATTATACTGCATTGTACTGTACTGCATTGTACTGTACTGTATTGTATTGTATTGTATTGTATTGTACGCTTAATGAATTGTACGTCTGTCCTGTAAAGCTTTTTGTTGTTCATTACATACTTGCTAATACGAAGCATACGGCGATTTGGTTCGACGACACAGAGAACGAAGCAACACACATAGACACGGCAGCCACGAATCCTCCACTAATGGATAGTTGCCGAGGGGTAAATGCCTTCAACAAAGCACCGGCGAGTGGTCCTGAAAGACGTTAAAAAAAATGCGGTTATATCAAGCCGCACAAAAAAAAGAATTGTCGGAAAGTTTGATAATAAAAAAAAATGGTGGCTAGAATTTAAAAAATGGAGACAGGCAACCCGACCCTTTTCTTATTTTTGACTTACCAACTAAGATGTAACCAGCGTCGATCAATGAGGTACTGATCACCCCTACAGCCACTGAACTGGCCGAAAGGTAAGTCATAAAGTAAGGCAAGAATACCCCGAGTGCCTTGAAACCTCCCAAAGCGATGAAGCTCAAGACGAAACGCGACACTAGGACCATCCATCGCAAGGGGTGGGGTCGGCTTGAGATAGTCATGCTTGGTTTGGCATGTGTCGATGAACTGCGTTGATGAAAAAGAGAAGACAACAATGCTAAGTGAACAGTAGCACACTTAATGAGTTAACTGACGTACTGCTGCCTGTATCTAAACCGGGTCAAACCTTGCCGATTTCCGATGGTGCTACTCTACAACATGGCGCCCAGACTTTCGCATCAAATTTGAAGAAATAAGCTGGAATTGCACACAATAAAAGCAGAGTTTTCCCGCTTTGAAATCCCCTTTCAACAAAAGCTTCAGAGGTAGAGTATATCATTTGCAGCTATTCAAACCGTACCTGACGCAATTATTGTTGAAATGCCATTACTCGGACATTCTCGATAGAAGTGACATTTAATTGAACGTACAAAGTGAATCGTCAAAACATAGCCCTATCATATTTGTGGACCAGCTAAAGGGGAATATTACATTTTGGACGCTTTCTTTTTGTAATAGCAGGCAACCATGTCAGACCAATCAGTAAAAAAATGGACAAGAAATGTAAGTGGATGCCGCCCTTAATTTTGACCCAAATGTACCTTATTTGCATAAAGTGTTAATCCATGCAGTGTAATATATTTATTCCCATATTTGGGTATATTCTGTATTTTTTTATTATTTTTTTAAAATTTATATAGGTAATTCTACGTATGCACTCTTACTGAGATAATACTTTCTTCAGCATATAAGTGACTGAATAATTATAAGGACATTGTAAAGATCCAAAATGGCTCTTATTATACCTAAACATTGCGCGCATTTACCTTGTCTCCAGATGTCATCAAGTAGTCTCAGCACTGATGAGCTTCAATGTCACCAAGTTGTTTACTGGCACGGTTACCCTATTAAAACCAGAGGGAAAATAATGTGAACCATTGTGATATTAGTGATATAAAGCTCAGCAAACAAAAACGGGGAAAATGAGCTGGCTGTCCGTAAACTGGGCTTAAATTAGGCTAAATGTCGCCTAAAGTGGGAGACTTGAATAGGTTCAGAGCATCCCCTTTCCCCAAAACACAAAAAAAATATGCTTGCAATAATTATGTCAATGTCAATTTTTGTTTCTTTCCATTTTTTTTTGTTCCCATAATTTTGGGAATTTCCTTGAACTTTTTCAAGTTTCCCATGTTAGGCAACCCTTCACTAATTAGGCCAATTAACATACACTTGGTTTTCTATTTTTTGTTTCTTTACTGGGCTAAATATCACAATGTTATCATTGTCCACATTATTTTCCATAAAGTTTTAATAGAGTACTGTGCCAGTAAGCAAATTGGTTATTTTTAAGCTCATTAATAGTTAGGTTTGTCAAGACTACTTAAAGATATCTGGAAACAAGGTAAATGCGTGCAACTTTGGGTATATTAATAGCCATTTTGGATCGTTACTTATGTTACCTCATAATTATTCAGTCACTTATATGCTTTGAAAAATGTTATTGAAGTAAGGATGGGAAGGTAGAATCACCGAAATATCATTTTTTAATTATAAAAAAAAAATATGAGGGAAAATATATATTTCACGGCAGGTATTTGCCCTCTTTAGCTTGATCCATGATTTTAAGTCGTCACTAAGAATCACGTCAAGTCGTAACTGCCGGTAAGCGAGCACGTGGCCTACGTGATTGTGTTTTCCACAGCTGTAGCTGTCAACCGCCGTATATGAACCGTATACAGGCGCTGACAAACTTGCACCCCAACCCCCCTCCCTCCCTCTAGCGACGCCTGTGCCTTTTCAACGTTGTGTTTCTCCAAAAATATGCTCATTGTGATTGAAATATTTAATTATAACGGAAGAAGACATTTCAAACTTCATGTCAGTAAAATACTCGCCGTCACCGATGCCAAATTGTTAATACTGGTTACTGGTAAAGCTGACCGAATAGTTTGATAGAAACACATTTTTTTTAAAGGGTAATCTCCAAAGCTTCGTCTGACGACACTTTTTTGGAAATTTCCGTTAATTCTGCAAAGCGGTTGAAGCGGTTTGTCAGTTCAGTGCGTGACATTGTGTAGCTCATTTACTGAAATCGGCATTACAATGTGTCCCGGACGCTGATTTCGGGCGCAGTTCAAAACATGACTCAGCAATTTTTGAATTGAAATTTAGATCTTATAAGAACCCTCCTATAAATGTTGAGCATTTTTGTTGTTTCAAACGTAAACCAATTCAGAAATGACATACTCTACCTTCAATGTTCTTCAGCTGTACCAGCTGCCGACCAGTAGTCGCTCAGTTGCACATGTTAATACAAGCCCAATTCGTTTCATGCATATAACGCATAATTTCAGAAAACTACAAACAATAAATAATTAGGCTAATTATGGCATCCTGGGAATTCTGCATTGGGTGGAACGGCAATAGGCCCTACCATTCGTTGAAACAATACCACGGGTGGTAATGATATCATCAGTGTACACTGCTATGGTGATATTATTATAAGTCAAGAGGTCTTTGTGTTGTCTCGCCGATGTACAGAATTATCTCGTTTCGCCTTTGCACCCGACCTTGAAAAATTTCTTATAGTCAGTGGGCTTGTGGTGGCCCATATGCAATTTCGGGTACACTCTTTGAAACTCTCAGGATCACTAGAGGATACCTCAATAAGTTCCAAACAACTTGATGCCATTTTTTATGACCCTTTTGTGAGCGTGGCCATGATTTTAAAAAATGGGTGGCATCGCGCGCAAAAAAAAATTATAAAAAATATTTTCTTTTTCTTTTTCGCATTTGGACAGTTCACCCAAGTGCTACTCACAAGTAAAAAAAAATCCACAATTTTGCCTCTTTTTGGGGTAGGGCAACATTTTAAAAAGTGGGGGTTACAGGTCGCTTACAGAAAATCGACCTGTAAAATGCAATCTTGAGGTTTTTTGTTTTTGTTTTTGTTTTTGTTTCAATCCATTATAATTTGCCAAGGAAAAAACGTTTACATGTCAACTCATAAATTCTTTGGCTCCCATTTGGGGGGCGTGTCACAATTTTTTCATAAAAAGGGGGCATACGTGAATTCCAAAAGGAAGCTTGTGCGAGCCCATATGGATTATTGCACATTCTTTCAAACTCTCACAAACACCTCTGGACACCTCAACAAGTGACAATCTGCTCCACCCCACTCCCCTCCCCCATTGGCCATTAAAATGGCAGCCGTTTTTAACATATCTGGCATATTGTACACATACATGTACAAATAATCAATTTTATGAGACATTCATGTTTTGATATACAGTGAAATCTCGATAAGTCAAACTTTGAGAGAATGGGCTCGAAATGTGAGCTAAGCTGAGTTTTGAGTCAAGCAAGGTTGTATATCACTGTTATACAACTGAAGGGAATAATTAGTCTTTGTTTGACTTAACAGGAGGTTGATTTATCAACAGTTTGACCTTTGGAGATTTCACTGTAGTGTAACGAAACAGGGGTATGTGTAGACTGATATCAAGTCTAGCCTAAGAAGCATCACGTCAGCCCGCGTGTTAGAGCGCGTGATACTGTGGGGCATCCAATCAGCTTGCGCGTCCTGCATGTACACTAGGCTGATGGGCATGTCTGGCTATGAATTAGGCAGGCATGTACCGCGTGATCGAGTGCATGATTGCGCACGGCGACCAATCAGCAGCGTGCGTCCGGCATGGTCTGGGGCGATTGCCTCGTGGCCTGGCGTGGGTTCGGCACTCGTGGTAGAGAACTCGTGGGAGAGAACTCGTGGTAGAGAACTCGTGGGAGAGACTTCATTGAGTAAACTACAGGGAGAGACTGCGTTGCGAAACAAGCGTTTACTGATTTGCGTGGTTGGACTGGAGCGGAAGAAAGCCCCAGCGCACCCTGGTGTGATCGGTCAGTAAAGCTGGACTTCGTTGTTTACATCCCCCTGTGCATTTTAAGGTCTTATCGGATAAGATTTGGGGTGGATTGTTGTTAAGAAGTCGGGATTATTTAATATAGGGCCCGAGTTAAGATAATAGTCGGACCCAGAGTAAATCTGAAGGTTGGGTAACATTTAGGCTTAGTTCAGACTTAAGGATTGTCTGCCGTTGTCCTGTGCAACTTTGGCGTAGAAACGGTTGATTGCGACCCTGTAAAGTCTGTGAATCCTGAGTTTCCCGAAGGTTTACTGGGTTAACGTCAGGGGACTATTATTATCATCGGGTGGGTTATAACGTTACTAACTACCCCGTGTGTAATTCGCTGGTCAAGCGAGTAGCAAGGACTGGGTTGTATTGTATAAAGCTATTCTGTTTTTGTAGACCTCATTAGAGTCAGTCTGTGCTAAGTGAAAGAACACTGGCCCGTTATTTAAGTCGGTGGTGCAGACGACCACTTTATTAACTAGGAACCCCGAGAAGTATAGGTGAGGTATACCCAAGGGAGGTTTACCTTAAGTGAATTACCCCGCTAAGCTGTAACCCCGCTAAGTTATAATTGTGCAAGTTAATCATAAGGGAGTGCAGTTGACCCCCGTTGAACCAGACGATTATAATTGTATAAGCTAAAGGGTGCAGTTGACCCAAGAGCTGTACGAAAATTATAATTGTATAAGCTAATGACAAGGGGTGCAGTTGACCCCTCAGCTAACAGCGAGGTTTATTCTAATAGCGAGGTTTACTAGATTATCACAGTGAGGTTTACTAGTGCTTATTCCAAGAGCGAGGTTTACTAGTGCTTATTCTAAGAGCGAGGTTTACTAGTGCTATTTTCTAAGAGCAAGGTTTACTAGTGCTTATTTTAAGAGCGAGGTTTACTGGTGCTTGTTGTACGAACGAGGTTTATCAGTGTTAATTCGAACACCGAGGGTTACCTGGATTTATCTTAACTGTGAGGTTTACCATTGTATAAATTATCGAAAAGTGACGCATTGACATTATAATTGAAGTGTGCTACAGGAATAAACTAATTGATTGACGTCTTGGGATAACTGGTCACGGTGTAGCTTATGTAGTCCCGCTCTCTGTTGGATATATCTGAATAAGTTAGTCCCCTCTTCTGTTAATAAAGTCACGTACTTAATCGCAGATCGGTGGTATATTTCCGCCAAACGAACAGCCCCTAGGCTTAGTCCGCCGTTCGTTAACTATATCCCCCCCTTGCGTCAGGATAACCGCTCATCCTTGCGTGAGGTTAATAAATATTTTTGTGGGTTAAGGCCAGGTCCAGTTCCATCCTTCGATCAGGTCAGACTGTCGGGTCACCAAGTTATCCCTGCCACAAAGGGTGTATAGCTCGTTTCGCCACAGTAGTTTATTTTGTCCTGACAACAATGCTGACCTTGTTTTATAACATACAAACTGCAATAGCCTTTTCTAACTTAATATTTATTTATCTTCACTTCATTTATAAAAATGATATTATGAAATGTGGTACTCGATCATTGGAAATAAAGTTTGAAAATTACAAATTGCAATATGAAGAGTAAAACTTGCCAAACTTGGGTGATTTAGTGAATGCTACATAAGTCACTTGTAATTGGACAACATATTTGGTATTTAATATCCATGACGTTATTTAGTAATAGAAAAGTGTAAGACTATATTGTCAATAGTTCAGAATCCAGATCTGGATGGATTACACAACATTTTTTGTGTGTAACAGTTTTAAATATGGCATATCACTGAATATACGTATCATTAATATAATTGGTGCCATACTTTAAGATTGGATATATCAGAAGGACAACTTGATATCCCAAGCCTCTGTCAAGAGGTTTGCCTAACTTTTGAGTTTTTCGCTTTGGAAAACCATGCTTGAATGTTAAGGTAAAGGATTTGTAGTTATTAAAATACTTTTATAATTTGAACTGGTCACATGCTTTTCTTGAATCTTTGGGGAGCCAGGTTGGCGCTTGGGGAGTCAGGTTGGCACATTGGTTACTTTTCTCGCCTTTCATCGCAGGGTTCGATTTCTGCCTGGACCTTCATGTGGAATGGGTTTTCAGAAACTATTGGCAATATAGTCATCAAAGTTTCAGCCTAAGATGTGTTTCTCTACTCGGTGGCTACAAATCCTTTTGATAAATCCAATCTTGAAGTACATCACCAATCATATCATTTATGGTGATATGCCAAATTTAAAACTGTTAAGTGAAACAAATCTTGTGTAATCCATCTTGTGTAATCTGGATTCTGAAACTATTGACAATATAGTCTCACACTTTTCTATTACTAAATAAGGTCATGGATATTCAATGCCAAATATGTTGTCCAATCACAAGTGACTTATAAAGGATTCACTAAATTACCCAAGTTTGATAAGTTTAACTCTTTATATTGAACTTTGTCATTTTCAAACAATATTTCCAATGACCGAGTACCACATTTAATAATATCATTTTTATAAATGAAGTGAAGATAAAAAAATTTGAAGTAAAAAGGTTATTGCAGTGTGTGTGTAATAAAACGAGGTCAACATTGTTGTCAGGACAAAATAAACTACAGTGAAATCTCTAAATGTCAAACTGTTGATAACTCAAACCTCCTGTTAAGTCAAACAAGGACTTTATTCCCTTCTATAACAGTGATATACAATCCTGCTTAGGCCAAAAAAAAGTCTCCGGTTTGTGGTATGGAGCGTTTTTTTTTTTACCTGATTTTTTGCTTCAAATGTCGGCTGATGACTGCAAATGGTGCCCGACTAAACTTAGTGCAAATACATGGGAGTCCTGAGAGGCCACATAAAACTTATTCTCGACCATAACCCAATCTAAAAACACGTTAAAATTGTGCAGCAGCATGATTCCAGTCAAACCAGTGAGTTTGGCGGTTTTGAGACATCATCTTTCATTGAAAAAAAAACTTTTTCATTTTGCCGACCCGCATGGCAACGGCGACGCGCGCATATACCAGAATTATTTTTTGTCATGTTTTATTTTCAATGAAATAGTTTTTTTTTTTTAAATGAATAACATAATATAATACATTTTCGGGGTGAATAAAAAATAGAGGTCACCCACTGAAAAAAGACGCTCTCTCTTGCCCACAATATTTCAAAAAAGGCGTATATGGACCTGATAGGTAGCAGTCATCAAGGCAATACATTTGTCTTGCTTTGACATACCAGAAATATACCTTTTAAGCACTCATTGTTACTGAATTAAAATAACAAATGATGCCCTATAAGACGGCCGCTATACTCATAAAGTCTACCCATGAGGTCTAAGAAAGACGAAGGGTGCTCAAGTTTCAGGAAAAAGTCAATCTGTCATGAAATGTCATCATGGCCTACGTCAAAGTGAAAATGCACAAAACGCTGCTCCGTCCCATGAATTCAAAACTTTTATTTTTCGATTCATTGACATTCAACGGTTGTATTCAAAAATGTTATCAAAAGCTTGGAAAACACAACGACTATCCTCTATCAATAAAATTTCTGTAGAAATATAACTATGCAGTTTTCTAGTATATATTTTCCTGCTCTGCCTTGCAATTGACTTTGTATTTCGTTAATCTTTCAGAAATTTGAGATAATTAACACACTGTTGTAATCCAACTCAAAATAATTATAATATTCACGACTACATGTAATTGTCGCACAGATTTTTCATATTATTCAGAGAATTATTGTAATTAAGGGAATTATTGTTGTCAATGTAGTTTTACTCTGTTGGACGGTTTTTAATCAAATGTGGTATACTACTTTTAATTGGATAGATGTATTTTGGGGAGACAGGTGTTTTTACCAATTTATCTGAATAAATGAAGTATTATTCCATCCTGTATGCTCATTGTCTCTGTCCCTTTGCCAGAGCCAAAACACAAACACACACACACCCACTCACCCACCCACACAACCACGGAAGGACAAGGCGGAAACAGTATGCCCCTTCAGCTTCGCCGCGGGGCATAAAAAACACTGACTGATAATTATTAGCCTACGTCTAAACAGTCTTAGAAATAATCATTTCCTTTCCAATTTGTTCACAATAATATGAAATGTGACACTGCATTTTTGTGTCGATAAGATTGTAACATTTTAATTTTGAAAACAAATCGTGTTTTCGTGACTCACGCCATGCTCACACCGCGACGAATTGATTATATTTTTACCCCAGACACCACATACAAAAACAAACGCTGATGTAAAGCACTGGATTGCACCAGACTATTCCTCATTTTCATACGTGTTCAAAAGTTTTGCACATGCAAATAATCCAATACCAGAATGAGAGGGCAGGTAGTGGTGGGCGCGTACTGCTCGACCACCTGGGAACGAGGTTGCCACATATTGACACTGTATACCTCTTTACCGTAAACATTAGCAGACGAACAACTCAATTACGAAAACTGTTTTGTACTGTTATTTTCACTAAATACTTGCATGTTGTCTTACAGATATCTCAGAACTTTATAGCACGTTCGCATACGTTGCTTGTAGTGACAGTTGAGTGGAATCCACGCTTATATATGTTTAGAGTCTTGCAGAATATATAATATTGTAGGCCTCGTAGATTTCTTCTAAACTTGGAGAGCCGCCAGAAAGCCTTCTGTAAAATGTTTTTAATTACAAGAACGAGAGGCTTGGCAACAATACCAGCTGTCGGGATTATGCATGAGGATCATTCCTAATTTGCTCCGGAGCAGTGAACCATTAACCGCATCGATGTTACTAAGGTTGCCATGGTTGCTGCAATAACTCCTAACGACACGAAGACCCATTGGTACTCTCCGGTCAGATCATGAATCCATCCTGTTGAAAAGGGGAAACAAATCTGAAAATGAAATTTCGGCAGAATATCAGACGTAACAGTTGCTAACCGTGTTTACCTAAAGAAATTCATGGTTTCGTATATTCTGATATGCAAACGGTTAAGTTAACAACCATTTAAAGGTACTTCATGGTCAAAATGTGTCAATAGGACAACTTTGGAAGAATACCTTTGACGCAGGCCTACTTTCAAACTTGCAAGAGAAGGAAAACATAGTTTGTTGCAGTGTACATATTGTATTTATCAGGCTATATATCGCAAAGTACTTTTTTGCTGTAGACTTGAAGTTTATAGCCTTATAAATGCATTATAAATACAACAATCTGAAAAAGGAAAACTGAGCAGAGTATAAGTCGTTATAGTTGACTACTTGGCTTCGTGTATTCTAATATGCAAACAATTTATGTTAATCTATGTTAAAAGGAATACTTTGGAAAAATGTCTTAGGCTAGTTCTGATATTCCAACAAGGAAAATCTATTTTGTTGTAGTTTGAAGACCTAGGTCGTCCTATTTCTCTTAACAGTACAACGAAACCATGGATATCATCAGTAATGCTCGACAATTTTTGTCTTGATTGCATTGCTTACGCGGCAATATTTTGTGTCGGTAATCAACAGTATATTCACTTACTTATCAACATAATGGCTTGACTGATTTTTGTCTTGCTTAACCTCACTTTTGATTGTTTATGACACTATATCTAATGTTAAAAATGATGAATTTGTGATGCAGTTGATAAAGTGTTGTGAGGGGTTTGAACGTGCAGTTCTACTGTACCTGCTAGGGCGCCTGCAAGAAGCATGCCAATACCATGGGTAACAAACAGCCAACCATAGGCCGACATGTGCCGATCACCAGTCACGTCACGCATCAGCACAAACATCAAAGGGTAGATAATACCAAACGCGACTCCCGAGACAAAGGCTATGGCAGCTATGGCTATGTAGGACGTAACAACAAGAGGATCGAGCATGTTAGATGCAGCAAAGATCAGACATGAGATGGTGAACAGACTTGTGGCTTTGATGAGACCGCGATCAATCGGGAACCCGTGGCTTAGGCGTCCTAGCAGGGATCCAGCGCCACCAAACGTCGCCAGGAATGCCGATGGAGAATCCCCAAAGCCCAGCTCCACTCCTTGGGGAATGAGATACAAATGCCACATCCCGAATAGCATTCCCTCCAGCGTAGATACCACTGAGATAATCACAAACAGCGGTTCCACAAGTATATGGGCATCAAAGCGCTCGCGCATATATTTTACTATCTGTCCAAAGTTCAACTTTGCGGGATTACCTTCTTCGTCCTGATCTCGCCCATCAGCCAGACCGCTGGACTTGGGTGATGCATTCTCAACAATAGATCGACTAGGTACCAGACTATACTGCGCTGGTAACGATGATTTATTTCGAGGCCGGAGTAGAGCGCCACACGCGACGTAGTTGAAGCTGAAAGCTCCCATCAGGCCTAAAGCGCGCCTCCATCCGTAAACTGACACAAGGTATTCCATTACTGGTGGGAGGATCATCATACCTATGGTCCCTCCGGCAAGGGAAGCGCCATTTGCAAAGGCGAAGTTGTCTGGAAAATAGTCCATGAGTGGTTTTGTAGAGGATACAAAACAGAGAGCCTGGCCGACACCTGTAGGTCAGAACAAAGATAAAAAAAACATGTTCGTTCAACTTCTTGGCAACTGTGGGTGGGATTAAAAAATTTCCAGGTACAGTCGACAACAGTATAATAACAATACTGCAAGTCAGACTTGCGCAATCCCCGGATATGCTGGCATTTTTTTTTTTTAAAGTCGGTTTCTCTAACCCAAATGGAACATTTCTTTTGTTTTAGCAAAAGTGACCTTGACCTTTGACCCGTTGGCCTAAAAAACGACAGGCTTCTTAAGTTTATCGAGAACAACACACACTCCAAATTTCAAGTTACTAACTTAAGTATTCCTCAAGTTATCGCGCCGGCAAGATTTCTACTATTTTAGCAAAATAGTGACCTTGACCTTTCACCTGTCGGCCTCAAAATCAATAGGCTTCTTAAAACTACCAATAACAACTTACAAACCAAATTTCAAGTTCCTTAGTAAAGTATTTTTCAAGTTATCAAATTGACAAGATTTCGTTTGTTTGAAGAATATGTACCTTGATCTTTGACCTGTCATGTCCAAAATCAATAGGCTTCTTAAGAATACCAAGAACAACCCACCAACCAAATTTCAAGTTCATAAGTGAGGTATTTCTTAAGTTATCACATTGACAATATTTCGTTGTTTTAGGAATAGTGACCTTGACCTTTGACATGTCGTGTCCAAAATCAATAGGCTTTTTGAGACTATCGAGAACTATCCACAAACCAAATTTAAAGTTCCTAAAGTTTTCGTGCTGACAAGAGTTAACCCAACCAAAACAAAACACACACACACACACCCAGATACGCACGCACACAGAAGGAATACGCTATCGCAATATCCCCCTCCGGCTAATTACAGCTAGGGGATAAAAGGGGTCAACTTAATTCTTTTGCCTATTTGAGGCTATTACATTTCGTATAATTTATAGCCCAGCTTGCAGGAAATTACAACTATAGCTATGTATACCCGTACGCAGTAGTTAATTCTGTATTGTCTCCATGTATAGGCCTATACATATACATGTACATTAAAGCCTATACATAACATGTGTTGTGTTGCGTTGCGTTGCGTTGCGTTGCGTTGCGTTGCGTTGCGTTGCGTTGCGTTGCGTTGCGTTGCGTTGCGTTGCGTTGCGTTGCGTTGCGTTGCGTTGCGTTGCGTTGCGTTGCGTTGCGTTGCGTTGCGTTGCGTTGCGTTGCGTTGCATTGCATTGCATTGCATTGCATTGCATTGCATTGCATTGCATTGCATTGCATTGCATTGCATTGCATTGCATTGCATTGCATTGCATTGTATTGTATTGTATTGTATTGCATTGTATTGTATTGTATTGTATTGTATTGTATTGTATTGCATTGCATTGTATTGTATT
Organism: Patiria pectinifera; assembly: GCA_029964075.1. Lineage (NCBI taxonomy): Eukaryota > Metazoa > Echinodermata > Asteroidea > Valvatida > Asterinidae > Patiria > Patiria pectinifera. The sequence goes on from CM057132.1 coordinate 6,777,382, forward strand.
GTATTGTATTGTACTGTGCTGTACTGTACTGTACTGTACTGTACTGTACTGTATTGTATTGTACTGTATTGTATTGTATTGTATTGTATTGTATTGTACTGCATTGTACTGTATTGTATTGTATTGTACTGTGCTGTACTGTGCTGTACTGTACTGTACTGTACTGTACTGTACTGTACTGTACTGTACTGTATTGTATTGTATTGTATTGTATTGTATTGTATTGTATTGTATTGTATTGTATTGTATTGTACTGTATTGTACTGTAATGTATTGTATTGTATTGTATTGTACGCTTAATGAATTGTACGTCTGTCCTGTAAAGCTTTTTGTTGTTCATTACATACTTGCTAATACGAAGCATACGGCGATTTGGTTCGACGACACAGAGAACGAAGCAACACACATAGACACGGCAGCCACGAATCCTCCACTAATGGATAGTTGCCGAGGGGTAAATGCCTTCAACAAAGCACCGGCGAGTGGTCCTGAAAGACGTTTAAAAAAAATGCGGTTATATCAAGCCGCACAAAAAAAAAGAATTGTCGGAAAGTTTGATAATAAAAAAAAATGGTGGCTAGAATTTAAAAAATGGAGACAGGCGACCCGACCCTTTTCTTATTTTTGACTTACCAACTAAGATGTAACCAGCGTCGATCAATGAGGTACTGATCACCCCTACAGCCACTGAACTGGCCGAAAGGTAAGTCATAAAGTAAGGCAAGAATACCCCGAGTGCCTTGAAACCTCCCAAAGCGATGAAGCTCAAGACGAAACGCGACACTAGGACCATCCATCGCAAGGGGTGGGGTCGGCTTGAGATAGTCATGCTTGGTTCGGCATGTGTCGATGAACTGCGTTGATAAAAAAGAGAAGACAACAATGCTAAGTGAACAGTAGCACACTTAATGAGTTAACTGACGTACTGCTGCCTGTATCTAAACCGGGTCAAACACTCTGCCGCATGCGTAAACTTTCCTTGCCGATTTCCGATGGTGCTACTCTCCAACATGGCGCCCAGACTTTCGCATCAAATTTGAAGAAATAAGCTGGCATTGCACACAATAAAAGCAGAGTTTTCCCGCTTTGAAATCCCCTTTCAACAAAAGCTTCAGAGGTAGAGTATATCATTTGCAGCTATTCAAACCGTACCTGACGCAATTATTGTTGAAATGCCATTACTCGGACATTCTCGATAGAAGTGACATTTAATTGAATGTACAAAGTGAATCGTCAAAACATAGCCCTATCATATTTGTGGACCAGCTAAAGGGGAATATTACATTTTGGACGCTTTCTTTTTGTAATAGCAGGCAACCATGTCAGACCAATCAGTAAAAAAAATGGACAAGAAATGTAAGTGGATGCCGCCCTTAATTTTGACCCAAATGTACCTTATTTGCATAAAGTGTTAATCCCTGCAGTGTAATATATTTATTCCCATATTTGGGTATATTCTGTATTTTTTTATTATTTTTTTTTAATTTATATAGGTGATTCTACGTATGCACTCTTACTGAGATAATACTTTCTTCAGCATATAAGTGACTGAATAATTATAAGGACATTGTAAAAATCCAAAATGGCTCTTATTATACCTAAACATTGCGCGCATTTACCTTGTCTCCAGATGACATCAAGTAGTCTCAGCACTGATGAGCTTCAATGTCACCAAGTTGTTTACTGGCACGGTTACCCTATTAAAACCAGAGGGAAAATAATGTGAACCATTGTGATATTAGTGATATTAAGCTCACCAAACAGAAACGGGGAAAATGAGCTGGCTGTCCGTAAACTGGGCTTAAATTAGCTAAATGTCGCCTAAAGTGGGAGACTTGAATAGGTTCAGAGCATCCCCTTTCCCCAAAACACAAAAAAAATATGCTTGCAATAATTATGTCAATGTCAATTTTTGTTTCTTTCCATTATTTTTTGTTCCCATAATTTTGGGAATTTCCTTGAACTTTTTCAAGTTTCCCATGTTAGGCAACCCTTCACTAATTAGGTCAATTAACATACACTTGGTTTTCTATTTTTTGTTTCTTTACTGGGCTAAATATCACAATGTTATCATTGTCCACATTATTTTCCATAAAGTTTTAATAGAGTACTGTGCCAGTAAGCAAATTGGTTATTTTTAAGCTCATTACTAGTTAGGTTTGTCAAGACTACTTAAAGATATCTGGAAACAAGGTAAATGCGCGCAACTTTGGGTATATTAATAGCCATTTTGGATCGTTACTTATGTTACCTCATAATTATTCAGTCACTTATATGCTTTGGAAAATGTTATTGAAGTAAGGATGAGAAGGTAGAATCACCGAAATATCATTTTTTAATTATGAAAAAAAATATGAGGGAAAATATATATTTCACGGCAGGTATTTGCCCTCTTTAGCTTGATCCATGATTTTAAGTCGTCACTAAGAATCAGGTCAAGTCGTAACTGCCGGTAAGCGAGCACGTGGCCTACGTGATTGTGTTTTCCACAGCTGTAGCTGTCAACCGCCGTATATGAACTGTATACAGGCGCTGACAAACTTGCACCCCAACCCCCCTCCCTCCCTCTAGCGACGCCTGTGCCTTTTCAACGTTGTGTTTCTCCAAAAATATGCTCATTGTGATTGAAATATTTAATTATAACGGAAGAAGACATTTCAAACTTCATGTCAGTAAAATACTCGCCGTCACCGATGCCAAATTGTTAATACTGGTTACTGGTAAAGCTGACCGAATAGTTTGACAGAAACACATTTTTTTTAAAGGGTAATCTCCAAAGCTTCGTCTGACGACACTTTTTTGGAAATTTCCGTTAATTCTGCAAAGCGGTTGAAGCGGTTTGTCAGTTCAGTGCGTGACATTGTGTAACTCATTTACTGCAATCGGCATTAGAATGTGTCCCGGACGCTGATTTCGGGCGCAGTTCAAAACATGACTCAGCAATTTTTGAATTGAAATTTAGATCTTATAAGAACCCTCCTATAAATGTTGAGCATTTTTGTTGTTTCAAACGTAAACCAATTCAGAAATGACATACTCTACCTTCAATGTTCTTCAGCTGTACCAGCTGCCGACCAGTAGTCGCTCAGTTGCACATGTTAATACAAGCCCAATTCGTTTCATACATATAACGCATAATTTCAGAAAACTACAAACAATAAACAATTAGGCTAATTATGGCATCCTGGGAATTCTGCAGTGGGTGGAACGGCAATAGGCCCTACCATTCGTTGAAACAATACCACGGGTGGTAATGATATCATCAGTGTACACTGCAATGGTGATATTATTATAAGTCAAGAGGTCTTTGTGTTGTCTCGCCGTTGTACAGAATTATCTCGTTTCGCCTTTGCACTCCGACCTTGAAAAATTACTTATAGTCAGTGGGCTTGTGGTGGCCCATATGCAATTTCGGGTACACTCTTTGAAATTCTCAGGATCACTAGAGGATACCTCAAGAAGTTCCAAACAACTTGATGCCATTTTTTATGACCCTTTTGTGGGCGTGGCCATGATTTTAAAAAATGAGGGCATCGCGCGCAAAAAAAAAGATTAAAAAAAATGTTACTTTTCTTTTTCGCATTTGGACAGTTCACCCAAGTGCTACATCACAAGAAAAAAAATCCACAATTTTGCCTCTTTTGGGGGTAGGGCCACATTTTAAAAGGTGGGGGTTACAGGTCGCTTACAGAAAATCGACCTGTAAAATGCAATCTTGAGGTTTTTTGTTTTTGTTTTTGTTTTTGTTTCAATCCATTATAATTGGCCAAGGAAAAAAAGGTTACATGTCAACTCATCAATTCTTTGGCTCCCATTTGGGGGGCGTGTCACACTTTTTTTTCATAAAAAGGGGGCATACGTGAATTCCAAAAGGAAGCTTGTGCGAGCCCATATGGATTATTGCACATTCTTTCAAACTCTCACAAACACCTCTGGACACCTCAACAAGTGACAATCTGCTCCACCCCACTCCCCTCCCCCATTGGCCATTAAAATGGCAGCCGTTTTTAACATATCTGGCATATTGTACACATACATGTACAAATAATCAATTTTATGAGACATTCATACTTTGATATACAGTGAAATCTCGATAAGTCAAACTTTGAGAGAATGGGCTCGGGATGTGAGCTAAGCTGAGTTTTGAGTCAAGCAAGGTTGTATATCACTGTTATACAACTGAAGGGAATAATTAGTCTTTGTTTGACTTAACAGGAGGTTTGATTTATCAACAGTTTGACATTTTGAGATTTCACTGTAGTTTATTTTGTCCTGACAACAATGCTTACCTTGTTTTATAACATACAAACTGCAATAGCCTTTTTAACTTAAAATTTATTTATCTTCACTTCATTTATAAAAATGATATTATGAAATGTGGTACTCGGTCATTGGAAATAAAGTTTGAAAATTACAAATTGCAATATTAAGAGTAAAACTTGCCAAACTTGGCTGATTTAGTGAATCCTACATAAGTCACTTGTAATTGGACAACATAAAACTTGCCAAACTTGGGTGATTTAGTGAATCCTACATAAGTCACTTGTAATTGGACAACATATTTGGTATTTAATATCCATGACGTTATTTAGTAATAGAAAAGTGTGAGACTATATTGTCAATAGTTCAGAATCCAGATCTGGATGGATTACACAATATTTTTTGTGTGTCACAGTTTTAAATATGGCATATCACTGAATATACGTATTATTAATATAATTGGTGCCATACTCTAAGATTGGATATATCAGAAGGACAACTTGATATCCCAAGCCTCTGTCAAGAGGTTTGCCTAACTTTTGAGTTTTTCGCTTTGGAAAACCATGCTTGAATGTTAAGGTAAAGTATGTGTAGTTATTAAAATACTTTTATAATTTGAACTGGTCACACGCTTTTCTTGAATCTTTGGGGAGCCAGGTTGGCGCTTGGGGAGTCAGGTTGGCTCATTGGTTACTTTTCTCGCCTTTCATCGCAGGGTTCGATTTCTGCCTGGGCCTTCATGTGGATTGGGTTTTCAGAAACTATTGGCAATATAGTCATCAAAGTTTCAGCCTAAGATGTGTTTCTCTACTCGGTGGCTACAAATCCTTTTGATAAATCCAATCTTGAAGTACATCACCAATCATATCATTTATGGTGATATGCCAAATGTAAAACTGTTAAGTGAAACAAATCTTGTGTAATCCATCTTGTGTAATCTGGATTCTGAAACTATTGACAATTTAGTCTCACACTTTTCTATTACTAAATACATGTAAGTTCATGGATATTAAATGCCAAATATGTTGTCCAATCACAAGTGACTTATAATGGAAATCACTAAATCACCCAAGTTTGATCAGTTTTACTCTTAATATTGAACTTTGTCATTTTCAAACAATATTTCCAATGACCGAGTACCACATTTAATAGTATCATTTTTATAAATGAAGTGAAGATAAATAAATTTGAAGTAAAAAGGCTATTGCATTGTGTGTGTAATAAAACGAGGTCAACATTGTTGTCAGGACAAAATAAACTACAGTGAAATCTCTAAATGTCAAACTGTTGATAACTCAAACCTCCTGTTAAGTCAAACAAGGACTTTATTCCCTTCTGTAACAGTGATATACAATCCTGCTTAGGCCAAAAAAAGTCTCAGGTTTGTGGTACGGAGCGTTTTTTATTGTTTTTTTTTACCTGATTTTTTGCTTTAAATGTCGGCTGATGACTGCAAATGGTGCCCGACTAAACTTAGTGCAAATATATGGGAGTCCTGAGAGGATACATAAAACTTATTCTCGACCATAACCCAATCTAAAAATCACGTTAAAATTGTGCAGCAGCATGATTCCAGTCAAACCAGTGAGTTTGGCGGTTTTGAGACATCATCTTTCATTGAAAAAAAAATTTTTCATTTTGCCGACGCGCATGGCAACGGCGACGCGCGCACATACCAGAATTATTTTTTGTCATGTTTTATTTTCAAAGAAATAGTTTTTAAAAAATGAATAACATAATATAATACATTTGCGGGGTGAATATAAAATAGAGGTCACCCACTGAAAAAAAGACGCTCTCTCTTGCCAACAATATTTCTAAAAAGCGTATATGGACCTTATAGGTAGCAGTCATCAAGGCAATACATTTGTCTTGCTGTGACATACCAGAAATAAACCTTTTAAGCACTCATTGTTACTGAATTAAAATAACAAATGATGCCCTATAAGACGGCCGCTATACTCATAAAGTCTACCCATGAGGTCTAAGAAATACGAAGGGTGCTCAAGTTTAAGGAATAAGTCAATCTGGCATGAAATGTCATCATGGCCTACGTCAAAGTGAAAATGCACAAAACGCTGCTCCGTCCCATAAATTCAAAACTTTTATTTTTCGATTCATTGACATTCAACGGTTGTATTCAAAAATGCTATCAAAAGCTTGGAAAACACAACGACTATCCTCTATCAATAAAATTTCTGTAGAAATATAACTATGCAGTTTTCTAGTATATATTTTCCTGCTCTGTCTTGCAATTGACTTTGTATTTCGTTAATCTTTCAGAAATTTGAGATAATTAACACACTGTTGTAATGCAACTCAAAATAATTATAATATTCACGACTACATGTAATTGTCGCACAGATTTTTCATATTATTCAGAGAATTATTGTAATTAAGGGAATTATTGTTGTTAATGTAGTTTTACTCTGTTGGACGGTTTTTAATCAAATGTGGTATACTACTTTTAATTGGATAGATGTATTTTGGGGAGACAGGTGTTTTTACCAATTTATCTGAATAAATGAAGTATTATTCCATCCTGTATGCTCTTTGTCTCTGTCCCTTTGCCAGAACCAAAACACACACACACAAACACACACCCACACTTACGTTACATACCTTGTGTGGACATTGCTTTGTTTTCGTGTAGTTAAGAAAACTCGGTACAAAAAATAACTTTACTTAAACTGTGAAAACTCTTTTAACCCAATTTTTTTTCTATGATTCCCTATAGTGTTTCTCTTCATTCTGCTACAAATAAACCTAACCCAAAAATACCTCTAAACCTGTTTTCCAGAAAGGGCAAAACCTTATGTGGACACGGCTTAGTCCACATAAGGTTAACACAACCTGCATTATGTGGACCTCTTTTGTTCACAAGTCCACATAGGGTATGTAACACAAACTCACACTCACCCACCCACACAACCACGGAAGGACAAGGCGGAAACAGTATGCCCCTTCAGCTTCGCCGCGGGGCATAAAAAACACTGACTGATAATTATTAGCCTACGTCCACACAGTCTTAAAAATAATCATTTCCTTTCCAATTTGTTCATAATAATATGAAATGTGATACTGCATTATTGTGTCGATTAGATTGTAACATTTTAATTTTGAAAACAAATCGTGTTTTCGTGACTCACGTCATGCTCACACCGCGACGAATTAATTATATTTTTACCCCAGACACCACATACAAAAACAAACGCTGATGTAAAGCACTGGATTGCACCAAACTATTCCTCATTTTCGTACGTGTTCAAAAGTTTTGCACATGCAAATAATCCAATACCAGAATGAGAGGGCAGGTAGTGGTGGGCGCGTACTGCTCGACCACCTGGGAACGAGGTTGCCACAGATTGACACTGTATACCTCTTTACCGTAAACATAAGCAGACGAACAACTCAATTACGAAAACTGTTTTGTACTGTTATTTTCACTAAATACTTGGATGTTGTCTTACAGATATCGCAGAACTTTATAGCACATTTCGAATACGTTCCTTGTAGTGACAGTTGAATGGAACCCACGCTTATATATGTTTAAAATCTTGCAGAATACATTATATTGTAGGCCTCGTAGATTTCTTCTAAACTTGGAGAGCAGCCAAAAAGCCTACTGTAAATGTTTTTAATTACAAGAATGAGAGGCTTGGCAACAATACCAGCTGTCGGGATTATGCATGAGGATCATTTCTAATTTGCTCCGGAGCAGTGAACCATTAGCCGCATCGATGTTACTAAGGTTGCCACGGTTGCTGCAATAACTCCTAACGACACGAAGACCCATTGGTACTCTCCGGTCAGATCATGAATCCATCCTGTTGAAAAGGGGAAACAAATCTGAAAATGAAAACTCAGCAGAATATCAGTCGTAATGGTTAAAAACTTGTTAAATGGCTTCGTATATTCTGATATGCAAACAATTAAGCCAACAACAATTAAAGGTGATTCCTTTTAATCTATGTCAAAAGATTTTTTGGAAAGAATGCGTTTGACATAGGTATAGCCCTAGTTCCGATATCCCAAGAAGGAGAATATATTTTGTTGTTTTTTGAAGAACTATTTCTCTTAACAATACAACAAAACCCTGGCGATCATAAGTATCGTCGACAATTTTGTTTTGATTTATTACTCACGTGGCAACATTTTTTTTCGGTGAATTACCATACATTTACTTACAAGTATATCAACATAATGATGATTTTACTGATTTTTGTTTTGCTTAATCTTACTTTTGATTGTTTATGACACTATATCTAATGTTAAAAATGATGCATTTGTGATGCAGTTGATAAAGTGTTGTGAGGGATTTGAACGTGCAGGTCTACTTTACCTGCTAGGGCGCCTCCAAGAAGCATGCCAATACCATGGGTAACAAACAGCCAACCATAGGCCGACATGTGCCGATCACCAGTCACGTCACGCATCAGCACAAACATCAAAGGGTAGATAATACCAAACGCGACTCCCGAGACAAAGGCTATGGCAGCTATGGCTATGTAGGACGTAACAACAAGAGGATCGAGCATGTTAGATGCAGCAAAGATCAGACATGAGATGGTGAACAGACTTGTGGCTTTGATGAGACCGCGATCAATCGGGAACCCGTGGCTTATGCGTCCTAGCAGGGATCCAGCGCCACCAAACGTCGCCAGGAATGCCGATGGGGAATCCCCAAAGCCCAGCTCCACTCCTTGGGGAATGAGATACAAATGCCACATCCCGAATAGCATTCCCTCCAGCGTAGATACCACTGCCATAATCACAAACAGCGGTTCCACAAGTATATGGGCGTCAAAGCGCTCGCGCACATATTTCATTATCTGTCTAAAGTTGAACTTCGCGGGATTACCTTCTTTGTCCTGATCTCGCCCATCAGCCAGACCACTTGACTTGGGTGATGCATTCTCAACAATAGATCGACTAGGTACCAGACTATATTGCACTGGTAACGAAGATTTATTTCGAGGCCGGAGTAGAGCGCCACACACGACGTAGTTGAAGCTGAAAGCTCCCATCAGGCCCAAAGCACGCCTCCATCCGTAAACCGACACAAGGTATTCCATTACTGGTGGGAGGATCATCATACCTATGGTCCCTCCGGCAAGGGAAGCGCCATTTGCAAAGGCGAAGTCGTCTGGAAAATAGTCCATAAGTGGTTTTGTAGAGGATACAAAACAGAGAGCCTGGCCGACACCTGTAGGTCAGAACAAAGATAAAAAAAAAACATGTTCTTTCAACTTCTTGGCAACTGTGGGTGGGATTAAAATATTTCCAGGTTCAGTCGACAACAGTATAATAACAATACTGCAAGTCAGACTTGCGCAATCCCCGGACATGCTGGCATTTTTTTTTAAAGTCGGTTTCTCTAACCCAAATGGAACATTTCTTTTGTTTTAGCAAAAGTGACCTTGACCTTTGACCTGTTGGCCTAAAAAAAAAACAGGCTTCTTAAGATTAGCGAGAACAACACACACTCCAAATTTCAAGTTACTAACTAAAGTATTCCTCAAAGTATCGCGCCGGCAAGATTTCTACTGTTTTAGCAAAATAGTGACCTTGACCTTTCACCTGTCGGCCTCAAAATCAATAGGCTTCTTAAGACTACCAAGAACAACTTACAAACCAAATTTCAAGTTCCTTAGTACAGTATTTTTCAAGTTATCAAATTGACAAGATTTCGTTTGTTTGAAGAAAACGTACCTTGATCTTTGACATGTCATGTCCAAAATCAATAGGCTTCTTAAGAATACCAAGAACAACCCACAAACCAAATTTCAAGTTCATAAGTGAAGTATTTCTTAAGTTATCACATTGACAATATTTCGTTGTTTTAGGAAAAGTGACCTTGACCTTTGACATGTGTCCAAAATCAATAGGCTTTTTGAGACTATCGAGAACTATCCACAAACCAAATTTCAAGTTCCTAAAGTATTTCTCAAGTTTTCGTGCTGACAAGAGTTAACCCAACCAAAACAAAACACACACACACACACACACGCACACGCACACAGAAGGAATACGCTATTGCAATATCCCCCTCCGGCTAATTACAGCTAGGGGATAAAAGGGGTCAACTCATTTCTTTTGCCGATTTGAGGCTATTACATTTCGTATAATTTATAGCCAAGCTTGCAGGACATTATAACTATAGCTATGTATACCCGTACGCAGTAGTTAATTCTGTATTGTCTCCATGTATAGGCCTATACAGATACATATACATGTAATTATGCATTACAGCCTATACATAACATGCGTTGCGTTGCGTTGCGTTGTATTGTATTGTATTGTACGTCTGTCTGGTAAAGCTTTTGTTGCTCATACTTGCTAATACGAAGCATACGGCAATTTGGTTCGACGACACAGAGAATGAAGCAGCACACATAGACACGGCAGCCACGAATCCTCCACTAATGGATAGTTGCCGAGGGGTAAATGCCTTCAACAAAGCACCGGCGAGTGGTCCTGAAAGACGTTAAAAAAAATGCAGGTTATATCAAGCCGCACAAAAAAAGAACTGTCTGAAAGTTTGATAATAAAAAAAATGGTGGCTAGAATAAAAAATGAAGACAGGCGACCCGACCCTTTTCTTATTTTTGACTTACCAACTAAGATGTAACCAGCGTCGATCAATGAGGCACTGATCACCCCTACAACCGCTGAACTGGCCGAAAGGTAAGTCATAAAGTAAGGCAAGAATACCCCGAGTGCCTTGAAACCTCCCAAATTGATGAAGCTGAGGAAAAAACGCGACACTAGGACCATCCATCGCCAGGGGTGGGGTCGGCTTGAGGTAGTCATGCTGGGTTCGGCATCTGTCGATGAACTGCGTTGATAAAAGAAAAAAGAGAAGACAACAATGCTAAGTGAACTGCTGAGTAGTACACTTAATCACTGGTCAAACACTCTGCCTTATGCGTAGACTTTCCTTGCCGATTTCCGATGGTGCTACAGTCCTCTCCAAAATGGCGCCCAGACTTTCGCATCAAATTTGAAGAAATATGCTGGAATTGCACAAAATAAAAGCAGAGTTTTCCGCTTTGAAATCCCCTTTCAAAAAAGCTTCAAAGGTAGAGTATATCTTTGCAGCTATTCAAACAGTATCTGACGAAATTATTGTTGAAATGCCATTACTCGGACATTCTCGATAGAAGTGACATTTAATTGAATGTACACGAACCATCGGTACCGATGGTTTGTGTACAAATCAAAATGAGCCAATAAGAAAACAGCGTCGATGGTTTGTGCGCTGACAGATACAGCCAATAAGAGAGCATACAATCACCGGCGGCCGTCGGCCCAGTGGACTTGCCTCAGCGAGATTTACGTATTGTTGCGTAACAACAGTGCATGTGGGGAAACACGAGGTCAGGCCCCTGGCCCTGCACAAGGTCATGCATGTGCATGCTATCTTAATGCCTAGCTCCATGTTTAATGTAACGTATACTTTGTACAGTTGAAACCTTATACATGTATTTGCTTCTACATGTATTTTTGGACATTAAGGTTTGCTACATTGAATATAATATATCAGTTGGACGGTGAACTTAGAAAACGATAATCTAAACGGGAATATGCTGAAATGTAGCGCCCATCACTGAGAAAGAGACCTCGAGTTGTAATACATGCCTGTCAACCGCACAGACAAGTTCTGGGAGAGAATATTCAACCGACGGCGAGATTACCTACACAAGCTTTACAGTATTTAATGTCTTCATTATGACGATCCCAATTGGTCCGTGATCTGTTATTATCGATCCTTTATCAAACCTGTTTTTTTATAACAGCAAACAAACAAGAATTGTGGTCCCATGCATTTTAACTGGACTAGTGGTATGACCATCAATAAATCTTTCATTCATTCATTTATTCTTTCATTCATTCATTCTTTCATTCCTCATTATTTTTACCACATTTCATTGTGATCACATCACTGACAAGGCATAAATATATATTCATATAATATTAAGGAATTAATACTGGTTTTACAAATATATGTATACACTTTGAGGGCATTATTTTCAAATTAGAGATGATGGAAGGGGTTCCCCAAAAAGCGGAGCTGGTTGAGATGGAATCCCTGTGAACATAATTCAATACATATATTTAATGAAAAACTGAAGAAAACAATTAAAAACAATTATACAAGTTATACATAAAATAAACATTTGAAACCAATAATATTCTTGATAGCAAAACGTACGGCGTAGTACAATCCAGTAATGCAAAAAAAAACGTGTTGAGCGTCCTGCCTTTTTGCAAAAAAAAGGAAGCGGGGGGGGGGGGCCTTTTTTTAACCTATGATGGCTGCCCCACCGGGCTATTTTCAAGATGGCAGTCAGACCAAAATGATGTCTCTGTTGAAAAGTTATCATTTTTTTCGGTTTAAAAACAACAACAAAAAAGGAGGTGGCCTCCGAAAAGGAAGCAGGCGGGGACGCTTAACATGTTTTTTTTTGCCTAAGAAGATTAATCCGAGCTGTTAATAGGGAAATTATATTTAAGGTTATATTTAAATAATGGAAACACCAGACATGCCAGAATTAAAGCCCTACTCTGGTGCTGAAAGCAGGGGGATTTATATCGGGGTTTGTAGTCTTGTTAATGTGATGAAATAAAAACGACTATTGTGTCTGTCATGAAATGAGTACAAAAGGTACTTTTGAGAGCTGTTTTTCAGGTCCTGTTTCGACTCGACCGTGCAATTTGTGTAAAAGTCGTCGTTGGGCGCAGCAAACAAAACATAGTAAATCGTGACGTAATAAACAGGACTCCCGATGCAGCGTAGTATAAACGGGTCCTGTTTATTACGTCACGCACCCCTTTTTTTTTCTCTAAGCACTAACATGCTGCAAATTCACACTCGCACCCCTCTTTTACCTTTTACCCGTCGTCCTTTTGTCGGATTGCAGCTTATTCTGCCCTTTGTATTATTGGGTCCTTCAATTTTCCGAACATTTTTATGAGTTGGTCTTTAATTTTGGTATAACTCCGCCTGATTTCTGGCTCTTGCCAAGCGTAGCAATCTAAAGCTTTACCTCTTAGCGCACCCACTAGCTGCAAAAGTTTCGTGGATTCTTCCCATTGGCAGCACTCAGCCATCACTTCAAATTTAATGATGAACGCATGGAGGTCATTTTTTCCATCATAGGGGAGCAACTTGGGCACTGAAATGGTCGATGCTCGTGTAGAGGCCATGTTGCGGCTTGAGGGGGTTGTGAATGCATGCATGGCAGTGTATTGTAAAGGATTTGCATGGCTTGAAATTCCAAGGCTTTGAATTTTGTTTTGCCCAGGTATTTGATTAGGATTCGGTTCTGAAGCTGCTTGCCCGGGAGCGAACAATGACATTTGTTCTGCTTGACCGCTTGGTTTTTGAGAGGGGATTTCTTCAGATCCCGAATGCCATGGAGCGAATAATGGCTTTTGTTCTGTTTGATCACCCTGCTCTGGGCGGAGCTTTTGATCATTCCCATTTTCTGATTTATTTTGTTGAATCGAACCGAGAATGTGCGTTGGCAATAGAGGGGCCTTTTCTCCTATGACCTTATATTACGGGTAGCATCTATTACTTAGTCCCCAGTCATTTCTGTTTTTGCATGCAATTCTTCTTGGGACCCGGTCTTAAGCATACTTGAAATGTTTTCTTCAAGGTTTTTGTTTTGGGCACATAGTTTTTCTACGGCTTCGGTCATGGCTTCTATGGATGATTTTAGAGTACTGACAACTGTGACAGTGTTATTTTCTACAACCTTTGACAAGACACCAATATGTTTCGTCAAAATGTCGATGCTATGAATCATTTTATCTAGTTTATCTTCCTTTCCCTGTTCCGCTCGGCCCAGTGGAGTGGTGATATCTGGAGCATGGAATGAGATAGCCCCATAAATGTGGCCAGTTTACTGGACTGCCTCCGTAAACAAAGGCCACACACCGACCGTATGGAAACGTACTCGGCGACATGTTCAACATGTTGTAAAAATGTTGAAAGTGATTTGCACCATTTGTCCACATTGCGACTTCAGACCCAGTTTATTTAAGCTTTTAAAGTACTTCTCTTAATAACAAATGAGATCCTCCGGCAAGTGTCAGTTGTCAGCTGCTGCCTAATTTACGTCCTTTTCTTTTTGGCACTTGGATTCCTTCATTGTCCGGTCCTGAACAATGGCGTCGCGCTATATCAGGAGCCTAGCCGGAGGGGGGTGGCTGTTACCTGCCGTCTGTCAATCCTTCATGTAAAGCGCGCCCTCATGCGTGTACACCCTCGGCCAGCTGGCCGTACAACGTACGTACGTATGGACACGTCAGTACGGTAGTCCATACGTACGTACGTTGTACGGCCAGCTGGCCGAGGGTGTACACGCATGAGGGCGCGCTTTACATGAAGGATTGACAGACGGCAGGTAACAGCCACCCCCCTCCGGCTAGGCTCCTGATATAGCGCGACGCCATTGTTCAGTTGGACCACGGACAATGAAGGAGGTAGAATCCAAGTTGCCAAAAAGGCTCCAGAAAAGGACGTAAATTAGGCAGCAGCTGGACAACTGACACTTGCCGGAGGATCTCATTTTGTTATTAAGAGGGTAAGTGTACTTTAAAAGCTTAAATAAACTGGGTCTGAAGTCGCAATGTGGACAAATGGTGCAAATCACTTTCAACATTTTTACAACATGTTGAACATGTCGCCGAGTACGTTTCCATACGGTCGGTGTGTGGCCTTTGTTTACGGAGGCAGTCCAGTAAACTGGCCACATTTATGGGGCTAGGAATGAGATTTTTAAGTCTTTTCCCACTAGTTCGTGGAGTTTGGTTTGCAGTGCAGGGGTTTCATGAAAGTCATTACTACCGTACCCTTAGTTTCTCTCGGGGAAATTATGGTCTGGGCGTATTTAATGCCAATGCCTGACAAATTTGTCGATTCCTTAAGGAAAGCTTTATTTATGTTCAGAGCAATATTGGCTTACAGGTTCATACTTAGAGCACGAACCGGCAAAATTTACTAAATATGAAAGTTGGTATTTAATGAGTGGCTATAATTGCCCGTCACTTGTGATATACATATACGTGCACTGTCAATGCCCCTGTTGTAGTGACGCACAACAGATTGACCTGATTGACAGTACAATTTCGTACATGTACTTTGAATGCGTATCGTCAAACCATGGTCAAACATAAATTAAAACTGCAATTTTCAATTTCCGTTAGGCAATTTGGACAAATTTAACTTAGCACGTGATGCTCGCAGAAATACCAACTTTCTAGATACATATGTACATAATTATATCAACAAACCAGTATACAGAGATTTAATATAGTGAAACATTGATCCAGCGTATTTCTTTCAGCGCATATACTTTGAGCGAATGCAGAATGTATCGAAATAAATGCTCAAAAAGGATAATGCCGATGTATATTGTTATACTGGAATTCGACCGACGTCAACAACATTCGACAAACGTAGATTATTGTCGCCAAACAAAGTAAGTCTAAAAACGTATTTTGCCTACTCTGAAAGCTGAATATAGGTGTATTCCAAAATAATTTTAGTAATACTAATTTCACATCAACAGTTGAGAATATTATCGCACGTAACGATTTATCCACGGCGCCAATGTTATAATTCGTACCTTAAGTTAATAGGTCGGAGCCCGCTCCCGCTGGTCCTGGAAGAACAGACAACGAAATGACGCTTACTCTGGTATTGCTGGACACGGACTGCCGTGCGGCAGGGCTGCAGAATGCTGCCAAGCCACCGGTCACGCCCGACTGGTTTATTACGCAACACTTATAAACATAGTCATTACGTGTATTCACTACAACATCACCTTTAAAAGGGCTCAAGATCACACTGTTACCCACACTAGAGAATACCTATTCATGTGTTGGATCAATTCATGAAGAGTCGGCACGTATGTTGACAAAATTCGTTCCATACAAAATACACAGCTAGTGCTATACGTAACGTACATTCAAGCAAATGTGGTTTCATATATTATTTGAACATGAGTATTTTCCACTGTCCGTGATGAGATATAAAGTATAAGATGGCGACTTTTACATCGAACAAATAAAATAGATCCGACAACTTTTAATCTTCTGAATCACATGCTTTTTAAATCTGCCCTCCAGATCCTTTATTTTCTTTCTCTCCCATGGAACATCTTCAAAAAAAAATCAAAGGAATTGTTTTTTGTTTGTAGCTATAGAGTCTATGAAAAAGAATAACACTTGAAAGGGATACTTGAAAAGAGTTTGTTTGTGAAGATATATCTGTATGCAGGGAACTCGCAAAAAAAACCTGCTTTTTAAAATATTGACATTACAACATGATTTTTGCATTACCTCCATGCAGATTTTTTTGCCCAATCTATGTTTTAGAGTAACATTCATTTAATGGAACCTTTAACAGAAGATTATCCAGATGAAGAAGTAAGTGGATTCCTTGATCAGCAAGGTTGTCCATATGGCACTTCTCCAAAGACACAAATCTGACAAGAAAATAAGGAAAACAAAAAAAACAATGTATCAATTAATTAAACATTATGAACTATTTAATGTTTGCTGCCTTACGCTTAAAATACTCACTGCGTGTCACGCTGGCTTACCAGATGCGAAATTTAAAACTATCCAGATAGTGTCTGTCTTCTCATTAATACTTCAAGCATAGCTGTGCCTGTGTTTCTACAATCTTTAACCCATGAGAGACAGGGATAAAATAAAGGAGCCTCTTGTTTCAAGTTGAAGTCAAGGATTCAAGGATATTTCTCAAATTTAAAGGGTAACCAAAAAAACCCTGGTTGAGAGTTAAAGCGCCAGCCTGTTTTACGCATTTTTATGTTTAAACAACTTCATGTTCAAATGTTTGTACGTAATGTAACAAAATGTTGGTTCTTCCGCAAGTTTATGGTCTTGGAAGTCGGCATTGCATTAGGTCTATGGTGCTTGTTTTAGAAGTGTATTTAAGGGTTTGTCGCTGATTTCTTTGGACCAATCAATTTAGTGACTGCGACGGTTAGTTTCTTAATACACGTATCTTGAATCTTGGCCCTATCGGCTGCCATTTCTAAAAGTTCATGCAATGTCATGTCATGCAGGCTCCTGAATATAATACAGAACATATTTGATTCCCAAAGAGCTCAAGCTTTTTTTAAGTAACTTAAAATGTTAAGAAGCACCGTCCAGTAGCAGTTTTGATATTCGCATATTTATTTTATGCGAATACACACTGGGTACACAGTGTTTATACGTCGGTGAGGGGTAAAACCTAATTTGATTCATAATTACTTTCATTAAAGATCCGCTGCCCACGCTACTTTCGAGTTTCACCCCGAAAGTTTATTTACTTTTTTTCAATTGCTATTTTCCTGCGAAAGACAAGTTATTCATTTTTAAAAGACATCGAACGATAAAAACTATAAACTTCATTGCATTATTTGTTCACAACATTCAAGTAAATACCTGCTAGAAAATTAATCGGCTCTCGCCAGGGAGGTTCACGCAAATGTGTGGGATTTTTTTGGTTATTTTTTAAGAGAGCTTTGGGCACGCATCTTTTCTGGCGCATGACTCGACAAGAATGACTTTAAGGCGGACGTGGTAGTGTGAAATAAAATTTCGAGTTGGATGGATTTGGCTATGCATGCATTGGGTTCACGGTCTTGAATTTTTCAGTATAGATACGTTTCATGAATACATAAATTGAATGAATATATGTGTCTGGTGAACGTCAGGTAATCACTTAACACATTTCGACCAAGGTGTAGTTTTAACACATTTTAAAAGTTAATTTCACCATCTTACAGAGATACGTGTATAAAAGGTCAGTGCATGTTGAATTACTTACAGCGACAACTTTGAAGAGATGTATGGAGCGGTCTTCAAAATAATAAGAAACTTCATCCCTCGAAGACTGATGAAGTTAAAAGTTTAAACATGCCACATCCTGCAGCCAGTGCAATCAGGTATAGCAATATACCTGTGAACTGCCTACCTGGGGAAAGGTTTTAAGGTTGAGAAATATGTAAAACTAATCGAGTTTGAACACAGTATAAATACGATTTCCCCATGCTCTTCAACTCGCATATGTCTTATTTTCACGAAGAACTAGTCTACAAAGGTTTTTATAGTTCGCGTATTTTTCATTGATCTTGTAACAGTGCTGACCTGGCCCTGAACCCTACTCCATACACTTTGGTCAAACTCCCATAAATCAAGCCAAACCCTGTAGATCAAGATGCATGGCCGATTATCTTGCAGTTTGTTGAAGCATATCACAGATCTAAATAAATTGTTCTTTAAACTACTCACTACTATATAAAATCCACCGTTGATCCGTGACCCAAAACGGTGCTAAAATGACGATTTTATGTTCAGGTTTTCTCCGTTTCGGCGCTAAAAATACCGAGTGAAGAATTACGTCATTATTTTCCAACGACCAATCAGCGAGGCCCTTCTATCATGGTGCGGTGAATGGACCAATAGCGGGCGCTGTAAGTAAGAGCATGCACATGCGCGGTAAGCACTACTAGACAGCAAGATGGCGGCCGCCATGAGTTCCTCGGACGACGGCGATTCGGATGAAACGAAGTGCATTATGCATGTTTCGAATGCCGAATCTAGCGTTTTATCGTTCTCCGAGACAAGCTGGATAAAATTACATGCTTGTGCTGGTAGTCCGAAAAATGTGGGGTGATCGACACACGCAGAAATCGTGGAAAAAGCGGAGAAGTTCATCGGCATGCACGTGCACCACTGACATGACTGATGCAGCACTCTCGTGGAAGGAGATGTGTACGAGAATGAGAATGGTTTTTTAGTTTGTGAAACGTGCGGTGAAATAGTCTCACGTTACTTTGATTTTTCTGCAGAAAATGCGCAAGAAGATCGTATCAATTGGTGAACTTTAAAAAGAAACAAAAGAAAAACTGTGGAGAAACTTATTTTTTCTGTTTGTCCAGAGCAAGACTTAGAAGATGTCCAAGAAACAATCAACAAATATAACGAGCTCGTTAATTACAAAACATTGAGGGGAAACGGTTGCGTTAAACGGTCGTTAATAGCGGCGTGTTACCATCACGTCGTTGGATGGAACAAAGAACGAGTTAGAGATGTATTTAAAGTGACTCAAAATCAATTTAATAAAGCACTAAAAAGATACGATGACCACTACAATAAAGGCGGGGCCGAGGGTGTAGCCCTAAGAGGTGAAATAGAGGTATAACTCGGCGGATCGCTTTCATAATGTTTATTTACCGAGAATTTGAACTTGTAAGTTTTTCGATAAGAGATTTTTTTTCTTTTGCCAGCCGTTCGTCTACCCGTTTTTTAACTTCTTTTTCAAAGTCTGTATCGTTTTTAATTTTTTGAAGCTTTGTGCTGGTCTTTGTTCTAATTTTTTGCTTAAGCTCGTTAAATTTGGCAAGCTCTCTCGTAATCAGTAAGAACTCTTCGTGTGATATATCTCCGTCGTTGATGGCTTGAGACACGTATTCTTCAATCGTGTTAAGTTTGGAGTCTGCTAATATTTTAATCTGGTCGTGCTTTTTCAGCTTGGTGGATAATCGCTTAGACGTGATTCTAAGCAGAATATCTACACCAAAAGCGCCTATAAACGTTCCTTCTAGCACCAATCCAACGGGGGCTGATATAACACCCAAGAGAGCGGGAATACTGACAGCCCCCGCTATAGCCCCCAATCCTTCTAATCCTATCTCTACGTAATTAATAGTGTCGATCATTCTCTTTATTTTTTTATAAGTGCGCTCACGGTGGTCTCTCTCTTTCAAGATTAAAGATCGAATCTCTTCAATCTTTTTAAGTCTGAACACTTTTGTTTCTTCGTTACTACTTAATTGGAGTACATCTCCAGAAATATCGGGGTATAACGCCTTACCATCTACACTCATGTTTTTAATATAAAAAGATTTTAAAATTAAAAGATCTCCAACTCGATAATGATACCCTCACCCTTATTGTTGAATACCTGTCCTTTTTCACCGCTGATAGAAAATGTCAGTTTGTCGATTATACCGTTTTTAAGTTTTTTGAAATCCTCGACTCTATCAGGCTCGGGTTTGCGCGTACCCACGGGTACGATTTTCAAGATGTCAGAAGGACGACCATTAAAAAAGTTTTCACTCGTACTTAATTGCGGGCAACGAATAAACAAAAATTTAAACGGATTAACGTCGTAATATCCCGTGTACACCACTTTGGGTACCAGTCTTCCTTTGGGTAAATTGAGTAATCGAGATACTTCTCTGTTTAAACGCAATTTGAGATTTACGTCGGTTATCACCAACGTCACCTTTTTAGATTCTCTAAATACTCGAAAACTTACCCCGGGTATAGAATTTAAAATGAAATCGAACCAATCGACGTCGTACCACCCCGGCGGTATGATGACCGAACCGATACTTCCGAGTGGCAACGGCTCTAAATGACTCGGAGGAATAAAATCGAAATCATCACCCGTCACGATAAGACTTCCTCTGATAATCACTCCTGCTTCTCTACTATCTCTCAACTCGCTCAACTCGCTCGCACCCATTTCTCCTTCAATAAACTTTAAAGCCAATTCCTCACCTTCAAAGATTTTTCTTTCTCTAACAAATAATATTCTTACTAAAGATTGAAGCGTATTAAGTTCTAATTCAGTTTTTGATATTTCTGAATTCATGGCGGCTAAAATCAACCCTCGCCGTTCAGCTATAATAGCTCTTTTTCTTTTGTTTGCTTCTAAAACGGATTCTAGTCTATCGTCTTCGTACGCTTTTATAAGATCGTTTATAGTTTTTTGTAAAACATTTTCATCGTTAAATAAATAGTGGTATGGTATATCGGGTAACAATCGCTCTATAAAATCTCTATCCGGCGTTGTTATGTGTACATCTGAAAGAAACTCCGCGGGTATGAGGGGAGGTTTATCTGTGGTGAACGCGGGTCTCCCATCTATTTGCGTAAACCAATCAATCTCCGTGGCGCTGGAAATATTAAAATATCCGGCGTTAAACAACACCCTTTTTACGCGTATAGATTTTTGACCGTTTAAATTATCTACAACGTCTTCTAATTTAAACGTCTGCTCATTTTGAAACAAGTGAAACGAATGCATTTATTTTAAAGTCTTTTTATATTAAAACTAAAACTAAAATAATGAGTGATTTTAAGTCGTTAAAAAAGCAGATACAATTGATAGCCGATCAGGTAACGAGACAAGTAAATCAAAATGTAGCCAAGGCAAACGAGCTAAAACATCAAGCTGCACCCCAAGCAAAGTTTTTAAACAGCACTAAACCCAGTGAACTGGAGGTCATAGTTAATAATACCAACGGGTTTTTAACCATGTTTCCCGACTTAACCTCGGACTACAAATTGCCTCACGTTGAGACGGACGAGGATGTAGATCGTTGGAAATCACACCCCATGTCGTTTTATCAAAATCAGTTAAATTTTGCGATCTACTGCGCTACTACGGGCTGCGGTATTGGATTCGATCTTTTAAACGCGAGCAACCGTTACGTTTGGGCCATCTTTAACTTTCATTTATATTTTACGGTTAGAAAGATCCTGTACGACATTGCCGCTCCTTTACCGGGAGATGACGCATTTAACGCTCTAGACAACAGTTATAATCACAGAGCATTTACCGATACCTGTTTGTTGTTTGGCATAGATCAAAACAAGTCTTTTAAACAGACGAGAGACACAAACTCTAACGGTTTAGGTACCTCATATATCTTTAATAAAGGCAAGTTTGTGGCGGTTGGTGAATATGATAAAGCATTACCCAACAAACCCAATGTTCTTTACGGCGGCTACCACGGTCTAGACAGTCCTAAAAAGAGTGGAAGCAGTTACGTTCCTTGGACGGTTATTTACATCGAACAAAACGAATCGGTACAAAAGGCTTGGTTAGATTTTATACCCGCCAAGAGTTCGTTTACCTCCGTGGGAATCATAAAGATCAACGAATCAATTAGATCTTACGTGTACGCTTTACTCGGTGCGCAGGCTCAAACAAAAACGAGCGTATTATCACCGGGAACCGGATTAGACGCTCAGAGACAATTTAACGTCATCGTTGAAGATATCATCAATGCAGCAGACGACATGGAAACGAGTATCGATCAATTTCAAGACTCTTTGCAGTATGCCAGAACGCCTTTAAATTTTGTCGTGAAACCGGGGTTGTATTTAATTCCATCGGATATGAACTTGAGGGTTGGAATGCACGACGGCTATAACAACAATCTTCAAATCGCTACCCAGAGTATGAACACTGGTTTGGTGCCAGATTTAAACTCACAACCTCAGCCGGACGACTCTTTTGATGACACCGATGACGTCGCGCCACCAACACCCCCAGAGCCTATGACGAACGATGTTGTATCACCAACACCTGCACCAGCACCAGCACCAACACCCTCACCAACACCAGCACCTACAGTTTTAACCCAAGAGCCCACGAAACTACAAACTCACCAAGACGAAAAATTATCGTTGACGGTAGGAATATTGGCTATCGTTGGCATGGGTATTTTAGCTTACGAGGCAATGCGATAAGTCACACTCTAATCTCACAAGACAAAAAAATAAGCCTTACCAACTTTGCGCTGGTAAGGCTTATTTTTTTTTGTTTAAACTTGATTACAACTATTACTACCATCGTTTTTGCAGGTACGCAAACACCAAGGCTCCCACACCCAAAAACAAAGCCCACACGTGTTCGGCCAACCACGATACGGACTTACTCAGCGCGTTAAATATCCAACTGAGTACGCTGCCTATGATACCCGGCAGAGCACCCAACGCGCTCACTCCCAGTTTTTGAAGAGCAGATGCAAAATTAGCGAGTTGTTTTGAAATCCACTCTTTGATACCACCTTTTGGTGTTGGTGTTGGTGCAGGTGTTGGCGATGGCGCGGGTGGGGCACCTGCACCTCTCACGCTAGCGACGATGCTACTCACTATCGTGCTGATGGCTAAACTAAAAGCGGCTAAAATACTCACTACGGTCACACCTTGTTCTCTAAACAGAGTTCTAATCTTTTCCGCCAGATTCGTGTCGTCGCCTAATATTTTATTAATCGTTTCTTTGATTCTGGCGATCTGACTTTTGAGCCCTCGTTCGTTGGCTTTTGCGGCTTCTAATCTGGCAGATCTTTCAACGTTCAAGTCGCTCAATTTATCGTTTAACTCTCGTCGACCCTCCTCGCTGTGAGATTCGTCGAGTTCCTGTCTCGTGGCTGCAATCTCTCGGTCCAGTTCTGTGAGACGCGCTAAATTAAGTTCTAGGTTACCTCTCAACGTCTGAAGAGTTTTGTCTAAACCCTGGAGTTCTCTGTAATTCAATCCTTCTGTTTGAGCGCCGGTGTCTTGTTCTAAATCGTCTATAATCTCGATAACCTCATCGGTGACTCTGGGTAGTTCTGTCATGGGGATACTCTCGGGTTGTATCGATTGCAGTTGTTGACTTTGATCGTCACTGAGTGTCTTACGTTCGTAATGCGTAAAACCTAATTCCTTTCTAATAAAATCTCTACCGTTTAAACCCATCTTTCTTACATTTAACTCTATAGTCCTCAGAGTCAAGAATCTGTCTGGTTTTCTTTGGTCCGTTAACCTTAGTAAGCCTTTGCCAGTGTCATAAAATAAATCTTCTGTGTTGAGAATACATTTTTCGTATCTCGGAGATATTGGTTTATTGTATATGTTATAAGTATCGTAAAACTCATCAACGCGCCCATTAGTGACCATGCTTCTTCCTTGATCTAAAACGTCATCTATGTCGGTAGTGAGGATGGGTGGTGCAGGAGTATCAAAGTTGTCGTCCAGATTGGTCTCTGCTACATCATCGTCGTCATCGTAATCGTAATCATCAACGGGGTCAAAGTCAAATCCTCCCTCAGCCGTTTATTTAATAAACCTATTTAAATTATGCCGTTTTCATTATACTGCCCGGTAGTATACCCTGGGTCACCAACTAATTTTGCGTGGCCAGAGCTGCACTTATAATGCCCGTCAATTTAGCCGCATCTTCTACGCTTAGTTTGTTTAAATCCGGCGCTTTCATTTTGAGTAGTTTAGCTCCTATCATGGCGTATCCCATCGAAAGACCCGATATGACGGCTCCGTGATAAATCGTATTTGCTATTCCGTTGGTGTCAAAGTTACTCATCGTTTTTAATATAACAATTTTTAAATTGCTGGTTTATTCCATGTCTAGCGTTTTAGGGGCGCTGGGTGTAGTGGGTTGCGTGACTACCGGCACTGGCTGTATTACCGGCGCAGTTGCCTTACTTTTTAGTACCAGCAGCCCCACCCCTATTATAGACGCTATAGCCCCCCACATCGCCCAAGAGTTGTAGTCTGGTGAGCTCGTATTATCGACCGATGTTACGTCCATTTTTGCTAATTTTAATTTCATCTGTCTATTGTGCTCGGCTAAAGCTTTACCCTGCTGAATTCGTTTAGGATTTTTAGTCTTGGTCACTCTCGTTACCGTCGGTGATGTCGTTGTTTTTATCGGTGGGGGCGTCTCTGTCTCTGCTGGTTGAGCTGCAGGCGTTGCTGTCGCTGCTTTCTGATCTTCCATTTACTATATTAGGTTTATTAAATTTCAAATGTTTTGTTGTGATAATCGTAGCAACTAGGGGTGAAATTAAAGTTCCGTACTTGTAACAAACGTCGCTCAACATACCAGCCATACTCGCGCTTATAATAGGATCAGAACTCAAGTCGTTGGTGAGTTCTTCTTCAGAATCTATAGTGACATTATATCCTAAAACTTGTACGGGTGTAACAACAGCTAACACTCTCGAAAATAGACTTAAAGTGTATTTACCAACGGTTTTAACAATTTCATTTCCAAATTTAGTTTCGTACAGATGATACAGCTTTTCGAGTTCTTTACTGTCAAGAGCTTCGATATGTTTAACGGTGTATTCCTTTCCCAAGTACTTTCTAGAGTTTCCGGCTGCTACGACACCGCACAAACGATCTTTATGTTCTGCGTTGTGATCTTGTTCGTTCGTTAAAGTAAGTTTTAGGTCCTCCATTTAATTAGAAAGGAATTTAATTTTGTTGTAGCTGTTGCAACTTTGTTACAAAAGCGGAGATATTCGTATGTGTAAAGCGATAGATTAAGCGATATGATGATAATAGCCAAAAACTGCAAATACTCGAATATTGCTATCATTTACTTACAACAAAATGTATTTTGTTGACGTTTGTTGATTAACAAATTGTAATACATGTGTAGCTTGTTAAATAGGTTGCTACTCAACTAGGTCATATTTGCTGACGAGCTAGGTCATATCTGTTGACGAGCTAGGTCATATCTGTTGACAAGCTAGGTCATATTTGCTGACGAGCTAGGTCATATCTGTTGACAAGCTAGGTTACTGACCTACTCAAGTAGCTCGTAACTAACTGGAGGTTCGGTGTATACGACCAATTTACTATATTTCACATCTCTCAAACGTCGTTTTATATAATCTCGTTCTTCAATGGGTACGACGTCATTTTCGTCTAACGCTTGATCAAACGATGTTTTATCTTTGCAGTAAAATAACGCCAACCAAGCCGTGTTTTCTCTATAATCTTTTAAAACGCTGTTGTACTTTTGGGTCAGTAACCAACAGCTGTGATTTACGTGTCTTCCGCTAAATGCCATCTTGCTTAGCGCGCACGTCTTTTTACGATATTTAATCTCTTGATCCGAAGAGCAATCGTCCACGATAAACAACGTGGCAACACCTTCGAATATTTTACTGTAAATATCAATCGCTTCGTTGAGCGTCATCTTGTACAATTCCGGATCGCAGAGGTATACCTCGGGATCTGCTTGAATCCACTTTCTTTCGATGTACGTTTTGTTTTTAAATATGGTAGGGCAAATGATGACTATTGCTTCAAATGTATTTTTATAGTCTGACTCTAACAGATCCAAAATCCATTTGGTTTTGCCCGAATTTGTTTTGCCGACGATTAAAGCGCAATGCGGTTGTGTCATTTTAACTTAACAGAGATTTAAAATTTCCGTCTTCCAAGTTCAATTGAGCATCCATGACTAAAAACACGTACATCGTGAGGTCACCTTGACTTTCGGCTTCTCTGTTAAATTGAATGTTGATGCCTCCTCCGTCTCCGAGTTTCCTACCGGATCCGTGAGCGGAATTGTCGTCGTTACTTCTAAAATCGAGCCACAGACCGTACTTGTCTTTTAGGTAGTCTCCGAGGTCAAAACCCGTCAAATTTAAGTCTTTAGCTACTCCGCGCCCGCTTTCGGTATCGCTGTCTCCAAAGAACTTGTTGATTTCATTCCAGTGTTGATACTGAAACATGCCTTGACTGTAGAGTTGATTGGGTTTACCTTCTACGGTCACCGATGTTTTGGTTATTTTTGGATTGTAAAATCGCTGCGGATTTTTGACAGCGGGATCTTTAAATAAAAACAAAATACCCTTGAGACTCCTGATGGGTTGATTAACGCTGACGTTCCAAAGCGTGTCCGATTTGTTGACGGATCTAACTTCTAGCGAATGGATTTTATCAAACAGATATTGCATTAACCCCTTGTGTTTATTCCTGATGGTGATAGCTAGGTCTCTGTTGGTCACCACTTCGTATTCGAGAGACAAGTCTGAGATAGAATACATCGCCGCCGTATCTGAACTGTTGACTACTTTTTCGTGATCGTTAAACTTTATCTCGTACGTCAGAGGTTGTTTTAAACCGCTGGGGTAAAAAGGGTGATGCGAAGTCAGTATGTCAATGTCTAGGGGAATACAATATCTGTTACCATAGGCATCCGCGATAGCTTGATCCTTACCGTTGTTGGCGCCCGCGTTAGCATCTTCAGCCCCAGTTCTTAGTTTAGACACGTTTTCTTTTTCTATGCCCGAGTACGCCATGTTTCGAGTCGTCGAGCTGTTGATCCAATTGTCTTTAAAGTTGTCATACACGTCGGCGTGACGATAACTCACAATTTCGTGACCTTGAAGCCTGACGCTGATTTCGCTGACTAAATTTCTGGCTAAATTACCAAAAATGGTTCTATTGTTGTCGCTTCCACCTTCGAGTTCTAAATTGAAAGCTAGTTTACAAGTGCCGGGTACGTCGTCTACACCCAATTGAGGAAACTTGACCCTCAGCGTTTGCCCCGCCGATATACTACTAGGATTGTGGGTAATGACCACCTCTTTTCTCTCACCCTTGATAGATCTGGGTATTTTTAATAGCCTGCTGGGATTGAGCTTTTTTCCATATGCATTCATTTTATTTATACGAGTTTTAAATTTAAAGATATTTGTAAGCCAATAGACCCACCAATAGCGTTCCTCCCGCGATAAACACCAGTTCTTTTTCTATTTGTTGGTCGCTAGGCTCGTAAAAATCTTCGAGTTTGGGTTCGCGTTGCAGTCCTACGGGTAGTTCGGTAGATTGTCCACTCACCTCGTTGTAGTAACGCAACGCTCGGTCTACGTTAGAAAATGTTTCTTTAGAGGCATTTTGTTTTCTGATACGTTCGTTTAGAAAATCTAGATATTTCGTTCGTTCTCGTTGCCACTTATCTTTGGCGGCTGAGAGTTGTTCTATCGCTAAATCGTGTCTCTTACGCTCCTCGTCACTCTGTTTCAGATTTGAAAATAAAAAGTTTGAACCAGTAAAAGCTAAGGCGTTGACGATCGCGCCTCCTAACATCATAGCAACGCTAGCCATATTATTATAAACGTCTTTTATATTAAATAATATGCAAACATTATCTAAACTGTATTATAGCCCGAGCGGTTATTGGAGAGGTGAAAGTGCCGTCGACCATTTACACGATAAAACAAAAATCGATAAAAAGGTAATCAGAGATTGGCTTAAAAAACAAGCGATCTGGCAAATTTATCTACCGGGTCCTGCGTATGTACCCAGGCCTACGAGTACTTCGCGAGAGTTTGAAACACCAAACGACTTTCACCAAATGGATGTGCTATACCTACCCTGGGATAAAGTAAAACGCAAGACTTATAAATACGCTTTGACGGTTGTCGATGTTGCGAGTCGATACCACGAAGCAGAACCTTTGGTTTCTAAAACGGCAGATTCCACCCAGGATGCTATCGTTAAGATTTACGCGAGGTCGCCTTTGAGTTACCCTAAAACGTTGAGAGTAGACGCCGGTACCGAATTTAAAGGCGCTTTTAAAAAATGGATGACCTCAAAAAACGTCGAGATTATCGTAGGCGAACCCGGAAACCACCGATCGCAGGGTATCGTAGAAAGATTTAATCGAACGCTAGCCGAGAGACTGTTTGGTCATCAGTACGCTCAAGAAATGTTAAATCCCGAGAGTAGAAACACGCAATGGGTCGACCGATTACCCAGCGTGATCAAAGCTATAAACGATGAAACGACGAGATTAATAGCTAAAGCGCCGTCAGAGGCGGTTAAACAAAAACAGGTCCGGCAATCGCCGGCTAACCCCGTTAAAACAAAAGAGCAACAATTACCGCAAGACGCCATGGTTAGATATTTATATTACCCGGGCGAGCTAGAGGGTGGTACTGCTAGAAGAGCCACGGATCCCATTTGGAGCGTAGACATCTTCAACGTGGAAAAAAGAACGAGTCAATTTAAAATGATTGAAGGTAAAAAAGTCACGACGGGTCCTACTCTTTATTACCTGCAAGACGGCCCAAAAAGGAGTTTTGTGAGACAAGAGCTTCAAGTCGTACCCGAGGACACGCAATTACCGCCTAATTAATATCTAGATTACGGTGACCATAAGCGAGCGTGTGTATTCCATCCGGTAAAATGTACCTCTTTGTGTCCAACGGACTCAACGATAGTTTATTTTGAGATATGGTGTAAAGGATGTGATTTTCCGATCGAATTTGAGTCATCGTTTCTGTTTTAGATTTATTTTTAAAGATGCAGTCGTAGTAGTGTCGGTGTTTTAATTTTTTGTCAGTGACCGATTTTGTGACCCCCTTGGCCTTTTTAAGAGTGATGTTGTTGTCATCTGCTAAAATCGAGTACATCTTGGGTCTTACGCAAACGGCTTCTTGAATGACCTTACCTCCAAACTCGTCTTTAAATTTGCCGATCACTTTCTTATTGGTTGGGTCGTATAACTCGTGATCCAGATTGTAATTCGAAAAGTCATAGTATTGCCCGTGAGATCGCATGTCTTTGTATATGTCATCCGTATAAACGACAATCAACAGACTGTCCGTATCCGTATACATCAACCTGATTTTATCTCCGTATTTGTCTTTCAATCGGTTGTAATAAAAATCGTACATCAGCGTCTTTGAGAGATCCAAGATACTCACTCCGCAGTAAATGGGCTTGTTTAACACGGTTGTCGTTTTATATGTTTCGACAAACGACAGGTCACATTCTGGAAACGGCGTTAGCTCGGTTTTTGAATTAATTTTTGGTATTTTTTTTGATCGCTCTCGTTATTGTCTCTCAGTAGGTAACCGTCTATTCGATTTCTGACGTTTTCCATCGTCTTACCAAACACGCTGTTATTCATGAGTTTAAAAAAGTCTTTCTCAAAATCAGAGGTTGCTTTTGTTCGGAGTTGCGTGTTTTTATCGATGTAAGATTTCATCCAAGGCGCTTGTTTAAATTTTAACACGCGATGTACCTTTTTTAGTTTCAAACCGAGATCGAGGTATGACTGCAACGTAACGTAGTGCAACACGTATTTTTGTTTTGGATTAAGCGTACACGTTAATTTTTGTACGTCGCTATTAGGTTCGGTATCCAATAACTCGTTTTGATAATCAGACATCCAAGCTTGGGGTACGACGATATTTTCGGGTGCTAGGGGATAATCGTTATGCTTGGTGTGTAGATCGTGCGGGTAGTCTAAATCTACTTCGAAAAAGTAGCCGGTGTTGGACGTTTTCTTAAGCGTTAATATTCTTTCTTCGGTAAACGGTTTCGAGGGAGTCCATTTAAAATCACTGTACGGTAGATATTGACTCATAGCCCAACCGTACAGATTGTTGGCATCCAAATAAGCGATATAACTCGAGGGCTTGTTTGAATCGTAGTCATCAAGATATTGATTATTGGCTTTGTGATGTCTCATTCCACCCACGCTAGATATGTCTCCTCGTTTTGCTTTTTTCAAAAAATAAGTGTTTGTCGACGTCTTGTAACAGTTCGAGTTTAGCTTTCGAGTGTTTCAATAGAGCATCCCAGGACAATCCGGGTGCGGTAAAATAATTGGCTGGATCTAGCCCGTAGTTTGTTATACACGTTTGTCTAAAGTTTTCAAATACGCCTGCAAGTAATAACGTATCGGTAGTCACGTACAAGTCGTGATATTCTCCTAGATTTTGTATATTAAACTCGTTCCACACGCGTTGAGCTCTGTCATAGTCTTGTTGCGATATGTGTTCGTCTTTTAGTCTGCTGTAAAACTTGTCGATGGGTGGTAGGCTGGTCTCTTGAAACTTATCAAACGAGTTCATGTATTCGTAGGGATAAATTCCTTTTTGTAATAGCAAGTCAGAATGTTTAAAATGCTTTTTGAGTAAATGAAACGACTCTTTTGGACAACCTTTCAATAATTTATCCAACGATGATGCCATAAAACTAAACGAGTCTAAAAATCGTAGATTTCCTATCGAAAAAGAAATATACTTTTCTGAATTTTTAGCGATCACTTGTATTTCTGTTTGGCTATCGTATTCTGTCATTCCCTGCATGATTAAATGCGCGTCGTAATTTTGTAAATTGTGAAAAAAGACCGGTATCGGTGTACGACCGGGTTTAATTTGTAGTTTGAGGTTACAATAAGCGTGTGCGGCACCCCTATATTTACCAGTGACGTGGCAGTGATCTCTGACCTTTCTAAATTTATTAATGCTCTTTTTGCAGTCTAGACATTTAGACTCGATAAATCCCTTACTATTTTTGTACTGATGTTCTTTCTTTTGTTTTATCGTCTTGGGTTCTCTGGGTTTCTGGCACTGACAGTTGCTCGAGTAATTGGGATAAATTGGTTTCTCGCAAATCCAACACGCGTTTGTTGTATCGTGATGGTCTTTAGCTCGCTCGTTAAATGTCATGGGTTGGGGTTTTTCAAATATGCAATTAATATCGCTTTGTAATTGTAACAGTGTTGTTATAAATCTAGTTGAAGCGTCTTTGCCTCTATAAGTCTCTTGATACACATTTTTACCGTCGCATCGCACGACAACTAGCGAATAACCGCTAGCTTTGTGAACGTTAATCTTTTTTGTGTTTGTCTCTTTGTCTGAGTGAGTAGGTTTAGATGTTAGTGTCTGTGTGGGTGGTGTTGTTGTTTGTAGTATGGATTCAAAGTCAGCATAAATGACAAATGGTGCTTTTTGTTTGTGCCTATAGTTTTTAAATTCTAATATCGGTATGTCTCTTTCGCCTGGTTGCCCGTCTATGTATTTTGGTTTACCCGTCGGAAATACAATCTTTGATGGATGTGCATCTATACCCTTACAATCGGCGATATGTCTGTCTAATTTATTTTGATTGGTAAAATGACATAGACATCTTCGACAAAAATATTTCTTACATTTATGTTTCGTAACGTCATACATCAACCTCGTAAAATATTTTATCCAACAATAGTGATGCTTGTCACCTTTAGAAATCAAAAGCAGATCGATCTCTTTTGCCCCGAAGTTTTTAGACACGTATAATGGATATATCTCACCCTCATAACCGTATACGTTTATCGATAAATTATTTTGTCTTTCTATCTTGGGTATCTGATCGACCGGTGTCGCAAAGTCAACGCCTTTAAAACTGAGTCCGTCGTCTTTGGTGTATACAACAGGTTCTTCTTTATGAATTTTATATTTAGGATTATTTCTTATTTGATTTTTTACTTTATCTGTATACAACCCAAGAGCAGCTCTCAAACACCATCTCAAACACTCGTCGTCTTTGTTTTTGATGTTTATCATCGCCTGTTTTATTTTAAGATGTTCGGGTAGGTTTATATAAGAACTACCTCTCGCTGGATTATATCTGTTGATGTTGATGTATAACGCCATTATCTTTTTTAAAACCCAACCCGATCCTTGATTCGTATACCTTTCATCCTTTTTATATAGCTCTTCGATCTCTTCTTTTAAAACCTGTTTTATTTGACTTTGATTTAAAACGGCTTTCGGCTTGCTATAATGAATAGCTTCAATCGTTTCGATCGTACCATCCGGTTTGGTTTTTTCGTATTTTATTTTGATTGTGAGCTCCAGTTTTAAACCTCTCAGCTCTCTCAATTCTGACTTGATTTTATTGACTATTTGTTCCTTGTGCGAATCAAAAAACTTGATTAAATCGTGGTTATAAAGTCTGGGGTTTAATTCCCAGTTTCTGTAGTAATTTCTAAACCTTCTCGTTTCTGTAAAAGCTGACTCTGTAAAGTATTCGGGTTGTCTGTATGTTTTAATCGCCGAGATTAGATCTTTTTTCAAAAATCGTCCTTTATACCCCGTCGGTACGTTTTCTAGATTTTGTTCGTCTACAATTTGTTTGAGCTCATGAAGTTTCTTTTTCCTCAAGTTTTTAAATTGAGCTTCGTAATTTTTTATCCCCTCGATGTAAACTTTACGAGTAAGAGAAACATTTTCATTGTGCGGTATATTATATCGCTGCACGTAATCACGCAGCGTGGCTTTGTTCCATTTAGAATATCCTTTGACGGTCGGTCTGAACATATTACTCTCCATTTTATTATAGGAAATATAATATTTTTTTTCTCATTTTTTTTGGAAGGCAGACTTTGGATTTATAATCAATCAGACTCACCGGCTAGACAGAGAGAGATCTTCAAGACGAGAGATAATGGGCCCTAGTTTCAAGGTCACGTGGTGGTGACTCACACATTTTTCAAGGTCACGTTGTTTACGCCACATTCCTATCGTGCCTCAACACGTTTCAAGGTCACGTGGTGGTGACTCACACATTTTTCAAAGTCACATGGTGGTGACATCACCTCATTTTAGCGACGACAGATTTATTTTTTTTAACTCCAGAGCGACAGGCGCTGACTTTACACACATTTTTCTTTTTTGCCCCCAAACCTGACGTCAGATTTCTAAAACATTTGCCGCGGGGGATTCCCCTGGATTCCCCTATATTCTTCCAACTATTTTTTAGAATCGAGAGCGGCGTGTCAAGACTGGCCGCAGATTTTCCATTTTGGTCCCATACCCCCACCTCCCCTACTACTCCATCTGATGATCATGGCAAGTTAGGAAAAGCCACAGATCAAATTTTTTTTTTCCTCACTCAGATGTAGGATTTTAAGACAAGGAAGAGACTCTTAGTACATTGCACAACGGAACATTTTATATTGAGTAGGCCTATGCTTCCTGAACTTGGCGACTGTGTATAGAACGGCCGGTTCTCTTGATTAAAAAATAAGGAGAACAAAATCCACTTTGACTTTATACTTGGCATCATTGGGGATTGTGTAGTATGTTGCGGGGGTCTACCATTCAACAATTTGCTCGGTAATAATTTATAATTATCTAAGTACGAAGTCGTTAAAACTAACATTTTGCCATTCTTTAAGCTGTCAGCCCATAGCGTCCTAATTTCAAGTGTACTTTTATTTCCTTGCTATTTTTTTTTCTACATAGTATAATATAATCAAAAAATAATGTATTATAAGATAGAATTTTGCGTCGGGGTGATATAAATCAAATTAGGTTTTGCCCTTCTATCTTATAATAGTTTATGCGGTACCCGCTGCTATGTACATCAGATTCGAACCGGCCAACCGATCCCGTTAGCTCGGTGGTCGAGTGGTAAGACATCTGCACTAGAAAGCAGGAGGTCGTGGGTTCGAGTCCCACCCGAGTGATTTTTTTCCAACTTTCACTCGGGAGGTAACACACTGAGTATACAGTGTTTAAAAAACGTCGGTGAAGGGCAAAACCTAATTTGATTTGACAAAAAATAATGAGAACCTGCCCACTTCTCTTAATGTCAACCTTGCTATTTTGTTTCTACATAGTATAATATCAAAAAATAATGAGAACCTGCCCACTTCTCTTAATGTCAAGACCTCACTCTCAATATATTTAGATTTTAGATTCACCTTTTTTCCATTTTTTCCCCCTGATCACTACATGTGAAGAATAGTATACAAAAAATAAACTGTTTGTACCTGAAGGTGCCATGGTGTAAATATTTTCCTAAGTTAGATGATAGAATGTTCCATTCTACGAGGTGAAGCTGAGTTGAATGGATCATTTCTCTTTGACCCATAATCCTCCAATTTTAACTGACAAAGATTTACATTTTGAAATAATTGAAATGAGAGTAATGAGTGATATTGTAAAAACATTTTCTCAATTACAGGCATTTGGATACCATCAACACATTCAGCAGTGCTACAAACGTCTGTCATGTTTCCAGGATAGACCGTGCAGAAAGACTTGCAAAGAAACAACAACATGAAAGTCAAGGTATTTTTGCTTTTTTTTTCCCTGTGGAGTCACATGAGCACATTTACTTGAAAAATATAACATGTCTAAAGCAGGGGCTGGTTGGAGAAAGAGCCTTCCTCTACACAACTTTAGTTTGAGTCTAGGTTTCATAATTGTGTAGCTAAATCAATTGGAAATACTTGCAAACATATACAAGCCCTACTTTAGAATTGACAATCGCTAGGAATTTGTTTCTCGTACAGTTTTAAAAAAACATTCCATTCATTGCTAATGTTTATTTCTCAAGTTAAAACATGCAGTGCCTGTTGCACAATAAGACAATGCAATTTGCAATTAAAAACTGCTCATTTAAGAAAGGGATTTTTCTAGTAATTTGACAACTTGCAGATACAGCATGTTCCAGATGGGAACTGTGATGGAGTCAATGATGCCGCCAAACAAGGATGCCTTGCACCTGCACGTGAAGAGGGCTAACTACCACGCAGCCATATACAAGTGGGCCCTGGATGCCACGTCCTGAAGTGCTGTCTCCACACAGAAGAGGTTGGAAAGTCATCGGCGATGACATCAGTATCCACTGGATGGATCTTCCCCCCGCCTCAGACAGTGGCATGGAATTTGCCCATTGCTCATGTAAAAAAGTCAATGCACAAAAGGCCAGTGCAGCTGTCTTGAAAAAACTGCCATGCA